>JARQOD010000004.1:457862603-458001774 GCA_033576555.1 Oophaga sylvatica | reverse complement strand
CCCCATTTTGGAAACTAGATCCCCCAAGGAACTCCTCTAGATGTGTCGTGAGCACTTTGAATCTCCAAGTCCTTTACAGAAGTTTATAACGCAGAGCCGTGAAAATAAAAAATCATTTTTTTTCCAATTTTTTTTCCCTAGGGTAACAGGAGAAATTAGACCCCCCAAAGTTGTTGTGCAATTTTTCCTGAGTATGCTGATACCCCATATGTGGGGGTAAAACCACTGTTTGGGCACACGTCGGGGCTCGGAATAAAGGGAGCACTGTTTGACTTTTTGAACGCAAAATTTGCAGGAATCAATGGTGGCGCCATGTCGCGTTTGGAGACCCCCTGATGTGCCTAAACAGTGGAAACACCTCAATTCTAACTCCAACCCTAACCCCAACACACCACTAACCACAGTATTAACCCCTACACACCCCTAACCCTAATCCAAACCCTAACTATAACCCTAACCCCAACACACCCCTAACCGTAATCCCAACCCTAACCATAACCCTAACCACAAGCCTAACCCTAACCCCAACCCTAACTCTAAATCCAACCCTAACCCTAATTCTACCCGTAACCCTAATTCCAAACCTAACCCAAATTCCAACCCTAACCCTAATTCTAACCGTAACCCTAATTCTAACCCTAATTCTAACCCTAATGCTAAAGGCTAGGTTCACATTACGTTTTACCAGCCATTCAACACATAGCACTGACGGGCTAGTAACGGTATAGTATAGCGTAATCGCATTATGCTATACCCGCTAGCGCAGAGGAATCAGCAGATGATTCATCTGTGCTAGCGGTGACAGAGCCCAGACGCTGCAGGCCGCGTACAAGGCTCCATCACTGAATGACGGCACGTCGTGAACGCATGCCGCTTTACAGCATGCGTCGCGATGCGCCCGCAAATGGGGGTGAATGGCAGCGTTAACAGACTGCGTTACACTGCGTTATATCGTGGTGTAACGCAGTCCGTCTAACGGACTGCCATAACGCGATATGAATCCAGCCTAACCCTAACCCTAATTATAACCCTAACCCTAATGCTAACCCTAGTCCTAACCCTAACCTAACCCTAAGGCTAGGTTCACATTACGTTTTACCAGCCCGTTCAACACATAGCGATGACTGGCTGGTAACGGTATAGTATAACGCAATCGCGTTATGCTATACCCGCTAGCGCAGAGGAATCAGCAGATGATTTATCTGCGCTAGCGGTGACAGAGCCCAGATGCTGCAGGCCGCGTCCGAGGCTCCATCACTGAATGACGGCACGTCGCGAACACATGCCGCTTTACAGCATGCGTCGCGATGCGCATGCAAATGGGGGTGAATGGCAGCGTTAACAGACTGCGTTACACCGCGTTATACCGTGGTGTAACGCAGTCCGTCTAACAGACTGCCATAACGTGATATGAATCCAGCCTAACCCTAATTATAACCCTAAGGCTAATCCTAACCCTAAGGCTAACCCTAACCCTAACCTAACCCTAACTGTAATTCTAACCCTAATAGAAAAAAAAATTATTTTATTTTTTGTCCCTACCTATAGGGGTGATAAAGGGGGCGTTTATTTACATTTTCTTATTTTGATCACTGTGAGAGTTTATCACAGTGATCAAAATAAATTTTTGGACTTTAGAAGGCGCACTGCGCATGTGCCGGCCGGCGCCCATGAAGAGTCCCGGACGGACGCAGGGACGGATCCACGGGTGCCAGAAGACCGGGGGAGGTGAGATGACACTGGGGGGGATCGGAAGGCGGGGGCAGCGGACCGGAGTGGAGGGGAGAGGACCGGAGCGCAGGGCAGCAGATAGTAACGGCGGTGACCGATCGCTGCCATGAAATCAGTGGCGGCGGCCGATCACCGCCATTACTCGGTGTGGGGGGGGGTCGTAACTCGGTGTCCAGCCATGTCAGATGCTATTGCAGCATCGGCCATGGCTGGATTGTAATATTTCACTTTTAACAGCCAATCAGAGCGATCGTAGCCACGTGGGGGTTAAGCCACCGCCACTGTGGTGATGCACAAAGGGTCTTGTGCCTGTGGGTCGGGTGACCTTTCAGTGACCCCGGTCACGCGGCCCGCAGGAACATGATTTATAGCATGACGCCTACGTAGGCGTCATGGGTCGGGATGCCACTGGTTTTCATGACGCCTACGTAGGCGTCATGGGTCGGGAAGGGGTTAAATGAGATGTGATCCCTAAGAAAAAAGGTGTTGTAAAAAGGAAAAATCGCTGGTCAACTTTTAACCCTTATAACTTCCTAACAAAAAAAATGTGGTTCCAAAATTGTGCTGATGTAAAGTAGACATGTGGGAAATGTTGTTTATTAAGTATTTTGTGTGATATAACTCTCTGATATAAGAGCATAAACATTTAAATTTGAAAATTGCGAAATTTTCAAAATTTTTGCCAAATTTCTGTTTTTCTCATAAATAAATGCAAGTTATATCAAAGAAATTTTACCACCACTGTGAAGTACAATATGTCACAAAAAAATATTCTCAGAATCACCAGGATCCATGGAAGCATATCAGAGTTACAACCTCATAAAAGGAAAGTGGTCAGAATTGTAAAAATTGGCCTAGTCATTAACATGCAAACCACCCTCGTGGGTAAAGGGGTTAAAGGCACAGTCCACACAAACAGCAGAATCAGTCCACACCCCGCCCCCTTGCACATAAATTGTCAGTCCTGATCCCAGCCCTGGGTCACAGCGAGTTACCTCAATCCTGCAGCTCTTCTTCACAATGGGACGTCTTCATTCAGATGAACCATGCTTCACACTGTATAGGGCCCAACATTGGCAACTTGTGTTTTTTAATAATAAAAGTAAGGAAATAAACAAGAAACAGATGGTTCCTATTCTGTCCCTAACAATGACCACGGCCATACCCACAACAGCCACAGCAGCCGAAAGGGGAGATAGTCCATATGCCGGAATCTGGACACTTGAAGTCCCTTCGGCAGAGCACTTATGCAGTCCTAGTGGCCGTTGTGCTGCTTAAAGGTCTGGGACTTTTCCCCTCCTGGGGTCCAGGCAAGGCTCCCAGCTGCAGCAGAGCTTCTGCCCTGGGCAAAAGGTGCCCAGGCTCTGACCAGGAAGCAAGAGCTTCCTGCTCCCTTGAGGTTACTGGCTCAGCCCACAAAGTTAACCCCTTCTGGCCCTATTTCTAACACATATAACACATAAAAACAAGGCATACAGTAATACACATTAAAAAATTACAAACACAGCACAGCATTATTAAGTCACACTAATTATACATTACAATACATTACAAGTTAACACAAGACAATAAGAATACAGGCATTGCTACCAAATGGGTACACCGTCCGGGAACCACACAAAGTGCACGGGACCACCACGTAGGAGAGAGGAGGAGCAATGGGGTTCTCCGACACCTCTTTACAACAGCATGAAAAAAAAAACAATGCTCATCACAACGTTATTATAAAAAAACTTTATTGGGGTTGCAATTATTAAACCAGAAACAATATAAAGAATTGACTACCACATTTTATTTTTTTTTCTGCAAAAAGGTTGTATATATCGTTTGTCACTTTTGCAATATATGCCAAGCCAGTGCTTGCAATAAGCAGTTTCAATTCAGTAAAGAGAGATCATATACAGGTCCTTCTCAAAAAATTAGCATATAGTGCTAAATTTCATTATTTTCCATAATGTAATGATTACAATTAAACTTTCATATATTTTAGATTCATTACACACCAACTGAAATTTGTCAGGTCTTTTATTGTTTTAATACTGATGATTTTGGCATACAACTCCTGATAACCCAAAAAACCTGTCTCAAAAAATTAGCATATTTCAACCGTCCAATAAAATAAAAGTGTTTTTTCAAAACAAACAAAAAAACCATCAAATAATAATGTTCAGTTATGCACTCAATACTTGGTCGGGAATCCTTTTGCAGAAATGACTGCTTCAATGCGGCGTGGCATGGAGGCAATCAGCCTGTGACACTGCTGAGGTGTTATGGAGGCCCAGGATGCTTCGATAGCGGCCTTAAGCTCATCCAGAGTGTTGGGTCTTGCGTCTCTCAACTTTCTCTTCACAATATCCCACATATTCTCTATGGGGTTCAGGTCAAGAGAGTTGGCAGGCCAATTGAGCACAGTAATACTATGGTCAGTAAACCATTTACCAGTGATTTTGGCACTGTGAGCAGGTGCCAGGTCGTGCTGAAAAATGAAATCTTCATCTCCATAAAGCATTTCAGCCGATGGAAGCATGAAGTGCTCCAAAATCTCCTGATAGCTAGCTGCATTGACCCTGCCCTTGATGAAACACAGTGGACCAACACCAGCAGCTAACATGGCACCCCACACCATCACTGACTGTGGGTACTTGACACTGGACTTCAGGCATTTTGGCATTTCCTTCTCCCCAGTCTTCCTCCAGACTCTGGCACCTTGATTTCCGAATGACATGCAAAATTTGCTTTCATCAGAAAAAAGTACTTGGGACCACTTAGCAACAGTCCAGTGCTGCTTCTCTGTAGCCCAGGTCAGGCGCTTCTGCCGCTGTTTATGGTTCAAAAGTGGCTTTACCTGGGGAATGCGGCACCTGTAGCCCATTTCCTGCACACGCCTGTGCACGGTGGCTCTGGATGTTTCTACACCAGACTCAGTCCACTGCTTCCTCAGGTCCCCCAAGGTCTGGAATCGGTCCTTCTCCACAATCTTCCTCAGGGTCCGGTCACCTCTTCTCGTTGTACAGCGTTTTCTGCCACATTGTTTCCTTCCAACAGACTTCCCATTGAGGTGCCTTGATACAGCACTCTGGGAACAGCCTATTTGTTGAGAAATTTCTTTCTGGGTCTTACCCTCTTGCTTGAGGGTGTCAATGATGGCCTTCTTGACATCAGTCAGGTCGCTAGTCTTACCCATGATGGGGGTTTTGAGTAATGAACCAGGCAGGGAGTTTTTAAAAGCCTCAGGAATTTTTTGCATGTGTTTAGAGTTAATTAGTTGATTCAGAAGATTAGGGTAATAGGTAGAGTTGAGCGATACTTTCCGATATCCAAAAGTATCGGAATCGGAACACCATTAAAATATCGGCGATACCCGATACCGATACCGGAAATCCAATGTAAGTCTATGGGAACAAAATATCGCAACTAAAAAAACCCCATTTTTTCCTTGTAAACACTAAATATACACACATAGAATACATATATATATATATATATATATACACATGTCATTGTGACATATATATATACATATATTTATAGTTTATACACTTCTACATAGTAAAATAGCCTCTGATTCAATTGCCGGGTAAAGCCGGCTTTTGTGAAAAGACAGAAGCACCCGACATAAATTGACACTTTGTTTACATAGAGTTAACCATGTCTTTTCATGTAGTTTGATATCTGATTTGCACAAACAATTAAATGAGTGGCTGTGTGCAAAATTTCACACGTGTAGGGGTTAATTAAAGGTGTAAATTCGTTGTAAAAAAACCAGACTTTTTTGCTACGAATTTACACCTTTAATTAACCCCTACAGGTGTGAAATTTTGCACACTTACACTCATGTAATTGTTTGTGCAAATCAGATATCAAACTACATGAAAAGACATGGTTAACTCTATGTAAACCAAGTGTCATTTCATGTCGGGTTCTGCATTTTCACAAAAGCCGGCAATTGAATTAGCGGCTATTATACTATGTAGAAGTGTATGAACTATAAATATAATATATATATATATATATATATATATATTTTATATATGTGTCACAAATTCAATGACATGTATATGTATATATGAGGTGTAAAATTGCTGAAAAAAAATGCGTGGGCTCCCGCCCTATTTTCGCAACCAGACGGACAAAGCCAGTGAGTGGGGGCAGATAATAATAGCCCAGAGAGGGACCATTATTTTTGGCCCCCCCCCCCCCGGCTACTAACATCTGCCCCCAGACACCTCAGGAAAGACAAATCTATAATTAGATTCGCCCTTTCTGGCACTTTGCCCGTCTATTCCCATTGCCCTGTAGCGGTGGTGAATGGGTTAATATGGGGTTAAAGCCACCTTGCTATTGAAAGGTGACCTTAAGCCAGGTTAATAATTGAGAGCTGTCAATTAGACAACTATCAATTATTAATCCTAATGCATGAAATAAAAATAAAACACACACACTTTAATTAAAAATCATTTTAATGAAATAAAGACACATGTTTTTGACCATATTTTATTTTACTGCAAAAACCATTTCCTGTAATAAAAATAAAATAAAAAAGCAAAATTATTCTTACCTATCCCATGCACAGTCAGGTCCCACGGTGTAATCCTTCAGAAAGGGTTAATGTTTACTGCAGGGACCGCAGCTAATGCTGCAGCCTCACAGTAAACCCCCAAATGAATGAGTTCCTCTCCTGGCTGACAGGAGAGTAAAGGCTGGGTCTCACATAACGATACACCAGCGATCCCGACAACGATATGCACTTGTCAGGATCGGTGGTGTATCGCTACATGATCGCTGCTGAGCTGCCAAACAGGCAGCTCAGGCAGCGATCTGGGACAGCGACACTGCGGGTAACATCGCTTAAGGGCCCGTCTCACATAGCGATATCACTACCGAGATCGCTGCTGAGTCACTAGTTTTGTGACGCAGCAGCGAGCTCACCAGCGATATCGCTGTGTGTGACATTCAGCGACGATCAGCCCCCCTGCCGGGTATCGCTGATCGCCGCTGAAATGTCAGGACTTTTTTTTGATCGCTGGTTTCCCGCTGACAGGCACGCATCGCTGCGTGTGACAGGCGGGTGACCAGCGATCCGCTGGTAACCAAGGTACACAGCGGGTTTCCAGGCGCGGGGCTGTGCCTAGAAACCCGCTGTGTACCTTGGATACCAGCGCCCTGATGCAGGGGAGCTGGTATCCAAGGTACACAGCGGGTTTCCAGGCACCGCGCAGCGCTTGGAAACCCGCTGTGTACCTTGGATACCAGCTCCCTGCATCAGGGCGCTGGTATCCAAGGTACACTGCGGGTAACTAAGCGATGTTACCCGCAGTGTCGCTGTCCCAGATCGCTGCCTGAGCTGCCTGTTTGGCAGCTCAGCAGCGATCATGTAGCGATATACCAGCGATCCTGACAAGTGCATATCGTTGTCGGGATCGCTGGTGTATCGTTATGTGAGACCCAGCCTTTAGTTACCCGCAGTGTACGTTGGATACCAGCGCCCTGATGCAGGGAGCTGGTAACCAAGGTACACAGCGGGTTTCCAAGCGCTGCGCGGTGCCTGGAAACCCGCTGTGTACCTTGGATACCAGCTCCCTGCATCAGGGCGCTGGTATCCAAGGTACACAGCGGGTTTCTAGGCACAGCCCCGCGCCTGGAAACCCGCTGTGTACCTTGGTTACCAGCGGATCGCTGGTCTCCCGCCTGTCACACGCAGCGATGCGTGCCTGTCAGCGGGAAACCAGCGATCAAAAAAGGTCCTGACATTTCAGCGACGATCAGCGATACCCGGCAGGGGGACTGATCGTCGCTGAATGTCACACACAGCGATATCGCTGGTGAGCTCGCTGCTGCGTCACAAAACTAGTGACTCAGCAGCGATCTCGGTAGCGATATCGCTATGTGAGACGGGCCCTTAAGTGGAAAGCTTAATTGATTGCTTTCCACTTTCACTTCAGGTCAGCCAGGGACACAATCAGTGACGTCAGAGGGAACTGATTAACAAAAATAGGGGTTCCCTTCGAAAAAAAAATGGCGTGGGGTCCCCCCTATTTTTGTTAACCAGCCAGATGAAGCAGACCGCTGAGGCCTGGATTTTCAGGCTGTTAAGGAGCCAAGATCCATGGACCTTGCCAGCCTGATAATACCAGGCCACAGCAGTCTGCATATCTTGGCTGATTAACAAAAATAGGGGATCCCCTCGAAAAAAATTGGCGTGGGGTCCCCCCTATTTTTGTTAACCAGCCAGATGAAGCAGACTACTGAGGCCTGGTTTTTCAGGCTGGTAAGGATCCAATATCCATTGACCTTGCCAGCCTGATAATACCAGGCCACAGCAGTCTGCTTAGTTTGGCTGGTTAACAAAAATAGGGGATCCCCTCGAAAAAAAAAACGGCGTAGGGGTCCCCCTATTTTTGTTAACCAGCCAAGTAAAATGCAGACTGCTGCGGCCTGGTATTAAAAGACTGTCAAGGCCCATGGATTTTGGCCCTCAACAGCCTGATAATACCAGGCTACAGCAGCCCCACATTTGGCGCATCAAAAGATGTGCCAATTGTGGCACTTTACCCGGCTCTTCCCACTTGCCCTGTAGCGGTGGCAAGCGGGGTAATAAGGGGTTAATGTCACCGTTGATTGCACGGTGACAATAAGCCCGGTTAATAATGGAGAGGCGTCAATAAGATACCGATCCATTATTAATCCCAAAGTTTTTAAATGTTTAAAAAAAAGACACAGCAAGAAAAAAGTCTTTTAATGAAATAAAAGACAACACAGTTTTCATTTCTTTTATTACTCTCTTATTCCTGCGACGCCATCGATCTCCTGTAAAAAAATAAAAAAAAAAAACCAACAGTATACCACCTGTCCGACGCAGTCCATAGTAACGACTGTCCCACGACGATCCAGCTCTGCTACATCGGAATGACAGGCAGAGCCTGACATCCTGGCGCAGCACAGCTGCTTACCAGCTTCCCCGGCGGTGACGTCATCGGACTGCTTTACGGCCGCGATTACCCAGCAGTCACTGCAGTTATCGCGAGAAACTGCATGTGACCGCCAGGGAGAAGAGGATGGCGGCCATTAAGCAGTCCGGGATGTGACCGCCGGAGATCTTCTGCCGGGTAAGTGCCGCTGACTCCTGACAGACCCGACCGACGGACACTGACAGTGACAGTGACATTCCGATTCCGGTATCCGATATGACGAAAATATCGGTACTCGGAATCGGAATTCCGATACAGCCAATATCGGCCGATACCCGATATTTGCAGTATCAGAATGCTCAACACTAGTAATAGGTCGTTTAGAGAACCTTTTCTTGATATGCTAATTTTTTGAGACAGGTTTTTTGGGTTATCAGTTGTATGCCAAAATCATCAGTATTAAAACAATAAAAGACCTGACAAATTTCAGTTGGTGTGTAATGAATCTAAAATATATGAAAGTTTAATTGTAATCATTACATTATGGAAAATAATGAAATTTAGCACTATATGCTAATTCTTTTAGAAGGACCTGTATGTGCGATCTGCTATACCTTAATAAACAGAAATAAAACTCATGTTTGTTAGGATAGGTTGGTTCGCTAGTGGAAAGAAATGTGTTAGTAAAGCCTCTTTAAATGAACACAGAATTTAAATATTTTTAACAATATACCTTAAAGTTTTGACATCTATGGTTTTTGCAGTCACACATCATAGAGTTTTGCAGAGTGCACAAATCCCCAATGTCTCCTTATTTTTATTTCATTATAATGTTATATAACTGCTTTACTTACAGCTTATTGTCATCTGCATTTCCCTGGTCTGAGCCATATGTCAGTCACCTTTATGCAACCTTAATTGACCTCTTTCAATGAACAAAGCTCTGAAGCTGTTAGTGGAATCTAGTGTCCTGGCATATGCACTGCCTGATCCATTTTCTTTGCCCTTCTATTTAAAAGGAATGTACAATTTCTTCATTTACTCAGACTGATAGATGAGGTTAACTGCCATCAAGCTTTACTTACAGCAGATTTTTGGCAGAGAAGATAGTTTGTACTTTTTCGTACCGTAGTTGGTGGCTAAAGATAAAGTAGGCTTTGCATTACTCATTTACTAGAGCACATGACAAAATAAAGTAGACCATTAAACACAGAGGTCATCAACAGTGGTGTACATAGAAATCATGGGACCCCATAGAAAAAGTCATTTTTTCCTCTCCAAAAAATTGTTTAGTGAAGTAGTCAGGGTCACTGCACGTAGGCGCAATCACAGAAGGGTATCCTATCCAACTTTTAGGGCTCGCTCACACTGACGACTAACATCTGATGATACTCTCATGTGAGAGAATCAAATGCTATACGCAAATAACCCTCGGCTCAAACTCTGCTGCGAGTGTGAGCCTAGTGTCATTTTACTGTGCTCCGATTCTCTAGCATTCCATGTTGAATAACATTGGTGCCAATCCGATTTTTTCTCGCATTGCACTCGTCCAATTTATACGCCAGTATGAGTGAGCCCTTACTACGATGCCCTCGCAGTCCACCTATTCAGTTTGATGGCTTCCACAGCCTCTAAACACAGCATTATGGCCCCTACAGAACATAATGACCACCACAGCCCCAATACATATAATGATGCACTCTACAATGTATTATAGCCCCCAGTACACAGCACACTGACCACAAGAGAAAGTCAAACATAATATACAAGATCCAACAGCCTCTTATACAGAGTATGATGGACTACACACACTGTCACACACAATATGACACCATGATAGCCCTGAAAATACATCGTATTATCCCCCACAGCCAATCACACACAGTATGATGCCATGACGGCATGAAAACATACTATGATGGCTCCTACAGCCCACCATGCACAGTAGGATGGCCATCACAGCCCCTAACACATAGTATGATGACCCCCTCATTCCTTCACACACACTATGAGGCCTCGCAAGTACCTCCACACAATATAGTTCTCCCACACAGTATGATGCCTCCACTGTCTTCCCATCCATAATATGATAGTCACGACATTGTATGAAGGTCTCACAGCATTCTTAGAAAATATTATGGCCCCACTGATACCCCACACAGCATGATGCCTCCATCACGAGCCACTCAGTGTTATTGCCCACATCCCTCACATACTATGATTCCCTCACCACCTCATCCATTTAGTATGATGGTCCCCACAGCCACCAAAACACAGTATAATCATCTTCCACAGAGTATAATAGAATAATGGTTCCCAGAGCCCCCATATATAATATGATGTCCCCCACAATATCATGGCCCCACATATAGTATCATAGCCTACACAGTCCCTCAAACATAGTATAATGGCTCCCCTCGCCCACACACACAATGTAATTTACCCTACAGCCCCTACATGGTATGATGTCCCTGTAGTTCTACCACACAAAGTATGATGCCCCTGCTGTCAGAAAGAGGAGGAGGAGCAGGAACAGGGACCAATTAACACCATTATCTTGCCAGTCATCCAATCATGTCTTGAAGGATGGGTTCCTGCACCAAAAGCTGCCAGATCCACAAATGTCCAGTAGGGAACAGTTTTATATGATGAAGAGGAGTTGGAGTATGAGGAGGAGGATGAAGAACAACTGTGGCCACAGTAGGGTGGCACTCAAAGCAGCTCACGGGCATCAATGAAGCGTGTCTAGGGTGGATATGCAGGATACAGATGATACAGAGGACCCAGACGATACACCTCCCATTGTGGACAGCTTGTCTTTGCCTCTGGGTAGCCTGCCACACATGAGGCAATACATGCTGCTGTGCCTATGCAAAGAGAGCCAAGTTTCCCAAATTGTTACAAGTGCTGACTACTTGGTGGCCAACCTGCTGGATATTTGCTACAAGCACCACGTCCCATACTTTCTCCTGTCAGTAGAGCGAGATTGGAAAATGTGAAATACAGGTGCACGCTGGAAAACGCAATACCAACTGCATTCTCACCTGACAGTGGGGGCTCAATGGAAGCACAAGGCAGAGGAAAATGAAGTTGCTAAAGCAGCTGGGGCACTGCACCACTTTGGAAGGGAAGGATACCATGGCAGAGATATGTAAAACCTTACTCAGCACGTCGTAAAATCCAGTTCCACCATCTAATACGGTCCCTGTTTTGGTACAGTGCAAGCAAATGTTTTTTGGTACAGTACAAACACAAGTTTTGGAAAAGTATTCCCAGAGGATTTTTTTGGTAAAGTCGAAACAGAGGCTTTTTTTCACTGTACTCACAGAGGCTTTTGGTACAGTACTAACAGAGATTTTTTGGTAAACCAGAAACAGAGGCTTTTTGGCACAATACACACAGAGGATTTTTGGCACAGAAACCTCAGAGGCTTTTTAGTAAAGTAGAAACAGAGGATTTTTCGCAAGTTACACACAGAGGCTTTTTTGGCACAGCACTCACACAAGCTTTTTGGTAAAGTAGAAACAGATGATTTTTGGCAGAGTATTCCCAGAGGCTTTCTGGTAAAGCAGAAACAGAGTCTTTTTGTCCCACAAGTGGGAAAGAGACAGCATCATAGTAGAAAACTGTTTTTGACCTACAAGTGGAAAAGAGAAAGCTTCCGAGTAGAAAATTATTTTAGACACACTACTTGTATAGACACAGTGGTAGAATAAAATATTTTTTTGACCCATAAATCGGAGTAGAAAATTTTTTTAGACACAGTACTCGTAAAAAGACATCTTGAGAGTAGAAATTTTTTTTTTACACACACTACTAGCAAAAAATGCTGCAGAATACAATTTTTTTTAGACACACTAATCACAAAAAATGCTACACACACTACTAGCAAAACACTCACTAATCGCAAAAAAAGATGCAGAGTACAATAATTTGGACACACACTACTCACAAAAAAGCACTACAAAGTTCAATTTTTTTGTACATGCACTACTTGCAAAAAAACAATGCAGAGTACAACAATTTTTTACATACACTACTCATGTAGACACAGCAGTACAGTAAAATAATTTGTTTGGCCTACAAATGGCAAAAAGATGTCTGCTGAGATTTATTTGCCACACTATTATAAAAAACACAGCGGTCCAGAAAAATTATTTGCTTGTCTTACAAATGGCAAAGAGACAGTTTATTTATTTTACTCATTTTATATAGCGCCATTAACCCCTTTATCCCATCTGACGTACTATTCCATCCATGTGACCTGGGACCTAATTCCCAAGGGCGGAATAGTACGTCACATGCGTTCAACTGCGCTCCCGGGGGGAACGCAGCTGATCGCGGCCGGGTGTCAACTGATTATCACAGCTGACACCCGGCACTATGTGTCAGTAGTCGTCATGGACCGCTCCCGGCACATTAACCCCTGGCACACTGCGATCAAAGATGATCGCAGTGTACGGGGGCACAAGAAAGCATCGCGCAGAGAGGGGGCTCTCTGCATGCTTCCCTGAGACCCTCAGAACAGCGAGATGTATCGTGCTGTTCCAAGGGACCCTCCTCCCTGCAGGACCCCGGATCCAAGATGGCCACAGGGTCCTTCCGGATCCTCCAGGGAGGCGGCGTCCTCAGTGCCTGCAGAGAGCAGGCGCTGAGAAAGCCTGCTGCACTGCCAGTCAGATCGCTGGTCTGACAGAGTACTGTGCACAGTGTCAGACCAGCGATCTGATATAATACAGTGATGTCCCACCTTGGGACAAATTAAAAAAGTAAAAAAAATAAAAATAACGTGTAAAAAAATTCATAAATAAATAAAAAAAAATATTCCCCAATAAATTCCTTTCTTCATGTAAATAAATTAAAAAAAACAATAAAAGTAGATATATTTAGTATCGCCGCATCCATAACGACCCGCCCTATAAAACTTTCCCATTAGTTAACCCCTTTAGTGAACCCCTTAAAAAAAAAAACAAAGCTAAAAAACAATGATTTATCATCATACCGCTGAACAAAAAGTGGAATAACACGCGATCAAAAAGACGGATATAAGTAAACATGGTACCGCTGAAAACGTCATCTTGTTCTGCAAAAAACGAGCCACGATACAGCATCATCAGCGAAACAATAAAAAGTTATAGCTCGCAGAATAAAGCGATGCAAAAAAAATTATTTTTTATATAAAATCGTTTTTATTGTATAAAAGCGCCAAAACATAAAAAATGATACAAATGAGGTATCGCTGTAATCGTACTGACCCGAAGAATAAAACTGCTTTATCAATTTTACCACATGCGGAACGGTATAAGCGCCCCCCCAAAAGAAATTCATGAATTGCTGGATTTTGTTCATTCTGCCTCCGAAAAATCGTAATAAAAAGCGATCAAAAACTGTCATGTGCCCAAAAATGGTACCAATAAAACATCAACTCGTCCCGCAAAAAATAAGACCTCACGTGACTCTGGGCCAAAATAAGAAAAATTATAGCTCTCAAAATGTGATGATTCAAAAACTTTTTTTTGCAATAAAAAGCGTCTATTAGCGTGTGACTGCTGCCAATCATAAAACCCCGCTATAAATAGTAAATCAAACCCCCCTTTATCACCCCTTTAGTTAGGGAAAAATAATAAAATTAAAAAAATGTATTTATTTCCATTTTCCCATTAGGGTTAGGATTGGGGCTAAAGTTAGGGTCAGAGTTGGGGCTAAAGTTAGGGTTAGGGCTGGGACTAGGGTTACGGGTGTGTTAGGGTTAGATTAGGGTTGGGATTAGGGTTAGTTGTGTGTTGGGGTTAGGGTTGGAGTTAGAATTGGGGGATTTCTACTGTTTAGGCACATCAGGGGCTATCCAATTGCGACATGGCGTCCAATCTCGATTTCAGCCAATTTTGGTTTGAAAAAGTCAAATGGCGCTGCTTCCCTTCCGAGCTCTGCCGTGTGCCCAGACAGTGGTTCCCCCCAACATATGGGATATCAGCGTATGCAGGACAAATTGGACAACAACTTTTATGGTCCAATTTCTCATGTTACCCTTGGGAAAATAAAAAATTGGTGACTAAATGATCATTTTTGTGGAAAAAAAATAGGATTTGTTATTTTCATGCCCGGGCATTATAAAGTTGTGTGAAGCACTTGGGGGTTCAAAGTGCTCACCACAGATCTAGATAAGTTCCTTAGGTGGTCTAGTTTCCAAAATGGGGTCACTTGTGGTGGGTTTCCACTGTTTAGGCACATCATGGACTCTGCAATCTGAACATGACACCCATCAAAGTCTGCATTCCAAAACGTCATTACTTCCTTTCGAGCCCTGAAGTGCACTCAAACAGTATTTCTCCCCCACATATGGGGTATCAGCATACTCAGGACAAATTGGACAACAACTTTTGGTGTCCAATTTCCTTGGAAAAAATCAAAAATTGGGGACTAAAAAATCATTTTTGTGGAAATTTTTTATTTTTTTTAACACCCAGGTATTATAAACTATTGTGAAACACTTGGGGTTCAAAGTGCTCACCACAGATCTAGATAAGTTTATTAGGGGGCTAGTTTCCAAAATGGTGTCACTTGTGGGGCGTTCCCATTGTTTAGGCACATCAGGGGCTCTCCAAACGCGACATGGCGTACAATCTCAATTCCAGCAAATTTTGGTTTGAAAAAGTCAAACGGTGTTCCTTCCTTTCTGAGCCCTGCCGTGGGCCCAGACAGTGGTTTTCCCCCACATATGGTGTATTGGCGTACTCGGGAGAAATTGCACAACCACTTTTTCTGTCCATTTTCTCCTTTTACCCTTGTTAAAATAAAAATTTTTTTGTAAAAATCATTTTTGTGACTAAAAAGTTAAATGTTCATTTTTTCCTTCCAAGTTGCTTCAGCTCCTGTGAAGCACCTGAAGGGTTAATAAACTTCTTGAATGTGGTTTTGAGTACCTAGAGGGGTGCAGTTTTTAGAATGGTGTCACTTTTGGGTATTTTCTGCCATATAGACCTCTCAAAGTGACTTCAAATGTGAGGTGGTCCCTAAAAAAATGGTTTTGTACAATTTGTTGTAAAAATTAGAAATCGCTGGTCCAAGTGGAGGAGAAGGTGGAAATAGCGGTATAGGTGGAAGAGGCAAGGGAGAAGTAATCCTAATGCTTTTTTTGGGATGTGCTTTTTGCAATTTTTTTTCATACCTTTTTTTTATGGAACTGACTTAAAATAACTTAGAAATAACAAAACAAGACTTGCAATCTAGAGCCAGGAGGTATAGGTCCAAGTGGAGAAAGTGGACGTGTCAGTTTAGGTGGAAGAAGCAAGGGAGGAGTAATCCAACACTTTTTTCTTATTTTTTATTTTTTTCAATGGAACTAACTTAAAACAGCCTATAATTAACAAAACTCAAACTGACAATCTTGAACCAGGAGGCGTAGGTTCACTTGGAGGAAGAGATTGAAGCGGTCGTATAGGCTGAAGAGGCAATGGATGAGTAATCCAATACTGTTTGTTTTTTAAATTGTTTGCATTATTTTTCCTTTTTTCAAAGTTTTTTTATTTATTCATTTATTTTTATTTTTTAATGGAACTGACTTGAAACAGCCTACAGTTAACAAAACTTAAACTTGGAATCTAGACCCTGGAGGTATAGGTCCAAGTGGAGAAAGAGGCGGTATAGGTTGCAGAGGGAATTGAGCAGTCATTTTTTATATTGTTTGTATTTTGTTCTTGTATTTTTTTTCAATTTTTTTTTAAGGGAACGTACTTAAAAGAACATAGAATGAATCCAAAATAAACTAACAATCTACAACCAGGAGGCGAAGGTCCAACTGGAAGAGGAGTTGGAGGAGATGGATGTGGGTATCTGGAGGGTTTGGGGGATGGAAAGCTGAACACTTCAATGGGAAGGTGTGGAGATGCTCAGTGACACTTGTGGTGGGGCTATCACATCCTTTCTTTGCAGGAAGGCAGGTGGCCCTGTTGATTTTGAGAGAGAGGAAGAGGCCAAAACCGCAGCACAAGGGGGGCCAGTTAGAAACTCAGATCTGTCATGCTTTTTAAGGTGTGTACTCCATTGCACCTCGGCTTAGAATTCCGATGCATCTTCATGCAAATGGTGCTTAGGTTCAGAAGATTTATGCCTCACTTCAGGGACTGATGGCTCAGAGTGCAAACCACTCGTCGCTAGTCGTCAGCACATTCCTTGAAGAAATGCTATGCCAGAGAGCTGTGGCTTTGCACCCTGCTTCCTCTTTTGCTGTTCTGCTGGGGCAAAGTGGCCACATCCTCTTCCTCAGAAATAGGATGGGCTCTGCTCCATGTGGGGTCTAGGACCTCTTCATCCCCCACATCATCTTCCACAGACTCCTCAAGCTTGCCCTCCTTGCCGCGTTGCACACTGCGGAAAGACGCAGAAGATGGCAATAGAGTTTCATCATCATCTAACATGTGCAGCGGTGGTTCGCTGACCATGTGCACTAGCCCTCCCATGTACTTATCCTTCAACATAACAAGTGATTGGGCATCAGTACACTCAGTCTCTTCTGGGGCAGGGCCAGGTGGATGGGCCATGGAACCCCAGCCAGCAGAGTCATCAAAAAGAATCATTGAATGGTAGAGTTGGAAGGGACCTCCTGGGTCATCTGGTCCAACCCCCTGCTCAAAGCAGGATTCACTAAATCATCACAGACAGATGTCTGTTCAGCCTCTGTTTGAAGACTTCCATTGAAGGAGAACTCACCACACCTCTCGTGGCAGCCTGTTCCACTCATTGATCACTCTAACTGTCAAAAAGTTTTTTTCTAATATCTAATCTGTGTCTCCTCCCATTCAGTTTCATCCCATTGCTTCTAGTCTTTCCTTGTGCAAATGAGAATAAAGATAATCCTTCTACAATATGACAGCCCTTGAGATATTTGTAGACAGCTATTAAGTCTCCTCTCAGTCTTCTTTTTTGCAAGCTAAACATTCCCAAATCCTGTAACCGTTCCTCATAGGACATGGTTTGCAGACCGGACACCATTCTGGTCGCTCTTCTCTGAACTTGCTCCAGTTTGTTGATGTCTTTTTTAAAATGTGGTGCCCAAAACTGGACACTGTATTCCAGAGGAGGTCTGACCAAGGAGGAGTAGAGGGCAATAATGACTTCACGTGATCTAGACTGTATGCTTCTGTTAATACATCCCTGAATTGTATTTGCCTTTTTTGCTGCTGCATCACACTGTTGACTCATGTTCAGTCTGTGATCTATTAGTATACCGAAGTCTTTTTCACATGTGCTGTTGCTTAGCCCTATTCATCCCATTCTGTATATGCTTTTTTCATTTTTATTGCCCAGATGTAGTACTTTGCATTTTTCCCTGTTAAAAAAAACATTCTGTTAGTTGCTGCCCACTGCTCCAGTTTATTTATATCATTTTGAATCCTCTCTCTCTCTTCTCTGGTATTAGCTATCCCTCCTAGCTTTGTGTCATCAGCAAATTTAATCAGTTTACCCTCAATTCCTTTATCTAAATCATTGATAAAGATGTTGAACAATACAGGGCCCAAGACAGAGCCCTGTGGTATCCCACTTGATACATTCTTCCAACTGGATGTGCAGCCATTTACTACCACTCTTTAGGTCTGATCACTAAGCCAGTTATGAATCTACCTAACAGTTGCCTTGTCTATCCCATACTTAGTCATTTTTTCAATAAAGATTGTGTGAGATACTTTGTCAAATGCTTTGCTGAAGTCAAGATATACTATATCTACAGCATTTCCCTGATCCACCCAGTCAGTGATTCTATCATAGAAGGAAATTAAAATTAGTCTGATATGACTTATTAGTTACAAACCCATGCTGACTCTAGTTAAGCATTTCATTCTTGTCCAGGTACTTACATACATGTTGTTTAATAATTTGTTCAAAGATCTTTCCTGGTATAGATGTCAGACTCACTGGCCTATAGTTTCCTGGATCCACCTTCTTCCCCTTTTTCAAGATAGGAACATTTGCTCTTCTCCAGTCTTCTGGGACTTCTGTTCTCCAAGAATTTTCAAAGATTATGGAGAGTGGTTAAAAAATTTCTTCTGCTATCTCCTTCAGTACTCAGGAGTGTAATTCATCTGGACCTGGAAACTTGAATTCATTTATGTTAGCTAAGTGTTTCCTCACTATTTTTCAGTTTATAGATATCCTGGATTCTTCTGTTCCTTTAATAGGACAGTGAAGATCAGTTGATGTAACATTTCCTTTCTGAGAGAAAACAGATGCAAAATAGGAATTTAAAAGTTCGGCCTTCTCAACATCCTTTCTTACCATTTCATGATTTTCATCCTGTAAAAATCCTATAGCATCTTTGACTTTTCTTTTACTTTTGACATATCCCCAAAATCCTTTTTTATTGCTTTTGATGTCTCTTGCAAGCCTTCATTCATTGTCAGCTTTAGCTAATCTGTTTCTTGCCCTGCAGTTTCTGCAGACATCATTATATTCTTCTTTAGATATGCCTCCCTCTATCCATTTGATAAACATTTCTTTCTTCATTTTTAGCGTGTGTTTAAGTTCTTTGTTCATCCATCCTGGTTTCCTTAAATTTTTCCTATTCTTCCTCTTTTCGGAATTGTTAATGATTGTGCTTTGAGGATATCATTTTTCAAGATTTCCCATCCTTCCTGGACATTTTTGTTCTTAAGGATATCCAGCCATTGGATCCCTCCGATTTTCATTCTGAGTCCCTTAAAATCTGCCTTTCTGAAATCTAACCTTGAATTCTGAGTCTTCACAGGTCTTCCTCCTCTAGTTATCCAAAATTCTAAAATAGCATGGTCGCTACTTCCTAGGGTCCCAACCACTCTTACCTCCTCATCCATTTCCACCCTGTTTATAAGGATTAGATCCAAGGTAGCAGATCCCCTTGTTTTCTCCCCTATCTTTTGGAAGATAAAGTTGTCAGCAAGAGAGGATAAGAATTTGCTTGACCTGTTAGTTTTGCCTGAGAGAGATTCCCAACAAATGTCTGGATAGTTGAAATCTCCCATGACCACTATGTAATAATCTTTGTTTTTTTTTATTTTTATATAGCGCTAACATATTCCGCAGCGCTTTACAGTTTGCACACATTATCGTCGCAGTCCCCGATGGAGCTCACAATCTAGATTCCCTATCAGTATGTTTTTTTTGTCATATTTGTTGGAGAACTTGGCCATTTGATGCATAAAGAGTTCATCAATATCTTCAGCTTGCATAGGCGGCCTGTAGTAAATGCCTACAATGGCGTTCTTTCCATTGTTCACTCCTTGTATTCTTACCCAAACAGTTTCCACAGAACTCCCAGTCTCTGAATCTTCAATCTCTGTGCAGATATACACTTTTCTAACATACAATGCGACACCTCCTCCTCATTTATCAAGTCTGTTTCTTGCAAATAAGTTGTATCCTTCTAGCCTTGTATTCCAATCATGTGTATCGTCCCACCAAGTTTCAGTGATTCCAATGACATATTTCTTTTCCTGCGTTAGTAGTTCCAATTCTCCTTGTTGCCTTTGCGCATTTGTATAGAAACATTTCAGTTTGTGATTGGTTTCTCTTCCTCCAATATTTTTATTATTTAGATTTTTGTCTTTGTTCTTCCTTTCCACTTCTAATAGCAGAGTTCTCAATAGCATTTTTCAAGTGTATGGATTTTTCTGGCCTTTTGCTTCCCTTCCCACATTGTTCTAGTTTAAAGCTCTCCTGGTGAGTGTAGCAAGGCGACTTCCAAATACATGTTTTCCAGTCTTCGTAAGGTGCACCCCATCTCTAGCAAGTAGTCCATCGTATAGGTAATTCATTCCGTGATTCATTCCAGAAATCCAAATCCTTGCTGACGGCACCATCGACGTAGCCAGTTGTTCACCTGCAGAATCTTATTCCATAAGAAGAATAGACTGCTGCATGGCTTGAGGTTCAGACTGCTTGCTGATTTGCAAGGAGGTGAGGTGGAAGCCTTATGACCATGGTTCCCAGGTGGCAGCTGTGCACTTTCTGTAGTGGACCATGTGGAACAAAATGCAAAGGAACTGGAGCCACTCCAATCTAACATCTTTTCAACATGTGGCCTCACCATTTATGCAGCAGTATTCTGGCCTATGAAAGTATGCATGACTCCCAGTTACCTGCGTGCACCAGAAGGTGTTGTATATGGGCACATAGCAGGTACAGAACAACCATGTCCTCTCCCTGTAGCAGCTACACCACCACCACCATCAGCAGCTAAACTAGCACCTCCACTGCCACATCCACGTCCCCTATTTGATGCTCCTCATTTTTGGAAGTGGCTTATCTGAACACTAGTTGAAAAAGATAGCGGAAGAGTACACTTATTTATCTGCCACACTACTAGAAAGCACACAGTGGACAAAAAAATATATTTATTTCAAATACAAATGGCAACGACATGGCTAATGCCAATTATTTATTTCTGAGACTAATAGAAAACACACTGGTCCTGAAAAATTATTTATTTAGCCTACAAACTGCAACAAGGTGGCTGATGACAATTATTTATTTCTCAGGCTATTAGAAACACACAGCAGTCCTGAAAAATTATTTCTCTGGCCTATAAAGGGCAATGAGATATCTAATGCTAATTATTTATTTTTCAGACTACTAGAAAATACATAACGGTCCTTAAAAAATTATTTTGTTGGCCTACAAATGGCAAGGAAATGGCTGATGCCAATTATTTATCTCTCAGATTACTAGAAAACACACAGCAGTCCTGAAAATTTAATTCTTTGGCCTACAAATGGCAATGAGGCAGCTGATGCCAATTATTTATTTCCAACACTAATAGAAACCACACAGCAGACCTGAAAAGTTATTTATTTGGCCTACAAATGACAACAAGACAGCTGATGCCAATTGTTTATTTCTCACACTACTAGAAAAACACAGTGGTCCTGAAAATTTATTTCTTTGGCCTACAAATGGCTATGAGATGGCTCATGCTAATTATTTCTTTCTCAGACTACTAGAAAATACACAGCAGTCCTAAAAATAATTTATTTGGCCTACAAATTGCAATGAAATGGCTGTTGCCAATTATTTATTTCCAACACTAATAGAAAAAAAGCGATCCTGAAAAATTATTTATTTGGCCTGTAAATGACAACGAGATGGCTTATGCCAATTATTTATTTGGAACACTACTAGAAAACAGGGCTCCCTCAGGCAGGGGATGCAGAGCATACACAGCGGCTTAAATGAACAGTACTCCACAGGCAGGGGGGTGAAGAGGTGAAGAATACACACAGCGGCTTAAAGCAACAGTACGATGAAAAGTTAATCCCCAGTTTATTACAGAAAGGTCTCTAGAATTTGGAGACAAATTGCGCTCCCCTATCAGACACAATGTTAAGAGGAGTTCCATACAATCTCACAACATGACAAATAATCACCTTGGAGAGTGTCTCTGCATAAGGTAACCTTGATAAAGTATTAAAATTAGCTTCCTTTCTGAATTGGTCAACCGCCACCCAAATAACAGTTATTCCACAGGACAGCGGCAAATCTGTGATGAAATCCATGAACAGATGAGTCCATGGTCTTTCTGGAATTGACAATGGAGTCAATTCACCAGTTGGCCGGTTATGACAGACCTTAGCCTGTGTGCAAACAACACAAGCAGATAAAAAATATTTAATATTATTATTCATAGATGGCCAAAAAAGAATCTATAACTAGCTTTCGCATAGGAATGACTCCATGATGACCAGTCTAGACGGAATCATGAAAATCCTGCAACAGATGCAATCTTAGATACACAGGTGCAAATAACATGGACCATGATGTGGTGGAAGGAGCCAATGACTGGACTTTACGGGCCTATGCTTTCAACTCTGATGATACCATAGATACCACAATGCTCTTGGGCAAAATAGAGGCCTACTTCACAACACTCGTATTTTCCCTACCCTACAACCCCAAACAGTTATTCAAAACCTTTAACTCCCTCCTCTGCCCACCACTGCCCCCCAACCTCCCTAATCTCTGCTGAGGACTTTGCCACAGACTTCAAAATTAAGATCGACCAAACAAGGCAAGTCTTTATTTTTCAACCATCACAATCCCTTTGTATACCAGACCAATGCCCAAACCCTATACCGTATATACTCGAGTATAAGCCGAGATTTTCAGCCCATTTTTTTTGGGCTGAAAGTCCCCCCCTTGGCTTATACTCGAGTCAATACAGGGGAGCGAGCGCAGCTGTTCTATATCACACCTCGCGGCGTGGTCTCTGCAGCTCTGCTCTTCTCCACGCTCCAGCGCCAGGGTTCAGCGGTCGGGTGTACCGCTCATTAAGTCATGAATATCACATATTCATGACTTATGAGCGTACCACCTACGCTGAACACTGCCCCGAGACCGGAGAAGAGCAGGCAAGACGCCGCGAAGGTGATAAACGATATTACCTGTCCGTTCCACCGCTGCTCGCCACTGTCTCGGTCATCTGCTGCAATCTTAGGCAGAGGCGCGTGACGTGTTACTGCGCTCCGCGCCCTCTGCTGATCATTCAGCTGAGACCGGAAGACAGCGGCGCTCAGCGTGGACCGGTGACAGTAAATATGCAGGTGCGGGCCCTGACAAGCAGTGACACGCACTGTCCCATACGCACGTGTCCCGCCTCCTCAGACAGGGCACTGGCCCCCAGCGACGAGAGTGAGTATGTATTTTTTTGCAGCAGCTGCGACAGCATAAGGGGTCTATTCAATGCAGCATCTATGGGGGCATAATACATGGGGCATCTATGGGGGCATAATACATGGGGCATCTATGGGGGCATAGTACATGGAGCATCTATGGGGCATAATCTAAGGAGCATCGATGGGGCATAATCTATGGAGCATCTATGGGGCATAATACATGGGGCATCTATGGGGGCATAATCTGTCGAGCATCTATGGGGACATAATCTGTGGAGCATCTATGGGGGCATAATCTATGGAGCATCTATGGAGGCATAATCTATGGAGCATCTATGGGGGCATAATCTATGGAGCATCTATGGGGCATAATACATGGGGCATCTATGGGGGCATAATCTAATGAGCATCTATGGGGGCACAATCTATGGAGCATCTATGGGGCATAATACATGGGGCATCTATGGGGGCATAATCTAATGAGCATCTATGGGGGCACAATCTATGGAGCATCTATGGGGGCACAATACATGGGCAGCATATGGGGCACAACCTATGAAGCATCTTTTGGGGCATAATACATGGGGCAGCATATGGGGCACAATACATGGAGCATCTTGTGGGGCATAATACATGGGGCAGCATATGGGGCATAATCTCATTTTCCACCCTAGGCTTATACTCGAGTCGATAAGTTTTCCCGGTGTTTTGTGGCAAAATTAGGGGGGTCGGCTTATACTCGGGTCGGCTTATACTCGAGTATATACAGTAACCTCCCTCTCCAACATCACCGAAGGGGAGCTAAATTGTCTCATCTCCAAATCACACCTCACCACTTGTGCACTTGACCCCGTCTCACCTCCTCCCCAACCTCGCCACCACACTGATCCCATCCCTAACCCACCTCTTCAACCTATCACTATCTTCTGGTACCTTCCCTTCTGCTTTCAAACATGCCACAATCACGCCTATCCTTAAAAAGCCAACCCTTGACCCAACTGCTATGTCCAGCTATCACCCAATATCGCTGCTCCCCTTCTGTTCCAAACTCTTGGAGCAGCACATCCACGCTGAACTTTCCTCCCACCTCTCATCTAACTTGCTCTTTGACAATCTACAATCTGGTTTCCGTCCTCATCATTCCACTGGGACTGCCCTGACCAAAATTACTATTGACTTACAGCCAAAGCTAACTGACAATACTCTATACTCCTCCTTCTAGACCTGTCCTCAGTTTTTGACACAGTTGACCACTTCCTCCTCCTACAGATCCTTTCCTCCTTTGGCATCAAAGACCTTGTGCCCTATCCTGGATCTCCTCATACCTTTCAAACAGCACATTCAGCGTCTCCACTACCCACACTACCTCCTCATCCCACCCTCTCTCTGTTGGAGACCCCGAAAGCTCTGTTCTAGTACCCCAACTCTTTTCAATCTATACACTTGGCCTGGGACAACTCATAAAGTCCCATGGATTCCAATATCACCTTTATACTGATGACACTCAGATCTACCTCTCTGGCCCAGATGTCCCATCTCTGCTGTTCAGAATCCCAGAGTGTCTATTAGCCATATCCTCCTTTTTCTCCTCTCGCTTCCTCAAACTCAATGTGGACAAATCTGAGCTCATCATCTTTGCTCCATCTCACAGATCTTCCTTACCTGATCTATCTTTCACAATTAATGACATCACGCTTTCCCCCATACCGGAAATCCGCTGCCTTGGAGTAACCCTTGACTCTGCCTTGTCCTTCCAACCGCACATCCAAGCTCTTTCCACCTCCTGTCGCCTCCAGCCCAAAAATATCTCCATAATCTGTCCTTTCCTGTTCCCTCAATTTACTAAAATGCTTGTGCAAGCCCTCATCATCTCCTCAGGTAGTGGTGAGGAGGCATCGGGGTCATTGCAAGCTGTAAGCTTTTTTGAAGAGGTGGGTTTTCAGGTTCCGTCTGAAGGATTCAAATGTGGTTGATAGTCAGACGTGTTGGGACACAGAATTTCAGAGGATGGGGATATTCAGGAGAAGTCTGCCCTCATCATCTCCTGCCTTGACTACTGCAACATCATTTTCTGTAGCTTCTCTGCTAACACTCTCGCACTTCTCCAGTCCATCCTTTACTCTGCTGACCGACTAATTCATCTCTCTCCTCGCTACTCCTCCACTTCTCCCCTCTGCAAATCTCTTCACTGGCTCCCATTCCCTCAGTGTATCCAGTTCAAATTACTAATACTGACCTACAAAGCCATCCATAGCCTGTCTCCTCCATATATCTCTGAACTAATCTCCCAATATCTTTCCTTACGTAATCTCTGGTCCTCCCAAGACCTCCTCTCCACACATATTTGCTCCTCACCTAATCGCCTCCAAGACTTCTCCTGAATATCCCCCATCCTCTGAAATTCTGTGTCCCAACACGTCTGACTATCAACCACATTTGAATCCTTCAGACGGAACCTGAAAACCCACCTCTTCAAGAAAGCTTACAGCCTGCAATGACCCCGATGCCTCCTCACCACTACCTTAGCTTCCACCTCACCAACACTGGAGCTGCTGCAACCCCCCAGCCTACTGTCTCCTTCCCCACCATCCTGTAGAATGTAAGCCCGTAAGGTCGGTCCTCTCCCCTCTGTATCAGTATGTCATTGTTAGCTTGCTTACTGTAAGTGATATTTGTAATTTGTATGTAACCCCTTCTCATGAACGGCACCATGGAATCAATGGTGCTATATAAATAACTAATAATAATAATACTTCCACAGATAAGGTTTGCAGAGTTAGGTGCCAAAAGCCGCTGTGTGTACTCTGCAACCCATATCTGTAGAAAACCTGAACAACCACAATGGTATCATTATTAAGGGAATATTTCAATGCGACATCGTTTATAATTTCACTGTGATACCAATATTTTTATGGACACATCAATCGGACTAGTCACAAAAATAAGCAATGAGCAACAAGGGGAAAACAAGTGACCAACAGTCCATATATAGTATAAAATGTATTTTATTTCATATCAAAAACAGAGCAAATGAACAAGGTGATAACACATACAGAGTACATGTACAAAAGGTGTATGAAAGGAACGCGAGTATACTGCTCCAATAATAACTGTATAGATTA
The DNA here is from genome assembly GCA_033576555.1 of Oophaga sylvatica. NCBI lineage: Eukaryota > Metazoa > Chordata > Amphibia > Anura > Dendrobatidae > Oophaga > Oophaga sylvatica. Next base: position 457,975,374 of record JARQOD010000004.1, on the reverse strand, counting down.
TATTTAAAGAGAGTAATCCAATGAAACCACCCGGGAGGCTGATGACACAGGAGGGAAGGAGCAGGACACCACGCGTAACACCGACGCGCGTTTCGGCACGAGCCTTCGTCAGCCTCCCGGGTGGTTTCTTTGCATCAGAGCGGTATGTTTATCGTATGCTATATTGAGCTATTATGTGTCATGTGTGATATATGTGCTAGATTGGGTTTCATTATTCATTGCAATACTTTAGTTTTCCCCTTCTGATGCAATAGACCAGGCTTATTTAAGTTTGAGGGCTATTTATACTTAACATCATTGGATTACTCTCTTTAAATATAATCTATACAGTTATTATTGGAGCAGTATACTCGCGTTCCTTTCATACACCTTTTGTACATGTACTCTGTATGTGTTATCACCTTGTTCATTTGCTCTGTTTTTGATATGAAATAAAATACATTTTATACTATATATGGACTGTTGGTCACTTGTTTTCCCCTTGTTGCTCATAACCCATATCTGTGGCAGCACTGTGCCAAAAGCTGCTGTGTGTATTCTGCAACCTCGCCTGTGGGAGTACTATGATTTTAAGCCTCTGTGTGTATTGTGCACTCTATGCCTCTGAGAATACAGTGCTTTTATGCCACTGTGTGTCATTATTCTGTGGGAGGGCGCAGTATGATGCCTTGCCCCCTCCCACAGAATAATGGCACCCACTCACAGTATTATGGTCTTCCACAGTCACTCACACATAGTATAATGAACCTCACATCCCTCCACACACAGTATGATCCTTTCACAGTACCCCACATACAGTATGATAGCCTTAACTCACCTATACAAAGTATGATGGTCCCCACAGCCCACTAAAAGTATATACCAATAAAAAAAAAAAATTACATACAATACCCATTCCATTGATGCACTGCTCCACTCGGTATCCTGTGGACTGAGGTGCTGCGCACTAGTCACAATCTTGTGATGTCATTACACCTGCTGTGCTGAGACACACAAATGCATAGGATGAATGGTGAAACAGGAAACTGATGGCTGCCTGTTATATCATTATGTTCAACTTTATCAGCTTCCTGAGAATGTAAATACTGTTGAAATTGAGACACCTAGCAGAGGTCCTGTACACATCTGCACTTGCACCACCTTCCTGTCCCAAGGAACCCTTAGCGGCCATGTTGTCTGTCACTTTTAGCAGTATACCACTTGTCATCAATGTCCCATTTGTCCAGAGAAAGCTTGAAAAAAAAAAATCTATTATCAATTTCATCCCTTCAATACGTTATAAGGAGTAAATAGGTGTTATGGAAAGAAGTACAAACATAATCATGTTTGGTGTCGTTAATAAAGCATTCATTGAAAAATCAACTTTTATACACATCAGAACCATATGCAAATGACCATTCAATAAATATAAGTAAATTTGTATGGAACCAGATTTGTGTCAAATTTTGAGAAATTTGCTGAACATGGCAAAATTGAACAATTTGCAATTTGTTTTGCGTGAATCAGCTAAAATGACCACAGTCATTTATAACTTCTGCATTCTGCAATGGCATAATTCGGAATAGCACTGCCAAATAGGAAGGACTATCATGAGGGGTATAAAAGCGCAGGCAGAACATGCAACCATCTTGTGATTAATCTGGATAGTGAGAAGACTTCACAACTCACAATTTAGCCATAAAGATAGTGAGGATAAGACATAAAACACTGAATAAACTGTATCGATAGTTTGATAGGACAGCAGTGAAGAATATTTACCATCCATTTACCCAAAGTCACATATGTTTAGGTCTCTTCAACATACCTAAGACTATATGTTCATTAAAGAGCTTGTATGGGGTTAAATACAATCTTAGTAGACCTCAGGATGTCATACTTGTCTTTTCAGCGTAGTTGGAGACTTTGCAATACTTTAAATGTGAGGCAAATAAAATTTGTGGGAAATATTGGTGAATCTGGAAGATCTGAGCTTCAAACGATTTGCTCATCTCTAAAGTGTCTACTGGGCAGCCCTACATTCTTGAAGTGTCCTGGATTAAACCTCCTACCACCTCCACACGTTTGACATCTTTTGGGACCTCTTATGACACCCTCTGTCATCTGTAAGATTGAGCAGAATATTGGGGATCGGAAGGAGTTACTACTATTATCATTCAACAGGTGAAGGAATGTCCAAGTGGACCTTCAAGCGTCCCTAGCATACAACACTTTCTAAGATATATTTTATAATAATGGCAAGTATAGGTATGCTACATAGGATCATTTAAGCTGTTATTTCAGTTTAGGGGGTTAAATGATAGATTCTCTTTAAACATATAAATCTTGATTGATCTTTTAAACCAAAATATAAATTAATAAATACTTGTGTTTCTTTGATAATCTGGTTTTATTATCATTAATATTCTTCTTTGTATGAAAATGCAAAATTAAATCATGAGCTTATTGGTTTCAGAGTTTTTCTTTGGAGTTTTTTCTTTTTGTTTCTATTAAAATGAACATGAAAAGAACAATATTAAACTTATTATTCTTTATTGTGCTGAAAACAATTTGAAGAGTTAACTAAGACATTACTAAAGTATTTGAAATGTAGCACACATTGGTTTTAGTGACTTTTTAACAAGTGCTTGAAAGTATCCCTGAAACAATGATATCAAACATCTAAAGAGGCGATTTGTCTTGTCTTCCCATTTTTTCCACATCTAAAGTATAGCTATCTAGAGAACATGAAAGATACTTGTGCGTTTCCAAAAGTCTGATCTTTTTCATGTCTGAAGCTCCTAAAGATCTGTCATACAGAGAAGGAGATTTTCATTATGGATATCAAAAAATAGATTATTTTGGTTTCACATTAGTATCTGTTAGGACAGAAGAAAAATCTTAAACTTTAAGCTTACAATGCAAAACAGGAAATATTTCACGTACTGACAGTTGTTAGAACAGACTCAAATTTTAGTGGTTAGTTGTCCGCATTCTGATGTTTGGGAGTTTTGTATAGAAGTTTTAGCTTTTTTGGGCTGAAGCAAAAAAGAAACCAAATGTTTAACTGAAAACATAAAAAGAAACACGATCAATGTTTCAAGTTTATGCCACTTAAATATGGGACTTCATCATAAGGTAAGGGATGAGCACAGATGAATCTTCACCTGAGCTTAGCATTAAATAACTGGAATAAATCTAAAATTAGGTGACTGTTTCTGTTACACAAAGCAGATGAGATGAGCGTTCTGCCATCTGTGACAAGATATACAATGTATATAAACAGTTTGACATTATCACTATTGTTACTATAACAAAACCCATGTCATTAGCCACCCACACATGACAATCTTGCCATTAGATGCAAAGGATGAACATTAAGATGTTGTTTAATTGTGTGATCTATCACATCTGGTTCCACTGGCATTTATTATTGCTGGAGGAAGACTACCACCCACAAAGGTTGATAGGGGTTGTCAATGGTCTTCTTTTGACAGTGTTTTCTGTCATGTTCAATACTGTTCTTTTCACATTATTCAGCCTAGGGAATATGTTGAGGCCAGTATACACGATTACCATGAATGTGCAGTCAGACAGTAACTGTCCATCCTGGAGATCATAGTAAATGTGTGACCCTCTATGGCCCCATATGAAGTACTTGTCTGAATATCCAAGTTGAGGAACTCAAGAATTTATATAATAATTTATATTATGAATTGAACCCTGGGTCATTTCCTATTAAATTGAATGTGAATGGGCTCATTATGCCTACTTCTGGCTACATGATTTTTTGTGACTGGCCAGCTTTAGGGCATAGACTCCACTTCATCTTCATTTACTAAATCCTGGGTAAGCTTAGTCCTTTTATTTTGTATCATGAATCAAAATCCTAGGAACCTGGTCCTTTTGGTGTCATGCATCAGTAACTTACACAAAATTTAAAGCTATAAATAGTAATCTTTACAGAAAAGCATGAACACAGTATTGCTGGTGCCTTGAGTTCTGGTCAAACAGCCGTTAAGTCATTGGTTGTTTAAGTTTTTTTAGTAACTAGAGATGAGCCATTTTTTTTATAATTCAAATTAGCCAGATTTGCCAAATACAAGCAGCAAATCCATTTGCAGCAAGTCAAACATAGTTCAAAGCCTCCAATTGCCCTGCAAAATATGTATGACAATATTATTTTTTCCTCACACATTAATCCTCTTTGCTGCTGTACTGTCACACTGGATCATTAGGCTTTGTTCACACATTGCTCCCTCATTGTGATTTTTTGCTACATTTGTTGCAGAACTGCAACACTTTTTGGTGCAATTTTCAAAAGACACGTGAAAACAATGTATTTTGCTCAGATAGTGGATAACAAGAAAACATTAACATGGTTGCAAAGTGAGTATGCAACCTTACAGTTTAGTCTATGTTTTATGGCTTTCTCTCTTTATCTATGGCTGAGCTTAGAGCTGTGACGTCCTCTCACTTTCCAAATTCACAAAAAATTGGCTGCTGCATTTCCTGCTTCTGCATTTATATAGGATATGAGAGTCCTTCTTGATTGACTATACTATATCATGCAATGTGATAGCTACCAGGCATTATGAGGAAGCTGCCCGGGGTCATGTGATCCTTCTCTGCAAATTGTTAAATGGCAGCAGACATTTTAGGCGACTCACACAAAGCAAATTGCAAATTATTTGACTTAGCAAACTCCTGGAAATTCAATACAAATTTGATTCTCATCAAATTGATTTACTCATCTCTAGCAGTAGCATATAAAGTTTGCTGTTTCCTGTTATTTGAGGTATGCGCATTTTCTAAGAAGACAATTAGGACAATGCAGCTGCTATGGTTTGAGAAGCATGCAAATAAAAGACCCACCACATCCATCGCTAGAGTATAAACAAAATTACTTAGGGACATAGTATGTTCATCGAATTGAACCTTAAAGGGAATCTATCAGAATCTGGCAGCGCAATTGAATCCAGGCATATTTTTCTTTTAAACACTCCAACATTTCAGACAAAACCTAAGACATAAACCCTACGTACCCTAAGTAAATAAAAGCAATAGTGAATTTAAATAACATTGTGTGCTTAGTAAACACTTTTTAATTAAAAAAAGCCTAAAAGCCATCCCACTAGTGTCTAGGTGTACCAAAATTTGCGATAGTTCTAACCTCTGGTATTAAAACTTTACCATGCGTCATTATTATGTCAGTGTGAATAAGAGCCAAGCAGGACTGGGTCCCGAACATGGACACACAGCAAATGAGAAGCTATATAAATGTAATGTCCAGCTCAAAGGAAGGGAGTTAAAATACCTGCACTAAATGCAGAAACCTGAAACTAAACCAAAATAAATGAACTGAGGGATGATTGGTATGCATGCAAAATAGGAGCATGTTCTCACTGGCAACTAAACAGACAAAACCTAAGTCAGAAATAAAATGAACATATACTCTGCAGTAAGTAAAATAGCAGATTGACATTACATAACAAAATATTATTTTGTTTTCCTTCAACCTAAGTTCAGCGCCCTACACAATGACACTGGAGCCAATGTTATTGCATAATGAAAAGTCTTTGAGACAGTCGCCAAATATTGCATGGAAAAATGGTCTTCAAAGGGGTAGGTCTAAATATTTCAAAATACGTAAACACGATAACCTGGCACTTTTATTGGGCACAGCAAAACACTTAAACCCCTTGCACTGGTTACAACCTGCTCCCCTTACCCATGCAGAATGGATCACAGAAATTCAATCACTTTTTCGAAGAACTTTTGAGTGGGGAAACACATTCCCATCCAAAATTTCTGAAGGTATGAATGCCTTGGATAAAGAAAAACTCTGGCCCAATTTCAGATAATGCTGCATCCTCACTTCAGTCGATCTAAAACTCACCCTCCTTATTTTCACCAGACGGTACAACACCTTACAACTCATTCCCTCCTTTCTTAAGATTCAATAGGTTAATTGTCCTACTTCAGCTACTTACATTAGTGTTGACATGACCAGATTCACAATTACTAGTTATAAATCTATTATTGTGTTTAAGCTGTTTAATAAGTTTTTGCTTTTATGATACCGTTCAAATCATCATTATTCCTACTCGGTTTTTTTTACAAAACTGTTTGCTAATTGTTGATTAATAAAATAAAGAATTATTTTTTTAAAAAGGTAGTTCTATCCAAAAAAAGGCTAATATACCGTACATAGGACAAACTAGAATTGACAGCTTAATAGTCATTATTAATCAAAACTGTCTAATTGATAATAAAGGAAGTTGATCGGTGGTTATCTGTCACTATTTAATATTAATGTAAGCATCATTTCCTCCAGTCCTTTTATCATTCAGGTAAATCCTCATCCTTCAAGTAGAACATTTTAATATAAAACATTATTATCTGATAACATAAAAGTATAACTCTCATGTGTTTCAATTTGTTAATTATTTTAATTTTTTTTACAGATAACAGTAATGCCCCTAATGTAAACTAGACTTCATTATACATAGACAATAAAAGTGCAGAATTATCAAAATACATCTACCCAGTGCTATATCTCTAATCATTATATTTAATCTAGTTGTCAAGCCCCATGGTGTAAACACGACTTGGAACACACTATCACACCACTATGTATTCTGTTAAATATCTTATCACTCTTTACAAACCTTTATCCTCTAACCAGGAGGTGACCCTACAGCTATATACGTACTAGTTGTCAAACATCATTGTCCGTGCTCTGAAATGATCTTAATTTGATATATCTGATCCAGAGATCAGGAAAAATCAATATATAATTTTCTGGGAAGCCAGAACACTAATGCAATGTAAAGAAACATATGTCATACACTGCAGTATACAGATCATTGGTGATTGTTCTAGATAAGGAGATTCTGTATCTACTGAACAACTCATCATCTGAAAATTGTACAACATATATACAGTGCTCAGCATAAATGAGTACAATCTTTTGAAAACTAACATTTTAATCCATATCTCACTGAATTGAAGAACAATTTCCAAAATTTTGACAAGACTGAGTTTCATTGAAATTTTTTTTTTAACCTAGAACGTGAAAGTAAAGTCATATAACTTTCATTACAAAATCATCAGTTTTACTCAAAGTAGTTGATGAAAGAATGAATACACCCCACATCAAAAACTATTACATCTAGTATTTTGTACGAACTCCATGATTTATAAGACAGTACCATGTCTCCTAGACATAGAGTGAACAAGTTGGTGACATATTACATCATCTATCTTTGTGCATTCTTGAAGAATGACCTCTTTTAGAGCCTGGATGCTGGATGGAGACTGATGCTTAACTTGTCTCTTCAGAATTCCCCATAGATTTTGCAGTTGGGCTCAGATCAAGAGACATACTTGGCCACTGAATCACTTTCACCCTGTTCTTCTTCAGAAAACAGATATGTTTTTTTGATCATTGTCATATTGGAAAGGTGAATCAAACTTCTAAAGAAGAAGAAGGTGAAAGTGATTCAGTGGCCAAGTATATCTCTTAATCTGAACCCAACGACAAAACCTATGGGGAATTCTGAAGAGACAAATTAAGCATCAGTCTCCATCCGGTATCCAGACCCTAAAAGAGTTCATTCTTCAAGAATGCACAAAGATAGATATTGCAATATATCGCCATTGCATTTCTGAATAAAAATAGGGTGAAAGTGATTTGATTTAGTGTCCAAGTATGGGTTCAATTCCCACAAAGGACAACATCTACAAGAAATTAGTATTTTCTCCCTGTGTTTGCGTGGATTACCTTCTACACTCCAAAGACACTCCAAAGACATACTGATAGGAAATTTAGATTTTTGAATTGCAGTGGGGAGAGTGATGATGATCACTGTGGAAGTAATGTTGCTTTACAAGCTAGTAAAATAAATAAATACATATACATTATATAAAGTGCTTCATCTATCTTTGTTGTAGTTTGTAAGCTCTTCGACAGACTGTTATTTTGTATTGTATATTATTCTTCAGGGTAATTGTTCAAGAACATTTTTAAATATATTATCATGAAGTAACTTTTTTTACTTGCTTTTATAATATTTAATAGTTTTACAGATGTGCTACTTATTTAGCAAACAGAGAAGAAACATCCATTCAATAATTGTCTATCTCAAGGGCTGGCTTATCCCAACATGACCCATGGTGTTCTATCTTTATATGTACATTCAATAATCCACTGCTTATGTAGAAAATATATTATAGTACTCACTGGTCTTTACAAATTTTACAGCAGATTTGAGCAGTATTTTCATAATTGTAGGTGTTAGAACTGGTGCACAATATTGAAGATTATTTCTAATCATTCGCACTTCTATGGGCCTCTTACTGGGATCATATGCAATGACGCTGTATAGGTATGACTCTGTGTTGCTACCTTTACTACAATATAGTCTATATGTACCTTACCATGATATGGAAAACACACAGCTTACGGGCCCACTGCTCAAAACCCTATCCACAGTATCTCCATTAAATTCAATTTCTACACGTTTGTGTCTACAAAAGAAACTTAGGCACTGATTTATAAATGTATTTTTGCACCCAGATTTCTGTCATAAAACACATTGAAAAGTCGGGGTTGCACAAAAATGTTCTGAGTACTCTATATCCCCCATCCATGCTTCAGTGATGGCCGTGAGCAGATCTGAGTGGTGCCCAGATGTGAACAAGGTTGTTCCTGCTCCCTCACCTCCTTCTTTTCAACATCAACATCCTCCAAAACTGTCCCTGGCTGTACAGTTGGGTGCCTGGTCAATGTTCGGACAAAACCACCTTCCGGGCAATGTATGGACGACAGGCCTGATAATGGTGTGAATTGGGTCTGCACCTCCTACTGCTCCCACAGGCGGGAGGGGGCAGAGTACACATAGTGACTTAAATTACAGCTCTTCCACAGGTGGAGGGTGCAGAGTACACACAGTGCCTTCAAGGTCAGTACTCCCACAGGTGAATGGGGTGCAGAGCACACACAGAGGCTTAAAGGACAGTGCTCCCACAGTCGGGGGGTGAAGAGTACATACAGTGGCCTAAAGGGCAGTACTCCCACAGGTGGAGCAGAGTACACGTAATGACTTGAAGGACAGTACTCCCAGAGGTGGAGGAGTGCAGAGAACACACTGCTGCTTAAAGGACAGTACTCACAAAGGCAAGGGGGGTGGAGAGTACACACAGTGGCTTAAATGACAGTACTCCCTCAGATATGGGTGCAGAGTAAACACAGCAGCTTAAAGGACAATACTCCCACGGGGGGGGTGCAGAGTACACACAGCGGCTTAAAGGACAGTACTTCCACAGGTGGGAGGTGCAGGGTACACACAGCGGCTTAAAGGACAGTACTTCCACAGGCGGTGGGTGCAGAGCACACACAGTGGCTTAAAGGACAGTACATATCCTACAGATATGGGTGCAGAGTACACACAGTTGATTTTAACACTGTAGTAGGACAGTACTACGACATATGGGTTACAAAGCACACAAAGCATTTTTTTGCAGAGTGCACAGTCACAATCTGTTCCTCACTAGCTGCGTCATATCCCTACGCTAATGAGAGCATAATGGTGGTGGCATTCATAATTCGGCTTTTATTCAGACTGGGTCACTTGCTGCATCGACCAATCGCAGCATTGCCACTACTTGTCATGGCAGTGATGGCTCCGTAAGCACCCACAGTGTAAAAGTATGTTGATTGGCTGTGATGCAGCCTTTTAATAAGCTTTATTAGACTGGCGAACCCGAAAAGGAAACCGAACATAAAGTAAAAAGTCCATGTTCGAGGTTCGGTAATGGACACTAGGTGTCCAGTACGGACCCCAAACTTTCCCGATCGGGTTTGCTCATCCCTACTAACAAGTCTTTTTACAGCAGTCATTATGGGGGTTTAATTCTGAAAATCATCCCTACAGTGTTAAAATGCTACAAGTGAGGTGAAATGGTAAAAAAATTCTGTCATTGTCTTTTGGTTCTGCTTTAACAACATTCATTGTGATAAAAGTTGCTCTAAATTTTTGAACTTTTTAAAATGAAAATTTGTTTTGTGTTGCCATTCTCCTAGAGCTATAACTTTTTTTTCAATCGATGGAGCTGTATGGAATTTGTTTTCTTCATATTAAGATGTAGTATTTACCGAATATACTCGCGTATAAGCTGAAATTTTCAGCCCATTTTTTAAGGCTGAAAGTCCCCCTCTCGGCTTATACTCTAGTCATATACCGGGGGTCGGTGGGGGAGGGGAGCCGGGATGTCAGATCATACTTACCCCTCCGCCGGTGCGTCTCTGCAGCCCCCCTGCTTCTCCCATGAGCTCAGGCTCCTTCCTGCAGCGGTCACTGGTACCGCTCATTAAAGTCATGAATATGCACATATTCATGACTTTAATGAGCGGTACCACATGACCGCTGTAGGAAGGAAGAGCTGCGGGAGAAGAGCAGGGGCTGCAGTGACGCGCCGGCGGGGGGAGGTGAGTATATTCCATATTCACCAGTCCCCGTTCCACCGCTGCTCGCCGCTGTGTCCTCGCATCCTCTAGCTGTAAATGTTCAGGCAGAGGGCTCGATGATGTAGTTAGTACATGCCGCACACTCTGCGTGAGCGCTCACTGACAAGAGGACCTGGAAGACAGCGGCGCGCAGCGGTGGACCGGGTACAGGTAAATATCTCAGGTGCCGGGGCCCTGAGCAAGCGGTGACACCGGCACCTGTCCCCATAGCACACCGGTGTCCCCGCCTGCTCAGGACACCGGCACCTGGCCCCCAGTGATGAGAGGTGAGTATGTCATTTTTTTAGTTGCAGCAGCATAAGGGACCTATACTTTGGAGCACATGGGGCATAATCTGTGGAGCATATGGGGCATATTCTGTGAAGCATATGGGGCATAATCTGTGGAGCATATGGGGCATAATCTGTGGAGCATATGGGGCATAATTTGTGGAAAATATGGGGCATAATCTGTGGAACATATAGGGCATAATCTGTGGAGCATATGGGCATAATCTGTGGAACATATGGGGCATAATCTGTGGAACATATGGGGCATAATCTGTGGAGCATATGGGGCATAATCTGTGGAACATATGGGGCATAATCTGGAGCATATAGGGCATAATCTGTGGAACATATGGGGCATAATCTGTGGAGCATATGGGGCATAATCTGTGGATCATATGGGGCATAATCTATGGAACCTATGGGGCATAATCTGTGGAGCATATGGGGCATAATCTGTGGAACCTATGGGGCATAATCTGTGGAGCATATGGGGCATAGTCTGTGGAACATATGGGGCATAATCTGTGGAACATCTGGGGCATAATCTGTGGAACATATGGGACATAATCTTTGGAGCATATGGGGCATAATCTGTGGAACATATGGGGCATTATCTGTGGAGCATATGGGGTATAATGTGTGGAGCATATGGGGCATAATCTGTGGAGCATATGGGGCATAATCTGTGGAACCTATGGGGCATAATCTGTGGAGCATATGGGCATAATCTGTGGAGCATATGGGGCGTAATCTGTGGAGCATATGGGGCATAATATGTGGAACATATGGGGCGTAATCTGTGGAGCATATGGGGCATAATCTGTGGAACATATGGGGCATAATCTGAAGCATATGGGGCATAATCTGTGGAACATATGGGCATAATCTGTGGAGCATATGGGGCATAATCTGTGGATCATATGGGGCATAATCTATGGAACCTATGGGGCATAATCTGTGGAGCATATGGGGCATAATCTGTGGAACCTATGGGGCATAATCTGTGGAGCATATGGGCATAGTCTGTGGAACATATGGGGCATAATCTGTGGAACATCTGGGGCATAATCTGTGGAACATATTGGGCATAATCTTTGGAGCATATGGGGCATAATCTGTGGAACATATGGGGCATTATCTGTGGAGCATATGGGGTATAATGTGTGGAGCATATGGGCCATAATCTGTGGAGCATATGGGGCATAATCTGTGGAACCTATGGGGCATAATCTGTGGAGCATATGGGCATAATCTGTGGAGCATATGGGGCGTAATCTGTGGAGCATATGGGGCATAATCTGTGGAACCTATGGGGCATAATCTGTGGAGCATATGGGGCATAATCTGTGGAGCATATGGGGCATAATCTGTGGAACCTATGGGGCATAATCTATGGATCATATGGGGGCATAATCTGTGGAACCTATGGGGCATAATTTGTGGAGCCTATGGGGCATAATCTGTGGAACATATGGGGCATAATATGTGGAGCATATTTGCATAATCTATGGAGCATTTGGGGCATAATCTATGGAGCATTTTATGGGGGCATAATCTATGGAGCACCGTATGGGGGCATAATCTATGGAGCATTTTATGGGGCCATTATTAACCTTTGTGCAGCATTATATGGGGCGTATTTTGTATGGAGCATCTTATGGGGCCCATCATTAACTGTATGGAGCATTATATGGGGCTCCTGATTCAGTATAGATATTCAAAAACATTTAACCTACTGATGTCTCAATTAATTTTACTTTTATTGGTATCTATTTTTATTTTTGTAATTTACCAGTAGCTGCTGCATTTTCCACCCTAGGCTTATACGCGAGTCAATAAGTTTTCCCAGTTTTTTGTGGCAAAATTAGGGGGTCGGCTTAAACACGGGTCGGTTTATACATGAGTATATATGGTAAATTGTGCCATTTTGGAGTATACTTGACATCTTGATCTCTTTGTATTTCCTTCTTTGGAATTTTGACATTTCAATTTTTTTTTGTGTCATTTATTCTACGGATTACATAATTTTATATTCTGACAGTTCAGGCTTTATTTTTGGATTAATCAAATTTTTTTATTTTCTTTTTAATTATCAATTGATGTTTTGCTATACAAAGAGACTTGAACCTATGATTGTTTGCACTATATTCTGCTATATTTCAGGCCACATCTGGCTTAGAGCTAAAGAAGTCACACAAATCGAAAGCTAAATTGGTGACCTATTAATGAGACAAAATTAATACATCTTTCCATTTGTAGTTTTTCAATTATGACAAAGATGCACAGTATACCTGATTTTCCATAGTATTGCCAATATAAGAAACAAATAGTCAAAGCAAAATAAAATTATATATATGTGCACACAACAATGTATTTCTAAGCATTACTTAGAAGAAATAAAAAACACAGCTGAGAGCATTCTAAGAGTATCCATTTTCTGCACACTTAAAATGAATACCAGGACATAAATAACCCACTTAAAGGTCCTTGGGCAAAAGAAAAGCTGTATTTATTTCGTATTCACAGTTTATCATGGGTATCAAATGTAGTTGGGAGCTCACCTACCCAACTCATTAGTTCCAGCCTTTGTTAGAAATATAGAATGTTCAGTGACTAATGCTCTGGACAATAGAACAGGTGAGAGAGTTTCAAGTCATTCACCTGGGGAAATAGCATTGTTTTGTCCAGCTGTCTATGGGTCACTTTCAAAACAGAAAGCACTCAAGGGATTCTTGCAGCTATGAAGAAACGAGCTAAACCTGACACCGCAGATTCTAACAATTTACTATCTATAGTATAGAATGTTCTATTGTACGCAGCAACTGCAAAATCACACACAAACACAAACTCACTTCTCATGCTGGAGGTTTCATTCTTGTTCAATGGTAAGAAGTGGCATAAGAAGGTTTTTTTTTAATCTTTTATTTTGCCATGAGGTTTGGGATTGGAGGCAATTGGGAACAATTCTGGCCCTCGTATTCTGAATTAGTTGAGTATATATCTCTTGGAGGGATTGTATGGGGCTTAGGCAGATGGTACTATGATACATTTTAGAGCATGTTGATATGAGCCCTTCCTCCTAACTGCCCTGCCCTCCTCCTCCAAAACAAACTTCTCCACCATTACAGAAGATCGACTCTCCACCCTACTCTCAAGATCACATCTCACTACCTGTGCACTTGATCCAATCCCATCCCACTTCATCCCAAACCTCACCACAGTCTTCATCCCAACCCTAACCCATCTCTTCAACCTATCACTAACAACTGGTGTTTTCCCCTCAAGCTTTAAACATGCCTCAATCTCATCTAACCTCAAAAAGCCCTCTCTTGACCCATCCTCTGTGTCTAGCTATCGCCCTATATCACTTCTCCCCTATGCCTCAAAACTACTGGAACAACACGTCCATCTTGAACTGTCCTCCCACCTCTCTCCTTGCTCCCTCAACCACCTACAATCTGGCTTCCGGCCACACCACTTCACTGAAACTGCCCTAACTAAGATCACCAATGACCTATTATCTGCCAAGGCCAAGCGACACTACTCTGTCCTCCTCCTCCTGGACCTGCCCTTTGCATTTGACACAGTGGACCATTCCCTATAACTACAGACCCTCTCAACTCTTGGTATCACAGGCTTTGCCTTATCTTGGATCACGTCATACCTAACAGACCGGACATTCAGCGTCTCCCACTCACACACCACCTCCTCACCGCACCCTCTATCTGTCGGAGTCCCGCAAGGTTCAGTTCTAGGGCCCCTGCTCTTCTCCATCTACACCTTCGGCCTCGTACAGCTCATAGAATCTCACGGCTTTCAATATCACCTCTATGCTGATGACACACAGATCTATATCTCACCTCCCTACTAAACAGAATCCCTCAATGTCTGTCTGCTATTTCATCCATTTTCTCCGCTAGATTCCTAAAACTTAATATGGACAAAACAGAATTCATCATCTTTCCCCATCTCACACAACCCCTCCAATGGACCTATCAATTAATGTAAATGACTGTCCACTCTCTCCAGTCCCACAAGCTCGCTGCCTCAGGGTTATCCTTGACACTGATCTCTCTTTTAAACCACATATCCAAGCCCTCTCCACCTCCTGCCGACTTCAACTCAAAAATATCTCATGAATCCGTACATTCCTCAACCAAGAATCTGCAAAAACCCTAGTCATGCCCTCATCATCTCCCGCCTCGACTACTGCAACCTCTTGCTCCTCCCCTCTAACACTCTCGCACCCCTCCAATCTATTCTAAACTCTGCTGCCCGACTAATCCACTTGTCCCCCTGCTATTCCCCGGCCTCTCCCCTCTGTCAATTCCTGCACTAGCTCCCCATTACACAAAGACCCCAGTTCAAAACCCTAATCATGACATACAACGCCATCCACAACCTGTGTCCTCCATACATCTGTGACCTTATCTCCCGTTACCTACCTGCATGCAACCTCTGATCCTCACAGGATCTCCTCCTCTCCTCCCCTCTTATCTCCTCTTCCCACAATCGCATGCAAGATTTCTCCCGCGCATCCCCCCTACTCTGGAACTCTCTACCACAACATATCAGACTCTCGCCTACCATGGAAACCTTCAAAAAGAACCTGAAGACCTACCACTTCCGACAAGCCTACAACCTGCAGTAACCACTGATCCACCAAACCGCTGCACGACCAGCTCTACCCTCACCTACTGTATCCTCACCCATCCCTTGTAGATGGTGAGCCCTCGCGGGCAGGGTCCTCTCTCCTCCTGTACCAGTCGTAACTTGTAATGTCTAAGATTACTGAACTTGAATTTATTATGTTTACCCCACCTCACATGTAAAGTGCCATGGAATAAATGGTGCTATAATAATAAATAATAATAATGTGTGTAGTTCCTCAAGGTCTTTATTATGACAAACATAAAATATAATAAATAACTTGAGATAAGGAGTTTTTTCGAGCTCCAAAACCAAACAAATCTAATAACCATCCAGCATTATCCCCAGCTGCAATCACAGGCTCAGAGGCACATCTATTTTTGGAAAAACATTCCATACCACCGTCTCAAGGGCCCCACACTAAAAGAGCCCCAATCTCCACCAGCCAATTACTAAAATTTCAAACCCAATAGGAGGTTACCATCTACTCAATGTAAAACCACCACCACAATTTTTTGCCACCAACTCCAAGAACCACCTCTCCACCGTCTGCTGAAATAACAAACAGACCCACCATAATTTTTCACTAACGGCTACGTTTTTCCTTTCTAGGCTGTGCTGTGTGACCTTCAAGTTTTTTTGTGCGTTATGGTAAGGCGGATTTACACCACCTGATATGCTGCACTAAATGATTGATGATCAACTACTTCTTTGCTGATTGGCGGTCATTTAAAAACCTGTTTTGACAAGCCAACCGTATTTAATATGAGCCCAGAACGATCAGTAATAGATCGTTCTGTGCACAAAGGCTGCCATTGTTCTCAGCATCACATACCTATTTATGATGTCATGTAAGAGCAATGTTCTTTTAAGTGAAGCAAAAGATTATTTCACCCGACAAACAAGTGTTTTAATTGTTTATCAAGTGATTGTCAACCTGTTCAAACTGCATGATTACACTGTTCTAAATATTTTCAAAAATTGTCAGGTTCAGTAATGAAATGAGCCATTTTTTAATGATTTTGACCTCTTGAATTCAAATCTGACAATGAAAATTTTTAGTTGGCTCGTGTTTCTATATCAAAGAGTTTTCATCTTACTGCTACATATAATTAATGTATTAAAAGTTTCAGTATTTTGAAACATTATTTTTGCAAATATAAAGATGCAGATTATTTTTTATGCCAATTTTCTGATATTTATTTAAAAGAAACTTAGCAACAATTCAAAAAACTAAAACATGTCTGAACACTATTACGAACTTAAACAGTTACCGAAATTGCACTACTAAATTCATTCAGTGACAACTCTTTTTTGTTTGTCTCTTCTAATCCTGCATCAGATTACCTCTTACAATTGTCCAACATTAATCTGCAAGCTTTGACTGATTCCATTTTTCTTGATATCTTTTTTGCATAGCCGCAATAATGTGATGAAATCTCTCACTGTGCTTGTTGCTCACTGCTCTGCAATTTGGTTGAAAAAAGTCTAGATGACTATGGAAGAAATGCATCTTTAAGGACGAGTTACAACCAAGATTAGTTTATGTTTTGAGGAGATTTTCCACTAGCTCTTTATAGTTATGTGCTCTTAAGTTTCCCAAAAAATGAGTGTAATGATGCCGCATTTGGGCCCACATTCAAATCTCCTTTCCAGAACCTTCCCCACACAAAAACATCTACTACATTCATTATGTTTTGCAGCCTCATGCTGTGGGCTTCCCCCTCTCTCCCAGCTCACTACACACTCTGTGTAACCTGATACCAGGTGGCTAGCCCCACTGAGAAGCCAGCTGAAAGCAGTTTAGAAACCACATGGTGTCTTCCTTTGTTGTATGATATTTATTCAAGCTGAAATATCTTGACCCCTGTGTATGTTATGAGTATGAAATTTTCATATCTGCCAATTAATCAGTGAAGCCAGTAATCAGTGAATTTTCTAAGCGCTGGCACCAGCGGAATCCAAGAAACAGATTCCTGCTTAGCCGATCCACCCACATACTCTGCGTTTAGACTTAAATGCACGCCAACATCCTGTGGAGTAAAATGGTATGCTGTGCAACGCTGTAAGAGACTCCATCTCTGAGTTATGATAATTATAAGTTTTGTTAGCAAATCTGTAACTCTGAGCAAAGGGGAGGGTGGTGGTAACTCAGCCCCTTTAGTGATGTCACGACCAGAGGGCTATAAGGCAGGGCCAGGTCATTTTGTCTCAGATTTTTCCAGGGAACCTGATGCAGTGCACGTCTGTAATGCACTGCGACGTGTCGCCCATCCCCCAGCCACATTGTTTTGCCTAAGATGATCTAAGCAATACGTGAGTTTATTTTCTTCTCTTAATCCCCTTTTATTTGTAACTGCATTGTACATATTTTAATTGTCTCACTTTGTAAAATCTTTTTATACCTTCTGTAAACACTGCCTAGCTTTTTGGAGTAAAATATAAAATTACTAGTACGTCTCTATACTCTATAACGAATTTGCACGTGCCTGAAGTGAATTATGCTACTAAATTGGGGTGGCCTCTGCCCTACATTCTAAAATCAGAGGCTGGTGGCAGTGAATGTGTGCTGGGCCTTTGGTATAGCTTGCAGTGACAGAGCGGGTTTTATAAGTGTATTGCCTGGCTGCGGCTAGGAATAGTTATAATCCCCTCACTGCAGCGTGCCTAATAGCCAGTACATGTCCAAGCAGGCCCGTCTGGCGACTAATTATCCTAGGTGCAGTTCCCTGACTGACCTGAGTGTAAGGGGGCGCCGGAGAGCTGCGAGTTCCAAAGCGGAACTACAAAGTGGGATATACATAAATCCCTGCAGTTCATGAAATATTGCGGCAGCGGAGGCATAACTAAAATAAGCCCCCCTGCAGTAAAGTGTAAGGTCAATAGACTTATTTGCTGTGTTTTCATTACATTTGGTGGCAGCGGTGGGATCATAATCTGTGTCCCCTGGACCTCCGTCCGTGCCGTTCCTGACATTGAGTTACCACTAATGCAAAAGCTACCCATACAGCCTTTTCCTGGCCCTGCAACAAGCAGAGAAACTTCTCATCTTGAAGAAGTTTACGATTTTGAGGTCCAATAAAGACTCCTTCCTTTATCTTTGCTTCACTCAACCTTGCAAATTTATCAATGAGATACTTGAATGCTATTGCATTTTAATCCATTGCCTTTACAAAGTTCTTCATTAGGCTCAACTTGATATGCCTCTCCCCGCATGCCTATGTAACCTGCACATCATGTTTTAGTCCTAATTCCAAGGAATGGAATAAAGGACTTTTTCAGATTAATTCGAACTGGTGAGTGCGATATCTTTTTTTCTTTAATTTTATAAAAATAACCATTGTCCCAGATCATTGGAACAGCAAAAAACATAGACTGCCTCTTCCAATGCAACCACTGTTCACTGCCGGTCACTGAGGCTGCGCTTGCAGTAGTTCAGTCACCAGTGGTTCTCAGCCTGGATGGTCGCATCTAGGCACCGCCAAGGTTGAAAACTAATTATCCCCCAGACACGGATTATGGTGTGGGACAGAATGACAGATAGGTGAGGGATATTGTTTTTTTTTTTTTTTTTTATTACAGGAGAACGAGGGTTTTGGAGGAATAGGTGTTTGGTGAGTATGACTGTGTTTGTAATTTTAAATAAAAAAAGTAAAACTGTGTTTAGTCTTATTTCTAATAAAGGACTTTATTATTGCTGTGTCTTTATTTACCTTATAACTATAGGATTAGTAACGGATAGATGTCTCATAGATGCCTCTCCATTCGTAATCTGTGGGCTTGATGTCACCAGACAATACAAAGGTGACATCAACCCCACAAATATTAACCCCACTTGCCACCGCTACAGGGCAAGTGGGAAGAGCAGGGCAAAGCGCCAGAATTGGCGCATCTAATAGATGTGCCTTTTCTGGGCAGTTGTGGGCTGCTATTTTTAGGCTGAGGTGGCAATATCCAAGGCCCCTTACCAGCCTGAGAATACCAGTCCCCAGCTGTCTGCTTTAGCAAGGCTGGTTGTCAAAAATGGGGGCCACATGACGTTTTTTTTTAATTATTTCTTTAAATAATTAAAAAAAACAGCATGGGACCCCTCTATTCTTAATAACCAGCCTTGTTGAAGCTGACAGCCCCCAGCTGTGAGTTTTGCCTGACTGGTTATCAAAAATACAGTTGAACCCACTGCATTTTTTTATTCTAATTATTTATTTACAGCACAGGAGCTGACTAATGAATACACCCATCAGCCGCTCCTGCTCTCACTGTTATTAGCGGCAGCAGGTGTCAGATGATGGGAGCTGTAATCCCATCCACTGACAACAGTGACCGGAGGTAAACTTTATACCTCCGATCACAGCTGAGTGCTCACTCTGTCTTTTGACAGCGTGTGAACCATGGCTCTCTGACCGGCGGGGATGATTTCACTGACGATCAGAAGCAGTGTTTGCCGCTCTGTCATGCACATGACAGCGCGACAAACACCCGGTGTTCCAGCAGCCGAACCCGAACAGTAACACAGACATCCTGGTGAAGTCTGTGTTCACTGTCCGTGCCCGAACAGTAGGTGTTTGGTACGGATGCCGAACCTTACTGTTCGGGTTCTCTCATCTCTAGTAATGAGTTTTCCTGGATCAGATATTTGAAAGAGTCTCCTGTCATCCACATCCCTTACGCCTCCTCCTAGTCAGCTAAGAGCATCATGGCTAATTCTATGCAAAGCAATATGGGAGCAAATACATTATTACTAATTTATGTCTTATTTTCCCACAGGATCCTCATAGGAGAATAATAGGAACACATATTTCTGAGAATACTTTGACTATCCTAGACACAGCATCCTAGACACAGCAAACATGATTATGATATAACTATAATTTTGATTTATATTACATTTCTGTGGCTCTGATCACCATCTCAGAGTAGTGAATGACCAGGCCTCTTCATGATAGGTCTGAACTTCCTGTTTCTGATGAGGCCTGGTACGTTTCCACACCTATACACACAAGTTCATGCTGCATGTTGTGACTTCACAACATCATGACCTTACATGCACTTGTGCAGTGCCATCATGGTCCTAATACAAGCTGGACTTTCTGGTCAAGACTGATGGGAAGAGTGCTCAGTCAGCTATAGAGGTAGTCAAGTATTTCCATTGGTATATTGCTGTTTTAGTGCACTCAGTGTGCTGCTGCATTCTTTGGTTTGCATATTACGCAGTCTGTCATGTCCCACAACTTGGGAATTATCCAGCATTATATTGCATTGTCATTGTAATGTTTCACTGCTATGCAGTCAGGTTTGCCTTTTAGAGGTTTATCCTGTCTCTCTCCTATCTCGCCAGTTCTGATGTCACTGACCTTTCCCTTCTTCTTTCTTCCCCAGTAAGAGTTTGTCATACATCTTGCTAGCTTCATATCTATTCAGTTATGGTTCAGAATAGTTTTTTTAACTACTGTAATTGTGCGTAACTACAAGAATTCAGCTTGAAAATAAACCTTCTTCTGGAATCTTCATGCGTGCCTCAGCAGTTGAGTTAAGATATCTGATGAAATCACTTTGTGAGTAATGGTCCATACAGACATCCATAAATATGCTGTCTCAAGAGCCCCACACTTGTGGCCTAGTTATGGAGTCAGAATACAGACTTGCACTTGCTCACAATTGCTTCATTCTCTTAGGAAGGGTTGGTCAGTCATTGCTTTAGATGAAAAAATAGATAAATTCTTTGGTAGGAATCTTCTGTGACGTAGCCCCAAAGGGCCCGCAGAAGATAATCCTGTTATTGACTCAATTATCTGCTGTCAAAGATTGCAGCCTGGGTGGTCCTGCAGATCCACCCGCTGTTAACTTTGGAGCGAACAGCTCTATGCTGCCCCCTATCATCCTGGCAATTATGTGATTGACCGACGATCAAAGAAGGAGGCCACAAGCTGCTTCCACTAATAGACAGGTTATTGGGAAACTAACAGTGAGTGTATGGTATATACCCCTCCGATTCCAACCCATGGAAGATATGTATATACCCCGATACTGCTACTACAAACTTCTCTATAACCCAAGTCTCCTCACTGCCATCACCAGTCATTTTTTATACAGACGGACTGGAGTCCTGGTTCTGGTTCTGATAGTGTATGGCTTCGGAATGCGGGTTACAGAACAAAAGGAACAGAACTATTAAATGTTTATTTAATCCAAAACAATAAACATTGTTTATAAAAATATACAAAAGATTTTATAAAGTGGACAGATAATACAGCATACACAATTACAGAAAATGAAAGGGATTGACAAAAGAGCTTACTATAACACTCACAGAAATGATTCAGTTTAGGGAAGGATTCAGTGAACGGGAAATCATACATACATCGATGTGTATTTCTATACAGGAAAATAGATCATAATTTGTCTTGAACTTTTATCAAGATTTTATGAAATTCACAATTTTGCAATATCTTCACTCCTAATGATCGCAAAAGTTCGAGATTGCCACCATATTTTTTATCTGGATTTTACTGTTACCCAGAAACCAAGCATGACATGGTTGTTGTCAATGATCTGCCCACTGTTGATTTGTGGCTTATAGGCAGGGGTTACAGTTTTGAAAAAATATGCACCTTCTTCCATTATTTGTCCTGGAGCTGAAAATGTATGTCCCATCACTATCGGATCTATATAAGCCCCAATATTCATAATTTTTTTTCGGAGACCCCAAGTCTTCCACTTCTATGTGTAAACACAGGTACCTTTGCTATCCAACCCACTGAAAAGACCTTTCACACTAATTTCAACATTTTGAGATTTGATTTGTTGTTCGAAAATAAAAAAAAAACTCGCCCAGCACCATTTCACACAATGCTGCAGCATCAGAGAGCAGGCTAATGTAATTTTGGATTGCTGTGTTGGCCTCCCAATAATTTCCTGCAGCTATAACATCAAGCAGATTATCATTCCTTTTACAGTGGTAGTTCGTATGTGGGCCATCAGAAATCGGCGGATCCCAGTGGAGCACAGCTTGTACGGCAGAGTAATTCTCCCTCTCCAGAGTCACTGAGTAAGTCTTTCTCATCTGTAGAGTGTAAGTTCTGATGGTCATCAGGGTCCTATCTCTCTCCTGTAGAGTGTAAGTTCTTATGAGCTCTCTCTGACCTCTCTCTTTCTCTCTCCTGTACAGTATAAGCTCTTATGGTAAGTGGGTTCTTCTCTCTCACCTAGAGACTATAAGCTGTCATGGTCAGTGGGGTTTCTCTCTCTCCTCTCCCCCATGTATTTTCTGAGCAATTACAAGCTTTCCAGTATTGAGATTTGTGCAATTGTAATTGCAAAAAATAAACTTTTGGGGTAAAAAATTGCCAGTTGTCGCACCCCCACCGATCGGATAATAGTGAGCTATCCTAAGGATAGTCCATTAACATAACAGTTGCGGGCAACCTCTTTAAGTGACATGTATGTTTGTCAAATGTTAGAAGAGATAAAGAGACACAAGACAATTTTTTATTGATGCTAAAAGTAATTTCTGACATAAAAGGCTTACTACTGAAACTAAAAGTTAATAATATTTTAATTGGGTCAAATTCATGATATGATGTAATTGAACTTTGAGAAGCAGGCCATGAATTTTTGTTGTTTACTTGTTGGGCACTTTTAGCAACTCTAATTTTAGATGTAATAAGTTGAACTTAGAAAATATTTTAAAGAGATATAAATTAAACCATCAAAATGCATCTACACAATGTATATAAGTGCATAGTAAAGCTCATCTATGTAACTGATTGCAAATACGGTACTTCAAAAATGTAAGTCTTCTTGGAGATTATTACATTTTCTGTCCAACGTCAATGTCTTGAAATTTATTTTTTTATAAGACTAAAGATTTTCAGACAATTTACAAAATACAATTGAAGGAATTAAGCATTGGGCCACACTGAGAGGCATAATATGTCTACTTGAGAACCTGATATCCCATGCTGTATTTAATATAAACTCCTATGCTGATACTTGCTACTGGTGGCCACTGACCAGTATTCCAGCTAAATTGAGTAAAGAAATAAAATAACATACTAACAAGTTAAACAAGCTAAACTACTGATATATCTGTATATCCTTAGTCATTTCCAGAATAAACAGTGTTGGTGATCCACCTTTAATGTCCACCAACCTACAAGTTGGGAATATTTAAAAGTTGTCATTTTTTTGCCTGGAGATATTTTACTATTTTTTTCTTGGTGTAAACATTACACTTGTTATCTGTGAGATATTGTTTTTGATTGTGCCCCTCAATGAATCATCCCATTTTTTTCCTCTAAGCCTACAAGCCAGATAAGGCACTTACATAATTTATGTTGAATGTTGTTTCTGTCCTTTATGGGGAAAATAAAGGAGAAGAGAAAGAGAAACAGAAGAGAAGACAAGGACAAGGAAAAATAGGAAGAAGAGGAGGAGGAGCAAGAAAGAAAGAAAAAAGAAAAAATAAGTAGAACATTTATTCACAAATAATCTAGAATATATTAGTGCTTAAAGTCTCACTGCTTTCAGGATATTTTTGCTGAATGTACTGTACAGTAGGTGTTTCTAGCTACGCAATGGGGGTGGATATTAATGTTGTCCACTCAATTTTCTTATCTGAATATTCTTGACTAAAATTGCTTCTTTATCTTAATGTGAAGAAGAAGGTGGATCCAGGCAACTACCATCCGGTAAGCCTGACATCAGTAGTGTGCAAATTTTTTGAGGGCATGATAAGAGATGGCCTGGAGAAATATATTGCAGAAAATAATATAATAACTGACAACCAGCATGGATTCATGAAGAATAGGTCATGTCTAACCAATATGTTGGGTTTCTATGAGGAGGCAAGTGCAAGTCTGGATGTTGGTAATGCTGCTGATGTGATTTATCTTTATTGTGTAAAGGCATTTGATACTGTACCACATAACAGCCTTATACTGAAGCTCCATACGCAGGGACTGGGGGAAACTATATGCAGAAGGTAAGGAACTGGTTAAATGACAGGAAACAAAGAGTTGTCATAAATGGTATGTTTTCTAAATGGGATATAGTCAGCAGTTGGACCGCAGGGATCTCTGCTAGGACCAATTCTTTTTATCCTATTTATTAACCCCTTCACCCCCAAGGGTGGTTTGCACGTTAATGACTGGGCCAATTTTTACAATTCTGACCACTGTCTCTTTATGAGGTTATAACTCTGGAACGCTTCAACGGATCTTCGCGATTCTGAGATTGTTTTCTCGTGACATATTGTACTTCATGTTAGTGGTAAAATTTCTTCGATATACCTTGCGTTTATTTTTGAAAAAAACGCAAATATGGCGAAAATTTTGAAAATTTTGCAATTTTCAAACTTTGAATTTTTTTTCCCTTAAAACAGAGAGATATGTCACACAAAATAGTTAAGAAATAACATTTCCCACATGTCTACTTTACATCAGCACAATTTTGAAACCAACATTTTTTTTTGTTAGGAAATTATAAGGGTTAAAAGTTGACCAGTGATTTCTCATTTTTACAAAACATTTACAAAGCCATTTTTTTAGGGACCACCTCACATTTGAAGTCACTTTGAGGGGCCTATATGGCAGAAAATACCCAAAAGTGACAACAATCTAAAAACTGCACCCCTCAAGGTACTCAAAACCACATTCAATAAGTTTATTAACCCTTCAGGTGCTTCACAGGAGCTGAAGCAACGTGGAAGGAAAAAGTGAACATTTAACTTTTTAGCGACAAAAATGATCTTTTACAAACTTTTTTTTATTTTCACAAGGGTAAAAGGAGAAAATGCGCAGATAAAGTTGTTGTGCAATTTCTCCTGAGTACGCCAATACCCCATATGTGGGGGAAAACCACTGTTTGGGCACACGGCAGAGCTCGTAAGGGAAGGAGCGACGTTTGACTTTTTCAAACTAAAATTGGCTGGAATTAAGATTGGACGCCATGTCGTGTTTGGAGAGCCCTGATATGCCTAAACAGCGGAAACCCCCCACAAGTGACACCATTTTGGAAACTAGACCCCCTAAGGAACTTATCTAGATCTGTTGTGAGCACTTTGAACCCCAAAGTGTTTCACAAAAGTTTATAATGCCTGGGTGTGAAAAAAATAAAAAACAATTTTCCACAAAAATGATTTTTTAGTCCCAAATTTTTGATTTTTCCCAAGGAAATTGGACCCCAAAAGTTGTTGTCCAATTTGTCCTGAGTACACGGATACCCCATATGTGGGGGGGGGGACTGTTTGGGCGTACGGCAGGGCTTGGAAAGGAAGCAGTAACGTTTTGGAATGCAAACATTGATGGGGGTCATGTTCCGTTTGTAGTGCCCCAGATGAGTCTAAACAGTGGAAACCCACCACAAGTGACCCCATTTTGGAAGCTAGACCCCCTAAGGAACTTATCTAGATCTTTGGTGAGCACTTTGAACCCCCAAGTGCTTCACACAAGTTTATAATGCCTGGGCGTGAAAATAAAAAATCCTATTTTTTTCCCACAAAAATTATCTCTTAGTCACTAATTTTTTATTTTCCCAAGGGTAACAGGAGAAATTGGACCACAAAATTTGTTGTCCAATTTGTCCTGAGTACGCTGATACCCTATATGTGGGGGGAACCACTGGTTGGGCGCACGGCAGAGCTCGGAATGGAAGGAGCACCATTTGACTTTTTCCAACCAAAATTGGCTGGAATTGAGATTGGACGCCATGTTGCATTTGGAGAGCCCCTGCTTGCCTAAACAGTGGAAACCCCCCACTAGTGACCCCATTTGGGAAACTAGACCCCCTAAGGAACTTATCTAGATCTTTGGTGAGCAATTTGAACCCCCAAGTGCTTCACACAAGTTTATAACGTAGAGCCGTAAAATTAAAAAATCATATTTTTTCCACAAAATTGATCTTTTCACCCCAATTTTTATTTTCCCAAGGGTAACAAGACTCCAAAAGTTATTGTGCAATTTGTCCTGAGTGCGCTGATACCCCATATGTGGGAGTAAACCACTGTTTGGGTGCATGGCAGAGTTTGGAAGGGAAGGAGCGCCGTTTGACTTTTTCAACGCAGAATTGGCTGGATGCCATGTCGTGTTTGGAGAGCTCCTGATCTGCCTAAACAGTGGAAACCCCACACAAATGACACCATTTTGGAAACTAGACCCCTCAAGGAACTTATCTAGATGTGTGGTGAGCACTTTGAACCCCAAAGTGCTTCACAGAAGTTTATAATGTACAGCCGTAAAATAAAAAATCTCTTTTTTTTTTACAAAAATGATTTTTTCGCCCCCAATATTTTATTTTCACAAGGGTAACAGGAGAAATTGGACCCCAAAAGTTGTTGTCCAATTTGTCCTGAGTACGCTGATACCCAATATGTGGGAGTAAACTACTGTATGGGCGCACGTCGGGGCTCGGAAGGGAAGTAGTGACGTTTTGGATTGCAGACTTTGATGGAATGGTCTGGGGGAGTCATGTCGCATTTGGAGAGCCCCTGATGCATCTAAACAGTGGAAACCCCCCACAAATGACCCCATTTTGGAAAATAGACCCCTCAAGGAACTTATCTAGATGTGTGGTGAGCACTTTGAACCCCAAAGTGCTTCACAGAAGTTTATAACGTACAGCCGTAAAAATAAAAAATCCTTTTTTTTTTTACAAAAATGATTTTTTTCTCCCCCAATATTTTATTTTCACAAGGGTAACAGGAGAAATTGGACCCCAAAAGTTGTTTTCCAATTTGTCCTGAGTACGCTGATACCCAATATGTGGGAGTAAACTACTGTATGGGCGCACGTCGGGGCTCGGAAGGGAAGTAGTGATGTTTTGGATTGCAGACTTTGATGGAATGGTCTGGGGGCGTCATGTCGCATTTGGAGAGCCCTTGATGCGCCTAAACAGTGGAAACCCCCCACAAGTGACCCCATTTTGGAAAATAGACCCCACAAGGAACTTATCTAGAAGCGTGGTGAGCGCTATGAAGCCCCAAGTGCTTCACAGAAGTTTTATAACATACAGCCGTAAAAACAAAAAAATCATTTTTTTTTTACAAAAATGATATTTTCGCCCCCAGTTTTTTATTTTCCCAAGGGTAACAGAAGAAATAGGACAAATTGCACAATAACTCTTGTGGTCCAGTGTACGCTGATACCCCATATGCGGGAGTAAACTACTGTTTGGGTGCATGGCAGAGCTCAGAAGTGAAGGAGCACAGTTTGACTTTTTCAACGCAGAATTGGCTGGAATTGAGATCAGACGCCATGTCACATTTGGAGAGCCCCTGATGCGCCTAAGCAGCAGAAACCCTCCAATTCTAACTCCAACCCTAACCCCAACACACCCCTAACCCTAGTCCCAACCCTAACCACAAACCTAACCCTAACACACCCTAACCGTAATCCCAACCCTAATCCTAATCCTAACGTTAGCGCCAACCCTAACCCTAACTTTAGCCGCAACCCTAACCCTAACGGGAAAATGGAAATAAATACATTTTTTTAATTTTATTATTTTTCCCTAACTAAGGGGGTGATAAAGGGGGGTTTGATTTACTATTTATAGCGGGTTTTTGTGATTGGCAGCTTTCACGCTAAAAGACGCTTTTTATTGCAAAAAATAGTTTTTTGCATCACCACATTTTGAGAGCTATAATTTTTGCATATTTTGGCCCACAGAGTCATGTGAGGTCTTTATTTTTGAGGGATGAGGTGACTTTTTATTGGTACCATTTTTGAGCACGTGACATTTTTTGATCGCTTTTATTTCGATTTTTGGGAGGTTAGAATGATCGCGGTGTGCCAAGGGTTAATGTGCCGGGAGCGGTCCGTGACCGCTCCTGACACACAGTCACTGGTGTCAGCTGTGATAATCAGCTGACACCCGGCGGCGATCAGCTGCGCTCCCCCCGGGAGCGCAGCTGATCGCCCATGACGTACTATTCCGTCCATGGGAATTAGGTCCAGGGTCACATGGACGGAATAGTACGTCTGATGGAATAAAGGGGTTAATGACCTTTTGGATGGGATTGAGAGTAAAGTGTCAGTCTTTTCTGACGACACCAAACTATCAAGATATTAAAATCTGACCTTGACATTACAATATTGCAAAAGGATCTGAATAAGATGACCGAATGGGCAAACATTTGGCAAATGAGATGTAATGTAGATAAATGTGCAGTAATGCACCTAGGATGGAGTAATCCTATTGCTGCATATACATTAAATGAGAGTACACTCAGGACTACAGAACAGGAGAAGGACTTGGGTATTCTGGTTATAAGTAAGCTGAGCAGTTGTACTCAATGTCAAGCAGCAGCCGCAAAAGCAAACACGATTTTAGGGTGTATAAAAAGAGAGATAAAATCCTGCGATCCCAACATATTATTACCATTTTATAAATCACTTGTGAGGCCACATCTAGAATATGGGAACCAGTTTTAAAAAAGGACATTCACAAATTAGAGTCAGTTCAAAGGTGGGCACCTAGATTATTGCAAGTGTTGGAAGGCCTCTCATATGAGGAAAGGTTGGAAATGTTGGGCTTGTTTAGCTTAGAAAAAAGACGCCTCAGAGGACATTTCATTTACATGTATAAATATATGTGTGGCAAGTACAAAACACTGGCACATGACTTATTCCTTCCAAGGACCATACTAAGGACAAGGGGGCACTCATTACGGGTGGAAGAAATGCAGTTCCGACAGCTAAATAGGAAAGGGTTCTTCACAGTTAGAGCAGTCAGACTGTGGAATGCCTGACCACAAGAGGTAATAATGGCAGACACTATAACAGCTTTTAGAAAAGGGCTGGATGATTTCCTCAATACACGTAACATTGCGGGTTATAGTTAACTTAGTGACAAAATGAACAATTGGTGGAGAGTGGTTGAACTTTATGGACCTAGGTCTTTTTTCAACATATGTGACTATATAACTATGACAGTTTTCAAAAAAAGAAAGCTTTAGGAAAAAGTAAAAACATAATTTACCCAATTATACTCTTTTTTTTCTTCAAAATTATCACCATGAACCTGAATATATTGTGACATCCTTACAGCTTATCCTAGTAGAAAACTCTTTTCAAAATGTGAATTTATTACTTTAAAATTAAGATCAACCAAGTATTACAAAGTATTAGACCAAAGACACTTTTATGAATAATCACCAAAGACATTTTTATGATTGACTTTAAGGGGAAAGATTTATTTCAATCAAAAGTACTGGTGTGTAGTAGTGAAACCAAATATGAGAGACCAAAGAAATTGGAGCTCACAGCATAAACCAAGTCTCATGTAAGTTGTTGCTCTGCTGACCTTATATATTTAGAAGGAGATAGACTTCTTTGTGTTCTATGTATGGAAAGCTGACATTTCTGTATGTGAACCTCCAAATACAAAAATAATATTTGTTTTTATTTCTGGGACATATTTCATAGCCATTGAGAGGTGAACACATTAACCTCCACATCGCAAACTTATCAAAAAGGGAACAGGTCAGCAGTCATTGCATTTTGTTTTGTGTGAATTGAAATATGTTGTGTAAATACAAAATAAAATTTTCTGTCAATACATCAGAAATGCATTAAAATATACAGGCACCCACATACATAAAAGTCACAGTTCCCTTTCAGAAAGGGCCTTCTCCTTACATCTTCTTAAAGGTCTGATGGATCAGTCCTTTGAATGACATTTCATTATTGAGACTGAAAATTCTGCATTGTCCAACTTTCTATGAACATCTTCAAAAAAGACTCAGCGGTCCTTCCACCTTGCATGTCAGCGGAGAGAAAGAGGCAAAAACAGAATGTACTCTTAATGAGGCATCCCACGCTTGCACAGGTCAAAATTATTATATGCGAATCTGTTTTGATTACTAAATTGAATTTATAATAGATTCATAGATCTATCTGTCTTTCTGACTATCTTTCTACCTCTCTATTCTGTTGTGGGCCTACAATTAATAAAAATAATATGCTAAGTACTATGCCTTGGTAGAGATTTTTTGTTGTTAAAATTAGCTTAATCCTAACCTTTCATTGGTACATTTATAATATTGACTAATGGCAGAAAGTTCATATAAAGCCGTGACAACATTTGTCAATTAATATAACATACAATAACATAATATATATTTTTGTAAATTCTCAATTTATTAGCATTATTCTGCATATCTATACCTATCACCTACCCTGTGCCAGTCATTGCACTGGTTACCCATCCACTCCAGAGTTCAATATAAACTCAACACTCTCACTGACAAAGCGCTCCACAGTTCAACAGTTCATCACCACCCTACATCTCCTCTCTCGTCTCAGTCTACCATCCTACCTGTGCCCTTTTTTCTGTTAATGACCTAAGAGTAACATCCTCAATAATCATAACCTACCACTCCCATCTCCAGGACTTCTCGCGTGCTTCGCCAGTTCTTTAGAATGCACTACCCAGGATAATACTATTAATCCTCAATGCCCACAGTTTTAAGCATGCCCTAAAAACGCACTTCTTCAGACTGGCCTACCACCTCAACATATTTATCTAACTATCCCTGTGTTGCCCATTCAAAATTTTCTTCAGAACCAGGACCCTTGTATCATGTTCTCATATGCTTTATGCATTTAATAACCCTCTGAGTCTGTACTGTTACATATTCTGGCTGATAACCGGTTCTTGCAGCATTAAATGAACACCCGATTTCATATATTATGGCTGGTCCGAACAATGGAAAGCAACTATTACCATCTACCTTTCGTGTCTCCCCTATTTCCTCATAGATTGTAAGGTTGCGAGCAGAGCCCTCACTTCTCTTGGCATTTGTTCATTTATGTATTATTGTTAATCTGTAATGTCTTTTATTGTCTGTACAAGTCCCCTCTAAAATGTAAAGTGCTGTGGAATATGTTGGCGCTATAAAAATTAAATTATTATTATTATACCTAAGGACCAACCACATGCTTCCTTGGAATAAAACTAACTAAGCCTAGACACTTTATCTCTGAAGGCCCTACAACCAACCCTACAATTTTACCCGTTCAGTCCACTACACCTTCAAACCAAACTGTCATGCGTTCATTACATGCTTCAGGTCAGCCGACCTTCACGTTGATCACAAGTCCCTCTCAGGCTTATATGTCTGCTGTAGCTTCCTGGATTTGATTGTAGGATCACATAAACCAACATGGCTCCTCATGGGGATGACAGTTCTCATAGCCCCAGCAAACTGTGTAGAACTGACCCCTGTTGAGTACACTTGCCCACGACTATCACCCTGGGCACCGTTACATATGCACTGAGCTTGATTCTTTCACCATTTTTGTACAGTAAACTTTGTTCTATTACTGTATCCATGAAACTAAGCTTGGTTGTGCTTTTGTGAATTTGGCTCTTATACTGCAGTTATATAATCAGTCTATTTACTGTCATAAAAATCAGACTCCTGCTTATCTACAGATGTGCCATGCATCCTTCATCTTTCTCTCTTGTAGGCCACATGCACCTGCTTCTAGTCTCCCATTTCTAGTCTCCTGTATAGACAGCACGTGCAAAATATCTCCGATTTCAACCAGTGCTAACATGACCAGTCATTATAAACACACTGCTCTATCTATGAGCACCTAAAAAGATGTGTTTTCACCTGTTCTGATGGAAATTCATTAGGCTTATATTCTTGACTGTCTTCTTACTTGCTACCTGTCATGAGTAGAGTTTGTCAATCACTTACAACCAAACTCAACCTGTCTCAGCCTGTGCATGGCCTGACCTCGATTTCTGGTAACTGATTGGGGCTTCAACTTGATGTCTTTGGTTCTTCTAAATAGCACCTGCTCCCCAGCAGACTAGTTAAGGACTAAAAACCTGAGGATTCTGAGTGGGAAGGTCTTCACCTCCCTTGTGGGGTGTAACGGTATAGAAATACTTAATACTTCACTACTTGGTTTAGTGTGTTTTTAAGCTCGAAAGAAACCCTTGACCTTGTTACACTATTGTATATAGATATTTACACACCCTTTATTCAGCACATATTTGAACGTGAGCAAACAGTTAAGATTAAGAAGCACAGAGAAAAAGGTTTGAAAAGGCGTAAAATGCACTTCCTATTATTTTGTTTATATACTTATTATTTTATATAATTTAATGATGTATATTGTTCACTTTTTTGGAATGAATACTTGATTTTATGGAATTTCTACAAGTGCCTGATAAACTACTTCTTTGAATGATGTATATATGTATGTATACAGCAGAGACCTAGATGGAATATTGTTCATCTATAGCTTAGATTCATTTCACTGTTTCTAAATACCATGGATATGGGAGAATGGCTTGCTGGCATTATCCTTGGCATTCAGCCATTGCGGTCAATAACCCTCTTTACCAATTTTCAACAGATTTTCCATAATCCATTTCATTAGTGACTATAAGTTTAAAATGTGTCTGAAGTTCTGCGCTCCAAGTTCTATTTCTCCTATTAAATTACCTTTCTAGTATAGAAATCTTGAAAGAAAGTAAAACCCTTGTGTTTTAGCCTAGCACTAAAATTTCTTAACAAAAAAGGTCATGATTCAGATACCACAAGATCCGAGCAGGATTGCAAAACTGTCCCCTGTGGTAAGATTAACAAGATTTTCCTGGAAAATATGAACAGTTTTTACATAGCTACTTTCAAAAGAGCAGACAGTTCGCATGTCCGTTTAACCCCTTCAATTACTGTCATTATTTCTTCCCTGTCGAATGTCATGCACTTGGTAAGGTCTCATTGGCAACAAGCACATCTCCAACAAGTGTGGAGATCATTTTGTATTTTCCAGGCAGGTATCTAAAGCATACTAACAGGATTTTACTAACAGTCCTAAATCTGTCCGATAATCTTATTCTTTGTTACTTTAATTGTGATGCATTTTTACTGATACTATTCATGTTGAAAGTATGCTTAAAATGTCTGTCTCCTGATCACTTCAGGATTATCCCACTGGAAAGTGAAAATCAACTAATAGGTCCCTTTGGGAGAAATGCTATCTGCCGATTGAGCTTGATTTTTATATAGTGATTTTGATCAGTATTTGATTTTTAAGTGTTATATAATTGCATCTTCCAAACATAATGGATGTTGCAAATATGTACATAAATGTGGCATTTCACTGGTCCTTTTGAGATGTACTATGATTGCTCGCAACTGACCTTAAAAGTATTTTCTAAATTACGTAAGCTTTTATGTCTGTGATTAGATGAGTGTTAAAGGGAATCTGTCACCCCATTTTGGCTATATCAGATAAAGATATGACTGAATAGTGCGTCCCATAAGTAACCTATCGGCATGTATCATATATCCTGATACCCCCGTTTTGATGCCAAAATACCTTTGTAAACTTCGTATTTTGGTATGCTAATCAGGGCATCTCTTGCGTATAGCTGTCTGTGAATCGCACAGACGTTGTTCGGCTTCCCGTGATTGCGCTTTTCAAATTCTCCCCAAAATACCAAGTTTACAAGGGTATTTTGGCATCATAGCAAAATACAAAGTTTACAAAGGTATTTTGGCATCAAAATGGGGGTATCAGGATATATGATACATACCGATAGGTTACTTATGGGACGTACTATTCAGTCATATCTTTATCTGATATAGCCAAAATGGGGTGACAGATTCCCTTTAAAGGATTCTTGCATTTCTAGATAATTGATTTTTGAAAGAAATCTTTCCTTATTAAAGTTCTGTTGATATCACGGGACATGTATAAAGTTGCCTATACTCTTTAGATAATTATCTCTCCCAATACACAAGCATGCTCAGTAGAGATGAGTGTATCAATCTGTGGAAGATCAAGTTTGAATCATGGTTTCATGTGAATTCGAACATTTTGAAATTCGATTTGCAAAACAAAGGTAACATTGAAACCTTACTGGTCACCATTTCCCACATTGCTGAAGTATCAACGAGCAGACTAATTACATTTTTTATGGCTGAGTAGGCTTCCTCATAATGCCCCACAGCTCTGACATCGATCGGATTATCTTACCTTATACAGTGGTGGTCAGTACCTGGGCCATCAGACATCAATGGTTCCCAGGGGAGAACAGTTTGTACGGCAGAGTCGTTTTCTATCTCCAGAGTCACTGGGTAAGTCTCTCTTTTGGAGTAAGCTGTTATGGTCAGCTGAGTCCTCTTTCTCTCTCTTGCCTGCAAAGTGTAAGCTCTTTTGGTCTCCTTCCCTTTCTCTGGTCTCTTGCCCACGTGTATTTTCTGAACAATTACAAGTTTTCCAGTACTGAGATTAGTACAAATTTCTTGACCGCAAATTTATTGTTTTGGGAAAATTTGGCATAGCAGAAGAATTCAAATTTCAAAAGACGATCATCTCTAATGCTGAGTTCTGATGAGCATGCATTTATTTTCCATCAGGAGAGTAGAGTAAGTCGCTGACCGTCTCCTTTGCTGGCAGTGGCTTATTTACAGGCATTTAAATTTAAAATATTTGATCATTCTCTCTACAAACACATCCATGAGAAGTTTGGAGGCCCACATACACATGGCTGGTCAGCCAAAATCAGTGGGTTCAACTGAGTTTAATCTAGAAGACATCTAGTATCGAAAAAATATGTAAAAAATAGAAAATGTATTTAAGTCATGTATCCAGATAAAAATTGACATACATAAGACATGAATGAGCGGAAAATGGAATTGTGAGGAAAGAGGGGTACGGGGACACAACCTTATGCGTTTCAGACAAACATGTCTTAAGTAGTGATTAGCAAGTAGGCTCATTATTTGGGTTTTCCTGAGCATACTCGAGTGTTCTCCGAGTATTTGGGCATGCTCAAAGATTTAGTGTGTGTCGCCGCAGCTGCATGATTTGTGGCTGCTGGACAGCCTGAATACATGTGGGGATTGCCCGTTTGTTAGGAAATCCCCACATGTATTAAAGCTTAAGTTTAGTAATGTCTAGATAGTCAACACTGTACAAGGTTGAAAAGTTGATAGGTTATCTGGTGTCAGAAGTGCATGTACTCAGGGTATATATGTATTTATATGGGCAGCACGGTGGCTCAGTGGTTAGCACTGCAGCCTTGCAGCTATGGGGTCCTGAGTTTAAATCCCACCAAGGACAACATCTGCAAGGAGTTTGTATGTTCTCCCCATGTTTGTGTGGGTTTCCTCCGGGTTCTCCGGTTTCCTTCCACATTCCTGTAAAGCGCTGTGGAATTAACAGTGCTTTATAAGTGAAAAAAATAAATAAAAATAAATATATATTGTCTCTATACATATTATTGCTTGTATTTGTGCTTCATATCTATGACTAAAAACATGTTTGTGTCACCCTCCTCACCTCTCCATCCTCACAATTAAATTTTTTGTTCATTTATGTCTCATGTATGATAATTTCTATCTAGGTATAACTTAAATAAAGTTTTTTATGTTTTATATATTTTTTCGGTGCTGGATTTTTTCTATTTTTTTGTGGTTCCACAGCTGGGTTGCTGGCTTACAAACTTTTTCTGTGCATCGACAATCTCATTCCGATATTGAATGACAACAATGGTGAGTTGATATCTTTTTCCTCTTTTTATAATTTTTATCTAATGTATGTAAATGTTAAATAACTGCCATACTTTCTGCAAATCATAATGTGCCCCATTGAGTCAATACCACTTCAAGTCATATGACATACATTTCCGTCATATGTTGTGTCCCTGCCTTTGATGCGGGTTCGCATGCCGAAACCTGCATCTTTCCCGGCTAATGATGACTGATTCAATCAGCTATCATGTGACTTTAACAGCTGTGAGTCGAGCCAATCTCTGCCTGTGGCTGTTAACCTGTTAAATGCCACTGAAAATCTCTGGCAGTGGCATTTAATATATGCTGATTGGGGCAGATCATTCCATGCACCCCTTGGCACGCCCATGGGTTGCTATGACAGTCAAAGTTTTGCTGAAGACCCTAAGGGTATGTTTCCACTATCAGGAAACAGTCCGGATTAGCTGCGTGTTTGACGCTGTGCGTTGGCGCATCGTCAAACACACAGCGTCCAGATGTTACAGCATAGTGGAGGGGATTTCAAGAAATCCCGTCTCCACTATGCTGCAAAACACGCAGGCGGAAGACCTGCGTTTCTGACATGCGGCGCGTCTTTTCAGACCGCAGCATGCCCTAGTCCCTTGCGGCGACGCTGGGTCGCCGCAAGGGAATAACACAGGGCTATGTAGCCCTGCGATCATTCCGGATGTGTTCCGGAGGTGTCCTGAACACATCCGGAATGAGCACGCGTTCAAAAGGGGGCGGGGCTTTGGGCGGAGCGGAATTTCCGCTCCGTCCAAAGCGCTGTGTTTCCGTACCATGGAAACACAGCCTTATACTTATCATGACGATTCTCCAGTGAAAGCCAGCCTGTGGCTGGCGTTCATAGGAGATCATGATTTTCACTAAACATAGCTGTGCTGATGAACTGCTATGCATAGCTTAAGAGATCAAATTATCGCAGCTTCAAGTCCACACTATTAAATACAGTAAAATGTTAAAAAAATGAAAAAAAACCCAAAAGTTCAAAAAAAAACCTTTTGCCTCATTACAAATAGAACTATAAAAATAAAAAATACACATATTTGGTATCACTGTGT
The DNA here is from genome assembly GCA_033576555.1 of Oophaga sylvatica. NCBI lineage: Eukaryota > Metazoa > Chordata > Amphibia > Anura > Dendrobatidae > Oophaga > Oophaga sylvatica. The sequence continues at coordinate 457,938,348 of JARQOD010000004.1, read as the reverse complement.
TCAAAAAAGTCTGAATTGTGAAAATATAAAATAAATTAATCTGATTGGTAAATGACGTTCCAAGAAAAAAAAATTGAACCGAGAAAATTTTGTATTTTTGGCCCCTGTAGCATTGCAATAATAGGCTATCAAAACATCATATCTACCCCAGAATGGTATCAGTAAAAATATCATCTCGGGGTGCAAAAAAAAATAAGCGCCAACATAGCCACATATCTCGAAAATTTAAATCGTTATGGGCCTTGGAAAATGTTATTTTTTTACAAATTTCTGGTGTTTTTTACCATTTGCATGAAAAAACTATGCATATTTAGTATCTGCGTACTCGTACTGACCTAAAGATTCATATTGTTAGGTTAATTTTACCTTATGGTGAACATGCTAAATTAAAACATGCAAAAAAACTTTTGTGAAATTGAACATTTTTGCAATTTCAACGCACTTGGAATTTCTTTCCTGATTTCCAGTACATCACATGATAAAATGAATAGTGTCATTTAAAAGTACAACTCATCCCGCAAAGAACAAGCCGTCATACAGCTATGTGGATGGAAAAATAAAAAAAAGTTATGGCTCTTCGAAGAATGGGAGGAAAAAACAAAAATGGAAGATTGGAAAATACCAGCGGCGGTAAGGGGTTTAAAGTGTTGTCCACTACTTGGGCAACCTCTTCTTAAATACCATATTCCCCAATATAAAATAGAAATAACAGATAATCATCTCCCATGCAGGGCTCAGTTCACATAACATAACAATGTCATGTGAGTCCTGTGAGACCCAGTGCCAATATCCTTGGAACTGCGTCGGTCTCCCAGGGCTCACATGACATTGTTATGTTATGTGAACTCTGCAGCCAATCAGGGCCGCTAAGGGTTACAGATTTCACACTTCCTTCTGATGTCTGATGTTCATCCCAAGGAAATGAGAGCAAAGCAGCCACACATCTGTATAATGTTTGTACCAGAAAAAAATGGTATTGATGTCATCATCAGTGCTTTGGATCAGTTTACTATCAGTGAGCCGTCAGTGTGTTATCTCTGCTTCATCAGTGTGCCATCAGTTTGTCATCTTTGGTATGGCTTAAGAAAAATCAATTCCAAAGCTTCTCCTACACTTTGCAATGTTAAACACATACAGCACACGGAGGACACATGGATGCAGTGTACTGTAAGTGTTTTTCACAGACCAATAGACTTGCTGCTGGTAAAATATGGACATAACTCTGTTGGGATTGCAAATACAGTATATGCATGAAAATAACAGATTCCACACGTACTGCAAATACGGACATGTGAAGGAGGCCTAAGAAGCAGTTATCCAAGAAGTGGACACCAACTATAAGAATCTAAATGACACGGTGGTAACAGGGATTAGCAGCTTCCAGTCACTACTTTCATCTCTTGTACCAGAGAAATTTATGACAAAAAGGTTGGGATCCATCTAGTTAACCATTGTTTTTCTCCTTCACGTATCACAAAGTATATAAAGTTGTAGAATACATGCAACATTTTGATGTCCAGCTCATGGACACACTCAGATACAAGACTCATAATATCAGAGAAAATTGAATTCCATAGGAAACTATGAGCCCCTAGGAAACTATGCTGTGCCATTAGTTTCTGCTTACGTTTTTGTATTATGCAGTACTGGGAAATTGGAGGTATGGACATTTGTGAACAAGATCTAAGCAGTTGCATGAAACAAAGGGCTTAGGCCTCTTTCACACATCCGTTGTGCGCCTCATGGCGTCCTCCGGCATTTTTTTGTCCAACCGCATCCGGCGAAATGTAATGCCGGATGCATTTTTTTTTTTTGCATTGACTTTCATTAGTGCCGGATGGTGCCTGATGTCATTGCGTTGTATCCGTTTTTGTCCGGATCCGGCGGAAATGTACATTCCGGCGGCCGGACACAACGTAGCATGTAACGTTTTTATTTTTTGCCAGAGCCGCCTGATGTGCCTGAAGCGGCGCATCAGGCGGCCGGAAACAATAGAATTCAATGGAACCGGATCAGACTTTTGTGCAATCCGGCAAAAGTCTGATCCGGATTCTGGAAATCGAGGTCTACTACTACTACTACTACTACTACTACTACTACTACTACTACTACTACATTTTCCAGTATCTCCGGCCATCAGAAACCCTCTTTTTATGGGTTCAAAAGTTCAGGTCGGATCCAGCAAAAAACCGGATCCGTTGCATCAGTTTTTTGTTTCAGTGCCGGATCCGTCCCTTCAGGCATAGGACGGATCATGCCTGATACAAAAAGACGGATGTGTGAAAGAGGCCTTAGCCTGGATAAGTGCATTTGGGCTGTGGTTACTGTGCTGGGACTGCTTATGTGTTCGTGCACCTAAACGTACATTAAAAACCTAATTAAAGAAGTCGCTGTGAACTAGCTAATGTGTTTATACAATTTGATAAAAATATATCCTTCATTTTTTTATTTTTTTTCTTACCAGCACTAGTATATGGTGGAAATTGAATGTACAGTCCTGCTCATCATTATTGGCACCCATGAAGTTAAGGTACATAATGTGGAATATCTCTGGAAAAAAATGAGAAAAAGTGAAACAGTTTTTTTGTATAGAACACTCATGCTAAATACAAAAGAGCAAATGATAAACAATAATTTAAAACAAAAATAATGGAAGGGAAAATTAGAAAAACCTAAAGCTTGCTGTGACACTGGTATTGGCACCCTTTGCATAAAATTAGTATGGAAATACATTTTGACTCACCTGTGGTAAATCACAAATGAGAATCACCTGTGATTTATTTGTCGGTGCCCATGTGACATGAATTAGCCATTGAATGATGACTTCAGTATTTTAAAAAGCCACATGGTAGGCTCTGTTCCTTTGTCACAATGGGGAAGACGAAGGAGCTGTCTCAGGACAACAGAACTGCTATTATTAGCAAACACAAGACTTCCTAAAGGTATAAGGCCATCTCCAAAGACCTTGGTATCCCAGTTTCAACAGTGCGCAATGTTATTAAGAAGTTTGCCAAGCATGTAATCAACAATAACTTCCCTGGATCTCCACATCAAACATCCAAAGACCTGAAGGCCAAGCTGGAACAGTCTGGGATCATGGTTTCAACAAGTACCAGATTCTGCACACTAAACCAAACAGAGCTTTATGGCCGAAGGCCAGGGCCGGCTCCAGGTTTTTATGGGCCCCGGGCGAAAGAGCCTCAGTGGGCCCCTTTAACACAGACCACGATTCATGATGCACAGATACGGCAGAGAAATATTGGTATAGTACAATGCCAAATACTTCACTTCTTCCATTACATGAGTGATATCTATTGTAAATTGTACAATAGCTCAAAAACCGCCAAATCCTCACAGCGCACAGTACAGACCGGACAGTACAGTCCTCCATACAATATTATGGGCACCACAGTCTCCCCCTCATCACCCATATAATACCCCATGCAGGATGTCACCCCCCATATAATGCTCCATACAGAATACTGGACCCAAAATAATGCTCCATACAGAATACTGGACCCAATATAATGCTCCATACAGGATACTGGTCCCCATATAATGCTCCATACAGGATACTGGTCCCCATATAATGCTCCATACAGGATACTGGTCCCCATATAATGCTCCATACAAAATATGGAGCTCTCCTCTGCGCTGTACTGCGTTCTGCACTGTTACAGCTCAGGAAAGGGCGCTGTGGAAATACTCCCCATTATCATCATGATTGCCTCCCCATCATCATCAATGCCTGCCCATCATCATCATCTTCTCCCCATCATCAATGCCTGCCCATTATCATCAATGCCTGCCCATTATCATCATCTTCTCCCCATTATCATCAATGCCTCCCCATTATCAGCAATGCCTGCCCATCATCATCTCCTCCCCATCATCATCAATGTCTGCCCATCATCATCTTCTCCCCATCATCAATGCCTGCCCATTATCATCATCTTCTCCCATCATCATCAATGCCTCCCCATTATCAGCAATGCCTGCCCATCATCATCTTCTCCCCATCATCAATGCCTCCCCATTATCAGCAATGCCTGCTCATCATCATCTTCTCCCCATCATCAATGCCTCCCCATTATCAGCAATGCTTGCCCATCATCACACACAGACAGCACACAAGCACTCTCTCACATACATACATACACACACACACATACATACACACACAAATCACCGCACTACATACACACACAGAGACACACACACAGAGACGTCTTACCTGTTCAGCGTCCCAGCGCTCTGTGCCACAGCCGGCTGCTGAATGATGATGTCATTCAGCGGCCGGCTGTGAGAGGAAGCGCCGGCGCCCCCTGGAGCCCGGAGCTGCGGCAGCGGAGGCACGGGAGAGGTAAGTATTGTTGCCAGCTGCTGCCGGGGCCCTGAGCAGGCGGGGGGGCCCAGTGGCGGCGCTGACACCGCTCTCCGCGCGGGGGTGCCAGACTGCGAGTGGGCCCCCCCGCCTGCTCAGGGCCCCGGCACTGGCCCGGGTGTGCCGGGTGCTGACGCCGGCCCTGCCGAAGGCCAAGGAAAAGAACATTGCGGAAGAAAAGACACAAAAAGGAGCGACCAATCTTTACCAAAGAGTACCTTGACAAACCACAATACTTCTTGGAAGATGGTCTATGGACAGATGAAACAAAAATAAAGCTTTTTGGCAATGCAAAGCAACAGGTTGTTTACAAAGGCACAATTAAGCATATAAGGAAATGAACACCCTACCAACAGTTAAGCATGGTGGAGGATCCATAATGCTGTGGGGTTGCTTTGCTGCACCCGGTACTGGAGGCATTGACCGTATAATAAGAATCTTGGAATTATTAAGAGATTTTAGAGTGAAATGTCCTACCCAGTGTAGGAAAACTTGATTTGAGTTGAAGATCCTGGTTTCTCCAGCAAGACAATGACCTAAAGCACACATCCAAAAGTACACAGTAATTGTTAAAAAAGAAAAAATGGATTGTTTTAAAATGGCCAGCAATGAGTCCTGACCTCAATCCCATTGAAAATCTTTAGTGTGATCTGAAACCTGCCATTGGGAAAAAGAACCCTGCAAACATTCAAAAGCTTGAACAAACTGCAAAGAAATGGTGGGAAAAAATGCCAGCTGAGAAGTGTAAGAAGCTTATAGATGGCTACTAGAAATGTTTGGAGGCTGTCATCAATGCCAAGGGTATGCAACCAAGTATTTATTAGGCGTGCCTTTTTTGCTGCACATGCTGTTTATACTGTTTCTTCTTTGAAATTGCAGCATGTAAGTTGAAAAATAATGTTTTATTGTTGTATTACTCTGAACCACTAATTAAAAAATCCTGAGGATATTACTTTGGTACATTTCTATTTATTTCTGAAGATATTATACAGTCTATGAAAAAATGAAGGGTTCCAATAATGGTGAGCAGGACTGTACATACCTTTCTGCCTACATTCACACTGTGTAATTTGAAAAGTTCAAAAACCAAGAGTAGTTTTTTAATGGGAACCTGTCACATCGTTTTTCAGCTATAAGCTGTGGCCACTGCCTGTCGGGGCTTATCTACAGCATTCTGTAATCCTATAGATAAGCCCCCCTGTTGTGAATGGGTTTGAGATGAGTTCTGAGCAGAGGCTTCCTCTGGTGGTTACAAGCGGTGCTGGTCTGTCCAGTGAAGATTGTGAGGACTGGGAATCAGGTGTTACTGACTGGTCTTATATAAGGGAGTCACCTTCCCATCAGGGTTGCCGGTGATCAATTGTTCTGGTCTGAATCCTTCATTCCTGTTTCCCTTGTAGCCTGCTGTGTCGTGTCTGCATCTCCTGCTAACAGATAAGACATTTTCTTCTTTTTGTTTTTTGTGCTATATTTTTGCATTTTGTCCTGCACTTCTGTGGGGGCCTTCAGGGTCCCCTCCGGGGGCTTTTGCCCTCTCAGTTTAGTTCAGCCACTGATGTTTGTACTTTTGCTTTTTCCAGTTTTTTCAGTGGCTGCTGTTTGATTTTGTTTCACCAGAGAACTAATTTAGGTGGTAGAGGTCGTGTGATCTCAGGTGTTTTTGAAATTAGTAGAGTTGTGCTTTTCAGGGTTTTCTGGGATTGCAGTAAGTACCCTTCCTATCCATTTCTATTTAGTTAGTTTGGGCCCCAGCGTTTGCTCATACTATTTTCTTTCTGTGTCAGTATTTCATCTTGTCTAACCGCCATTACATGTTTGGGGGCTTTCTATTATCTTTGGGGTTCTGCTCCGGGGCAGATAGCTTTCCTATTTCTATCTTTAGGTATAGTTAGTTTCTCAGGCTGTGACGAGGCGTCTAGGACCAACGTAGGAACGCTCCACGGCTGCCTCTAGTTGTGGTGGTTAGTCAGGGTACTGCAATCTCATAGATTCCAACTGCTCTGGTGTATTGCCTTTTTTGCCTGCACTCCTCAGCTGCCGAAACATAACAGTATCACCGGCCTAAAAGTTGAAAATTGTATGGTACTCACAGAAGGGAAAAAATATTGTGAAAGAGAAAAGGTTGTCAGAGTTGTCAGAGATATTTTTCTGTTTGTTGCTTTTTTTTTTTCCCTTTGTATCTCTGGGTGCTGGGGAGGATCTTTTTCTCTCAATGGAGTTTGCACAGTTGTCTGGCCGTGTGGATCAGCTTGCCGCTGAGGTTCGGAGTATTGCTATCTATCTTGCTGGGTTGCCTGTTGTGGAACCTAGGATTCCTATGCCAGATTTGTTTTTAGGGGATCGAGCTAAGTTTCAGAATTTCAAAAATAATTGTAAATTGTTTTTTGCCTTAAAATCTAAGTCCTCAGGGAACGCAGCGCAGCAGGTTCAAATTATCATCTCTCTCCTGCGCGGCGATCCTCAGGATTGGGCTTTTTCCCTGACACCTGGGGATCCTGTTTTGAGTGATGTTGATGCATTTTTTCAGGCTTTGGGGTTATTGTACGATGAGCCTAATGTCACTGATCAAGCTGAAAAAGCCTTGTTGGCATTAAATCAGGGGCTTTATGACGCTGAGTTATACTGTCAGAGATTCCGCAGGTGGGCAGTCCTGACCAAATGGAATGACGACGCTTTGGCAGCCCTTTTCCGGAAGGGTCTGTCAGATAATGTAAAGGATGTTATGGTGGGATTCCCTGTCCCCTCTGGTCTCAATGATTCTATGTCATTAGCGATTCAAATTGACAGACGTTTGCGTGAGCGGAGAAGTATGCGTGGAATTGTGTTGCCTTGTGAACCAGCTTCTGAACCCATGCAGTGTGATAGAGTGGTGTCTGGGGCACAGCGTCATGAGTTTCGTAAGCGCAATGGGTTATGTTTCTACTGTGGTGATGCCTCTCATGCTATTTCAGTCTGCCCTAAGCGGGGAAGACGTTTTGCACGCTCAGTTGTCTTGGGTAGTATTCAGACTAAGTTTTTATTAACTGTCACTCTGATATGCTCTCTGTCCTCATTTTCTGCTCAGGCTTTCGTTGATTCTGGAGCAGCTATTAACCTGATGGATTATGATTTTGCTAAACGTTGTGGGTTTCCCTTGATACCCCTACAGAAGTCTATTCCCCTACTGGGGATCGATTCTACCCCTTTGGCTGAGAATAAACCCCAGTTTTCTACTCAGGTGATAATGAGGGTTGAACCTGATCACCAGGAGTGCTGCAAATTTTTGGTTTTGTATAATCTGCATGACATTATCGTGCTGGGTTTCCCTTGGTTACAGTCTCATAATCCTGTTTTGGATTGGAAATCTGTGTCTGTAACCAGTTGGGGCTGCCAATGTGTTAATACCAACACTCCTGTTTTTTCTGCCTCCCCCAGGCTCAGGATGTTCCTGACTTTTTGATTGATTTTTCTGATGTGTTTAGCGAAAGTAAATCTGCATCCTTGCCTCCCCATAGGAGCTATGACTGCGCTATTGAATTAGTGCCGGGTAGTAAATTCCCTAAAGGTCGCCTTTTTAACTTGTCTGTACCTGAACATGACGCTATGCGGTCTTATATCAAGGAATCATTGGAGAAGGGTCATATCAGACCATCCTCTTCACCCTTAGGTGCCGGTTTTTTCTTTGTGGCCAAAAAGGATGGTTCATTAAGGCCGTGTATTGATTATCGTCTCTTGAACAATATTACTGTGAAATATCAATACCCGTTACCCTTGATTTCTGACCTGTTTTCCAGGGTGAAAAACGCTACTTGGTTTACCAAGCTTGACCTCAGGGGGGCGTATAACCTTATTCGCATTAAGCACGGGGATGAATGGAAGACGGCATTCAATACCCCTGAAGGGCATTTTGAGTACCTAGTGATGCCCTTTGGGACTCACTAATGCTCCTTCCGTCTTCCAGTCCTTCATGAATGACATTTTCAGGGATTTTGTGGACAAATTTCTGATTGTTTATTTGGATGATATCTTGATTTTTTCTAATGACTGGGACTCTCATGTGAAACATGTTCGAACTGTGTTCCAGATTTTGAGAGAGAATGCTCTGTATGTGAAGGGATCAAAGTGTCTTTTTGGCGTACAGAGGATCTCATTTCTGGGATTCATTTTGTCCCCATCTGTTATTGAAATGGACCCGGTCAAGGTTCAGGCCATCTGTGATTGGGTCCAACCTACTTCATTAAAGGCTCTTCAGAGATTTTTGGGTTTTGCCAATTTTTATCGTAAATTTATTGGTAATTTCTCGGTTATTGTTAAACCATTAACGGATTTGACCAGAAAGGGTTCTGATGTGGTGAATTGGCCTGAATCCTTCATTCCTGTTTCCCTTGTAGCCTGCTGTGTCGTGTCTGCATCTCCTGCTAACAGATAAGACATTTTCTTCTTTTTGTATTTTGTGCTATATTTTTGCATTTTGTCCTGCACTTCTGTGGGGGCCTTCAGGGTCCCCTCCGGGGGCTTTTGCCCTCTCAGTTTAGTTCAGCCACTGATGTTTGTACTTTTGCTTTTTCCAGTTTTTTCAGTGGCTGCTGTTTTGATTTTGTTTCACCAGAGAACTAATTTAGGTGGTAGAGGTCGTGTGATCTCAGGTGTTTTTGAAATTAGTAGAGTTGGTGCTTTTCAGGGTTTTCTGGGATTGCAGTAAGTACCCTTCCTATCCTTTTCTATTTAGTTAGTTTGGGCCCCAGCGTTTGCTCATACTATTTTCTTTCTGTGTCAGTATTTCATCTTGTCTAACCGCCATTACATGTTTGGGGGCTTTCTATTATCTTTGGGGTTCTGCTCCGGGGCAGATAGCTTTCCTATTTCTATCTTTAGGTATAGTTAGTTTCTCAGGCTGTGACGAGGCGTCTAGGACCAACGTAGGAACGCTCCACGGCTGCCTCTAGTTGTGGTGGTTAGTCAGGGTACTGCAATCTCATAGATTCCAACTGCTCTGGTGTATTGCCTTTTTTGCCTGCACTCCTCAGCTGCCGAAACATAACACCCCCACATCTAACCTAAAAGATAAGAAAACCAAGTTTTATTATACTCAACTGAGAGCGGTCCGGTCCAATGGGTGTCGCAGGTCCGGGTCTGGCATCTCCCATCTTCATACGATGTCGTCATCCTCCTTGCTTCGTGTTGCGGCTCCTGCGCAGGTGCACTGATGTGCCCTGTTGAGGGCAGAGCAAAGTACTGCAGTGTGCAGGCGCCGGGAAAGGTCAGAGAAGCCCAGCTTATAGCTGAAAAACGAGGTGACAGCTTCCCTTTAAGCGAAAACAGCTTTCGGGTACGTACACACAGTGTCATATAGATGCTAGTGCAGCCGCCAAGTTTCTTCAGAAAAACACTGGTTGTAGCTTCTACCATCGTTCTTGCTGCGGCTTTCACTCTATGCTTTAACCCCTTACTGCCATCGGACGTACTATCCCGTCCATGGTACCTGGGCCCGTATGACCGGGGACGGGATAGTACGTCCCGTGCGATCGGACGCGCTCCCGGGGGGAGCGCAGCCAATCGCGGCAGGGTGTCAGCTGATTATCACAGCTGACACCCAGCACTATGTGTCAGTAGCGGTCACGACCGCTCCCGGCACATTAACCCCTGGCACACCGCGATCAAACATGATCGCGGTGTACCCGGGGCACAGGGGAGGATCGCGCAGGCAGGGGGCTCCCTGCGCGCTCCCCTGAGACCCTCAGAGCAGCGCGATGTGTCGCGCTGTTCCGAGGGTCCGTCCTCCCTCCAGGTCCCCGGATCCAAGATGGCGCCAGGGTCCTGCAGGGAGGCGGCTTCCTCAGTGCCTGCTGGGAGCAGGCACTGAGAAGCCTGCAGCGATGCCAGAGCGATCGCTGGTGTGACAGAGTGCTGTGCACACTGTCACACCAGCGATCTGCTAAAATACAGTGATGTCCCACCCTGGGACAAAGTAAAAAAGTTAAAAAAATGAAAATAAAAAGTGGTAAAAAAAATCATAAAAAAAAAAAAAAATATTCCCCAATAAATTCATTTCTTCCTGTAAATAAAAAAACAAATCAAAAAAAGTACACATATTTGGTATCGCCGCGTCCGTAACGACCCCCCCTATAAAACTATCCCACTAGTTAACCCCTTTAGTGAACCCCTTAAAAAAAAAAAAAAAACTAAGCAAAAAAATCAATGCTTTATCATCATACCGCCGAACAAAAAGAGGAATAACACGCGATCAAAAAGACCGATATAAATAAACATGGTACCACTGAAAACGTCATCTTGTCCCACAAAAAACGAGCCATCATACAGCATCATCAGCGAAAAAATAAAAAAGTTATAGCTCGCAGAATAAAGCGATGCAAAAATAATAATTTTTTAGATAAAATTGCTTTTATTCTATAAAAGCCCCAAAACATAAAAAAATGATATAAATGAGGTATCGCTGTAATCGTACTGACCCGAAGAATAAAACTACTTTATCAATTTTACCACACGCGAAACGGTATAAACGCCTCCCCCAAAAGAAATTCATGAATTGCTGATTTTTGTTCATTCTAACCTCCCAAAAATCGAAATAAAAAGCGATCAAAAAACATGACATGCTCAAAAATGATACCAATAAAAACGTCACCTCGTCTCGCAAAAAATAAGACCTCACATGACTCTGTGGGCCAAAATATGCAAAAATTATAGCTCTCAAAATGTGGTGATGCAAAAAACTACTTTTTGCAATAAAAAGCGTCTTTTAGCGTGAAAGCTGCCAATCACAAAAACCCGCTATAAATAGTAAATCAAACCCCCCTTTATCACCCCCTTAGTTAGGGAAAAATAATAAAATTAAAAAAATGTATTTATTTCCATTTTTCCATTAGGGTTAGGGTTGCGGCTAAAGTTAGGGTTAGGGTTGGCGCTAACGTTAGGATTAGGGTTAGGGTTGGGATTAGGGTTAGGGGTGTGTTAGGGTTAGGTTTGTGGTTAGGGTTGGGACTAGGGTTAGGGGTGTGTTGGGGTTAGGGTTGGAGTTAGAATTGGGGGGTTTCTGCTGTTTAGGAACATCAGGGCTCTCCAAATGTGACATGGCGTCTGATCTCAATTCCAGTCAATTCTGCGTTGAAAAAGTCAAACGGTGCTCCTTCATTTCTGAGCTCTGCCATGTGCCCAAACAGTAGTTTACCCCCACATATGGGGTATCAGCGTACTCTGTACCCCAAGAGTTATTGTGCAATTTGTCCTATTTCTTCTGTTACCCTTGGGAAAATAGAAAACTGGGGGCAAAAATATTTTTGTAAAAAAAAAATGATTTTTTTTGTTTTTACGGCTGTATGTTATAAAACTTCTGTGAAGCACTTGGGGCTTCATAGCGCTCACCACACATCTAGATAAGTTCCTTGTGGGGTCTATTTTCCAAAATGGGGTCACTTGTGGGGGGTTTCCACTGTTTAGGCGCATCAGGGGCTCTCCAAATGCAACATGACGCCCCCAGACCATTCCATCAAAGTCTGTAATCCAAAACGTCACTACTTCCCATCCGAGCCCTGACGTGCGCCCATACAGTAGTTTTCTCCCACATATTGGGTATCAGCGTACTCAGGACAAATTGGACAACAACGTTTGGGGTCCAATTTCTCCTGTTACCCTTTTGAAAATAAAATATTTGGGGCGAAAAAATCATTTTTGTAAAAAAAAAAAGGATTTTTTATTTTTACGGCTGTACGCTATAAACTTCTGTGAAGCACTTCGGGCTTCAAAGTGCTCACTACACATCTAGATAAGTTCCTTGTGGGGTCTATTTTCCAAAATGGGGTCACTTGTGGTGGGTTTCCACTGTTTAGGCGCATCAGGGGCTCTCCAAATGCGACATGATGCCCCCAGACCAATCCATTAAAGTCTGCAATCCAAAACGTCACTACTTCCCTTCCGAGCCCCGACGTGCGCCCATACAGTAGTATACTCCCACATATTGGGTATCAGCGTACTCAGGACAAATTGGAAAACAACTTTTTGGGTCCAATTTCTCCTGTTATCCTTGTGAAAATAAAATATTGGGGGCAAAAAAATCATTTTTGTAAAAAAAAAAAAGATTTTTTATTTTACGGCTGTACGTTATAAACTTCTGTGAAGCACTTTCGGGTTCAAAGTGCTCACCACACATCTAGATAAGTTCCTTGTGGGGTCTATTTTCCAAAATGGGGTCACTTGTGGGGGGTTTCCACTGTTTAGGCACATCAGGGGCTCTCCAAATGCAACATGACGCCCCCAGACCAATCCATCAAAGTCTGCAATCCAAAACGTCACTACTTCCCTTCCGAGCCCCGACGAGCGCCCATACAGTAGTTTACTCCCACATATTGGGTATCAGCGTACTCAGGACAAATTGGACAACAACTTTTGGGTTCCAATTTCTCCTGTTACCCTTGTGAAAATAAACTTGTGTGAAGCACTTGGGGGTTCAAAGTGCTCACCAAAGATCTAGATAAGTTCCTTAGGGGGTCTAGCTTCCAAAATGGGGTCACTTGTGGGGGTTTCCACTGTTTAGGCTCATCTGGGGCACTACAAGTGGAACATGACCCCATCAATGTTTGCATTTCAAAACGTTACTGCTTCTTTTCCAAGCCCTGCCATGCGCCCAAACAGTTTACCCCCCACATATTGGGTATCAGCGTACTCAGGACAAATTGGACAACAACTTTTGGGGTCCAATTTCCTTGGGAAAAATCAAAAATTTGGGACTAAAAAATCATTTTTGTGGAAAATAGTTTTTTTTTTTTTTCACACCTAGGCATTATAAAAATTTGTGAAACACTTGGGGGTTCAAAGTGCTCACAGCAGATCTAGATAAGTTCCTTAGGGGGTCTAGTTTCCAAAATGGTGCCAATTTTAGTTTGAAAAAGTCAAACGGCGCTCCTTCCTTTACGAGCTCTGCCGTGTGCCCAAACAGTGGTTTTCCCCCACATATGGGGTATTGGCGTACTCAGGAGAAATTGCACAACAACTTTATCTGTCCATTTTCTCCTTTTACCCTTGTGAAAATAAAAAAAAGTTTGTAAAAGATCATTTTTGTGGCTAAAAAGTTAAATATTCATTTTTTCGTTCCACGTTGCTTCAGCTCCTGTGAAGCACCTGAAGGGTTAATAAAATTCTTGAATGTGGTTTTGAGTACCTTGAGGGGTGCAGTTTTTAGAATGGTGTCACTTTTGGGTATTTTCTGCCATATAGACCCCTCAAAGTGACTTCAAACGTGAGGTGTTCCCTAAAAAAATGGCTTTGTAAATTTTGTTGTAAAAATGAGAAATCACTGGTCAACTTTTAACCCTTATAATTTCCTAGCAAAAAAAATTTTGGTTCCAAAATTGTGCTGATGTAAAGTAGACATGTGGGAAATGTTATTTCTTAACTATTTTGTATGACATATTTCTCTGTTTTAAGGGAAAAAAAATTGAAAGTTTGAAAATTGCAAAATTTTCAAAATTTTCGCCATATTTGCATTTTTTTCAAAAATAAACGCAAGGTATATGGAAGAAATTTTACCACTAACGTGAAGTACAATATGTCACGAGAAAACAATCTCAGAATCGCGAATATCCGTTGAAGCGTTCCAGAGTTATAACCTCATAAAGAGACAGTGGTCAGAATTGTAAAAATTGGCCCGGTCATTAACGTGCAAACCACCCTTGGGGGTGAAGGGGTTAAGTACAGAACACGGACGGCTTCTGAGCGGAATCTGCCCAATGAATGAGCATGTCACTTCTTTCAGCTGTTTAAAAGTGTTCCGAACCCTGAAGTGGTTAAGAGAAGTCACATAAGATTATGGATTAAATGGTGCTATAATAATAAATAATAAGAGTAATAAGAAGGAACATGTACATAGCAGTCATTTTTAACATTTTTGTGTCTATTTTATGGGGAGCTTTTGCAGAGAACTTTCCTGTTTTTCTGAGTTTCTCTTTTTCTCAATCAGTTTTGAAAAAATTTTGAGGAGTTTTGGAAAAGTTTTTTCTTTTAGGGTATGTTTCCACGGTCTGGAAACAATCAGGATTAGCTGCGTGTTTGACACTGCATTGGCGAAGCATCAAACACGCAGCGTCCAGATGTTACAGCATAGTGGAGGGGATTTAAAGAAATATCGTCTCCACTATGCTTACAAACACGCAGGCGGAAGACCTGTGTTTCCGGACATGCGGCGGATCTTTTTAGACCGCAGCATGTCCCATTCCTTTGCGGCGACGCTGCGTCGCCGCAAGGGAAATAACACAGGGCTATGTAGCCCTGCGGTCATTCCGGATGTGTTCCGGATGTGTTCCATGAAAACATCCGGAATGACCGCGCGTTCAGAAGGGGGCGGGGCTTTGGGCGGAGCGGACTTTCCGCTCCGTTCAAAGCGCTATGTTTCCGAAATGTGGAAACACAGCCTTAGGCCTCATACTCACTGGTGCCGAAAACGGATGAAAATCAGACGATAAAAAATCGGATGCAAATCTGACCTATGTTAGTCAATGGGTGAGTTCTCATTAGCGATTTTTTTCTCATCAGATATTGGTGTGAGAAAAAAATCGCAGCTTGCTGCGATTTGATGCGATTTTGGGATGAAAATCGCCAATGGAAGTCAATGGGTGCGATTAAAAAAGAACAGCACTCGCACCATGCAAGTGCTGTCCGATTTATATGCACCAGTCTCCTTTGAAAAGCCAGTAATTCATCCCCGGCTACTGTAAAATCACACTGACAGCTCACAAAACAGTAAATACATACACATAGAATATATATATATATATATATATATATATATACATGTCATTGTAACACATACATATATATATATTTATAGTTCTTACACTTCTACATACTGTAATAGCCGCTAATTCAATTGCCGGCTTTTGTGAAATCACAGAAGCCGACATGAAATGATACATTGTTTCCACACAGTTAACCATGTCATTTCCTGTATTTTGATATATGGTTTGAACTTACAATTACATGAGTGTATTTGTACAAAATTTCAGACATGTAGGGGTTAATTAAAGGTGTAAATTCGTTGAAAAAAAAATGCGTGGGCTCCCGCTGTATTTTCTCCACCAGACAGACAAAGCAAGCGAGTGGGGGCAGATAATAATAGCCAAGGGAGGGTACATTTTTTTGTGCCCCCCCTGGCTACTAACACCTGCCCCCAGACACCCCAGAAAGGGCAAATCTATAATTAGATTTGCCCTTTCTGGCACTTTGCCCGTCTATTCCCATTGCCCTGTAGCGGTGGCGAATGGGTTAATAAGGCGTTAATGTCACCTTAGTATTGAAAGGTGACCTTAAGGCAGGTTAATAATTGAGAGCTGTCAATTAGACAACTGTCAATTATTAATCCTATTGAAGTAAATAAAAAAAACACAAACACACTTTAAGAATAAATAATTTTAATGAAATCAAAACACATATTTTTGACCATCTTTTATTTCACTCTTAATCCGTTCGAAGCCCTTGTTCTTCTAAAATAAATATAAAATAATAAAACAACATTATTCTTACCTATCTGGCGATCTGTCACGTCCCACGATGTAATCCTTCACAAAGGGTTAACTAGCAATCAGATAAGCAGCGCAAGTAATCCTGCGTGCTCATCTGATAGCTCCTGAATGAATGAGCTTATCTCCTGCCGACAGGAGAGGATGTGATTAATGAATGAAGCTTAATTGATTGTATCCACTTTCACGTTAGGTCAGGTCACTGAAGTGAAAGTGGCAATAAATCAATTAAGCTCCATTCATGAATCTATTCCTCTCCTTTCACTGGGAGAGGAAGTTATTCATTCATGGGGGTTACAACTTGGAGACCGCATTAGCTCTCTGCAAGCTGTAACCTGTTAACCCTTTCTGATGGATTACACCGTGGGACCTGACTGTACATCGATTGGTAAGAATAATTTTGCTTTTTTATTTTATTTTTATTACAGGAAATGGTTTTAGCAGGAAAATAAAATATGGTCAAAAACTGTGTGATTATTTCATTAAACTTATTTTTTATTAAACTGTGTGTGTTTTGATTTTTGTATCATACAATAGGATTAATAATTGATAGTTGTCTAATTGACAGCTCTCAATTATTAACCTGCCTTAAGGTCACCTTTCAATACTAAGGTGACATTAACGCCTTATTAACCCATTCGCCACCGCTACAGGGCAATGGGAATAGACGGGCAAAGTGCCAGAAAGGGCGAATCTAATTATAGATTTGCCCTTTCTGGGGTGTCTGGGGGCAGATGTTAGTAGCCAGGGGGGGCAAAAAAAAATGTACCCTCCCTAGGCTATTATTATCTGCCCCCACTCGCTTGCTTTGTCTGTCTGGTGGAGAAAATACAGCGGGAGCCCACGCATTTTTTTTGCAACGAATTTACACCTTTAATTAACCCCTACATGTCTGAAATTTTGCACAAATACACTCATGTAATTGTAAGTTCAAACCATATATCAAAATACAGGAAATGACATGGTTAACTGTGTGGAAACAATGTATCATTTCATGTCGGCTTCTGTGATTTCACAAAAGCCGGCAATTGAATTAGCGGCTATTACAGTATGTAGAAGTCTAGGAACTATAAATATATGTATATATATATGTCACAATTGCATATATATATATATGTATTCTATGTGTGTATATGTATTGTTTCTATTCTTTATTAAAGCTGTCAGTGTGATTTTACAGTAATGCCAGGGATGAATTAGCGGCTATTATACTATGTAGAAGTGTATGACCTATATATATATTATATATATATATATATATTAGATGTATATATATATATTATATATATAATTATTTGCTTTTTGTGAAAATTTTTTTGTTACAATGTGATTTTTACATGACTTTTTACATAGAGATAACTGCTCTATGTAAAACTTCATGTTAAAATCGCATTGCATACAGATGTAAAACTGACAGAAAACGCATGGTGCGATTTAAAATCGCATCAAAATCGCATGCCTTTTTACAACAAATGTACCGTTTTTTTCCTGCAGAAAACGGACCGATTTTTTTCCAGCCAGTGAGTATGAGGCCTTACTCTGATGTGTTCCCTGTTTGGAAGTTGCCTGGTTTGGAGAAGTTTCTTTCAGGTTTGCTTCAAAAGAAGTGCCATGCACTTTTCTTTTTTTCACCATGCATTTTTAAAAAGCTCTGCAGTAAAAAAAAAAAAGCTAAAAAAAACACCTCATATGAACACTAAAATGGATTTCCCATAGAAATTAATTAGAAGAATTTTCCCAGAGTTTTTCAAGACGATTTTGATGACCATTTTGATGAAGACCCACTCCAAAATACTTTTTTTTTTAGACTCAGAGTGAACATATCCTTTTTTTGGAGTAAGTTAAATGAAGTTCTGAGGATATTTCTAAGGAAATCCCTTTTTGCAAATATATAAATTAAATAATACTAATAATAGCTATACTAATAAATAGAATAGCAATACCTTAAGGACTATAACTACTGCTACTAATAATAAAATGACTAGTGTTGAGCGATACGATACCGCAAGTATCGGGTATCGGCCGATATTAGCTGTATCGGACTTTCGATACTTAGTTCCGATATTTTCCATATATCGTATACCGGAATCGGAAGTTCCCATAATTCTTTGAGAGGCAATGTGATTTTAGTCAGCCAATGAGGAATCCTAAGAAGTGTGGGCACATCCTGTACTGCTGCGGTCATGTTAACTAATGGCATGGCTGTGATTGGATGCTGAAATGACGTCAGAATGCACTATAAAAGGCGCCACCGCCATTTTAGCGTCACTGTGCTGTGAATTCAGTAAGGGACAGAACGCTGCTGTGCTGACTCTGAGGGACAGTTAGAGATTGCGATTTAGTGTACTGTGCTTTAGGCAGGCTAGCACCAACTGCTGTGTAAAGCTTCCTTTTGCCTGCAGTGTTGTTTTAACAGCTCTGCAAGGTGTGTGTGAGTGCAGGTGACGCTGCAGTTTGCTCTGCATGCAACGCTGTCTGTAGGCATCTGCACGTGTCACTCACAGACTCTTTTTTTTTCTTCAGTGTAATTCTTGCTGCTCCATGCAATTTAAATTTTAGTGTGACGCGCTTCCATCCGTATCCAATACATTGGTTGCAAACACTATAGAAGTAGACAAAGGAGTAGCCTTTCACAGATTGTAAACAGTTGTGTTTCAGTGTTCACTTCAGTCTGTGTTTTTTATTTTTTGAGTGCACATCACGCTCCAGTTACTTGTTCAAGCACTGCTGCTTGTACTCTGCTGAGCGTGTCTCAGTGCCTCATCCTTGTCATTTCTCTCCAATTGGTTCTGCTCCATTCCATTTAAAATAAATATAATCTATTAGTGTGACGCGCTTCCATCCGTATCCAATACATTGGTTGCAAACACTATAGAAGTAGACAAAGGAGTAGCCTTTCACAGATTGTGAACAGTTGTGTTTCAGTGTTCACTTCAGTCTCTGCGTAATAACCACACTTAGGCCTTATAACTTTTCTGACTTTCTTTATCAATCTACCAAGATGAAGAAGTCAGTGAGTAAGGCACGTGGTCGTGGCCGTGGAGTTTCAGCAGGGAGAGGACGTGGGGATTCTGTGGCTGCTGCGCCCTCAGTGACACAGCATCCACCAGTTTTCCCTGTGAGCGTTCCTTTATGCGCACTTTGGTAGGAGCTCGGCGTGCCCCCCTGCTGCGGGAAGAACAAATTGAAGCCGTTGTTGGTTGGATGGCAGCCAATGCATCGACTTCAATTCCTTCCACCTCCTCTCAGGAACACAACACTGTTGAGCAACCATCTGTCTGTTCACCGCCTGTCAAATTGCCCAGGCAGTCAGAGAGTTCTGTACAGGAGCCAGCTGAGTCTCTGCTTCTGTTCTCAGAATCTGTTGGCTCGCAAACACGGGCACAGGCAAGCAGCATTCTGCAATTTGAAGAAGAGGGAGTATGCAGTGATGCGCAACAGCTGTGTCTCTCTCAATCTGAAGAGGCGGGTGAGCCAGTGCCGATGGACAGCACACCGCAGAACGCATCTCATGATGATGATGAGACTCAGGTGCCAGGTTTTGTGGAGCATGGTGCTGCCCAGACCATCCAACAGCAGCAGGTGTTGGAAGAGGGTAGTGGAGATGATGAAGTCCGAGACCCAACATGGCGTGAGCAACAGGAAGGTGGTGGGAGCAGCTCTGAGGAAGAGATTGGCCCAACGGTACAAAGAGGAGGGAGAGGTAGGCTGCAGACTCGCTTGCCTGTAGCCTCCAGTTTGGCACCTGTTGGGAGCAGTTCTCTTACAAATGTCAAAATTGGCGCTCCCATGACTTGCACTGCGTGGTCCTTTTTTGACAGACTTGTAGATGATATTTGCTATGTTAAATGCAAGCTGTGTAAGCAAAAAGTTAAAAGAGGTAAAAATATCAGTAATCTGAATACCACAAATATGTGGAAACATGTACGGACAAAGCACGTAGCTGAGTTACAAAGACACACTGGAGATGTAGGCCAACCTACAGCAGCACCTACATCTTCAGGTCGTGTTGGAGCCTCTACCACCAGCTCACACACACCTGGTTCGGCTTCCTCACAGGATCTCCATGGAAGAACCTCGGTCACTGTTGTCCATAGACAAACTGTTATTCCACCCACAGCAGCAAGTTCACAGTCATCGTCACACTCCCAGGCCACAAAACAGCCATCGGTACCACAGGCATGGGATAAAAGACGGCCATACTCGGCAAACCAGCCACGAGCACAGGCTCTGAATGCTGACATTGCAAAACTCCTGTCCCTTGAAATGCTGTCATTCAGGCTGGTGGAGACTGACAGTTTCAGGAACTTAATGGCATTGGCAGTCCCACAATATAATGTGCCAAGCCGATTTTATTTCAGCAGGCAAGCCGTCCCTGCTCTGCAAAAACATGTCGAGGGAAACATTAAACATGCGTTACTAAACGCCGTCAGTAGCAGGGTCCACCTGACCACCGATGCGTGGACCAGTACCCATGGCCAGGGACGATACCTTTCCCTCACTGCCCATTGGGTCAATGTTGTGGAGCCGGGTACAGATCTTGCCAGTGGCGCTGTACGTGTTCTGCCAACTCCAAGGATTGCAGGAATCCAGTCTGTACACATTGATTCCTCCTCCTACTCCAGTTCCTCAGAATCATCGCTGCACGAGCCGTCACGGTATACCTCCACATGGACCCGTGAACGCATACCTGTTGCAACCGATATGAGCACAGCCGTGGCCAAACGTCAACAGGCCGTCCTGAAAATGATTTCAATGGGGAATCGAAGCCACACAGCGCAGGAGGTCTGGAATGCCATCAAGCAGGAGAGCGACATGTGGTTTTTGCCTGCGAATCTCCAGCCAGGCTTGGTAGTGTGTGACAATGGCCAAAATCTGGTGGCAGCTCTGGGCCTTGGCAACCTTACTCACATACCATGTCTGGCACATGTGCTCAACTTGGTCGTGCAGAGTTTTTTGAGGGACTATTCGGATCTTGCTGGACTGCTGCAGAAGGTCCGCCTAGAGTGCACACACTTGCGACGTTCCAGCATAGCCAGATCGCGCATTGCTGCTCTGCAACGCCGATTTCGCCTTCCTGAACATCGCATCATATTAGTGTTGAGCGATACGATACCGCAAGTATCGGGTATCGGCCGATATTAGCTCTATCGGCCTTTCGATACTTAGTTTCGATATTTTCCATATATCGTATACCGGAATCGGAAGTTCCCATAATTCTTTGAGAGGCAATGTGATTTTAGTCAGCCAATGAGGAATCCTAAGAAGTGTGGGCACATCCTGTACTGCTGCGGTCATGTTAACTAATGGCATGGCTGTGATTGGATGCTGAAATGATGTCAGAATGCACTATAAAAGGCGCCGCCGCCATTTTAGCGTCACTGTGCTGTGAATTCAGTAAGGGACAGAACGCTGCTGTGCTGACTCTGAGGGACAGTTAGAGATTGCGATTTAGTGTACTGTGCTGTAGGCAGGCTAGCACCAACCGCTGTGTAAAGCTTCCTTTTGCCTGCAGTGTTGTTTTAACAGCTCTGCAAGGTGTGTGTGAGTGCAGGTGACGCTGCAGTTTGCTCTGCATGCAACGCTGTCTGTAGGCATCTGCACGTGTCACTCACAGACTCTTTTTTTTTTCTTCAGTGTAATTCTTGCAGCTCCATGCAATTTAACTATTAGTGTGACGCACTTCCATCCGTATCCAATACATTGGTTGCAAACACTATAGAAGTAGACAAAGGAGTAGCCTTTCACAGATTGTGAACAGTTGTGTTTCAGTGTTCACTTCAGTCTGTGTTTTTTATTTTTTGAGTGCACATCACGCTCCAGTTACTTGTTCAAGCACTGCTGCTTGTACTCTGCTGAACGTGTCTCAGTGCCTCATCCTTTTCATTTATCTCCAATTGGTTCTGCTCCATTCCATTTAAAATATAATCTATTAGTGTGACGCGCTTCCATCCGTATCCAATACATTGGTTGCAAACACTATAGAAGTAGACAAAGGAGTAGCCTTTCACAGATTGTGAACAGTTGTGTTTCAGTGTTCACTTCAGTCTGTGTTTTTTATTTTTTGAGTGCACATCACGCTCCAGTTACTTGTTCAAGCACTACTGCTTGTACTCTGCTGAGCGTGTCTCAGTGCCTCATCCTTTTCATTTATCTCCAATTGGTTCTGCTCCATTCCATTTAAAATATAATCTATTAGTGTGACGCGCTTCCATCCGTATCCAATACATTGGTTGCAAACACTATAGAAGTAGACAAAGGAGTAGCCTTTCACAGATTGTGAACAGTTGTGTTTCAGTGTTCACTTCAGTCTCTGCGTAATAACCACACTTAGGCCTTATAACTTTTCTGACTTTCTTTATCAATCTACCAAGATGAAGAAGTCAGTGAGTAAGGCACGTGGTCGTGGCCGTGGAGTTTCAGCAGGGAGAGGACGTGGGGATTCTGTGGCTGCTGCCACCCTCAGTGACACAGCATCCACCAGTTTTACCCATGAGCGTTCCTTTATGCGCACTTTGGTAGGAGCTCAGCGTGCCCCCCTGCTGCGGGAAGAACAAATTGAAGCCGTTGTTGGTTGGATGGCAGCCAATGCATCGACTTCAATTCCTTCCACCTCCTCTCAGGAACACAACACTGTTGAGCAACCATCTGTCTGTTCACCGCCTATCAAATTGCCCAGGCAGTCAGAGAGTTCTGTACAGGAGCCAGCTGAGTCTCTGCTTCTGTTCTCAGAATCTGTTGGCTCGCAAACACGGGCACAGGCAAGCAGCATTCTGCAATTTGAAGAAGAGGGAGTATGCAGTGATGCGCAACAGCTGTGTCTCTCTCAATCTGAAGAGGCGGGTGAGCCAGTGCCGATGGACAGCACACCGCAGAACGCATCTTATGATGATGATGAGACTCAGGTGCCAGGTTTTGTGGAGCATGGTGCTGCCCAGACCATCCAACAGCAGCAGGTGTTGGAAGAGGGTAGTGGAGATGATGAAGTCCGAGACCCAACATGGCGTGAGCAACAGGAAGGTGGTGGGAGCAGCTGTGAGGAAGAGATTGTCCCAACGGTACAAAGAGGAGGGAGAGGTAGGCTGCAGACTCGCTTGCCTGTAGCCTCCAGTTTGGCACCTGTTGGGAGCAGTTCTCTTAGAAATGTCAAAATTGGCGCTCCCATGACTTGCACTGCGTGGTCCTTTTTTGACAGACTTGTAGATGATATTTGCTATGTTCAATGCAAGCTGTGTAAGCAAAAAGTTAAAAGAGGTAAAAATATCAGTAACCTGAATACCACAAATATGTGAAAACATGTACGGACAAAGCACGTAGCTGAGTTACAAAGACACACTGGAGATGTAGGCCAACCTACAGCAGCACCTACATCTTCAGGTCGTGTTCGAGCCTCTACCTCCAGTTCTCACACACCTGGTTCGGCTTCCTCACAGGATCTCCATGGAAGAACCTCGGTCACTGTTGTCCATAGACAAATGTTATTCCACCCACAGCAGCAAGTTCACAGTCATCATCACACTCCCAGAACAAAAAACAGCCATCGGTACCACAGGCATGGGATAAAAGACGACCATACTCGGCAAACCAGCCACGAGCACAGGCTCTGAATGCTGGCATTGCAAAACTCCTGTCCCTTGAAATGCTGTCATTCAGGCTGGTGGAGACTGACAGTTTCAGGAACTTTATGGCATTGGCAGTCCCACATATAATGTGCCAAGCTGATTTTATTTCAGCAGGCAAGCTGTCCCTGCTCTGCAAAAACATGTCGAGGGAAACATTAAACATGCGTACTAAACGCCGTCAGTAGCAGGGTCCACCTGACCACCGATGCGTGGACCAGTACCCATGGCCAGGGACGATACCTTTCCCTCACTGCCCATTGGGTCAATGTTGTGGACCGGGTACAGATCTTGTCAGTGGCGCTGTACGTGTTCTGCCAACTCCAAGGATTGCAGGAATCCAGTCTGTACACACTGATTCCTCCTCCTACTCCAGTTCCTCAGAATCATCGCTGCACGAGCCGTCACGGTATACCTCCACATGGACCCGTGAACGCTTACCTGTTGCGACCGATATGAACACAGCCGTGGCCAAACGTCAACAGGCCGTCCTGAAATTAATTTCCATGGGGAATCGAAGCCACACAGCGCAGGAGCTCTGGGATGCCATCAAGCAGGAGAGCGACATGTGGTTTTTGTCAGCTAATCTCCAGCCAGGCTTGGTAGTGTGTGACAATTGCCGAAATCTGGTGGCAGCTCTGGGCCTTGGCAACCTCACTCACATACCATGTCTGGCACATGTGCTCAACTTGGTCGTGCAGAGTTTTTTGAGGGACTATCCGGATCTTGATGCACTGCTGCACAAGGTCTGCCTAGAGTTCGCTCACTTGCGACGTTCCAGCGTGGCCAGATCGCGCATTGCAGCTCTGCAAGTCAGATTTCGCCTTCCTGAACATCGCATCATATGTGACGTACCCACCAGGTGGAATTCCACGTTACATATGTTGGAGCGGTTGTGTGAGCAGCAGCCAGCAGTAATGGAGTATCAGCTGCAACAGGCGCAATCAACTCGCAATTTGCGCCGTTCACACTTCACCACTACTGAGTGGGCCTCTATGAAGGACATCTGCGACGTTTTGCTTGCGTTTGATGTCTCAACGCGGATGGCGAGTGCAGATGATGCACTAGTCAGCATGACTGTCACCCTTATCTGCCTGCTTCAGAAATCACTAAAAGCACTAAAGGAAGAGGTTTTGGAAGAGGTGGAGGATGAGGAGTCACAAATTCAATTACCTTCAGGACAGTCAGCGCAACGTGGTTCCTCACAAAGGGCTGGGCAGGGCTCACTTTGTGAGGAGGATGAGGAGGAGGAGGAGTCAATGGAGGAGGAAGAAATCCCTACAGAGGGAGGTACACAACGTTCTAGTCAGTATGTAGAGCGAGGGTGGGGTGATGCAGAGGAGGCAGAGATGACGCCTCTTCCAGAGGACAGCCTTTGTTGGCCAGTTGGGAGTCTGCAGCACATGGTTGATTTCATGCTTCAGTGCCTGAGAAACGACTGCCGCATCGCCCACATTCTCACCACGTCAGATTATTGGGTGTACACCCTCCTAGACCCTCGCTACCGGGACAACTTACAAACCCTCATCACACCGGTGAACCGGGACCGTAAAATGCGGGAGTACCAAGACACACTGGTGCAATCCATACTGTTGTACATTCCAGCCGAGAGAGCTGCTGCTTCTGCTACTGCTTTACAAAGCAGCTCTGTGCATCGAGGCAGTGTAGACACCTCTACAACAAGAGGGAGCAGAAGCAGCGACTCTGCACAGGGCAAGAGCTGTATGTTACAAATGTGGCAAAGTTTTGTGACAGCGCCAGCAAGGTCTACACCATCCGAGACGGCTCCAGTCACCAGGAAGAAACGTTTCCGTAAGATGGTGACAGACTACTTGTCTTTCCCTCTAAGTGTACTCCCAGATGCCTCTTCCCCTTTCAAATTTTGGGTCTCTAAGTTGGATACATGGCCAGAGCTTAGCCAGTATGCATTGGAGGTGCTGGCTTGCCCTGCTGCCAGTGTATTATCTGAGCGTGTCTTTAGTGCTGTAGGTGGTGTAGTAACAGACCGTCGCATGCGACTATCCTCAGAGAATGTAGACCGGCTTACTTTTCTGAAAATGAACAAGGCATGGATCTCACCTGAATTTGCCTGTCCGTTTTCAGATTAAATAACTGTTTGGCAACGTTTTCCATGTCTCCTGTTATGTTCATCTTTCTACCACCTGAACTCTACTCCCTGGGCTGCAACACCGCCATTTGTTGCTCGTAAGTAATTGGCAGGGGTACTGACTCATGGCCAGCCTGGTTACAGCACGACAGCTGTTTCCTGGCAGTGTGAACGTCAATTATCCTCCAATAAGTTGTGCTGTCGTGTTGCATTCGGGTTAGCCGACTCTATGGTGCCTGCAGTTTAGGTGATTCCTATGTGTGCTGTGGGATATGTAAATAAAGGCGGTTTCCATTGTGACAATAGGACAAGCACCCACTGTAGGACTGTGTGATTCGGTAACTGCGGACGGCTTGCGTCCTGTCAACTTACATTTTCATGGGTGCGTTCTTCTACCTGTCCGGGGTCCAGTACCGTCAACTGGTTTTCCCCAGTGCCTTTGGCCTAGGTGCCTCCATCTGCTGGTCCTTGGTAGTGCTTTGGAGCACAGGTACCTCCTGCTTAGTAACCGTGTCACAGTAACGTCAGCTGGTACTCGGTTGTGACATTGCCTCTTTTCCTTCTGCTACCCGTCCGGGGTCCAGTACCGTCAACTGGTTCTCCCCAGTGCCTTTGGCCTAGGTGCCTCCATCTCCGTATACGAGTTCCAGCAACGTCTGCTGGTCCTTGGTAGTGCTTTGGAGCACAGGTACCTCTGCTAGTAACCGTGTCACAGTACGTCAGCTGTACTCGGTTGTGACATTGCTCTTTCTTCTGCTACCCTCCGGTCAGTACGTCAACTGTCTCCCAGTGCCTTGGCCTAGGTGCTCCATCTGTATACAGTTCCAGCAACGTCTGCGGGTCCTTGGTAGTGCTTGAGCACAGGTACTCTGTTAGTAACGTGTCACAGTAACGTAGCTGGTACTCGTTGTGACATTGCCTTTTCCTTCTGCTGCCCTCCGGGTTCCAGCACAGTCAGCTGGTCCTCGTTACTTCCATTGTCTCTTGTTCCATCTGATACCCGTCAGGGTTCCAGTAACGTCAGCTGGTTCTCGGAAATTAGACGACCTTAAAGACCACCCAGAAGAAGATGACAACAACAAGGACGACGAGCATGAAGCCAACCAGCCTGAACACCATCACAAAGAAAAAATAAAAGATTACCCCGAAGAAGATCACCAACAGGACAAAGAAGGTTAAGACAAACTACAAGATACAGAACAAGAGACAGAAGAACAATAAGCAGAAGATCAAAAAGCAGAAGAACATGAAGTATAAGACTAAAATGAAGAGCAAAATGTATGCTCTAAATTCTAAGCAGAAGAAGACTAAGCAGTGTATGGGGGTGAGTCCGTTCCTCCTCGTGGTGCCCCTGGAAAATGCCTGCTGCTGCAGGCTAAACTGAACACGGACAAATACTGTTGTAATTTAAATCTTTTGTGACAGCAAGAACGGAAGGATGAACAATTCATACTTTTACAGATTACAAGTACAGGAATCTCTGTCACAAATAAGAATATGATGAAGAAGATGAAGAGGAAGAAGATGAAGAATTTGAATATGAAGAAGATTAATAGTTTAATAATAACAATATGAGTAATGTAAACAAAAACATGAATAGCAAGAAGTTTAAGAAGAAGATTAAGAAGGTGAAGATGAAGAATAATTTGATGAGAAAGATGATGCTGCTGAAGATTATGAAGGAGAAAGTGTGGCACTGGCAAAAGTTAAAAAGGTGAAGAGCATGGAAGTTGTGAAACATACATATTTGCCAAAATAGAAAAAAGGTTAACAACATTGTCAATTTGTTCGTCAATCCAAACGTATTTCCAAAAAAAAATATATTAATGCTATTCCAATGCATTGGGTTAAACATGTATGCCTTTATTGTCTCCTCAACCTCCCCCAATACATTCTACATTACTCTTTGTTGTTTTCCTTCATGTACAATTAACCAACAAGGCAAGAATGGTTTTTTTTTAATGTCGATATTTGGTTCCCATAGACTTACATTGGACTTCCGGTATCGGTATCGGGTATCGCCGATATTTTAGTGATATCGGCGATACCATTCCGATCCGATATTTTTAGATATCGAGCAGTATCGCTCAACACTAAAAATGACATAAATTATAAATAAATATAAATACATAAATGAATTAATAATAAAATGACTGTACAACCTATAACTGAATTTATTTTTTAAACAGCATGTTGTAATTTCAGAACATTCACAATTTTGTGGGAAGTCCTGTAATTCACGTTGTGCTAATACCAGTTTATTGATTTCCTAAGAGATTGTCGGCACTTTGGGATCTTTGTCCTGCCTTTTGTGCAGTCACAGATTGTAAAACATGAACAAGACTTTAAAAGGAAGGAAAAAAAAACTTGATGCAAATATAATTACCCCAGATTTACACATGCAGCTTGAGTGGGGAGGTTTCCACAAAATCCTCTGTGTGGAAGTATAGCTGATGTTTTGTAGGTTTTAATTTCAATATCCCTTCATGTCCTTGGTTTGTAAGAGGAATTGGTATTCATGTGTGTGTCACACAATAAACTCCTACAGTGTTTAGGCTGCTGAATCCCCCTCCTGCTGTTCGGTGAGCATGGAGGTCTAATTCTTTACAGCTGCTATTGTCTCATATGTCCTTTTTCAGGAACAAAATAAGCCACAAAAAAAATTGTTGTACTACTGTGACCAGTAAAATTTTTCAGCAAAATTATTCCTTAGCAGAGATAATCAAGCACTACATTTTTGTTATACTATTATTTGTCACAGAGGTTAACATAATCAGATATATTTGTTTGGAAGTAGAAACTAATGGGTTAATCGGACAAAAACAGCTGTTTGCAGGTATAAATAAAAGTAGATTAAAACCTCTTTAAGACCACTTTTCTGCTTACATCTGAAAAATCTGCAGAACTGCTTTAACCCCTTAATAACCCAGGATTTTTTTTCTTTTCGCTTTTTCATTTTTTTCCACCTCTTCTTTCAATAGCCATAACCTTTTTATTTTTCCATCGAGCTTGCTGTCGGAGGGCTTATTTATTTTTTTGCACGACAAGTTGATGTTTTGAATTACAGGATTCATTTTGCCATATCATGTACTGAAAATTGGGTAAAAAGTTTCAAATTGCAGTAAGAAATCCAGTTTTGCCATTCTATTTTTTGGCACTCCTGGTTGATGCTGAAGTAGGGTCCAAAACCAATAAAGGAAAAAAATTAGCACTCAAGATTAACCTATTTCTTAATTGTTATTACAGTCCATATAACAAGTACTAAGGCCGGTTTCAGACGTCCTGATATTTCTGGTACTGGAAAAAATGGTACCGGAGATATCAGTGTCCGTTTATACTACGTGCGGCAACAGTGTGCCACCCATTTGCCGCATCAGGACACACGGACGCACGGACGGCCGCTGGGGAAGATTTGGCTACTGTAAGCGCTGTTTTCCGGCGGCTGGTGCTGAAGCTGACTGTCATTCTCCCCTGCTATGCTGGCGAGCAGAGGAGAACAATGAGCTGTATATTAAAGACTGAACGACAGCAGGTGTCGGATGATGGGGGTAACAGTCTCAAAAGCCCCCACCTGCTGTCGTTCAGACTTTAACATACCGCTCATCGTTCTCCTCTGCTTGCAGGCAGAGCAGGGGAGAATGACAGCCGGCTTCAGCACTAACTGCCGTGGAACAGCGCTTACAGTAGCCGCTTCTTCCCTGGCAGCCGTCCGTGCACACGGAGGACAGTGTCCACTGTTCTCCGTGTGCATGTTTTGCGGACTGTGCTGCCGGTAAAAAACGGACATGTCAGCGTGTTTTGTGCACGGACACACGGTCCGTGAAAACATGCTGACATGATCGTCTATGTGTGTCAGTGTCTCCTGTACGTGAGAAAACTGTCACTACACATACTGGAGACAATGATGTGTGAAACCGGCCTAAAACAGACGTTTTGGTCTCAAACGACCTTTCTTAGTGTACCGACTGCACAAGTAGAGAACGAAAAGAGGAGAGGACACAGTGTCCCGTGAAGTAAGGGTTCCGGATTGTTTGGCGAAAAGTCCAAATAGATAGTGTGCTGAAAGCGACATCAGGAACAAGCGGTGGATGCCGTACTCACCAAGCTATCTATTTGAGGAAGGTCGTTTGATACCGAAACATCTGCTTATGTACTAAGAAATACATTCATCTTGAGTGCCAAGTTTTTATGTGTTTTTGAAAAATTATTATTATTATTATTATTATTAGTAGTAGTAGTAGTAGTATTAGTATCTTCTGCAAATCGGAAGAGACTCACCCATTCAAGTCTACAGATGCTTTAAAGAAATCAGACACCATACAAAGCCACAGTGCTGCATCCTATATTAATGGATACATTGTAATTTTGTAACACAGGAAACTGTAAATAGTCTTAAAAATTATTAATAACTGCTGCTGTAAGAAAAAAGACTGTATACCGATAGCACATGGAGTGAGAAAAAATCATCTCAGTTTTATGGATGAAGATCTGAAACCTTGGGATGATTGCGTTAATACCAAATTCAGATTTTTTCACCATTTTCTAAGCCTTGTAACTTTTTTATTTTTCTGTCCATACTGCTGTATGATTGCAAAGCTGATGCTTTTTATTCATACCATTTTGGGGTAAATAAAATGTTTTGATCGCTTTTTGTTGTATTTTTTGGGGAAGATTGGTAGCTGAAAATCAGCTACAATTTTTTGGCGTTTCAATTTGATTTTCCTTTCCGACACTTAAAGTATCTTTCCAATAGTTGTATACTTTGATAGACTGAACACCACAATAATACTAAATATATTATTTCATAACTTTTTTATTTAATTTTTAATGAGGGAAAATGTTGGGTAATTCAAATTTTTTATTTTTTTGTATTTTTTTAGATTTAAAACTTTTTTCTTTATTTTTACTTCTGTTGTTAGGAGGACTTGAAAATGTGATCACTTGATTACTTATATTATACACTGCAATCCGACAGTACTGCAAGATATACGGAAATTGGAGTTCTGCTAAGGAGCTTAGCCTTTGGCTGAGCTTCATTGGAGAACCAAGAACCTTCAGCAGCTATGGCCTGGTTCCCAGTGATTGCACTGCAGGTAGCTGATGGAAGCCAGTGACTGCACTCAATGGCACTGATGTAATTCAAAATGCCTGTTCAGAGATTTACAGCAGCATTTAAGTGTTTAGGAACAGAAATCTGGACATACTTTGTTCCCTGTAGTTGCATGCACATGCCAATGACGGCCTGGTATGAAGCACTCCCAGCTCCCGAGCCGTCTTCATGCTTTGCTTAGCAAACTATGACAAAAATATACACTATTGGTTATTAAGGGATTAACACCCATATTACCATCCTGAAGGCTTAAATTTGGCCATACACATTCTAGGAATAGCATCTGAACCTACCAATTTCAGTGGGATTGACCAGCAATGAATTTATGTATAAGAGGCTATGTTTCCATTGGATGATGATTTTCAAGTAAGCTTAAAAATCATTTCACCTGAACAACCACTGTTTTGACACCCTTTTTAGACAGGCCTATAATGAGGAAATGGGTTTTCCTAAGAGTAGTCATTCCTGATAATCATCCAGTCTAAATGGACCTTTAAGGCCCATATAGACAAGCGAGCAACTAGGGATAAGCCTTTGTAAGAACACGTGTTCACTGATTATCTGCTTGTGTAAACATGCCGGCAATCGCCGGATGAACATGCAAAACACTCATTTGACAGCTGATTGGATCATTCATGCTGGTATTAAAATCATCATGATCGTCAGCACATCATCCTGTGTAAACAGGACATATGCTGCTAAAAATGATGTCATTTAGTGCTCACGGACGTCTGGTCAGCCTATCTGAACAGGTCATTAAATAGACAGCGATTGACTTGTATGTAGCTCTGATGGCCACTAGCAGGCAGGTCTAATTGCACTTTAATGCTACAAGAGCATCAGCATAAATGTGTAAATGCTCATTTTTATTATTATTTTTAAGCAAGATACAGTAGCAGATTGATCTGTCCAAGCTTAGATTCTAGACGTGTGGCACAGATTGATGGGATTTCCCAAATTCCAAAAAAAAGTTTTCAAATGCTTGGGATAGGTATAAAATATTAATATAAGAAATACTTAATTACTTTGACCATTAATACTCCAGTGTTGGCTACTCAAGTGGTCTTTGCTTGGACAAGAAGTGATGATGATGCATTCCTTATTCATGTGACTACTGAGTCTTGTGATTGGTATATGCAATGATGCCCTACTTCAGTCAGTCACCTGACTGCAGCAACCAATGGCAAGCCTCAGCAATCATGTGACCAAAGAATGCAATTCCTATGGCTAGGGTCATACATCAAAATCACGGGGGCCTCATAACAAGTATCTTATTTGGACTCCTTTCCTCCAAAAAATATACAATGGAGAAGGCCAACTTATACCTACAAACTTTTAAAAACAGAGAGGCGAAAATGTATTTTGCAGTTGCACATTAATTATAGAAAAATAAAACTAGGCACTCAACTTAAATGCTCAGTAAAGGAGAACAAATTTATTGTGATCCAAAATAGGTGGTTTTCAAATGTGTATGGCAAAACGTTTCGGCTAGTCCATAGCCTTCATCAGTTGCCAGTTGCATACATAAGGTAGAAAACCGTTATTATTGGAAGTCAAAACCAATGTATATTCATAACAGATCAAAATAGAGGAAGAACACCCTTGTGATGAAATAGATACGCTGGTGGTCTAGGTGCTAGTTCAGTCTGGATATGCAGCCGTTTGCGGTGGAGTAGATAAGTTCGTGGTGCTAGCGAAATTTGAATATGCAGCCGCCTGGTGCTGCTGACGCGGGATCCGCCGCTTGTACTCTAATATCCCACACCAGGATGGATTAAATGCCTGCAAAGACTTCATGAAAAACACAGAGAATGATGCTGATTCTGTGGTGAAACTCACAAAATTCATCCTCACCCACAATTACTTTGAATTTGACAACAAGATCTATTTACAGGAGACTGGCACAGCGATGGGAAGTAAAATGGCTCCACAGTATGCAAATCTTTTCATGGCCAAGCTTGAAAGCGACTTTCTGTCCTCATGTCCAACCAGGCCTCGGGCCTACTACCGCTACATTGATGACATTTTAATCATCTGGACGGAGTCTGAGCAACAGCTAAAGACGTTCCACGAACAGTTCAATCAATTTCATCCCACCATCAACTTAACACTTAACTACTCCAGCACTGAAATTAACTTTTTGGACACCATCATTAAACTGAAGGACAATGAAATAGAGACATCCCTGTATCAGAAGCCAATCGACCGTCCAACATACCTTAAATGGGACAGTTTCCATCCAAAACACATAAAAAACTCTATTGTCTACAGCCAAGCCATCAGATACAACCGTATATGTTCCAACCCCATGGATAGAGATGAACACCTTGGTCGCCTTAGAAAGACCTTTTTAAATCAGGGCTACCATCCAAGAACAATTGAAAACCAAATTACAAGAGCCACCAGAATATCAAGGGATCACCTGCTACATTACAAAGCTAAAGAAGAAAATAACCGGGTGCCTTTAGTGGTCACCTACAATCCAAATCTGGAGGTGCTAAGGGGAGCTGCACGGAAACTACAACCTTTACTACAAAAAGATGCCCGGTTACAATCCATATTTCCAGACCCCCCACTACTGTGTTTTAGGCAGCCCCCAAATCTAAGAAGCATCATTGTCAGAAGTTCCCTGTCCTCCCCAACAGCTGCAGGAACCTTGCCTTGCAATCAGAAGAAATGCAAAACCTGTCCATTTATAATGACCACGGACAAGATAAAGATCCCCAACTCACATCAGGACTACAAGATACCAGGTACTTTCAGCTGCATCACATCTAATGTTGTGTACCTAATTATATGTACTAAATGTCCAACTGGGGGTCTGTATGTGGGGGAGACCGGGCAAAAACTGAGAACAAGGATGAATTCTCATCGCCACACAATAAGAGAAAAAAGAATGGATCTACCTGTGGCAAAACATTTTTGCTCCCCTCATAGCATGTCAGATATGAAAATACTGGTACTAAGAAGCAGATTCACATCTCAGAGGCAGAGAAGAATTTGCGAATACAAATTGATGGTGACCTTTGACACTCTTAATGCTGGAATGAACCTGTCACATGGTTTTATGGCCTATTACATCAATTAAGGAATTTACTCCAAATACCCTGTGAAAACATCACAAAACATTACCAGACCCCAATCAGAGGGTAATAAAACTTTCTCTCCTTATCTATGAATTGTTCCAATATTTATGCTCATCCCTCTGCCATAATGACTATTCTGCTTCACGTCACTTGTCTTACCTATTGCATTTTTTCTGTGTTTTTGTGTATAAATATGTGATTCTTCAGATTTTGTATTAGTTCAGCCTGATGAAGAGACCTGAGTAGTCTCGAAAGCTTGCAATTTGTTACCATCTTTTCAGTTAGCCATTAAAAGGTATCAACCACTGAGGACTCTCAACTCTAAATATTTTTCTATCTACTGGCTAACACGGTACGAAGATATACATCTTTACTGTATTCTCCTTTACTGAGCATTTAAGTTGAGTGCCTATTTTTCTTTTCTATATATTCTGGTTTGGGAACCTAACTTAGCACCACTATATCCGGCTGTGCACGCGTTGTATAATGCACATTAATTATGCCATACCAAAACTCTTGTATTTTCACCCACTGCAACACAACTTTCATGGCTACCATAGTGTGTGATGTCCCCCAAATGTCCCCTGTACACACACAAAGTGTGATACCCCATAGTGAATTCCGCCCAGTAGGATACCCCCACAGTACCTTCCACATGCAAAGTATGATGCCCCACAGTGTCCAAACACAGTGTAATGCTTCCACAATACTCCCAACACAGTATGATGGCTCTCACAGTTCCTCCACAGACTATTATGCCTTCCGCAGCTCCAAACAGCATCATGGCCTCTACAGCACCACACACATTGTGTTGTGGCCCTCAATCCCCACACTAATTATGATGCCTCCACTCAGTATGATGCCCCCGTACTATATGAAGGCCCTCACATAGAGTATGATGGCTCTACAGCCTTCCCCACAGTATGATTGCCCCCATACAGTACTTAGCCCCCACAGCCTCCCACATAATATTATAGATATCATAGTCACCCCACACAATACAGTGGCCCCCAACTGACTATGATGGCCCCACAGGCTTCACAAAGCATCATGCTCCCCAAACAGAGTATCAGGGTCCACACCGCTCCATACAATTACTGACATTAAAAATAAAACTACTCACCTATCCTTTTTCACTGTGCAGTCGGAGGCTTGACACAATTGTGATCAAATGATGTAATCGCATTTGCTACTCTGAGACCCAGGCAGTGAGGCTGAATGGTGTAGCATTATGATGTCAGTTGGTGGTGGAGGGCAGTGCTTGACACCCTTCTGGCTTTGTAGTATGCCACCATGGTTGGCATGCCCCTGTATATGGGCTGTCAGGAAATTGGAAGGATATATAATTGGAGTTACATTTAATGACATCATGGTCCAGTCACCAGTTGAAGGGAATCTGTCAGCAGGTTTTGCTATCTCATCTGAGAGCAGCCTAGTGTAGGCAAAGAGACCCTGAATCCAATGATGTATCACTTTCCTGGGGGCAGCGGTTCTGCCACAATCAGTTTTTAGATTCAACAGAGCAGTAGAGCTGAGAAATCTAACCCCACTCACACCAAGCTCTGTATGTACATAGTCTATAAAGAGTGAGCTGCTTATCACAGAAGGGGGCAGAGTCAGACCAGGGGGCATGTGCTGCTGTAGTCCTGACAATGATAATCACAAGGTGATAAAACCTTCAATGTAAGTAAACAACAGCACACAACCTGACATATGACACATCACTGAATTCTGCTTTAACTCCTTCCTCATGCTGTCCTCAGATAACATAGCAAAACCTGCTGACAGATTCCCTTTAATAATAGACCTCGTAGTCAGGTGACCAAAGCAAAAAATGTTTATAGGTGACTGGAAGGGAACAATATCTGAGACCGGTCTCATGACAAGCAGTTCTAGTCATCTGACTGCTACAGCCAATAACAGGCTCAGTTATCACTCATCTCTTCCTGTCACAGTGGTGAATACTTGAGCTGCTGCACTCCGCCATCTCACAATGTGCCTGATAAGACATTGCTTATTTTAAAATTAATAGTAATTTTATGCCAATTATTAATAACATGAAAAGATTTAAACATTTAGCAAAAGTAAAAAAGTGCAACATTTTTATATAATGGAACATGCTCTCCCAGCCTTTTAACAATCACTTACATAGTGACAGCAGAAATTGCTCTGATCACAGGTTAGACACTGCTGTTGTCAGAGTTGTAAAGTTGTTTTTGTAATGCTTATCTGTCCACAAGTCCTTGACCTGCTTGTAAACACATTTGGCCAGGAAAACCTCAGGCTGGGACCTCATGTCCTTGTGTCAACAGCAGAGAAAAAGATAAAGTGACCACAACTTAACCTGAACTGGTCTGTAGTGCCCTCTGCTGCCCTTTGACCAGTCACTTCCCTAATCCTTGAACTGAACACAGTGCCTCCAGGGAACTGCAGAACCAATGAAAGTGAGTAATGGAGGAGAAAGAGGTAAGGAAAGTACTTATATTGTTGATAAAACTATGAGCTTTGCAAGCTCAGTAATGTTGTTAGACATCCCCTTATCACAGTGAGTCAGCTGCTTAATACTGAGTCGGTTCCAGCTGCAATAGATGTCTCACAAACTCATAGCATTTAGTAGCTCCGAGATTGTATCTACTTGCCCATAAGTGAAGATTTCATTCCTACTTTTAGGTCGTTTGTAGACATAGTGGATTATTATCAACTGAAATTACTGATATTTACTAAACAAGATTTACATTTTAGAATCTATATAAGAAATAAGACAAAATAAAAGTCCTGTGCTTTCCTTTCCAAAATTATGGCACACACTATTGATAAATCTGGCACATTCTACTAATCCAATTAACCTAGACTCTTTACAAAATTAAGTAGTGAGATGTAAAAAGTGTCTAAGTAATTTAGTAAATGCGGCTGATGTACTGTTTGCCTGTTTTTTGCACTTGGACAATTCTGGCACATTTCGACTACATCGGACGAGTGTTATCCAATATTTTATTAGTGCTGATCAGTGTTTTTTTCTCATACCAATTCAACATGAGATATAAATCGCAGCATGTTGCGATTTGCAGTGCAAATCGAATGCCACTCACCTTTTTAAGTCTATTGGTGCGTGGAAATCATCGAATTGCACTAGAACGATATCCGAGTGCAGTCCACGGACTAATGGAAAGGAGAAGATGGAGAAATTTTACTTTCCCTCTTCTCCACACATGTGTTATGATTCTCTCATTTGATCACACTAAGCAGACTCGGATTAGACTCTGATCAGAGTTTGATTCGAGTGTCATTTACATAATCGACCTGATTCTCTAGGATGAGAGACTTTACAATCATGTGAGGCTAGTTGCAGACGAACGTATATTCTTTCATCGGAAATAATCATGCCGATCATGCTAATTACACTCTAATCAGACTCTGATCAGTGTTTGATCAAAGTGTGAGCATAATGTGAACCAATTCACTCAGATGTGAAAACGATGGAGAAAAACATATGAAAGAAGTAGAGACGCTGCCTTCATGTGAAAGAAGCAGAGATGTTGCCTACCAAGTGATTGTTCCATAGACCTGATCTCAGGATTCTCACCCCCTGTCCTTGTGGACACTGGTTTGAAAATGGAGCCAGGGAAGGTATCTTCAATTTTCAAGTGGCTGGTTAACAAGAACGTCAAGATGGATGCGCTTTTCAGGTCTTTCGTATCCACCAATCAGGAGGAAGAACCTGAAGGTATCACCGATTCTTCCAAGATTGAGGCTGGGCGGAAAGAGACTTTACAATTCCAGGATCCAGGTGCTATGTCCGCTTTGGTCTGCTCTGAGAATGTCTTGGTGATGACAAGCATCCTGGCCATGAAGAAGGTGCGAGATAAAACCCTTCTTCTAATGAAATGGAGAGAACTTCTCCACAAAATGAAATTGTGGCTGTCTCAGATGAATAGTCATGCCCCACTTCTTCTGCAGAGACTTGAAGAAGAGGGGGCATAAGGGGAGAAACTTTATTGCTTAAAACCAAGAAAAAGAAAAAAAAATGGTCTTTATTAGTTACTATATGTTTAAAAAATTAGTAGAAAAAAAATAAAAATGAGTGGTACCTTATAGTCGTAGAAAATAAAGTACATAGCACCAAGGAAAACAGTATTCCTATGCTGGCTCTATTCGGACCCTAATGAGCTGGTAGCCTGGTGAGTGGATATTTATGCTCAAAATGTTTTTCCTCCTGAAGGGCTTGGCACTTATAAGCCCTCATGTAATGCTTAAGACAGGAAACAATTGTATAACCTACACATAGTACAATAAATTATATCTATGTGTTTTGAGAAAAGACAGTAAAGCCACATTAGGGCATGACAGACTATCATATGCAGACTTGTATATGCAGACTTGTATGACCACTCTTTGGATAGCTGATCATAAGTAATGATCTATTTTAAATAGACAGGTCATAGACAATCAAAGACCCATTTTAAATAAGAAAAGACTTCAGTGGGTCACTTAGCTATAAGAAGTCAGCTTGTCCCTTGTCCCTGCGCGTTTCGCCCCCTCCCATCAGGGCTCATCAGGGGACCAAGGGTAGGAGTGTGCCACAGTGGGTGGGAAAAAGAAAACCCTTCTTCTAATGAAGTGGAGAGTACTTGTCCACAAAATGAGATTGTGGCTTTCTCAGATGAATAGTCATGCCCCACTTCTTCTGCATAGACTCCTTGCGGGCTTGAAGAAGAGGGGGCATAAGGGGAGAAACTGTAATGCCAATGCTGGTGTCCCTGTGTGGGCCCTCGTTCCAGAAGGAACGCTGAGATACTCACCTCCTCAGCTGTCCCCGTTCCCTACTGTGTCTTTTCTCTGCAGGTCTCCAAGGTGTGTGCTCCCCAATTCTTAAAAAGGAAATGCCCCCAGCCAGCAGCTGGGAGGCATCAGGCATATGAGGCGCGCTTCCCAGAAGGGAGGTGCCTGAGCAACTGCTGTAGTTTCCCTACTTAGTTTGTGCAATTAGTATGTTACCAGGTCCCTGTCCTTGGGTCCCATTTAGTCTGAACCTGAACCTGTTTATGAAACCCATGTCATCTGAACCAGAATCTGTTCTTGAAACCTACGGTATGTTGTCTGAACCAGAACCTGTTCCTGAAACCTGCGTTATCTGAAACAGAATCTGTTTCTGAAATCCGTGTTGTCTGAACTAGAACCTGTTACCTATAATTTGTGTTGTCTGAACCAGAACCTGTCCCTGAAACCCGTCTTGTCTGAACCAGAACCTATTCCTGAAACCCGTGTTGTCTGAATTAGTACCTGTTCGTGTTACCCATGTGGCCTGAATCTGAAACCCTGGCGGTACCTAAACCTAAAACCTTTCCAGCAGTACCTGAACCTAAAACCACTCCGGCTGTACCTGAGTCTGAAACCGCTCCGATGGTATCTGAGCCTGAAATCGCACTAGTGGTACCTGAGCCTGAAGCCACTTCAATGGTACCTGAACCTTAAGCCGCTCCGGCGGTACCTAAACTTGAAGCCAGTTCTGTCTTCCTGGCTAGTATCCAGTATATGAGCCTTGTCCTGCCAGTGATTCCGTGTCCATGGCTGCGATGCTGACCTTGGGGTATGCTGCTGCAGTACTGGGGACTGCCCAGGAGTGGAACCTTGTGGCTACCTGCAGTTGAAGCCTAACTCCAACATGAGAAGTTCTAGTGAAAACCAGGTAGCCGCTTATCCATACCCCTCCTGGTGTAAGCAGACTTATACCTTTGTGTGAGCTTTATGCTTTCTTTTCTCAAATTAGCCATACATTATAATGTTTTTTGTGCCTTTTTGGCTGCTGGGCATACACACCTTTGCTTAATTCCTATTGACACTAAAAGTAATGAATTCTCCTTAATAGTCAGATCAAAAGTTTATCATTCAAGTCATCTTCTTGGAATATCTATTCTATTATTTCTAAACACTGTTTTTCGGTGATTACTTTGTATCTCCGATCATACTGCACCCACACACACAAATGATACACCATTTGAAAGGTAAACTTGCCCCTTTAGCAAGAAAATAGCCAAACAAACCACACATCCACGATTTGATCACAAAATACAGTTTAAACATTAATTTTCATAAACCTGCAGTAAGGAAAAATGACCTACAGGTGGCACTACAGTACCCCAAAGCACACTACCACAAAGCTACTTACAGACATCACAAACAAATTCAAACATTTGCCTTGGGGGCTTTCCAGCTTGCCGAACTGCTTGCCCAGCCTATTTTAGCCAAATTAGAGGATTGCACACTTCACTGCAGGTGAGGGACATATGCAAACACATTTGTAAACATGCACTGCTTTTTCGCTGATTACTTCGCCCCACACACACAAATGATACAGCATTTGAGGGTAAACTTGTTCCCTTCAGCAAGAAAAGAGCCAAACAAACCACACATTCACAATTTATTACTAAATACAGTTTAGAAAAATATTTAGACTTGAGAGTCCTCAGTGGTTGATACCTTTTAATGGCTAACTGAAAAGATGGTAACAAATTGCAAGCTTTCGAGACTACCATCTTTTCAGTTAGCCATTAAAAGGTATCAACCACTGAGGACTCTCAAGTCTAAATATTTTTCTATCTACTGGCTAACACGGTACGAAGATACACATCTTTCCTATAAATACAGTTTAAACATTTATTTTCATAAACCTACAGAAAGGCACAATGACCTGCAGGTGGCACCTCAACAGGAAGACATTTTTGGCCTCTACTTATCAAACCAATTTATTGTATTACCAAGTTACATATATAAATACCTGTCTGTGTTCATCATCTCATGAAATAAATTTACATTTGACCAGCTTACTTTTTCAGAAATTGCCTGCGCCCCCAACGACCAATGTGCAAAAATTTTGCAGGGGCCAAGCTAGCATTAATCAATTAAGTTTCTGGATTCACATAATGTTTCTGTTTCTGTTCATGATCCCTTTAAAGGCTTCTTAAGCAGATGGAGCCATTGATTTCAATTATGCAAATATGGTCCAAAATGTGATACTTTTGGACTTTATTGGACCTCCTTTCCAAAAAGATAGCCAAACATAGTTGACGGTTTTATATTTGGAAAACTGTTTGCATCAGTGAAGTCAATGGCTCTTTTTGGAACATGTTCTAATCCCCAAAATCTTTCCCAAAGGAGTCTGTTGTGAATGTGCTAAAAATGGTTTCTGAGCAGAGGCTCCCTCTGGTGGTTACTGACAGTACTGAACCTTTCAGCGAGGATTGGCAATCTGGGATCACGGACTGGTCTGATATAAGGGAGGTTCTCTCCCATGATGGTTGCTGGTGATCAATTGTTCTTGTCTCAATTGTGGTTCCTGGTTCATTTGGAAGTTTGCTGGAGTCTTGCATGCATCTTCTGCTTTCAGATTTCATATTTTCTGCTTTGTTTTTTGTGCTTGCTTTTTGCATTGTTCCCTGCACTTCTGTGGAGGTCAGCCAGGTCTCCTCCGGAGGGCTTGTGCTCCTCTCAGTTTGTCTGGAGCCACAGTTTTTTGTTCATTTGCTTTTTCCTGTTTTTTCAGTGGCTGCGGCTTAGTTTTGTTACACCAGAGAACTGATTTAGGTGGTAGAGGTCGTGTGATCTCAGGTGTTTTTGCAATCAGTAGAGTTGGTATTTTTTAGGGTTTTTTTTGGATTGCAGTGAGTATCCTTTCCTGTACTTTTCTGTCTAGACAGATTGGGCCCCAGCATTTGCTCATTCTATTTTCTGTCTGTGTCCGTTCTTCCTCTTGTCTAACCGCCATTACATGTTTGGGGCTTCCTATTTTCTTTGGGGATCTGCTCCGGGGCAGATAGCTTTCATCTTTCTGCCTATAGGTGTAGTTATCTCTCAGGCTGTGACGAGGCGTCTAGGATCAACGTAGGAACGCTCCACGGCTACCTCTAGTTATGTGGTTAGTTCAGGTTACTGCAATCCAATAGGTTCCAGCCTCTCTGGTGTATTGCCGTTTTTTGCTTACTCTCCTCAGCTACCAAAACATAACAGGAGCCATTGAATCACAGACGTGAAGTTAGAGTCTAAAATAGCCCCAGCACCTAAGGTGAAATTTGCAAGATTTCGCATTTTTATTTTTAATACATATTTTGATATGAAAAAAAAGCATTTACAGTTTTTTAAAATACAATTAACCCAAAAATCTGAGTTAAACCTTAAGTAAAATTCTGATGACATATTCCCTTTAATATTTTAATACCAGAATTATACAGTGATCCTGACATGAATTTTCAAAGTAAGTATACCAGATTCATCAGACCTAAGATATCTACTTAATAATACATGTAGGACATAGTGAACTTTGGTGAGAGATCTGCTTTAATACATTAGTGTTAAGTTAATTTATTAAATCGTTGGTTCATGCTTTTGAGGCCTCAGACTCAGTCTTTTAAATGACCCTTTAAGACATAGTAAAACATTAAAATGATATTGAAGAACTATGATTGCTAATTACATTGGAAGCCACAGTCTGTATCATGGTAACGAGCAGCAGGGGCGAGACGCATTCTTGTATCACAGCTAATATCCACATATTGCCAAACTTGGCTGCTCATTTACTTTCCGTGTTGTCTGAAATGGTGCCAACACAACAAGTTTGCCAGGACAAGCAGTGCACCCCTCCACCCTTCTTCAGATGGCTCTCCCACAGGACCTGGGCTGGCATGCACATATGAAATGTAATGATAACAGAAACATCCTGCCGACAGCGCTGCTGAGAGGAGCTAGTGATTCCCATGTCAGACACTGAAACTGGATCCAACAGCACATTAATGAGGCCAATGATTAATTTTTCTGCTGCAGCACTTTCTGAGGCTCACGAGAAGTCAAGGGCATATTGTCACCGCGCCTGGTGTCCTGCTCCTACCCAATATAGCTTGAATGGCGTCAGTGTCTCACTTCCAAAAGGATGCACGAATAGAAGGTTGGATGACTAAACCCGTTTACGTCATGGTGAAATTATAAATGAGAGGCAAAGTAACACGACAGGAGCCGCTTTGTGCCAAGTGGCATGTGTAAGTCGTTCACAGCACTGCTGTAGAGTCTGGGGATCAGCATCCTTGTAGGATTATTGCTCCTGAATTACTCCAATACTCCAGATTTGTTGCTATATGTTGTTTAATTACATGGATATATTATATATTTTTTTCCACGTTTGAGTAATGTCATGGACTGCACTTGCTACGGATGTAGACACACTTCACATTTATGCATCTTTACAAGTATAATCCTTATGAATTTTGTATTTCTCAGTGATTTATTGCTTTTACTGTCAATTTGTGAATGAAGTAAAAGTTTTTCCTTGAAGTAAATATTTATATGACCTTGGACATCTTTTCTTTAGGACCTCGTATCTATCTATCCCATATCTATCTATCTATCTATCTATCTATCTATCTATCTATCTATCTATCTATCTATCTATCTATCTATCTATCTATCATCTATCCATCTATCTATCCCATATGTATCTATCAATCTATCCCATATTTATCTATCTATCTATCTATCTATCTATCTATCTATCTATCTATATCTATCTATCTATCT
Organism: Oophaga sylvatica; assembly: GCA_033576555.1. Classification (NCBI taxonomy): domain Eukaryota; kingdom Metazoa; phylum Chordata; class Amphibia; order Anura; family Dendrobatidae; genus Oophaga; species Oophaga sylvatica. Next base: position 457,894,977 of record JARQOD010000004.1, on the reverse strand, counting down.
ATCATCTATCTATCTATCTATCTATCTATCTATCTATCTATCTATCTATCTATCTATCTATCTATCTATCTATCTATCTATCTATCTACAGTGCCTACAAGTAGTATTCAACCCCCTGCAGATTTAGCTGGTTGACACATGCGGAATTAACTTGGCATTGTGACATTTGTACTGTAGATCAGCCTGGAAGTGGGAAATGCACTGCAGCAAAAATTTTTGTTGTAATTGTTTTTTTGTTTTTTTAAAAAAACGTTAAAAGTTAATTCAGAGTGTCATTTATTATTCAACCCCTCAAACCACAAGAATTCTGTTTGGTCCCCCTAAAGTATTAAGAAGTAGTTCAGGCACCAAGAATAATGAGCTTCACATGTGTGGATTAATGATCTCTTTTGCCAGCCTTTTCTGACTATTTAAGACCCTCCCCAAACTTGTGAACAGCACTCATACATGGTCAACATGGGAAAGACAAAGGAGTATTCCAAGGCCATCAGAGACAAGATCGTGGAGGGTCACAAGGCTGGCAAGGGGTACAAAACCCTTTCCAAGGAGTTGGCCCTACCTGTCTCCACTGTTGGGAGCATCATCCGTAAGTGGAAGGCTTATGGAACTACTGTTAGCCTTCCACGGCCTGGACAGCCTTTGAAAGTTTCCTCCCGTGCCGAGGCCAGGCTTGTCCGAAGAGTCAAGGCTAACCCAAGGACAACAAGGAAGGAGCTCCGGGAAGATCTCATGGCAGTGAGGACATTGGTTTCAGTCAATACCATAAGTAACGTACTCCGCCACAATGGTCTCCGTTCCAGACAAGCCCGTAAGGTACCTTTACTTTCAAAGCGTCATGTCAAGGCTCGTCTACAGTTTGCTCATGATCACTTGGAGGACTCTGAGACAGACTGGTTCAAGGTTCTATGGTCTGATGAGACCAAGATCGAGATCTTTGCTGCCAACCACACACGTGACGTTTGGAGACTGGATGGCACTGCATACGACCCCAAGAATACCATCCCTACAGTCAAGCATGGTGGTGGCAGCATCATGCTGTGGGGCTGTTTCTCAGCCAAGGGGCCTGGCCATCTGGTCCGCATCCATGGGAGGATGGATAGCACCGCCTACCTGGAGATTTTGGCCAAGAACCTCCGCTCCTCCATCAAGGATCTTAAGATGGGTCGTAATTTCATCTTCCAACAAGACAACGACCCAAAGCACACAGCCAAGAAAACCAAGGCCTGGTTCAAGAGGGAAAAAGTCAAGGTGTTGGAGTGGCCTAGTCAGTCTCCTGACCTTAACCCAATTGAAAACTTGTGGAAGGAGCTCAAGATTAAAGTCCACATGAGACACCCAAAGAACCTAGATAACTTGGAGAAGATCTGCATGGAGGAGTGGGCCAAGATAATTCCACAGACCTGTGCCGGCCTGATCAGGTCTTATAAAAGACGATTATTAGCTGTAATTGCAAACAAGGGTTATTCCACGAAATATTAAACATAGGGGTTGTATAATAATTGACCCACACTTTTATGTTTAAAATTTATTAAAATTCAACTGAGCAACATAACTTTTTGTTTTGTAAGATTTATGCTTCTGTTAATAAATCCTACTCTCGTTTGCAGTTTGAAGGCTCTAACTTATTTGCATCTTATCAAACCAGCTAAATCTGCAGGGGGTTGAATACTACTTGTAGGCACTGTATCTATCTATCTATTTATCTATCATCTATCCATCTATCTATCCCATATCTATCTATCTATCTATCTATCTATCTATCTATCTATCTATCTATCTTATCCCTTATCTATCTATCTATCTATCTATCCCATATCTATCTATCTATCTATCTATCTATCTATATATCTATCTATCCCATATCTATCTATTATCTATCTATCTATCTATCTATCTATATCTCATATCTATCTATCTATCCATCTATCTATCTATGATTTATCTAATCTATCTATCTATCTATCTATCTATCTATCTATCTATCCATCTATCTATAATCTATCTATCTATCTATCTACATCCATATCGATCTATCTATCTGTATATCTATCTAGCCATCTATCTATCTATCTATCTATCTATCTATCTATCTATCTATCTATCTATCTATCTCCCATATCGATCTATCTATTATTTATCTATCATTTATCTATCTATTATTTTTCTATCTATATATCTATCTTTTATCTATCTATCTAGCTATTTTCTATCTATCTATCTATCTATCTATCTATCTATCTATCTATCTATCTATCATCTATCATCTATCCATCTATCCCATATTATCTATCTATCTATCTATCTATCTATCTATCTATCTATCTATCTATCATCTATCCATCTATCTATCTATCCCATATGTATCTATCAATCTATCCCATATCTATCTATCTATCTATCTATCTATCTATCTATCTATCTATCTATCTATCTATCTATCCCATATCTATCTATCTATCATCTATCCATCTATCTATCCCTATATCTATCTATCTATCTATCTATCTATCTATCCATCTATCTATCTATCTATCTATCTATCTATCTATCTATCTATCTATCTATCTATCTATCATCTATCCATCTATCTACTCATTATCTATCTATCTATCTATCATCTATCCCATATCTAATCTATCTATCTATCTATACTATCTATCTCATATCTATCTATCTATCCATCTATCTATCTATGATTTATCTATCTATCTATCAATCTATCTATAATCTATCTATCTATATATCTCATATCTATCTATCTATCCATCTATCTATCTATGATTTATCTATCTATCTATCTATCTATCTATCTATCTATCTATCTATCTATCTATCCATCTATCTATAATATCTATCTATCTATCTATCTATAATCTATCTATCTATCTATCTATCTATCTATCTATCTATCTATCTATCTATCTATCTATCTATCCCATATCTATCTATCTATCCCATATGTATCTATCTATCTGTCTATCTATCTATCTATCTATCTATCTATCTATCTATCTATCTATCTATGATCTATCTTATCTATCTATCTATCTATTTCTATCATTTAATCTATCTCATATCTATCCATATACCGTATTTTTCGGACTATAAGATGCACCGGACCATAAGACGCACCCCAAATTTTCAGAAGGAAAATTGGGAAAAAAAAAATAATGTGTCAAATGGGGGTCCATCTTACAGTCCGAATTTAGCTTACCACTGTGTGGGGTGGTTGGGCACTGTGGGGTGGCTGTGTTATGTGGGGTGGCTGTGTTATGTGGGGTGGCTGTGTTCTGTGGGGTGGCCAGAGTGGCCATATACTCACAAATCCGGTGGCGGCGGCGCTCCCAATGCAGCTTGGCTGCGATGCGGTGGTGGTGTCCAGGCAGCAGCGGGCCTCTGGGCTGCGTGGGGGGCTCCGCCGGCATCTCGTCCCAGCCGGAAAGCCCCCCGCAGCTGCGACGCGGTGCCGGTGCCTCCGGTGGCGGTCCCGATCCAAAGTGTGGTGCGGTGGTGGTGTTTGGGCAGCAAGCAGGCCTCTGGGCTGCGTGGGGGGCTCCGCCGGCATCTCGTCCCAGCCGGAAAGCCCCCCCGCAGTTGCGACGCGGTGCAGGCATGAGGAATGACCGCCTGGGGCCTCCGGCAAGATGGCCGCCGCATACTCTCGTTCAAATCTCGGCAACAAGATCTTGTCCTGAGGAAAGAGATTTCGTTGCCGAGATTTGAACGAGAGTATGCGGCGGCCATCTTGCCGGAGGCCCCAGGCGGCCATTCCTCATGCCGGCACTGCGTCGCAGCTGCGGGGGGGGCTTTTCGGCTGGGACGAGATGCCGGCAGAGCCCCCCACGCAGCCCAGAGGCCCGCTTGCTGCCCGAACACCACCACCGCACCACACTTTGGATCGGGATCGCCACCGGAGGCACCGGCACCGCGTCGCAGCTGCGGGGGAGCTATCCGGCTGGGACGAGATGCCGGCGGAGCCCCCCACGCAGCCCAGAGGCCCGCTGCTGCCCGGACACCACCACCACATTGCAGCCAAGCTGCATTGGGAGCGCCGCCGCCACTGAACTTTCCGGTATGTTGCGACCATAAGACGCACCCCCATTTTCCCCCAAAATTTTTTGGGAAAAAAGTGCGTCTTATGGTCCAAAAAATACGGTATCTATGGACTTTTTGGTGGACTTTGATAAAATCATAGTTAAGCCATGTTCATATGTTCAGTATTTGGTCAGTATTTTACCTCAGTATCTGTAAGCCAAAACCAGGAAAGGAACAATCAGAGGAAAAGTATAATCGAAACACGTCACCTCTTCTCTATTTATCACCCACTCCTGGTTTTGGCTTACAAATACTGATATAAAATACTGACCAAATACTGAACGTGTGAACGTGACCTTAGGTTCTCAGTCTCTATCTTATTTTGCTCTCAGAATCGGTTGCAAAACCCTGTGACAGATTCCTTAATATTGTTTAGGACTGAGATATCAAATGACCTATCCTTGGGACAGAACATTAATATCAGATTGGTGGGAATATGGTACCTGACAGACAATGAAGGAACAATGTGTGTTTGAGGGTTTTTTTTATATATAAAACTGGTATTAAAACATTTAAAAATACATGATGTTCCAGATGCCTCCCGCAATAGTATAAGCACACTAATAAAGACAATAACCCACATTTATTAATCAGTTTGCATCTATTTGCCATAAACTAAGACACAAAAAGTTATAACTTGTGCCCCAAAAAATTTCAAACTGCCCATTTTGTTTTGTATTTTTGTTCTGTGCTTGTATTTTTGCTTGTGCTTAGTGCCTGTAGAAACAAGAAACTTTCCAATTTATCTCATATTGTGTTTTCCATTTACTCAATTTCTTGTTTACAGGCCACCTCTGATGTCTATCAGCAGTTGCAGGCTTCCTAGGCAAGGAACGCGCCTTTACATCGGATGCTTTGAGCTGCTCTGCAGTATCACAGTGCAGCCGGTCTGAACTGTCAATATTCAGGAGCGCACTGCTCCCCGACAAGCAGCAAGGCCGGGGTGAGGTGCCCTCCTGAAGCCACAAGACTGGACAATCCTTCTAACATTTGGGGTATGGTCAACAACTTTGAAACAGATAAACTGAGACTGAATATAGAAAGTGGCACAAAATTTGGGGATAATCTATCCAATCATGTTTTTTTTTATAAAAGTGCCATTTTAAATAAATTTGCTCTAACATTTCTCTTCTTATAAGCTTATATTTCATTAATAGAACTAAAATTAGATAGATAATCTGGTTCTTATTGCCCTTGTTTAAAAGTAAGTGATTAGTAAAAGATGATTTATTGAAGAAGAATGTGAAGATGACCAATAAGGGAAATCCTGTACAGAATGTGTACATCGACAACACGTTACATAAATTACAAAGGCGCACTCTGCTACAGGAGAACACGTATAGATTTATTTGAAGGAAGTCAGAAGTCTATAATGGGAATACATCTTTAAGTGACATTTCTCCAAGTAAGTCTGTAGGATTTAACGTAATGGTGATAAGTGGAAGAATTAGACTTAGATTTTGCTCTCTGTGTCCATTTTTAATGAATTGCTTCAGATTTTTGAGGCCTCCAATAAATGCAATGAAGCATTTAAACATACATTCAACCTATATTTAGGATTACCTGCGGTAATGATCTTTGACCTTGCTGTAACCTCGTAGATGAATGCCTTAGAAAGTGAGAGGAGGTTGCCCTAGGATTTATAAACGTAAATGTGAAGACTTCAGCACACCAGTCTTCAGTTCAAAAGATCAAAAGGGATCTCTCAACCCAGCCTCTCTAATTAACAGGAAAAAAATGACATTTCCTTCTCATTATTGCTGGGACTAGAGAAAGAAAGTCAAGTTACTAATCTTCTAAGAACGCGTATAAGTAACTGAGATTCTCCATTAGACTCTAATAGCACTTCAAGTACTTAGAACTTGCCTGTTGTCAGAACAATTGTCCATTTCTTGAATTGACCAAATGCTCTGTGGCTTATATTAGGCCCAGTGCTCTTGTAGGTAATGCCATAGTTCTTCACATTGGATTATTATTGATTACTACATAGAGGACAAGAGTAAAAATACAACAACCACCGGCATCTAGGACTTTAGTTGCAAAAAAAGTGAACCATTGCTGTCCAAAATTTTTATTTGTCATAAAATCATTGTCATTATATATATATATATAGCTCTGGCAAAAATTAAGAGACCACTGCAAAATTTTCAGTTTGTCTGATTTTTCTCTTTATAGAATATTTTTGAGTAAAATGTAAATTGCTCTTTTATTCTATAAACTACTGACAACATGATTTCGAATTTCCAAGCAATACATTTTGTATTTATTTTCAGAAAATGAGAAATGGTCAAAATAACAAAAAATGCAGTGCTTGCAGACCTCAAATAATGCTAAGAAAACAAGTTCATAATCATTTAGAAGCAACAATACTAATGTTTTAACTCAGGAAGAGTTCAGAAATCAATATTTTGTGGAATAACCATGATTTTTAATCACAGTTTTCATGCGTCTTGGCATGCTTTCCACCAGTCTTTCACACTGGTTTTGAGTGACCTTATGACACTCCTGGTACAAAAATTTAAGCAGTTCTTCTTTATTTGATGGCTTGTGATTATCCATCATCCTTTTGATTACATTCCAGAGGTTTTCAATGGGGTTCAGGTCTGGAGATTGGGCTGGCCATGACAGGGATTTGATGTGGTGGTTCTTCATCCACACATTGATTGACCTAGCTGTGTGGCATGGCGCATTGTCCTGCTGGAAAAACCAGTCCTCAGAGTTGGGGAACATTGCCTGAGCAAAAGGAATCAACTGTTTTTTCCAGGATAACCTTGTAAGCGGCTTGATTCATACATCCTTCGCAAAGAATAAACTGCCAGATTCCAGCCTTGCTGAAGCATCCCCAGATCATCATCGATCCTCCACCAAATTTCAAAGTGGGTGCAAGACACTGTGACTTGCACGCCTCTCCAGGTCTCCGTCTAACCATTAGACGACCAGATGTTGGGCAAAGCTGAAAATTAGACTCATCAGAGAAGATTACATTACTCCAGTCCTCTATGGTCCAATCCTTTTTGGTCTTTGCAAACTTCAGCCTGGCTCTCCTTTGCTTCTCATTGATGAAAGGCTTTTTTTCTAGCTTTACATGACTTGAGCCCTGCCTCTAGGAGCCTGATACGAACTGTTCTTGCCGTGCACTTCACCCCAGCATCCATTTGCTATTCCTTTTGTAGGTCACTTGATGTCATCCTGCGGTTGCTGAGTGACATTCAAATTAGATGACGGTCATCCTGGTCAGTGGAGAGTCGTTTTCGTCCTCTGCCGGTCTGTAGCTTTGTTGTCCCCAATGTCTGCTGCTTGACTTTGCTGTAATGGACTGTCATCTTAGAAATTTTAAAGATGGAGGCATCATGACGCTCACTGTATCCCTCTGCTAGTAAATACAGAATTGAGCCCTTATTTTCCTCACTCAAGACGTTTCTTTTCAACTCCTTTGGCATGGTTAAAAGTTATTTTTTCATTCCTATTACTTTTGGGATATTACTAGCACTTTGTTTTCATTGAATGCCAGCTATGCTCTAAAGGAGGGATATCAAACTCAAAGACACAGAGCGCCAAAATGAAAAATTTGCATAAAGTCACCAGCCAACCTTGATATTTATTAAAAAAGTCTACAATTGATGAAGTTTTTCCTTATCACCAAATATAATAATAAACCTTTTTATATGGAAACAAGCTTAAGTTTTACTTAAACATTACTCTGGAACAAGAAAAAGCTTAAAGTGAATTTGTCACCAGGTTTTTGCTACCCCATCTAAAGGCAGCATAACTTAGGGGCAGAAACCTGATTTCAGCAATGTGTCATTTACTGGGCTGCTTTATACAATTTTGATAAAATGAGAATCATGATGGTAGGGAGTGAACAAAAAGAGAAAAAGAGTCAGATCTCAATATACTGTAAAGGGAAAGGGTAATGTACAAAAAACAAAATGAAGAATACATGAAAGAGAGCAATAACATAAATCATGGCATGATCCAAAAAGGCCCAAAGTGGCAAAGCCCCACTAGAGATGCACCCCCCCGTAGCAGGTCAATAAAATTAGATTTTATTGTAGTACATTAAAATAGTTATTTTATGGGTTAATGAATCAAAATAATCATAATTTTCCATAAATAGATTAGATTAGTTGATATATGTGTTTAATCTAATCTATTTATGGTAAATTAAAATTGTCATTTTAATTCATTTCCCCATAACATAACTTTTATTGTAGTACTAAAAAAGCTAGAGAGGGGTCATTTCTAGTGGGGCTTTGCCCATTTAGGCCTTTATTGATTAGAAAACATACCTTTCCCAGGCCATTCATCTACATTTGTGGTTGTGTAAAACTATATAAAATCATGTCATGAATAGGGATGAGCAATATTGCCCGATATCGTATCTGAATTCCGACTTCCGATATTGGAAAAAAATCGGATATCGGAATTTCCGATTTCCGATATCAATGCAAGTCAATGGGAGAAAATAATCGGAATTACAAAATGACCACTACAGTGCTATATAATGGATAAAATGGAGGGGAAACACCTCAGGATAATGGGGAAGGAGTTTGCAGAGGCAGAGGAGCAAAAAAAATCGCTAGAAAAATGCACAGAGCGAAAACTGTAGCAGGAAAACTGGTCGCCATCTTCTTAACAGCGGTGTTTTTTCTTTGGGTTAGGATTAGTTGGGGTAGGGTTAGGGTTTATGGTTAGTAGGGTAAGGGTTAGGTTTAGAGCGAGCAATGTAGAAACACGGTTTGGAGCAGGATGTACCCGTGCCCTTGGGCGCTCCCGATAACCAGCTGGCGATGCTGGAACTCGGTTTACCCTTTGGGGGAGGCACCTGTGTCCGCACTTCACTGCCACGAAACAGCCGGCGTGGTTGGATCCCGCCTCTTGTGCTTCTGCCTATAGGTGTTTGGCATCTGTCGTCCTTTCTTTCCACTTTCCACATCTCTAGAATCCGCCCTTTTCTCACCATGGAAACAACAAAAACCCTCACTGTAGCACTGATCCACTCCCGCCTGGACTACTGCAACGCTCTATTACTTGGCCTCCCCATTACTCGACTATCCCCTTTCCAGTCCATCCTTAATGCAGCAGCCAGGGTCATCCATCTGGCTAATCGGTACTCGGACGCGTCCGCTCTTCGCCAGTCCTTACACTGGCTGCCCATTCATTATAGGATCCAATTCAAAGTACTGGTTCTCACCCACAAAGCTCTCCACAGTGCAGCACCCCCCTAAATCTCCTCCCTCATTTCCATCTATCGGCCTAACCGACTGCTGCGCTCTGCAAACGACTTTAGACTAACCTCTGCACTAATCCGTACCTCCCACTCCCGACTCCAAGACTTCTCCCACACTGCGCCAATCCTCTGGAATGCTCTACCCCAAGAAATTAGGACTATCCACAATTTGCATGGCTTCAGGCGCTCCCTCAAAACACATCTGTTCAGAGCGGCCTATCACATTCACTAATCAAAGTCATTCTATGTGTAAGTGTGTGTGTGTAGCCCATTCACTATCTCCATCCATCCCTTACTCTCTCAAGATGGCTGGACCATCATTGTAAATGCACCATTGTATATACACACCTGTACTTTGTATCTCCCCCACCTCATTGTAGATTGTAAGCTCTCACGAGCAGGGTCGTCTTATTTTGCTTTAATTATTGTATTGTTAACGTTTTTACTTATGACTTGTGTTTGAAACTGTTAAACTGTAAAGCGCTGCGGAATATGATGGCGCTATATAAATAAAGATTATTATATTATTATTATTATTACTTTGGCCTAACGAGGTACAGCTGGCGGTACTGTTGCCCATAAACACAGCATCCTGTGAAAGTGGCAGTCATGGAAATGGGCACTAGCTGGCGGTACTAGAGCCCAGAAACACGGCATGCTGTGAAAGTGGCAGTCACAGAAATGGGCACTAGCTGGCGGTACTATAGCCAATGGAAAACAGTATGAGGTGAAAGAGTCAGTCACAGAACCAGGTGCTAGATGTTGGTATAGTAGAGGCCAGAGCACGTGCATAACAGATGACGCTGTGTGCAACATAGGCACATGACAGAGCATGCATACTGCTACCAACCATGCATGTAACCTGTGTACTGTGGCCCAGGGCAGCAAAAGTCACCAGAAATCCAGGCCTGGTTCATTTTTAGGAATGTAAGCCGGTCCACATTTGCAGCAGATAGTCTGGTACGTTGGTCTGTTAGTACATTGCCAGCTGCACTAAAGACGCGTTCAGAAATCACACTGGCACCAGGACAAGCCAGGACCTCCAAGGCATACTGGCTAAGCTCGGGCCATGTATCCAACTTGGAGACCCAAAACTTGAAGGGGGCAGATCCATCCTGAAGCCCACTGACATGGGTGAAGAGGTATTGTGCCACCATGTCACGGTAACGTTGCCTCCTAGTGTGTTGCACTGTCTGTGCTGATGGTGCCCGAACTGTTTGAGGATTCAGAAACCGTTGGAACAGGTTGGGTATACTGAACCTGTCAGTAGCAGATGTAGCCTACTTTGCGCCTGCTGTAGCTGCAACTCCATAATTGCAGGTTGCTTCTCACACAACCTCCGCAGGATATGCAAAGTCGAATTCCACCTGGTGGGGAAGTCAACAATGATGCGGTGCTCGGGCAGGCCCAATCTGCGCTGCATGGCTGAAAGGCACGATGCAGCCATGCTTGAACGCTGCAAATGAGAGCACTCCTATCTGATTTTGTGCAGCAGCTCCTCAAGGTCAGGATAGTTCCTAAGGAAACTCTGCACCACCAAGTTTAGGACATGGCAAGGCATGGAATGTGAGTCAGACCACCTAGGCCCAGAGCCGCGACCAGGTTTCGGCCGTTGTCACACACCACCATACCTGGCTGGAGGTTGAGCGGCGCAAGCCACATGTCGCTCTGCTCCTTGAGCGTGTTCCACAGCTCGGTTGCGAAGTGGCTAACATGACCCAGATAAACCAATTTCAACACGGCCTGTTGATGTTTGGCCGATGCAGTGCTGAAATCGGTTGTTGTGGTACGTCTGGGTTCAGGCGAGTCTGACGAGGAGTATGAGGAGGAGTCAATTTGTACGGAGGAGAGGCCTGCAATCCGTGGAGTTGGCAGGACCCGCGCACTTGCACTGTCTACTTCAGTTCGAGGCTCAACTACATTTACCCAATGGGCGGTGATGGAAATGTAGCGTCACTGACCATGCTGACTGGTCCACCCGTCGGTGGTCAGGTGGACCTTGCTACTAACTGCATTTTGTAGCGCATGCTTAATTTTACGCTCCATATGCTGTTGCAGGGCGGGGATGACTTGCCTGCTGAAGTAGAAGCGGCTGGGAACGCTGTATTGTGGGATTGCAAACCCCAACAAATCGATAAAGGCTGGCCAGCTCACCAGCCAGAATGGTAGCATTTCCACTGCAAGCAGTTTGGCAATGCGAGAATTCATGCCCTGTGCTCGTGGGTGGTTTGCCGAGTACGGGCGCTTTTTCTCCCACACCTGTGTGACAGATGGCTGCACACTGGATTGGGAGTGTGAGGATGCCAGCGATTGGGATGCTGATTCTGACGAAGTACAGACAGTGTGCCACCGTACAACACTGCCTGCAGATGCACCCTGGCATTCTGGCGAGGAAGCGGGAGCAGCTGATTGCAAGCTGGAGGAAGAGGTGGCCGCTGTGGCTGAAGAGATGGAAGGTGGGGGACCTGCTGCAGGTGGCGAATCATCTTGGGTGTGATGCTGCCACTCCACAGGGTGCCTCTTCCTGACATGCATCAACATATTGGTGGTATTAAGGTTGCTGACGTTCTTCCCTCTCCGCACAGTTTGTCGACAAAGCTTGCATCTGACTACTGTAACGTCATCTGCAACTTGGTCGAAAAAGGCCCATGCACCACAACTCCTGGGCGCACCCCTTGTGAGCTTTAAAAGAGCTTTGCTCCTAACGGATGCTGAAGTTGAGGGAGCAGACAACCAATTTTTCCCTCTTCCTTTCCCACGTGGACGGCCACGCTGCGCCACACCTGCAAGCTCTTCCTCTGAGCTATCCCTACTTGCTTGCTGCCCCTCAGCATGCCATGATGGGTCAAGGACCTTGTCATCCAATACACTTTTATCAGCAGAAACTGGCAGCTGAGTTTCATCATCATCTGCTGACTGGGGTCTGGTCACTGTGGGCACTGGCCCACCCTCCACTTCTTCCTCGGACGCACACAGTGGTAGCGCATCTGTGCACACTACCTCTTCTTCAGCTGCAGGAATGCTGTCTGGCTGGCACTCAGATTCCAAGCCAACATATTCTGAGAAGAGGATTAAGGTTGGCTCCTGGACCTCTGAATGTATGGGCAATTTAGTGGGCGGTGAAGAAGCAGATGGGTGATGCTCTTCAGTGGCCTGATCCGATGTAGTGGTGAGGTCCTGGGAGGATGCTGCCATCCAACCAACAATGGTTTCTTCTTGATCCTCTCTTATCAGCCTGTGGCCCTGTGCTCCTAACAAGCTGCACATAAATGACTGCTGCCGGGTGAAAGTAGGTGCTGAGTGACTTGGGCCTGCTGCTTGCTCTGGATGTGCACCATGTCTAGCTGCTGATGCACCTCTTCCGCGGCCGCCACGGGGATGTCCCTTACTCCCTGCCTTCATCTCTATTGATGGATTCAGAACGGCAAGAAAGTAATTATTAGGGATTAGTGTGCTTATTCCTGTAGGACTACAAACAGGTATAAGAAACACTAATAGCACTGTATGATGGTGTGTCTGCTACACTTTATTTGAATCTAGTGTGGCCTACACAAAGAGTAACGTGTGTTTGTGGTGTTGGTGTACACGTTATGGTCGGATGTCACAGCTCAGTAAATGACACTGCTGTGATACCAAAAAAAAAAAGGATTCTCCGGGACTGGGCCAGGTGCTGTGTGGCACAGTGTTCCCGCCTTCACAGTTTGAATTTCTGCACGCGCATTTTCTGTCTGCTTAGCCATGCCCCCTTTTCTCGAGCACAGGGAACATCCTGTTGCTCTAAGCACTCCCCCTTGTAACTGAGGTGACAGACCCGACGGTTCTGGGACCATTACAGATGAGACAATCCTGGCTTGCTTCTTCTCCTTACACTTGTAGTTTACTTAACAAAATCCTGATGACAGGTTTGCTTTAACTTCTCTCCCGATCCATAAAGCAAATCCAGCAAAAAGATAGCTTGCTGCCATTTTCCTCAATTGAAGTAGATCAAATAGCAAAAGTAAAAATATTCTGCCAAATTTGAACTTTTTTAAAAAATTCTCAGCAAATTGAATCAATTAGCTAACTTCTTGTAGCTACATTTAAGGGGGACTTTTGCGTCAATTTTCTTAATGGAAAATAGATAATTTGCATGCTATCTTCTAAAAGGAAACTTGAGCATAACCAATTTAAAATAATAATAATATCCAGAATGTGATGTACAATGCATGATGTCTTGTCTCCTTGTATGTTTGTTCACAATTTATGCCTTGGCCAATCTCCGCAATGTCAACTCAGACCTTTAGTAGTAGACCCCCTTCTGGCCATTACTTGGTGCTTATGCCACTTTATAGTAATCTGTGGAGTAATGCGCATGGTTTGTTATCAATAGTTATTTTTTATTACTATGGTCATGTGCATAAAAAATTCAGTTACATTATAGGTGGAGACTCAGTTGGTTGCTGTGCTGAAGAACACTTCGCCATGGCCAGATTCCATAAAAACAGATCATTCCATAATTATTCTTGAAATGGAAATGATGATTTTGTCCCACATGTGATAAGTGATTTTATCATGACTTTAGTGTAAAACACAACAGCATGTGTGGACAATCTGTTCGACGAATGGCTAAGCTTTTAATGATATTTTATTTAATTGGTCCCTGGGTTGATCTAGCTTATAGAGCTCTCTGTATAGCTTTTAATTAGCAACTCGGAAAAAGAGCACATTGGATAGCCTGCTGTATGGTATGTTGGTGTCTGTCTAAAAAATGTAAAACAAAACATTACATAATCACTTTGACCTTGAACTCATATACTGAATCAACCGATTTTACACTTTAAGCCTCTTAACAAGCATGGGGATTACTGGCAAAATGCATACAGTGCTTACACTAGATGTGTAAGGAAAATCCGAGTTTGGAAATTCATATACACTACAAAGCATGATTTGATACATTCACTGGAATTTATCTTTCCTAGTTTATTGATTTGATGGCGCACACAATGAATTGAGTTATTTAGATAATTAGATTACTGGCAATTGGCTTTCTTGGTATCATAGAGACGGCCACACGTATAAACTGCTATTAGCAAGAGCGCACAAAAAACATCCTTTGACATCCTGAAAACATATCTGCACATACATGGCATCTCAGAACTATCATACGTACATTGACTTTGGTGAAATTATTGTGTTATCCCAACACACAGAAGTCAGAAGAACTATTTCTCCTGACCTACATATAACCATGCATGCTTGACTTGGCTGAGTGTGCATGCTGGATGGCTGTTCTTCCAGGCATAACAAAGTGTTGGGTCTGTTAGATATCATCATGTTTAAGCTTTTGTCTCCAATCTCTGATATTACGAACAGTTTGGTTGCCCCCACCAATGACTTTAGTTTGGATGGTTCCCTGTACAGAACCTTCTACTAGTGAATTCTCTAAGGAATGAAGTTGCATCCTGTATAGCTAATGAGGTAACTAAATTACCAAGGCGCTGGGGTATATAAAGGACAGCCTGCTGCGAATAGTGAGGCAGCACCACCACTCAGCCTCAAAAATATAGATAAGTTTGTAGATGTAGGGTATTCGCGCTGTGTGTCTCTTATAGAGCAGGAGATATGTTAATAACTATCCTAACAGGGCCAGATTAATACACTGCCTCTTAAAAATAGATACAAAAGTAGCAAAATTTGAGAGTAGATAAATATAAAACTACCATTAAGAGGTATTTCAGTATGGTGTGCACGTCACACTGAAAAAAGCGCTGATTCCAGCCAAGGTACACTGGCAAGCGCCAGCTGGGGATACAGAATCAAATTAACACTGTGTCATCACCTAGTTAAAAAGTACACTCCATCCACGGACAAGATGAATGTATCATATGATGCCGTTCTTACCTTGCTGGCAGAGAGGGAGAGAAGCGCTGAGTCCAGCCAAGATACACTGGCAGAGAGGGTTTCCAATGTCCGTGTCCACTTAAAAAGGCAGATGTTACTGCTTCCAATGCTTGGGGTTTTCTAGATCCACTGTGATCTTCCCAGGCACTGTTCAGGCCGGTAACAGATGCCCATATGTACCGCTGATGTTAATCCACGTCGTGTGAGAGCTGAATGCCAGCGGTAAGGGAAGGAGAAAGCGTTGAGTTTGTAGGACCTTTGGTGACATCACCGTCACGTGACCACCCACGTGACTGACTACCGAGCGCTCCAGAGACCATTCACCGCTTTTTTCAGTGTGACGTGCACATCATACTGAAATACCTCTTAATGGTAGTTTTATATTTATCTACTCTCAAATTTTGCTACTTTTGTATCTATTTTTAAGAGGCAGTGTATTAATCTGGCCCTGTTAGGATAGTTATTTACATATCTCCTTCTCTATAAGAGACACACAGCGTGAATACCCTACATCTACATCCTGTATAGCTGCCTTTTGAAATGGGGGTGTAAACTCCCCTAAACCTATGCCTAGTTGCTTCCTGCCTGATAAATTAGATTGTGGACTTAATGCTGTTTTACATTAAGATAATTAGCCAGTTACATTACTGTCACTAAAGTGCCCATACACATCAAAGGGGTTGCCTGGGACTTTAACACTGATGGTTTATCCCTAGGATAGGCAATCAATGTCTGACTGGTGGGGGTGGGACACCAGGCACCCCCGCCGATCAGCTAGTCCAGGTGTCGGCGACTGGAACTGTTCAGTTACAGAGCTGCACAGCTCCGTCGACTGTATAGTGGCCACCGATAGGTACTGCACATACGTCGCCTTTTCAAATTAATAGAGGGTGGATATAGAGTACCTGGCCACAAATCTGGCCTTCGCCAACAGAAGGAACAGCTGATTGGCAGTAGTGACGGGATAGGTCATCAAAGTTAATGTCCCAGACAAGCCTTTTTTAAAGCAACACAGGTCGAATTGGACAATTTTGACAGTGCAACTATCTTATGTGTAATGACATTTACCAACTTCCCCCCAAAAGATTATTTGGAGGGGAAAGAAGGTGAGAGCATGTTGAATTGCAGCATCGGATCCTTTTGATATTAGGATAAACCTCTTTTAACCCTTAACGACCGCCGATACGCCTTTTAACGGCGGTCGTTAAGGGTAACATAGTAACATAGTTATTAAGGTTGAAGGAAGACTTTAAGTCCATCTAGTTCAACCCATATCCTATCCTAACCTGCCCTAAC
The DNA here is from genome assembly GCA_033576555.1 of Oophaga sylvatica. Taxonomy (NCBI): domain Eukaryota; kingdom Metazoa; phylum Chordata; class Amphibia; order Anura; family Dendrobatidae; genus Oophaga; species Oophaga sylvatica. The sequence goes on along the minus strand of JARQOD010000004.1, from coordinate 457,878,476 downwards.
ATGTTGATCCAGAGGAAGGCAAAAAAAACCCAAGTGGCAAACAGTAAGCTTCACATTGGGGAAAAAAATTCCTTCCCGACTCCACATAAGGCAATCAGACTAGCTCCCTGGATCAACGCAGTATTTAGGAAACTAGTGTATATAACCTTTAATATTATACTTTTCAAGAAAGGCATTAAGTCCCATCTTAAATTTTAGTAAGGAATCACTCATTACAACATTAGACGGCAGAGAGTTCCATAGTCTCACTGCTCTAACAGTAAAGAATCTACATCTGTGATTATGGCTAAACCTTCTTTCCTCCAGACGTAGAGGATGCCCCCTTGTCCCCGTCACAGGTCTAAGAGTAAAAAGATCATTAGAAAGGTCTTTGCACTGTCCCCTCATATATTTATACATTGTAATAAGATCACCCCTAAGCCTTCGTTTTTCCAAACTAAATAACCCCAAGTGTAATAACCTGTCTTGGTATTGCAGACCCCCCAGTTCTCTAATAACCTTGGTCGCTCTTCTCTGCACCCGCTCCAGTTCAGCTATGTCTTTCTTATACACCGGAGACCAGAACTGCACACAGTATTCTAAGTGTGGTCGCACCAGTGACTTGTATAGAGGTAAAACTTTGTTCTCCTCATGAGTATCTATGCCTCTTTTAATGCATCCCATTATTTTATTTGCCTTGGCAGCAGCTGCCTGACATTGGCCACTAAATGTGAGTTTGTCGTCCACCCATACACCCAGGTCTTTTTCAGTGAGAGTTTTGCCCAGTGTTTTACAATTAAGCACATAATTATACATCTTATTTGTTCTACCAAGTGAATGACCTTACATTTATCCCCATTAAAGCTCATTTGCCATTTATAAGTCCAAGCTTCTAGTATACATAAATCCTCCTGTAATATAAAATTATCCTCCTCTGTATTTATTACCCTGCAGAGTTTAGTGTCATCTGCAAATATTGAAATACTACTCTGTATGCCCCCTACAAGGTCATTAATAAATATGTTAAAGAGAAGCGGCCCCAATACTGACCCCTGTGGTACCCCACTGCTAACCGTGACCCAGTCCGAGTGTGCTCCATTAATAACACCCTTTGTTTTCTATCCATGAGCCAGTTCTTAACCCCTTCACCCCCAAGGGTGGTTTGCACGTTAATGACCGGGCCAATTTTTACAATTCTGACCACTGTCTCTTTATGAGGTTATAACTCTGGAACGCTTCAACGGATCTTCGCGATTCTGAGAATGTTTTCTCGTGACATATTGTACTTCATGTTAGTGGTAAAATTTCTTCGATATAACTTGCGTTTATTTTTGAAAAAAATGCAAATATGGCAAAAATGTTTAAAATTTTGCAATTTTCAAACTTTGAATTTTTATTCACTTAAAACAGAGAAATATATCACACAAAATAGTTAAGAAATAACATTTCCCACATGTCTACTTTACATCAGCACAATTTTGGAACCAAAATTTTTTTTTGTTAGGAAGTTATAAGGGTTAAAAGTTGACCAGCGATTTCTCATTTTTACAGCAAAATTTACAAAGCCATTTTTTTTTAGGGACCACCTTACATTTGAAGTCACTTTGAGGGGTCTATATGGCAGAAAATACCCAAAAGTGACACCATTCTAAAAACTGCACCCCTCAAGGTACTCAAAACCACATTCAAGAAGTTTATTAACCCTTCAGGTGCTTCACAGTAACTAAAGCAACGTGGAAGGAAAAAATGAATATTTTACTTTTTAGCCACAAAAATTATCTTTTACAAACTTTTTTTTTATTTTCACAAGGGTAAAAGGAGAAAATGGACAGATAAGGTTGTTATGCAATTTCTCCTGAGTACGCCAATACCCCATATGTGGGAGAAAACCACTGTTTGGACACACGGCAGAGCTCGTAAGGGAAGGAGCGACGTTTGACTTTTTCAAACTAAAATTGGCTGGAATTTAGATTGGATGCCATGTCGCGTTTGGAGAGCCCCTAATGCGCCTAAACAGTGGAAACCCCCCACAAGTGACACCATTTTGGAAACTAGACCCCCTAAGGTACTTATCTAGATCTGTTGTGAGCACTTTGAACCCTCAAGTGTTTCACAAAAGTTTATAAAGCCTGGGTGTGAAAAAAAAAATCAATTTTCCACAAAAATGATTTTTTAGTCCCAAATTTTTGAATTTTCCCAAGGAAATTGGACCCCAAAAGTTGTTGTCCAATTTGTCCTGAGTACGCTGATACCCAATATGTGGGGGGGGGAAACTGTTTGGGCGCACGGTAGGGCTTGGAAAGGAAGTAGTAACGTTTTGGAATGCAGACGTTAATGGGGGTCATGTTCCGTTTGCAGTGCCCCAGATGAGCCTAAACAGTGGAAACCCCCCACAAGTGACCCCATTTTGGAAACTAGACCCCTAAGGAACTTATCTAGATCTTTGGTGAGCACTTTGAACCCCCAAGTGCTTCACACAAGTTTATAATGCCCGGGCATGAAAATAAAAAATCCTATTTTTTTCCCACAAAAATTATCTTTTAGTCACTAATTTTTATTTTCCCAAGGGTAACAGGAGAAATTGGACCACATAAGTTGTTGTCCAATTTGTCCTGAGTACGCTGATACCCCATATGTGGGGGGGAACCACTGTTTGGGCGCACGGCAGAGCTTGGAATGGAAGGAGCACCATTTGACTTTTTCCAACCAAAATTGGCTGGAATTGAGTTTGGATGCAATGTTGCATTTGGAGAGCCCCTGATGTGCCTAAACAGTGGAAACCCCCACACAAATGACCCCATTTGGGAAACTAGACCCCCTAAGGAACTTATCTAGATTTTTGATGAGCAATTTGAACCCCCAAGTGCTTCACACAAGTTTATAACGTAGAGCCGTAAAATTTAAAAATCATATTTTTTCCACAAAAATGATCTTTTCACCCCAATTTTTATTTTTCCAAGGGTAACAAGACTCCAAAAGTTATTGTGCAATTTGTCCTGAATGCGCTGATACCCCATATGTGGGGGTAAACCACTGTTTGGGTGCATGGCAGAGTTTGGAAGGGAAGGAGCGCCGTCTGACTTTTTCAACGCAGAATTGGCTGGACGCCATGTCGTGTTTGGAGAGCTCCTGATCTGCCTAAACAGTGGAAACCCCCATAAATGACACCATTTTGGAAACTAGACCCCTCAAGGAACTTATCTAGATGTGTGGTGAGAACTTTGAACCCCCAGGTGTTTCACTAAAGTTTATAACGTACAGCCGTAAAATAAAAAATCTTTTTTTTTTTTTACAAAAATGATTTTTTCGCCCCCAATATTTTATTTTCACAAGGGTAACAGAAGAAATTGGAACCCAAAAGTTGTTGTCCAATTTGTCCTGAGTACACTGATACCCAATATGTGGGCGAAAACTACTGTATGGGCACACGTCGGGGCTCGGAAGGGAAGTAGTGACGTTTTGGATTGCAGACTTTGATGGAATGGTCTGGGGGCGTCATGTCACATTTGGAGAGCCCCTGATGCACCTAAACAGTGGAAACCCCCACAAGTGACCCCATTTTGGCAAATAGACTCCACAAGGAACTTATCTAGATGTGTGGTGAGCACTTTGAACCCCAAAGTGCTTCACAGAAGTTTATAACGCACAGCCGTAAAAATAAAAAATCTTTTTTTTTTTTACAAAAATGATTTTTTCACCCCCAATATTTATTTTCACAAGGGTAACAGGAGAAATTGGACCCCAAAAGTTGTTGTCCAATTTGTCCTGAGTACGCTGATACCCAATATGTGGGAGAAAACTACTGTATGGGCGCACGTCAGGGCTCGGAAGGGAAGTAGTGACGTTTTGGATTGCAGACTTTGATGGAATGGTCTGGGTGCGTCATGTCGCATTTGGAGAGCCCCTGATGTGCCTAAACAGTGGAAACCCCCCACAAGTGACCCCATTTTGGAAAATAGACCCCACAAGGAACTTATCTAGATGTGTGGTGAGCACTTTGAACCCCGAAGTGCTTCACAGAAGTTTATAGCGCACAGCCGTAAAAATAAAAAATCTTTTTTTTTTTTGCAAAAATGATTTTTTTGCCCCAATATTTTATTTTTACAAGGGCATCAGGAGAAATTGGACCCCAAAAGTTGTTGCCCAATTTGTCCTCAGTACGCTGATACCCAACATGTGGAGAAAACTACTGTATGGGTACACGTTGGGGCTCGGAAGGGAAGTAGTGACGTTTTGGATTGCAGACTTTGATGGAATGGTCTGAGGGCGTCATGTCGCATTTGGAGAGCCCCTGATGCGCCTAAACAGTGGAAATCCCCAACAAGTGACCCCATTTTGGAAAATAGACCCCACAAGGAACTTATCTAGGTGTGTGGTGAGCGCTATGAAGCCCCAAGTGCTTCACAGAAGTTTATAATGTACAGCCGTAAAAACAAAAAAATAATTTTTTTTGTACAAAAATGATATTTTCGCACTCAGTTTTTTATTTTCCCAAGGGTAACAGAAGAAATAGGACAAATTGCACAATAACTCTTGGGGTCCAGAGTACGCTGATACCCCATATGTGGGGATAAACTACTGTTTGGACGCATGGCAGAACTCAAAAGTGAAGGAGCACCGTTTGACTTTTTCAACGCAGAATTGGCTGGAATTGAGATCAGACGCCATGTCACATTTGGAGAGCCCCTGATGTGCCTAAACAGCGGAAACCCCCCAATTCTAACTCCAACCCTAACCCCAACACACCCCTAACCCTGGTCCCAACCCTAACCACAAACCTAACCCTAACACACCCCTAATCCCAACCCTAACCCTAATCCTAACTTTAGCGCCAACCCTAACCCTAACTTTAGCCGCAACCCTAACCCTAACCCTAATGGGAAAATGGAAATAAATACATTTTTTTAATTTTATTATTTTTCCCTAACTAAAGGGGTGATAAAGGAGGGCTTGATTTACTATTTATAGCGGGTTTTTATGATTGGCAGCTGTCACGCTAAAAGACGCTTTTTATTGCAAAAATAGTTTTTTGCATCGCCACATTTTGAGAGCTATAATTTTTGCATATTTTGGCCCACAGAGTCATGTGAGGTCTTATTTTTTGCGGTACGAGTTGACGTTTTTATTTGTACCATTTTTGAGCAGGTGACATTTTTTGATCGCTTTTTATTTCGATTTTTGGGAGGTTAGAATGAACAAAAATCAGCAATTCATGAATTTCTTTTGGGGGAGGCGTTTTTATTGTTCCGCGTGTGGTAAAATTGATAAAGCAGTTTTATTCTTTGGGTCAGTATGATTATGGAGATACCTCATTTATATCATTTTTTTATGTTTTGGAGCTTTTATAGAATAAAAACAATTTTATATAAAAAATAATTATTTTTGCATCGCTTTATTCTGCGAGCTATAACTTTTTTATTTTTTCGCTGATGATGCTGTGTGGTGGCTCTTTTTTTGCGGGACAAGATGACGTTTTCAGCGGTACCATGTTTATTTATATCGGTCTTTTTGATCGCGCGTTATTCCACTTTTTGTTCGGCGGTATGATGATAAAGCATTGATTTTTTGCTTCGTTTTTTTTTTTTTTTTTAAGGGTTCACTAAAGGGGTTAACTAGTGGGACAGTTTTATAGGGGGGGTCGTTACGGACGCGGCGATACCAAATATGTGTACTTTTATTGTTTTGGTTTTTTTATTTACAGGAAGAAATGAATTTATTGGGGAATATTTTTTTTTTTTTTTTATTTATTTTGGATTTTTTTTATAACATGTTTATTTTTATTTTTTTAACTTTTTTACTTTGTCCCAGGGTGGGACATCACTGTATTTTATCAAATCTCTGGTGTGACAGTGTGCACAGCACACTGTCACACCAGCGATCGCTCAGGCAGTGCAGCAGGCTTCTCAGTGCCTGTGTAAGGTTCTGTGTATCTGTTTCTGAAACTCAGTTTGTTCGTCGGCCATTTTGCTTTCTGTTTTGCTGCAGCTATCTTGCCCTCAGTCAAAATGGAGTTTTCCAGCTTGCATGTTCCCGCCCTGATTCTCTCCGTTTGCTTCTTAAACAGCCACAGCTGAGCAATCAGTGCTTCAGAATCTAGCCTGCAGTGAACCTGTGTTCTGACTCCTGAAGCCTTGGACCTTGTACTCCAGCCATTCCTACTGAGGAACTCTGAAGCACTTGTGGACTCTGAACTCTGCTCTTGAGAGCCTCACGTTTGCATGGACTTGCGGTAACAGAGAAGAAGATCTGAATCTGTTGTGGAGAGTTATTGCTGAGCTTAGATTACTCTGGCCTGCTGTGTCTCCTGCTTCTGTGTTTGCAACCTGTGTGTTTATTTTTGCCAATTTGTATGAAGCAATACAAGACCTTCTATATCAACCTGTGTCTCAAGTATTTTCATCGCACCCAAGCACAAGACGCTATATGAACTGTACCACATACATTACAAGATTCTGAAGCCAAACGTTAGTGTCTGCTGGGTCTGGAAAGGCTTGTCTGCTGTACTGTGGATATCGGATGTCCGGTTGTACTTTCTGTGATGACAGTGGTTGTGACTTCTCACAACCATTCCAGGTGAGCAATTCCCTTAAGTTTTTTTTTCTGCAGTGTTATCACAGGTAAACACTATTGTTTTTTTTTCTCTTCTCTTTTTGTCTGCTGAAACTCTGGATATCAGATGTCTGGTTGAAAGCTTTCTGTGATGATAGTGGTTGTGACTTCTCACAACCATTCCAGGTGAGCAGTTCCCTTAATTTTTTTTTCTCTCTGCAGTGTTGCCACAGGTGAACACTATTGTTTTTTTTTTTCTCTCCTCTTCTTCCAGTAATCCTGTCTTAAAAGATCTGGAAAATGGAGGCCCGCATAAAGGAACTTTGCGGAGTGACTGATAATATCCTTGCAGATTTGCAGAATATAAAGACCCGTTTTACAAATCTTCAGGACCTAAATAATCACAATTTGCAAGTGGTTGGACAGACTACCCAGGATTTGCGAGCCAGGATTGAGGTTCTGGAGGGGCGAGTCCAGGCTCCTGCCGTGGCCCCGAGTTCTGGGATTCCCAAGTTGCCCCCTTTTCGTTTTGGTGGTGAACGTGAAAAATTCAGGGGATTTGTTAATCAATGCAATCTTTTTTTTTCTGCACATGCTTCACAATTTCCTACTGAACGATCTAAGGTGCTTACTATAATTATGTTGCTTACCAACAAGGCTTTGATATGGGCAAACCCTCTGATTGAGACTGAGGATGATTGTTTGAATCACCTTGATGATTTTATTTCAGCCATGGGGCAGGTGTTTGATGACCCCAATCGAGGTGCAACAGCTGAAGCAGCCATGTTAGCTTTGCGCCAAGGTAAGCACTCGGTAGCTGAATATGCCTTGGATTTCAGGAGATGGGCCCTTGATACCACCTGGGACAATTCCGCCAAAAAATCTATTTTTCGAAAGGGGTTATCTCCACTGATTAAGGATGAACTTGCTCGTGCCGACCCTCCCACTGCGTTAGGTGACTTTATTAACTACTGCATCCGTATTGATACTCGTTTAACTGAACGCAGGCAAGAGAGATGGTTCGAAAGCAATCGTACTAACCTTTTCCTACCTTCCTCTCCAGCTAAGGAACCTTTGAATAGGATTACACGGGAACCTGAACCTGAACCCATGCAGGTAGACTCTTTACTACGACGGGTTAGTGATGCACGCAAGGAACATCGTTTTAAGGAGAATCTATGTTTTTATTGTGGTAAGTCAGGGCACTTTATTATTAACTGTCCCAGCCGTTCTCGCAAGACTACTGCAGCACTCATTCATTGTGAGTGTTGCGAGAGGGGATCTGTCAGGTCCGAGCCTCAGGCTCCAGAGAGAGCTGCAGCAACAGATCTTGATTTCTCGGACTTAAACTCCGTTACCTCTGAGGACGTTGACTGTGTAAATGCTGCCATCTTTCAAGTTTCCTCAGCGGTGTCCCAGCTGAGTTGTAGAAAAACAATTCTCACTGTTTTCTTTCCATCAAACTCTGGGTTGACTCAGCCTGGGTGTCTAGCTCTGCTATGATCGACTCAGGTGCAAGTGGAAATTTTATGGATGTCTCCTTTGCTCTGAAACAGGGAATACGTTCAGTGAAGAAGGCTACTCCAGTACAGATGGAAACTGTGGATGGCTCCCTGCTGACCTCTGGACCAGTGGATCAGGAAACAGAGCCTTTAAAGGTTCTTATGGGTAAAGATCATCAAGAGAAACTGTCCTTTATGCTTATCTCTTCTCCCCACTTTCCCATTATTCTAGGGCTACCATGGCTGCAGGCTCAGAATCCTACCATTAACTGGGAGACCAAGGAATTACACTTTCCAGAGAAACAGATGAGTCCAAAAATTTCAGCTTGCTCTGTTCCTAAAGGAACCATGTCAGTCCCTGAACTACCAGCTGTATACCAGGACTATGTGGATTTATGTGACAAGAAGAACGCTGACCAGCTTCCTCCTCACCGTCCATATGATTGTCCAATTGAATTATTGCCTGGAGCAGACATACCTTTTGGTAAGATCTACCCCTGGCGGGGCCCGAGCTGAAGGCTTTAAAAGAGTACATAGATGAAAATCTAGCCAAGGGCTTCATACGCCCCTCTTCATCTCCTGCAGGGGCACCCATATTCTTTGTAAAGAAGAAAGATGGATCCCTGAGACCATGCGTAGACTATAGGGAACTCAATAAGGTTACTATTAGAAACCGTTATCCATTGCCTTTAATCCCTGAGTTATTGGAGAGAGTGCGACATGTCAAAATTTTCTCTAAACTAGATCTTCGTGGGGCCTATAACTTAGTCCGTATTAGACCTGGGGATGAATGGAAGACTGCATTCAGGTCACGCTATGGACACTTTGAATATCTAGTTATGCCTTTTGGTCTGAGTACCGCCCCAGCCACTTTCCAACACTTGGTGAATGACATCTTCAGGGATCTCCTAGATACATTCGTGGTAATTTATTTGGATGATATTTTAATTTTTTCTAACTCCACAGAGGAACATCATGGACATGTGAGAATGGTCTTGGAACGTCTAAGACAAAATCATCTTTACATCAAGCTTGAAAAGTGTGAATTCCATAAGACCGAAATTCAATTTCTGGGGTATGTACTGTCTACACAAGGAATTAGTATGGATGGAAGTAAAACCCAAGCCATCAATGATTGGCCAAGTCCTAGAAATGTGAAGGAGGTACAGCGCTTCATCGGGTTTGCAAACTTCTATAGACGTTTCATTAGAAATTTCTCTGAGGTAGTGTCACCTATCACCCAACTTACCCGGAAAGAGTCTAAGTTCTCCTGGACTCCCCAAGCCCAGGAAGCATTTTCCCGTCTAAAAGATAAATTTACCACTGCACCTATCCTAGTACATCCCAACCCAGAGCTTGCCTTCATAATAGAGGTGGATGCTTCAGACTGTGCCGTGGGAGCTATACTCTCTCAGAGAACAGGTGAGAAGAATGTCTTGCATCCCTGTGCCTTCTTTTCCCAGCAGTTGTCTTCGGCTGAGAAGAACTACGATGTGGGCAATAGAGAGTTGTTGGCCATTATTGCCGCCTTCAAAGAATGGAGACACCTTCTTCAAGGAGCTGCACAGCAAATAGTCGTTCTGACAGACCATCGTAATCTTGAGTTTATCAGGTCGGCTAAGTGCCTGACTCCTCGCCAGGCTCGCTGGAATCTTTTCTTAAACCAATTTAATTTTATTATTTCTTATAGACCAGGATCGCGCAATGGAAAGGCTGATGCACTCTCTAGGATTTACTCAGCAGAGACACGTCCAATTACTCCTCCTAAGACTATTCTTCCTGACTCTAGATTCCTAGGAGTGATTCATCATCAAGACCTAATTAAAGACATCAAGGAAGCATACATGCGGATTCTTTTTTGGCTCAACCCCCAAGGGACGTAAGTCTTGTCTTTAAGAATGGTGTGTGGATTCTGGGACAACGTCTGTATATACCTGAAACAGTCAGATTGAGAGTATTGCAACTCATTCACGATTCCAAAATAGCGCGGGCATAGAGGAATTCTAAAGACACAGGAATTTCTTTCTCGTTTCTTTTGGTGGCCCACTTGTAGGAAGGATGTTTTGGACTATGTCACTTCGTGTGAGGTTTGTGCAAGATGCAAAACACCTCGCTCTTCACCAACTGGTCTGTTACAGCCTCTTCCCACCCCGTCCCGCCCGTGGGGATCCATTTCTATGGACTTCATTGTGGAATTACCAACCTCTCAAGGGAAGAACACTATTCTAGTGGTGGTTGACCGTCTAACAAAGGCAGCTCATTTTATCCCTTGTGTCGGCTTACCCACTGCAAAACAGACATCAGATTTGATGATTAAAGATGTGTTTAGTTTACATGGAGTACCGGATGAGGTTATTTCAGATCGAGGGGTGCAATTCACTTCTAGGTTTTGGCAAAATTTCTGTGCAGCATTGGACATTAAAGTAAACCTTTCTTCTGCTTTTCATCCCCAGACTAATGGACAAACCGAACGAACCAATCAAACCCTGGAGCAGTATCTCCGCTGCTTTATCTGCCACCTACAGGATGATTGGGTGGATCTACTTCCATTGGCTGAGTTCTCTTACAACAACTCTCAGAGTGCCTCCACTAAACAGTCTCCTTTTTACTCTAATCTAGGTTATCATCCTAACATTCTACCACGATTTCCCATAGAGACGCCTTTGCCAGCAGTGGCTGAAAGAGTCACGACTTTACAGAAGAATATGGATCTTCTAAAGGAGAATCTGGAATCGGCTCAGGAAAGGTACAAGAAGGCAGCAGATAAATTTCGTAAACCTGCACCAGCTTTTAAGGTAGGAGACCTGGTCTGGCTGTCAACCAGAAATCTTAAGTTAAGGATTCCATCGTCTAAGTTGGGACATAAGTACATTGGACCCTATAAAATCAGTAAAATTATAAGTGCCGTTGCTTGTCGTCTTCAATTGCCCAGAACTATGAGAATCCACCCTGTCTTTCATGTATCCCTACTAAAGGCTGCGACACCCAATACGTTTCCTGGACGTTCTTCTCCTTGCCCTGACCCAGTGCTAGTCGATGGTCAGGAGGAATTTGTGGTGGAAAGGATTTTAGATTCCAGGTTGTATAGAAATCAGTTACAATATCTGATTAAATGGCAGGGCTACCCAGTGGAGGACAACTCATGGGAGCCAGTCAATAACGTTAATGCTCCTCGCTTGCTCCGTCAGTTTCATCAGAGGTACCCACACAAGCCTGGTCTGAGGTCATCCGGAGGTTGTCCCTAAGGGGGGAGTAATGTAAGGTTCTGTGTATCTGTTTCTGAAACTCAGTTTGTTCGTCGGCCATTTTGCTTTCTGTTTTGCTGCAGCTATCTTGCCCTCAGTCAAAATGGAGTTTTCCAGCTTGCATGTTCCCGCCCTGATTCTCTCCGTTTGCTTCTTAAACAGCCACAGCTGAGCAATCAGTGCTTCAGAATCTAGCCTGCAGTGAACCTGTGTTCTGACTCCTGAAGCCTTGGACCTTGTACTCCAGCCATTCCTACTGAGGAACTCTGAAGCACTTGTGGACTCTGAACTCTGCTCTTGAGAGCCTCACGTTTGCATGGACTTGCGGTAACAGAGAAGAAGATCTGAATCTGTTGTGGAGAGTTATTGCTGAGCTTAGATTACTCTGGCCTGCTGTGTCTCCTGCTTCTGTGTTTGCAACCTGTGTGTTTATTTTTGCCAATTTGTATGAAGCAATACAAGACCTTCTATATCAACCTGTGTCTCAAGTATTTTCATCGCACCCAAGCACAAGACGCTATATGAACTGTACCACATACATTACAGCCTGCTCTCAGCAGGCACTGAGGAAGCCGCCTCCCTCCAGGACCCCGGCGCCATCTTGGATCCGGGTCCTGGGAGGGAGGAAGCCCTCAGAACAGCGCGATCACATCGCGCTGGTCTGAGGGTCTCAGGGGGGCGCGCAGGGAGCCCCCACCCTGCGCGATCCTCCCCTGTGCCCCCAGTACACCGCGATCATGTTTGATCGCGGTGTGCTAGGGGTTAATGTGCCGGGAGTGGTCCGTGACCACTCCTGACACAGTCACGGGTGTCAGCTGTGATAATCAGCTGACACCCGGCGGCGATTAGCTGCGCTCCCCTCAGGAGCGCAGCTGGTCGCCTATGACGTACTATCCCATCCATGGGCAGAATGGCACGGGTTTTATGGACGGGATAGTACGTCTAATGTCAGAGAGGGGTTATCCCACTTACACATATTTTCCCCTATCCCCATTGTTCTCATTTTATGTATCAACCTTTTGTGTGGCACTGTATCAATAGCTTTTGAGAAGTCCATGAACACCACGTCCACTGCATTCCCTTGGTCCAGTCCTGAACTTACCCCTTCATAAAAGCTTATCAGATTAGTCTGACAAGAACGGTCCCTCGTAAACCCATGCTGATACTGTGTCATGAGGTTATTCAGCTTCAGATACTCCAATATAGTATCCCTTAAAAACCCTCCAGGATTTTACCCACAGTAGATGTTAAGGTCACTGGCCTATAATTTCCAGGTTCAGTTTTTGCCCCCTTTTTGAATATTGGCACCACATTTGCTATATGCCAGTCCTGTGGTACAGACCCAGTTATTATGGAATCTTTAAAGATTAAAAATAATGGTCTATCTATAACTGTACTTAATTCCTGCAGTACTCGGGGTGTATCCCATCCGGGCCCGGGGATTTGTCAACTTTAGTGATTTTTAGACGCCGCCGTACTTCCTGCTGGGTTAAGCAGGTGACATTTAATGGAGAAATTTTTTATCTCTGATCTTGTTATCTGTCATGGGATTTTCTTGTGTAAATACAGTTGAAAAAAAGTCATTTAGCATATTGGCTTTTTCCTCATCCTCATCCACCATTTCACCCAGACTATTTTTAAGGGGACCAACACTATCATTTTTTAGTTTCTTGCTATTTATGTAGTTAAAGAATATTTTGGGATTATTTTTACTTTCTCTGGCAATGAGTCTCTCTGCCTCAATCTTTGCTGTCTTGATTTGCTTTTTACAGAATTTATTCAGTCTTCTGTATTTATTTAATGCCTCATCACTACCTACTTGCTTTAATTCCCTAAACACTTTCTTTTTGTCCCTTATTGCGCCCCTTACAGCTCTATTTAGCCATAGTGGTTTCCTCCTAATTCTAGCATGTTTATTCCCATAGGGTATATACTGTGCACAGGTCCTATTCAGGATACTAATAAACGTCTCCCATTTTCTTTGTGTATTTTTATGTCTCAGGATATCGTCCCAGTTTATTGCACCAAGATCATCTCTCATCCGTTGGAAATTTGCCTTCCTGAAGTTTAGTGTCCTTGTAACCCCTCGACTACACATCTTATTAAAGGATACATGAAAGCTTATTATTTTGTGATCACTATTACCCAAGTGACCCCAACCCTTATATTTGATATGCGGTCTGGCCTGTTGGATAATATTAGGTCTAGCAGTGCCCCCCTCTTGTTGGGTCCTGAACTAGTTGTGAAAGGTAATTGTCTCTCATAGTTGCCAAAAACTTATTACCTTTGCTGGAACTACAGGTTTCTGTTCCCCAATGTATTTCAGGGTAGTTGAAGTCCCCCATAATAATGACTTCTCCTTGAGTTGCTGCTTCATCTATTTGCTTTACGAGGATATTCTCTGTTGCTTCCATTATTTTAGGAGACTTATAACAAACCCTATCAGTAATTTATTATTTTTCCCCCCTCCCCTAATCTCCACCCACAGAGACTCTACATCTTCATTAGATTCACAGATATCATGCAGGATGGGTTTTAAGGATGATTTTACATATAAACACACCCCCCACCTCGCTTATTTTTACGATCATTCCTAAACAGACTATAGCCCTGTAAATTAACCGCCCAGTCATGGCTGCCATCCAGCCAAGTCTCAGATATCCCCACCATGTCATAATTATGTTCCAACAAAATTAATTCTAATTCCGCCATTTTGTTGGTGAGGCTTCTGGCATTAGTATACATGCACTTTATGTATCTCTCTGAACCTCTATTCTTTCTTAAATTATTAACTGTTCTAACCCCACCCCCCATGCCACCCCACCCCCAATTTCATTATTTGTGCCCAGGTCTCTATCTGCACTGCCTTCCCCTCCTATAAAATGAATACCCTCCCACTAGTCCCTAGTTTAAAGACTCCTCCAGGGTAATTAAACGTAATTATTGGCGCTGTGGAAAAAGCCTATAGCGCCCCACAGAGTCTGATTTTCTATGCGGTCTCGGGTACCGGGGGTAGCAGAGACCCCTGAGAACATGATTCGGGTCGGTTTTTACTGACCTCGCTTTTGCAATCGCCGTTATTAATTCTATAACGGAGATCGCAAAAAAAAAGCCGCGATTCTCCATTTAATTTCTCTCCCCTCTGATGTGATCGCACATCAGAGGGGAGAGAAATAGGGTCCCTGGGACCCTGAGCTGTCCCCCATGCCTCCCGGTCCTCCACTGGCTACTGGAGCTGCCCGCTTCTAGTCCCAGCTAAGAAAATGGCAGGCGCATGCGCAGTGCGCCCGCCGAGTTGGATTTTCTCCGGGATCTCGGCTAGGGGTAGCCGAGACCCTAGAGAACATAATTAGGGTCCCCGCAGTCCCCTGCTCTTGCGATCGCCGTTATTAACCATATAACGGCGACCGCAAAGAAAAAAAAAGCCCAGATCCTGCATGTAATTTCTCTCCCTCTGATGTGATCGCACATCAGAGGGGAGAGAAATAGGGTCCCCGGGACCCCCGATACCTCCCGGTGTCCCCTCTGTACTCTCTCAGCTGCTGGCCTCCCGGCGTCTTCATCCTGTAAAAGAAAATGGCGAGTGCATGCGCAGTGCGCCCACCGAATCTGCCTACCGGCAGATTCATTCGTAAAGTGAAAGTACATTTTGATCACTGTGATAAACTATCACAGTGATCAAAATGAAAAAAAATAGTGCATAAACCCCCCCTTATCACCTCCTTAGTTAGGGACATATAATAAAATAAAGAAATTGTATTCATTTTCATTTTTCCATTAGGGTTAGGGTTAGGGCTAGGGTTAGGGTTAGGGCTAGGGTTGCAATTAGGGTTACAATGAGGGTTAGGGATACAATTAGGGTTAGGTATACAATTAGGGTTAGGGATACAATTAGGGTTGGAATTAGGGTTTGGATTAGGGTTAGGGTTGGGATTAGGGTTAGGGGTGTGTTGGGGTTAGGGTTGGAGCTAGAATTGAGGGGTTTCCACTATTTAGGCATATCAAGGGGTCTCCAAACAAAATGTGGCGTTCAAAATATCAAATGGCGCTCCCTCCCTTCCGAGCCCTGCCGTGCGCCCAAAACAGTGGTTTATCCCAACATATGGGGTATCAGCATACTCAGGAAAAGTTTCTCAACAACTTTTGGGGTACAATTTCTCCTGTTACCCTTGGGAAAATAAAAAATAGTGGGCTAAGAAATCATTTTTGAGTAAAAAAATGATTTTTTATTTTCACGGCTCTATGGTTATAAACTTCTGTGAAGCACTTGGAGGTTCAAAGTGCTCACCACACATTAGTTAAGTTCTTTAAGGGGTTAGTTTCCAAAATGGGGTCACTTGTTGGGGGTTTCCACTGTTTAGGCACATCAGGGGCTCTCTAAACACGACATGGCGTCCAGCCAATTCTGCATTGAAAAATGTCAAACGGCGCTCCTTCCCTTGCGACCTCTGCCATGCGCCCAAAAAGTGGTTTACCCCCACATATGGGTATCGGTGTATTCAGAAGAAATTGCACAACAAATTTTGTGTTTCATTTTCTCTTTTAACACTTGTGAAAATAAAAAAAATTGGTTCTGAAATAAAGTTTTTGCAAAAAAA
>JARQOD010000004.1:457820355-457862503 GCA_033576555.1 Oophaga sylvatica | reverse complement strand
CCCCCAAGGGACGTAAGTCTTGTCTTTAAGAATGGTGTGTGGATTCTGGGACAACGTCTGTATATACCTGAAACAGTCAGATTGAGAGTATTGCAACTCATTCACGATTCCAAAATAGCCGGGCATAGAGGAATTCTAAAGACACAGGAATTTCTTTCTCGTTTCTTTTGGTGGCCCACTTGTAGGAAGGATGTTTTGGACTATGTCACTTCGTGTGAGGTTTGTGCAAGATGCAAAACACCTCGCTCTTCACCAACTGGTCTGTTACAGCCTCTTCCCACCCCGTCCCGCCCGTGGGGATCCATTTCTATGGACTTCATTGTGGAATTACCAACCTCTCAAGGGAAGAACACTATTCTAGTGGTGGTTGACCGTCTAACAAAGGCAGCTCATTTTATCCCTTGTGTCGGCTTACCCACTGCAAAACAGACATCAGATTTGATGATTAAAGATGTGTTTAGTTTACATGGAGTACCGGATGAGGTTATTTCAGATCGAGGGGTGCAATTCACTTCTAGGTTTTGGCAAAATTTCTGTGCAGCATTGGACATTAAAGTAAACCTTTCTTCTGCTTTTCATCCCCAGACTAATGGACAAACCGAACGAACCAATCAAACCCTGGAGCAGTATCTCCGCTGCTTTATCTGCCACCTACAGGATGATTGGGTGGATCTACTTCCATTGGCTGAGTTCTCTTACAACAACTCTCAGAGTGCCTCCACTAAACAGTCTCCTTTTTACTCTAATCTAGGTTATCATCCTAACATTCTACCACGATTTCCCATAGAGACGCCTTTGCCAGCAGTGGCTGAAAGAGTCACGACTTTACAGAAGAATATGGATCTTCTAAAGGAGAATCTGGAATCGGCTCAGGAAAGGTACAAGAAGGCAGCAGATAAATTTCGTAAACCTGCACCAGCTTTTAAGGTAGGAGACCTGGTCTGGCTGTCAACCAGAAATCTTAAGTTAAGGATTCCATCGTCTAAGTTGGGACATAAGTACATTGGACCCTATAAAATCAGTAAAATTATAAGTGCCGTTGCTTGTCGTCTTCAATTGCCCAGAACTATGAGAATCCACCCTGTCTTTCATGTATCCCTACTAAAGGCTGCGACACCCAATACGTTTCCTGGACGTTCTTCTCCTTGCCCTGACCCAGTGCTAGTCGATGGTCAGGAGGAATTTGTGGTGGAAAGGATTTTAGATTCCAGGTTGTATAGAAATCAGTTACAATATCTGATTAAATGGCAGGGCTACCCAGTGGAGGACAACTCATGGGAGCCAGTCAATAACGTTAATGCTCCTCGCTTGCTCCGTCAGTTTCATCAGAGGTACCCACACAAGCCTGGTCTGAGGTCATCCGGAGGTTGTCCCTAAGGGGGGAGTAATGTAAGGTTCTGTGTATCTGTTTCTGAAACTCAGTTTGTTCGTCGGCCATTTTGCTTTCTGTTTTGCTGCAGCTATCTTGCCCTCAGTCAAAATGGAGTTTTCCAGCTTGCATGTTCCCGCCCTGATTCTCTCCGTTTGCTTCTTAAACAGCCACAGCTGAGCAATCAGTGCTTCAGAATCTAGCCTGCAGTGAACCTGTGTTCTGACTCCTGAAGCCTTGGACCTTGTACTCCAGCCATTCCTACTGAGGAACTCTGAAGCACTTGTGGACTCTGAACTCTGCTCTTGAGAGCCTCACGTTTGCATGGACTTGCGGTAACAGAGAAGAAGATCTGAATCTGTTGTGGAGAGTTATTGCTGAGCTTAGATTACTCTGGCCTGCTGTGTCTCCTGCTTCTGTGTTTGCAACCTGTGTGTTTATTTTTGCCAATTTGTATGAAGCAATACAAGACCTTCTATATCAACCTGTGTCTCAAGTATTTTCATCGCACCCAAGCACAAGACGCTATATGAACTGTACCACATACATTACAGCCTGCTCTCAGCAGGCACTGAGGAAGCCGCCTCCCTCCAGGACCCCGGCGCCATCTTGGATCCGGGTCCTGGGAGGGAGGAAGCCCTCAGAACAGCGCGATCACATCGCGCTGGTCTGAGGGTCTCAGGGGGGCGCGCAGGGAGCCCCCACCCTGCGCGATCCTCCCCTGTGCCCCCAGTACACCGCGATCATGTTTGATCGCGGTGTGCTAGGGGTTAATGTGCCGGGAGTGGTCCGTGACCACTCCTGACACAGTCACGGGTGTCAGCTGTGATAATCAGCTGACACCCGGCGGCGATTAGCTGCGCTCCCCTCAGGAGCGCAGCTGGTCGCCTATGACGTACTATCCCATCCATGGGCAGAATGGCACGGGTTTTATGGACGGGATAGTACGTCTAATGTCAGAGAGGGGTTATCCCACTTACACATATTTTCCCCTATCCCCATTGTTCTCATTTTATGTATCAACCTTTTGTGTGGCACTGTATCAATAGCTTTTGAGAAGTCCATGAACACCACGTCCACTGCATTCCCTTGGTCCAGTCCTGAACTTACCCCTTCATAAAAGCTTATCAGATTAGTCTGACAAGAACGGTCCCTCGTAAACCCATGCTGATACTGTGTCATGAGGTTATTCAGCTTCAGATACTCCAATATAGTATCCCTTAAAAAACCCTCCAGGATTTTACCCACAGTAGATGTTAAGCTCACTGGCCTATAATTTCCAGGTTCAGTTTTTGCCCCCTTTTTGAATATTGGCACCACATTTGCTATATGCCAGTCCTGTGGTACAGACCCAGTTATTATGGAATCTTTAAAGATTAAAAATAATGGTCTATCTATAACTGTACTTAATTCCTGCAGTACTCGGGGGTGTATCCCATCCGGGCCCGGGGATTTGTCAACTTTAGTGATTTTTAGACGCCGCCGTACTTCCTGCTGGGTTAAGCAGGTGACATTTAATGGAGAAATTTTTTTATCTCTGATCTTGTTATCTGTCATGGGATTTTCTTGTGTAAATACAGTTGAAAAAAAGTCATTTAGCATATTGGCTTTTTCCTCATCCTCATCCACCATTTCACCCAGACTATTTTTAAGGGGACCAACACTATCATTTTTTAGTTTCTTGCTATTTATGTAGTTAAAGAATATTTTGGGATTATTTTTACTTTCTCTGGCAATGAGTCTCTCTGCCTCAATCTTTGCTGTCTTGATTTGCTTTTTACAGAATTTATTCAGTCTTCTGTATTTATTTAATGCCTCATCACTACCTACTTGCTTTAATTCCCTAAACACTTTCTTTTTGTCCCTTATTGCGCCCCTTACAGCTCTATTTAGCCATAGTGGTTTCCTCCTAATTCTAGCATGTTTATTCCCATAGGGTATATACTGTGCACAGGTCCTATTCAGGATACTAATAAACGTCTCCCATTTTCTTTGTGTATTTTTATGTCTCAGGATATCGTCCCAGTTTATTGCACCAAGATCATCTCTCATCCGTTGGAAATTGCCTTCCTGAAGTTTAGTGTCCTTGTAACCCCTCGACTACACATCTTATTAAAGGATACATGAAAGCTTATTATTTTGTGATCACTATTACCCAAGTGACCCCCAACCCTTATATTTGATATGCGGTCTGGCCTGTTGGATAATATTAGGTCTAGCAGTGCCCCCCCTCTTGTTGGGTCCTGAACTAGTTGTGAAAGGTAATTGTCTCTCATAGTTGCCAAAAACTTATTACCTTTGCTGGAACTACAGGTTTCTGTTCCCCAATGTATTTCAGGGTAGTTGAAGTCCCCCATAATAATGACTTCTCCTTGAGTTGCTGCTTCATCTATTTGCTTTACGAGGATATTCTCTGTTGCTTCCATTATTTTAGGAGACTTATAACAAACCCCTATCAGTAATTTATTATTTTTCCCCCCTCCCCTAATCTCCACCCACAGAGACTCTACATCTTCATTAGATTCACAGATATCATGCAGGATGGGTTTTAAGGATGATTTTACATATAAACACACCCCCCACCTCGCTTATTTTTACGATCATTCCTAAACAGACTATAGCCCTGTAAATTAACCGCCCAGTCATGGCTGCCATCCAGCCAAGTCTCAGATATCCCCACCATGTCATAATTATGTTCCAACAAAATTAATTCTAATTCCGCCATTTTGTTGGTGAGGCTTCTGGCATTAGTATACATGCACTTTATGTATCTCTCTGAACCTCTATTCTTTCTTAAATTATTAACTGTTCTAACCCCACCCCCCATGCCACCCCACCCCCAATTTCATTATTTGTGCCCAGGTCTCTATCTGCACTGCCTTCCCCTCCTATAAAATGAATACCCTCCCCACTAGTCCCTAGTTTAAAGACTCCTCCAGGGTAATTAAACGTAATTATTGGCGCTGTGGAAAAAGCCTATAGCGCCCCACAGAGTCTGATTTTCTATGCGGTCTCGGGTACCGGGGGTAGCAGAGACCCCTGAGAACATGATTCGGGTCGGTTTTTACTGACCTCGCTTTTGCAATCGCCGTTATTAATTCTATAACGGAGATCGCAAAAAAAAAGCCGCGATTCTCCATTTAATTTCTCTCCCCTCTGATGTGATCGCACATCAGAGGGGAGAGAAATAGGGTCCCTGGGACCCCTGAGCTGTCCCCCATGCCTCCCGGTCCTCCACTGGCTACTGGAGCTGCCCGCTTCTAGTCCCAGCTAAGAAAATGGCAGGCGCATGCGCAGTGCGCCCGCCGAGTTGGATTTTCTCCGGGATCTCGGCTAGGGGTAGCCGAGACCCTAGAGAACATAATTAGGGTCCCCCGCAGTCCCCCTGCTCTTGCGATCGCCGTTATTAACCATATAACGGCGACCGCAAAAGAAAAAAAAAGCCCAGATCCTGCATGTAATTTCTCTCCCCTCTGATGTGATCGCACATCAGAGGGGAGAGAAATAGGGTCCCCGGGACCCCCGATACCTCCCGGTGTCCCCTCTGTACTCTCTCAGCTGCTGGCCTCCCGGCGTCTTCATCCTGTAAAAGAAAATGGCGAGTGCATGCGCAGTGCGCCCACCGAATCTGCCTACCGGCAGATTCATTCGTAAAGTGAAAGTACATTTTGATCACTGTGATAAACTATCACAGTGATCAAAATGAAAAAAATAGTGCATAAACCCCCCCTTATCACCTCCTTAGTTAGGGACATATAATAAAATAAAGAAATTGTATTCATTTTCATTTTTCCATTAGGGTTAGGGTTAGGGCTAGGGTTAGGGTTAGGGCTAGGGTTGCAATTAGGGTTACAATGAGGGTTAGGGATACAATTAGGGTTAGGTATACAATTAGGGTTAGGGATACAATTAGGGTTGGAATTAGGGTTTGGATTAGGGTTAGGGTTGGGATTAGGGTTAGGGGTGTGTTGGGGTTAGGGTTGGAGCTAGAATTGAGGGGTTTCCACTATTTAGGCATATCAAGGGGTCTCCAAACAAAATGTGGCGTTCAAAATATCAAATGGCGCTCCCTCCCTTCCGAGCCCTGCCGTGCGCCCAAACAGTGGTTTATCCCAACATATGGGGTATCAGCATACTCAGGAAAAGTTTCTCAACAACTTTTGGGGTACAATTTCTCCTGTTACCCTTGGGAAAATAAAAAATAGTGGGCTAAGAAATCATTTTTGAGTAAAAAAATGATTTTTTATTTTCACGGCTCTATGTTATAAACTTCTGTGAAGCACTTGGAGGTTCAAAGTGCTCACCACACATCTAGTTAAGTTCTTTAAGGGGTCTAGTTTCCAAAATGGGGTCACTTGTTGGGGGTTTCCACTGTTTAGGCACATCAGGGGCTCTCTAAACACGACATGGCGTCCAGCCAATTCTGCATTGAAAAAGTCAAACGGCGCTCCTTCCCTTGCGACCTCTGCCATGCGCCCAAAAAGTGGTTTACCCCCACATATGGGGTATCGGTGTATTCAGAAGAAATTGCACAACAAATTTTGTGTTTCATTTTCTCTTTTAACACTTGTGAAAATAAAAAAAATTGGTTCTGAAATAAAGTTTTTGCAAAAAAAGTTAAATGTTAATTTTTTCCTTCCACATTGCTTCAGTTCCTGTGAAGCACGTAAAGGGTTAATAAACTTCTTGAATGTGGTTTTGAGCACCTTGAGGGGTGCAGTTTTTAGAATGGTGTCACTTTTGGGTATTTTCTATCATATAGACCCTCAAAGTGACTTCAAATGTGATGTGGACCCTAAAAAAAATGGTGTTGTAAAAATGAGAAATAGCTGGTCAACTTTTAACCCTTATAACTTTGTAACGAAAAAAAAAAATTGTTCCCAAAAGTGTGCTGATGTAAAGTAGACATGTGGAAAATGTTATTTATTAAGAAATATGTGTGACATATCTCTCTGATTTAAGGGCATAAAAATTTAAAGTTTGAAAATTGCTAAATTTTCAAAATTTTCGCCATATTTCTGTTTTTTTCATAAATAAACGCAAGTCATAAATTTTTTTTTTTGCCACTAACGTGAAGTACAATATGTCACGAAAAAAACCTTCTCAGAATCAGCTGGATTTGTTAAAGCGTTCCAGAGTTATAACCTCATAAATTGACAGTGGTCAGAATTGTAAAAATTGGCCCAGTCATTAAGCTGCAAAATGGCTCTGTCACTAAGGGGTTAAACATTGTTGGCAGCAATCTACCAACCACTCCCTATTGAAAGCACAGATATAATCAGCTGAACCCAGCATGCATGTGTATCTGGGCTGGGGAGGAAAAGCTGAATGCTGAATTAATATTTGCCCATCAGCTACTCCAGGTGTATGGGCGCCTTTTACTCTCTTCCCTTTGTTACTTACGGTAATTTTGTGTCCAATTGTTTCAGATCCAACAATAATACCCTGTATTTGAGAAGTAGTGAATGAGGATTTCATTCCAATGAAGTTGATATTATATAAGCAATGAAGTCAGTGCTCAGCATTTCTTACAAAAGAAGTAAGCAATGTAAACAGGCATTGCTTATATTACAGTGGAAAAAAACACAAATATTTCTTATATATGAAAACAGCCTAAAAAGTGTGAGATCGGTTCTGTCAACAAACTTTCCGGTAACACTGATGAATAAAGAGAACTATTGCGCTATCTCCAGTTTGTTATTGCTGAAATGCCGAGGATGATAAGCCCTTCAAAAGAACAAAGAAAGATTTTATATAACCCTGTCTTCTTAAAGTTTTCTAATGTCAGTGCTTTTGGACAAACTCCATTTCACTTTTATGTTCTGTTTGTTTTGTTTCAGAAAAAAATTCAAACAATTTATTTCCCAAGACCAATGTGAAGTAAAATAAAACTTTTTCTTTAATCCAAAATAAACAGGATGCCATGTAGTTAGCGGACATATCACAGCATAATGTTTATTTAAATGGAACCACAGTGGGAAAGTGCAATATTTAGAGTGAATATACAGTAACTTGGAATCTACTGATCTAAATACCACTAGATTCTGGACTTAGGAGTCCAGTGGGTGGTCCTACTCCTGAATGAGCAGAGACGTCATACATTATAAGTTACACTAAGTCTTTAAGCCAATCTTCCCTGCTTATCCTGCTCTACTTCAAGTGGATAGGATGGCAAGCTCAATATGGTAGATTCATCAGGGACCATAGAGAACATGATATCTGGGACTAAATCACTCAAGCCTTGACACCATTGAAAATATTGGCCTTAAAAGAGACACATGCACAACAATGCAAAAAATGTTAAACCACAACTTAAAATAAACAGCAAATACAATGTTCTATATATTTTGAAAAGTTGTCCCGTTCAGCTAGGAAATGAACCATTCCTTAATGATTTTGACCTCCTGAACTCAAATCTGACAACAAAAATTTTAATTTGGCTCTTGTTTCTTTATAAAAGATTTTTCCTTTTACTGTACATATAATATATGCATAAAAGTTTCATCACTTTGAAACCTTATTAGGTTTGCAAATATAAAGTTGCAGAATATTTTGTTATGCCAAAATTTCTGACATTTATTTGAGGAAATTTAGCAATAATTCAACTAACTAAAACATGTCTAGAGGTATGTGCACATGTTGCGGATTTCGATGCGTTTCCGCAGCGCTTTCAGACGCGTTGAATTACATGAAATCCGCAGTGTAGTGCACGGCTAACTTAAGTTAATATGAAATGAAGAATGGCTGTGCACATGCTGCACACAGATTTGCAGCTGTTTTTTTTTCCCAGCATGTCACTTCTTTTTTGCGGATCCGCAGAAGCATTTCTACTCTGGCACATCATCATGTTCATTCTCTCTCTCAACAAATCCGCACAGCAAAAACGCAATAAAATCCACCACAAATCCGCATCAACTCTGCAGGAAATCCGCAAGAATTTTTACCTACTTTTTCTGCCAGTAGGTGCAGATTCTATGCAGAAAATTCTGCAGACTAATCTGCAGCGTGTGCACATACCCTAAACATTAATGCAAATTATAAACAGTTACATAAATTTCACTACAAAATATAGACTTATTTCAGTGACATCTCTTCTGTTTTTTTTCTTCTACTCCTGCATCAGATAATCTCTGACAATTGTCCAACATTAATCTGCAAGCATTGATGGATTCCAGTTTCCTTGATATCTTTTCTCCATAGTCAAATATCTTGGTGAATTCTTTCATCTCACTCGTCGCTTACTGCATCGCAGTTTGGTGGAAAAAAGTCTAGATGAGAATGTAAGAAATTAATCTTTTAGCATATGTTACAGCCAAGATCCTTATATGTTTTAAGGAGATTTCCCACCAACTCTTCATAGTTAGGCTTTTTTTACACTTAGGCCGGGATCACACATGTGACGAAAACATCCGACGCTCGCATGTGAAATCCCAGCTCTGGCGCCGGCACTCGGGAGTGGAGTGCGCGGCTGCATGTAGTTATATGTAGTGCCGGCGCCAGAGCTGGGATTTCACATGCGAGCGTCGGACGTTTTCGTCTCATGTGTGATCCCGGCCTTACCGTGATTTTTGCGGCCCGTTATTGAGGGCCTTTTTTTACGGGCCATATCGCCACAATTTTCAAGGTCTGCCGCAATAACGGACCGCAAAAAACTTCCGTAACTTCCAATTTTGCGGAAATCATTAATTTTCTATGGGGGCCATGTCCATAAGCCGTGAGCTAGATATTTTTACGCGGCCGTATATACGGCCCTCACGGCCATACAGCACACGGCCCTCAGTAGTAAAACGGGCCCAAAAACACGGTAAGTGTAAAACCAGCCTTAACCTTGTGACTTGTAGGATCGCTACTTCCAACAGGTCGTGCTATAGAGTTAAAGTCCTCTTTTTCTCTGAAGAGTCAATTTGCATATTGAATCTCTCAGAGTAGCATTGCACGTTGAATAAGTCAGAGCTGGTATGTCACTCTCCACAAGGAGAAACCTTACTCCTTAGACCTCAGTCCAGAGCCTCTCACCTAGCCAAATCTGTTCTCATATTTTACACAGACGAGGGCCATTAGCCAGAAACACCGTGTCTGCAAATTGAGATAGAATCGCTGCTTCCAACAGGTGGCGCTATAGAGTTCAAGTTCTCTTTTCCTCTGAAGAGGCAATTTGCATAATTAACCTTAGAAATTTATCAGTGAGATACCTGAATGCTTGTACATTTTTATCCATTGCCTTTGTAAGGAAGAAGACCGGGCTGTGTGTACCAATGAGACACAGGGTCCGGAACTGCCGAGGCCGCGTGCAGTGTTGCAGGGGGGAAGGAAATGGGAGATGGCAAGAACCCATGATCCAAAGACAA
This sequence comes from Oophaga sylvatica, assembly GCA_033576555.1. NCBI lineage: Eukaryota > Metazoa > Chordata > Amphibia > Anura > Dendrobatidae > Oophaga > Oophaga sylvatica. The sequence continues at coordinate 457,852,786 of JARQOD010000004.1, read as the reverse complement.
GGGGCGTGGTAAGCAAGGGGGAGTAGAGAGGGTTTAGAGCAGGAAGAGGCAGAGAGTTCCTGCCATAGAGAAGAGAGAGCAAGGACCTGATGTGCGCCACAGAGAGAGTCAGACCACACGCTAGTGAGAGAGAACAAAGGCAACATATGCCGACTGGGAGAGTGTAGTGCAGGACTCCTAATTGCAGAGCATGGTGAACGGTAAGGTGTTGTGCAGGACCGCCGAATGCAGAGCATGCCAAGCGGGTCAGTGTGATGCAAAACTCCCAACTGCAGAGCACGCCAAGTGGGAGATTGTTGTAAAAGACTCCAGGCTGTAGAGCATAGTGATGGACTAGGGGCTCAACGGGTCAGACTGGTGATAGCCTGTTGCCGCCAGAAGAGAGAGCACAGATCCGTTGGGCGGGGAAGCCTAAAGGTCTCAGTACCAGCATCGGCCGCTTCTCAACTTTCAGTCATGGAGGAGGGAAAAGCAACAGACTCACGATAAGTGAAGCAGTAAAGGCATAGACTGCGGCCCTGAGTTATACTGTTCTTCATGTTATTTAACTTAAAAATCTGTTTAACCCTCTGTTGGCTCCCTGCGAGGAGAACCCCTCTTATGTTAATTAAACCTCACCCTTGTTAACCTTTGCCCTGTGTCTCTGTGTTACTGCATCCTTTTACCTGTTTTACACCTTTACAAAGTTCTTCATTAGGCCCAACTTGATATGTAATGGTGGTAACAAAATCTCATGTGGGTCAACAAGTGTTGGATGCTGGAGATTTTTACTCCGTGGCTGAAGTGAATGTCGGAATCTCTTTTATTGTAGTTATATTCTTTTGCACACTCACACAGAAAGCATCAGTACTTTGTGTATCCACCCCAAGTAAGAGGGCAACGACCTTTAAAATACCACAGGAAGGCTCTAAATGTTCGTCATAGTTCAGGCATCTCCAAAGCTGTTTCAGGTTGTCATAGGTTTCCTTCATGTGGACTGCATAACCAACTGGAATTGAACGTAGTGCATTGCCATTATGCCTCAAGTTGGCTTTTAGGCTTGCTTTGGACGAATTGATGAAGAGCCTCCATTCTTCTAGATTATAACTTATCTTCAGAATTTCCATTAAATTGTTGATGTTGTTGCATGCCACAAGATCGCTCTCCATAAAGAAATATTGGACAAGATCCTTATCACAGTTGCAGAACAAAGAAATACGAATATTATGCAATAGGAGATTCCACTGCTGTAGCCTGGTGCATAAGAGCTTAGCGATACTCTTGGGCAGATCCCAATCTCTACAAGATCGTTCAGTTCAGTTATAAGGTGTTGTTCAGTTGATGTTGCTGACCAAAAGTCTGTGTCGGGAGAGGAAGATGCTTAATGACACCAAGGACCCTCTTTTTCCTCTCTTGACTAGACTGAAATTGATTCTGAAGCTTTTGGAGCCAGCAGTTCTTCTGTACATTGTATTGGGCGCATTGCAGATGGAATGTTTGGATGTTATAAAGTCGTCTTCCTCTTCTTTGTAATTCCTTTCTTAATGAAATTCCAATTGGTAGAGTGATCGGTTGTCTCTCTCTGGATCATTGGGACTGCAAAAGGCATAGATTTCCCCTTTCCATGCAACCAATGGGTAAGATGGGATGCACATCTATTACAGCATATGTGTGGAGCTCTACTCTTGTCCTGATCTCCAATTTTGCAGCAAAATACAGGTTATAGGCGTTCCTTATCATGGTAGAGAAGTTTTGCCTTTGTGATGCAAGAGCGAGGCATATCTCAAAAAACATAGAAACATGTATATATGCTAAGAAATTAAGCTAAGAAATCCTAAAACTGTAAAATTTGCACAGAGAGCATTCATAAAAGTTGGTGATACAACTGTAATTAGGATTACATCACTGGAGCAGTGTTGGTGTTTTTTGATTGGTCACCCTAAGATGATAGAATACTGAAGGCTCAATACAACAAATAGATGATGTAAGAGCCTAGCTACTAACAATTCAGTAATGATGATGAAATATTAAAAACACAATTATTCTAAAAGCCTGTATGAAAGGTGTCATAATTACAACCTCCTCTGGATCTTGAAAATTACAGCCAATAAGCAAATTTAAGCATTATATTTATTTTCAGCACCACAAAATTAGTTGAGTACAACTGTTTTCGCCTCTGAACCAATTTGGCTGTAGAACAGTATAATAGGAGAGTTTTATACCAACAGATAACTTTAAGTAACTGAACAGGCTAAATGTTTGTTTTTCAACAATCACCATATTAAAAAAGGTACAAAATTGTATACAGTCATGGCCAAAAGTTTTGAGAATGACACAAATATTATATTTTCATATGATCTGCTGCCCTCTGGTTTTTATTTGTGTTTGACACATGTTTTTATCACAGACAGAAATATAATTGCAAACATATGAGTAACAAAAGCTTATATTGACAGTAAGAATGAGTTAATGCAGCAAGTCAATATTTGCAGTGTTGACCCTTCTTCTTCAGGACCTCTGCAATTCTCCCTGGCATGCTCTCAATCAACTTCTGGACCAAATCCTGACTGATAGCAGTCCATTCTTGCACAATTAATGCTTTCATTTTGTCAGAATTTTTAGGTTTTTGTTTGTCCACCAGTCTCTTGATGATTGACCACAAGTTCTCAATGGGATTAAGATCTGGGGAGTTTCCAGGCCATGGACCCAAAATCTCTATGTTTTGTTCCCTGAGCCATTTAGTTATCACCTTTGCTTTATGGCAAGGTGCTCCATCATGCTGGAAAAGGCACTGTTGATCGCCAAACTGCTCTTGGAGGGTTGGGAAAAGTTGCTCTTGGAGGACATTCTGGTACCATTCTTTATTCATGGCTATGTTTTTAGGCAAGACTGTGAGAGAGCCGATTCCCTTGGCTGAGAAGCAACCCCACACATGAATGGTTTCAGGATGCTTAACAGTTGGCATGAGACAAGACTGGTGGTATCGCTCACCTTGTCTTCTCCGAATGAGGCGTTTTCTTGATGTCCCATACAATCGAAAAGGGGATTCATCAGAGAAAATAACTTTACCCCAGTCCTCAGCAGCCCACTGCCTGTACCTTTTGCAGAATATCAGTCTGTCCATGATGTTTTTTCTGGAGAGAAGTGGCTTCTTTGCTGCCCTCCTTGAGACCAGGCCTTGCTCCAAGAGTCTCCACCTCACAATGCGTGCAGATGCACTCACACCTGCCTGCTGCCATTCCTGAGAAAGCTCTGCACTGCTGGTAGCCCATTCCCGCAGCTGAAACACTTTTAAGAGACGGTCCTGGCACTTGCTGGTCTTTCTTGGGCGCCCTGGAGCCTTTTTGGCAACAATGGAACCTCTCTCCTTAAAGTTCTTGATATGCGATAGATTGTTGACTGAGGTGCAATCTTTCTAGCTGCGATACTCTTCCCTGTTAGGCCATTTTTGTGCATTGCAATGATGACTGCACGTGTTTCTTTAGAGATAACCATGGTTAACAGAAGAGAAACAATGATGCCAAGCACCAGCCTCCTTTTAAAGTGTCCAGTGGTGTCATTCTTACTTAATCATGACAGATTGATCTCCAGCCATGTCCTCATCAACACCCACACCTGTGTTAATGGAGCAATCACTGAAAAGAGGTTAGCTGGTCCTTTTAAGGCATGGCTGCAATGATGTTGAAATGTGTTTTGGGGGATAAAGTTCATTTTCTAGCCAAATATTGACTTTGCAAGTAATTGCTGTTAAGCTGATCACTCTTTATAACATTCTGGAGTATATGCAAATTGCCATTAGAAAAAGTGAAGCAGTAGACTTTGTAAAAATTAATATTTGTGTCATTCTCAAAACTTTTGGCCATGACTGTACAGTCATATTTCAATGTGCAAAATTGTATGGAGATGTATTAATCTCTGTGGACAAGTCTACTCATACAATGCATACACAAATGTATATAGGGTGATTTGGATTTTGTCATAAATGATAGATACAGAAGGAGGGGAACCAAAGCATAAGGCTGTGTGCACACGTTGCGGATTTTCTGCGGTTTCGCAGTGTTTTATTTTAGCGTGGAATTGCTGCAGATCCGCGAGTGTTTGAGCACACAATGTTGTTCAATGTTAAAAAAATTGCAGCAAAATCCATGCAGAATCGCAGTATTTTTTTTCCGCAGCATGTCAATTCTTTTCGCGGATCTGCAGCGTTTCTGCAGCAATTTACTTCCATTGAGTCAGGCAAATCCGCAGCAAATCTACAGGTGTAAAAAGATCTGCGGATTTGCTGTGGATTTGGGTGTCAAAAACCCTGCAGAGGGAAGAAGAAGTCACCATTTTGCATCTTGCAACGAGCATGGACTCCTATTGTCACATGGGGATGGATGTCGTGCGTCTGGTTGAGCTGTTAATGTGTGTGTGTCTGTCTGTGTGTGTCTGTCTGTGTCTGTCCCCAATGGATGATGGGATTGTACTTAGTTGTCAGATGGGACTACTGCACCCATCCCACTATGATGATGGGAGAGTAATCCATTGTCCGGCGACTGAGTACAATGTACAAAACACATAACACATAATAACATACAATACACATACAGTACATACAACATACATTACATACCATATACACCTAATTTCCGTAAGCCCTCGATCTCCTGTAAAAAATTAAAAAAATAATAAAACAATAGTATACTCCCTGGTCCGTAGTAATCCAATAATGACTGTCCCACGCCGTTCTCCCATGTCCACTGGCGATACAGTACAGCATCTAATCGCTGCTGCAGTGTATCGCTGAGCCAGCGGAGTTCTCCAGAGTTTTGCAGCTCCGTGCTGTCACTTACGGCACTAGAGCTGCATGAGAATTTTCCTACGCAGCTGAAGTGCCGTAAGTGTGAGTACCGGAGTGAATGAACTCTGGTAAACTCTCGTGCATGTGCAGTGATACACTGCAGGAGCTTTAGCTCCTGTCAGTGTGTGACCTGAGCAATGGAGAGCAGTCACATGTAATCATGTGACTGTTCTCCACGAGAGATCGTCATGGAACACTTGTTACATGGACTACATCGGACCAGGGAGTATACTATTGATTAATTATTTTCTATTTTTTTGCAGGAGATCGATGACTTTGAGGAATTAGGCGTGCAATAAAGATGGAAAACCGTTTTGTGTTTTATTTCATTAAGAGACTTTTTTAAAACCATGTCTTTATTTAACCCTTTCAATACTATAGGGTTAGTAAAGGAGAGGTGTCTTATTGATGCCTCTCCATTACTAACCGGGCTTAATGTCACCTTACAATACAAAGATGACATTAACCCCTTATTACCCCATATGCCACTGCTACAGGGCAGTGGGAAGAGAGAGGCTAAGCACTAGAATTGGTGTATCTTAAAGGTGTGAATAGGGTTAGGGTTAGGGTTGGGGCTAGAGTTGGAGTTAGGGTTGGGATTATAGGGTTAGGGGTGTGTTAGGGTTAGGTTTGTGGTTAGGGTTATGGTTAGGGTTGTGATTAGGGTTAGGTTTGTGGTTGGGGTTATGGTTGGGATTAGGGTTAGGGGTGTGATTAGGGTTATGGTTAGGGTTGGGACTAGAGTTGGGGTTAGGGTTGGGATTAGGGTTAGGGGTATGTTAAGGTTAAGTTGGGGCTAGAGTTGGGGCTAGGGGTGGGATTAGGGTTAGGGTTGTGTTAGAGTTAGGTTTGTGATTGGGGTTATGGTTAGGGTTGGGATTAGGATTAGGAGTGTGTTAGGGTTTGAGCTAGAGTTGGGGTTAGGGTTGGGATTAGGATTAGGGTTGTGTTAGGGTTAGGTTTGTGGTTTGGGTTAGGATTAAGATTAGCGGTGTGTTAGGGTTAGGTTTGTGTTTAGGTTTATGGTTAGGGTTGGGGCTAGAGTTGGGGTTAAGGTTGGGAATAGGGTTAGGGGTGTGTTAGGGTTAGGTTTGTGGTTAGAGTTGTGGTTAGGGTTGAGATTAGGGTTAGGGTTGTGTTAGATTTGTGGTTAGGGTTATGGTTTGCGTTGTGATTAGGGTTAGGGGTGTGATTAGGGTTAGTGTTGGGGATAGTGTTGGGTTTAGGGTTGGGATTAGGGTTAGGGGTGTGTTAGGGTTAGGTTTGTGGTTAGGGTTATGGTTAGTGTTGGGATTAGGGTTAGGGGTGTGATTAGGGTTAGGGTTGGGCTAGCATTGGGGTTAGGGTTGGGGTTAGGTTTGTGGTGAGGGTTATGAATAGGTTTAGGATTAGGGTTAGGGGTGTTTTGGGGTTAGGGTTGGAATTCTAATTGGGGGGTTTCCACTGTTTAGGAACATCAGGTGCTCTCCAAATGCAACATGGCGTCCGATCTCAATTTCAGCAAATTTTAAGCTCTGACGTGCACCCAAATAGTTTTCACCCCCACATATGGGGTATTAGCGTTTTCAAGGACAAATTGTACAACTTTTGAGTCCAATTTCTACTGTTACCCTTGTTAAAATATAACAAATTGGACCTGAAGTTAATTTTCTGAGAAAAAAAGTTAAATGTTCATTTTTTCATTTTTATTTTCATTGTAGGTAAGGCTGGGTTCACATTGCGTTAGTGCAGTCCGCTCAACGCATGCGTTAAACAGACTGCACTAACTCAAGTGCCTATTTAAGATTCCGTTATGCGATCGTGCTAGCGCAGATGCTCAATCTGCGCTAGCAGTGACGGACCCGAACGCTGCAGACCGCGCCGAGGGTCCATCACAGAATGACGGCAGATCGCTAATGCATGCCAATTATGACATGCGTTAGCGATGCGCTACATAATGGCAGTCTATGGGTGCGCTAACGCATCCATTACATAGCGTTAGTGTCGCTATGTAACGGATGCCGTCAGCGCATTTCCATTGATGCAATGTGAACCCAGCCAAAGGGATATGCCAGATATCTGTGACCCGGCATCTGAGTCTTACAAGGACAAATATTTCTGCGATGTATGCTGGACCAAATCTTCCGAGAACTATATCCAGAATGGGATGCATTCCCAAATTTCGGTCAGATGCATTTGGTAATTACAAATGTTATTTAACAATTAATACTATTTTTTAAAAATTGGACTGAGAATGATTTTTTTTTTAGCAAAAGATATTAAACAGAGGTAGAGGTCGGTCAGAGACAAGTTCCATAAATTTGTATCCTCTTGCAACAAGAGTGGCTCCTCACCCCAGAAGAAGAATTTCCCATTGTTTGCGGAGAGGGAATTTTTGTTGACAAGCAGGACATTGCGGAGGTAAGTTTTTCAAACTATTATTATTATTATTATTATTATTATTTATTTCTATAGCACCATTGATTCCATGGTGCTGTACATGAGAAGGGGTTACATACAAATTACAGGTATCACTTACAGTAAACAAACTAACAATGACAGACTGATACAGAGGGGAGAGGACCCTGCCCTTTCGGGCTTACATTCTACAGGATTGTGAGGCAGGAGACAGTAGGTCGGGGGGTTGCAGCAGTTCCGGTGTTGGTTGAGGCGATATCTCCGGTAGTGGTGAGGAGGTAGCAGGGTCATTGCAGGCTTTAGGCTTTCCTGAAGAGATGGGTTTTCAGGTTCCGTCTGAAGGATCCGAATATGTTTGATAGTCGGACGTGTTGGGGCAAAGAATTCCAGAGGATGGGGGATATTCGGGAGAAGTCTTGGAGGCGGTTGGGTGAGGAGCGAATAAGTGTGGAGGAGAAGGATGTCTTGGGAGGATCGGAGATTACGTGAGGGAAGATATCGGGAGATTAGTTCAGAGATATAAGGAGGAGACAGATTATAGATGGCCTTGTAGGTCAGTATTAGTAATTTGAACTGGATACGCTGAGGGAATGGGAGCCAGTGAAGAGATTTGCAGAGGGGAGAAGCGGAGGAGTAGCGAGGAGAGAGGTGAATTAGTCGTGCAGCAGAGTTAAGGATGGACTGGAGAGGTGCGAGGGTGTTAGCAGGGAGGCCAGAGAAAAGGGTGTTGCAGTAGTCGAGGCGGAGATGAGGGCGTGCACAATCATTTTAGTAGATTGAGGGTTGAGGAAAGGACGGATTCTTGAAATATTTTTGAGCTGGAGGCGACAGGAGGTGGAGAGAGCTTGGATGTGCGGTTTGAAGGACAGGGCAGAGTCAAGGGTTACTCCGAGGCAGCGGACTTCTGGTACAGGGGAAAGCGTGATGTCGTTAATTGTGATAGATAGGTCAGGTAAGGAAGATCTGTGGGATGGGGGAAAGATTATGAGTTCAGATTTGTCCACATTGAGTTTGAGGAAGCGGGAGGAGAAGAAGGAGGATATGGCTGATAGACACTCTGGGATTCTGGATAGCAGAGAGGTGATGTCTGGGCCAGAGAGTTAGATCTGAGTGTCATCAGCGTAAAGGTGGTAGTGGAATCTGTGGGGCTTTATGAGTTGCCCCAGGCCAAGTGTATAAATTGAGAAGAGTAGGGGTCCTAGAACAGAACCTTGGGGGACTCCAACAGAGAGAGGGTGGGACGAGGAGGTAGTGTGGGAGTGGGAGACGCTGAATGTGCGGTTGGAAAGGTATGAGGAGATCCAGGATAGGGCGAGGTCCTTGACGCCAAAGGAGGAAAGAATCTGTAGTAGAAGGCAGTGGTCAACTGTGTCAAAAGCAGAGGACAGGTCAAGAAGCAGGAGTATAGAGTATTGTCCGTTCACTTTGGCTGTAACTAGGTCATTAGTAATTTTGGTCAGGGCTGTCTCAGTGGAGTGATGGGGGCGGAAACCAGATTGTAGAGTGTCAAAGAGCAAGTTAGAAGAGAAGTGGTAGGAAAGCTCAGCGTGGACATGCAGCTCCAGGAGTTTGGAAGCGAATGGGAGCAGCGATATTGGGCGATAGCTGGACATAGCGGTTGGGTCGAGGGTTGGCTTTTTAAGGATAGGCGTGATTGTGGCATGCTTGAAAGCAGAATGGAAGGTACCGGAAGTTAGTGATAGGTTGAAGAGGTGGGTTAGGGATGGAATAATAGTGGTGGTGAGGTTGGGGAGGAGGTGGGTTGGGATGGGGTCAAGTGCACAGGTTGTGAGGTGCGATTTGGAGAGAAGACAATTAAGCTCTCCTTCAGTTATGGTGGAGAGGGAGGTTATGGGGTTAGGGCATTGGTCTGGTATACAAAGGGGTTGTGGTGGTTGAACAATGAAGACTTGCCTTGTTTGGTCGATCTTATTTTTGAAGTGTGTGGCAAAGTCCTCAGCAGAGATGAGGGAGGTAGGAGGGGCAGTAGTGGGCGGAGGAGGGAGTTAAAAGTTTTGAATAACTGTTTGGGGTTGTAGGATAGGGAAGATACGAGGGTTGTGAAGTAGGCCTGTTTAGCAGAGGTGAGGGCAGATTTGAAAGAGAGTGTTGCTTGTTTGAAAGCAGTGAAGTCGTCAAACTAGTGAGAAATTAGTAATTAAAAATATATATAGCCTTAATGATGAAGACTTATTTTATTTCCACAGCACTGAAGGGAACATTTGTCCTCCTGACCCTGATGATGACAAAACGGATGAGGCAGCAAGAATATCTTTTGCAGCTGGTGCCACATCTTCTCCTGCAGCTAGTGCCACATCTTCTCCTGCAGCTGCTGGGACATCTGTTGCTGCTGGCACATCTGGTTCTACTGAAAAAGATGCAACAGCGACAATAAGCTGCCTATCCGGTGTCAGTAAGTGAGCCCCCCCCAAAAAAAAAGTAAAAGAAAAAATAATGACCCTACAGCAAAGGTGGCCAATGAGACTCTGGAGTTGATTAAAAAAATCAACTGCAGAAGATCATTTTGATTTTTTCACCTTGACTGCAGCTAACAAGCCTTGCTTACTGCCACCGGAAAGGCAGATATAAGTGTTGTGCTTATGGCACCTGCATCATTTGAGGACCCTGCACCAATTGCTCTTTTGAATGACCCTTTGGTGGGGTCATTAGTGGTATATGGCCAAAACTCCAACCACCACAACGTGAACCTGACTACCGATACCTAAGGCCCCTCACCGAATGCAAGTTTGAGTTTGGATACCGCTCCTGCCTATGGGTATAGCTGATTACCAATTTTTAAATTAAGAAACAGTCTTTTGCATCTGGGGGTACAGAGACTTCACCACATCTTTTGCCGTGACACTCTGCTACCATAACATGGGTGTACACCATCGTGCTCGTGCCCACTCCATTCACATGTTGACAGTTGGGTTGATTCCTGCCAAGAGTCGCAGACCAGCCATCAAGCAGTTTCAAGGTTCTTAGTTTAAAGTCTGCCATACTGAGTTTTTTGTTGCCACTAGAGTTGAGCGATACTTTCCGATATCCAAAAGTATCGGAATCGGAATGGTATCGCCGATACCCAAAAAATATCGGCGATACCCGATACCGATACCGGAAATCCAATGTAAGTCTATGGGAACAAAATATCGGAATTAAAAAAACCCCATTCTTGCCTTGTTGGTTAATTGTACATGAAGTAAAACAACAAAGAGTAATGTAGAATGTATTGGGGAAGGTTGAGGAGACATTAAAGGCATAGATGTTTAACCCAATCAAATGGAATAGCATAAATATTTTTTTTTTTAAAGATGTTCGGATTGACGAAGAAATTGACAATGTTGTTAAAGTTTTTTCTATTTTGGCAAATATGTATATTTCACAACTTCCATGCTCTTCACCTTTTTAACTTTTGACACACTTTCTCCTTCATAATCTTCAGCAGCATCATCTTTTTCATCAAATTATTCTTCATCTTCACCTTCTTTATCTTCTTCTTAAACTTCTTGCTATTCATCTTTTTGTTAACATTACTCATATTCTTCTTATTAAACTATTATTCTTATTCATATTGTACTTCATCTTCTTCATCATATTCTTATTTGTGACAGAGAATCCTGTACTTGTAATCTGTCAAAGTATGAATTTTTCATCCTTCCGTTCTTGCTGTCACAAAAGATTTAAATTACAACAGTATTTGTCCGTGTTCAGTTTAGCCTGCAGCAGCAGGCATTTTCCAGGGGCACCACGAGGAGGAACGGACTCACCCCCATACACTGCTTAGTCTTCTTCTGCTTATAATTTAGAGCATATATTTTGCTCTTCATTTTGGTCTTATACTTCATGTTCTTCTGCTTTTTGATCTTCTGCTTATTGTTCTTAAGTCTCTTGTTCTGTATCTAGTAGTTTGTCTTAACCTTCTTAGTCCTGTTTGGTAATCTTTTATTTCTTCTTTGTGATGGTGTTTAGGCTGGTTGGCTTGATGCTCGTCGTCCTTGTGGTCGTCAACTTCTTCGGGGTGGTCATCAGGGTCGTCGTCTTCATTGTTGGAGATCCAGAGTGATTACCCAAAAAAGCATTGAAAAAATCTTCAATTTGTAAATGTAGCAGAAGGTACAAGAGTCAATGCAAGTAACGAGGACCAGCTGACTGTGCTGGAACCCGGAGGGGCAGCAGAAGGAAAAGAGCCAATGGCACAACCGAGGACCAGCTGACGTTACTGGGACACGGTTACTAAGCAGGAGGTACCTGTGCTCCAAAGCACTACCAAGGACCAGCAGACGTTGCTGGAACTCGGATACCGAGATGGAGGCACCTAGGCCAAAGGCACTGCGGAGAACCAGCTGACGGTACTGGAACCAGGACGGGTAGCAGAAGGTACAAGAGCCAATGCAAGTAACGAGGACCAGCTGACTGTGCTGGAACCCGGAGGGGCATCAGAAGGAAAAGAGCCAATGGCACAACCGAGGACCAGCTGACGTTACTGGGACACGGTTACTAAGCAGGAGGTACCTGTGCTCCAAAGCACTACCAAGGACCAGCAGACGTTGCTGGAACTCGGATACCGAGATGGAGGCACCTAGGCCAAAGGCACTGCGGAGAACCAGCTTACGGTACTGGAACCCGGACGGGTAGCAGAAGGTACCCATGGAAATTTAAGTTGACAGGCCACGAGCCGGCCGCAGTTACCGAATCCCACAGTACTACAGTGGGTGATTGTCCTATTGTCACAACGGAAACAGCCTTTATTTGCATATCCCGCAGCACACATAGGAAGCACCTAAACTCCAAGCACCATAGAGTCGGCTAACCCGACCGCAACACGACAGGACAACTTATTGGAGGCTAAGTGACGTTTACACTGACAGGAAACAGATGGCGTGCTGTAATCAGTCTGGGCAGGAGTGAGTACCCGTGCCAATGACACTTCCGAGCAACAACTGGCGGTGTTGAAGCCCAGGATGAGAAGACAACAGGGTGGAGGCAGCAGGACTTTTTGCCGTTCACACAGCAGGGGAACAGCTGACATTACTGAACCCCAGTAACACAGGAGCAAGTGTTGACTGTGCTAACAGCACTTCCGAGCAACAACTGGCGGTGTTGTAGCCCAGGAATGAGAAGAGAACATGGTGGAGGCAGCAGGACTTTTTGCCGTTCACACAGCAGGGGAACAGCTGACATTACTGAACCCCAGTAACACAGGAGCAAGTGTTGACTGTGCTAACAGCACTTCCGAGCAACAACTGGCGGTGTTGTAGCCCAGGAATGAGAAGAGAACATGGTGGAGGCAGCAGGATTTTTGCCGTACACACAGCAGGGGAACAGCTGACATTACTGAACCCCAGTAACACAGGAGCAAGTGTTGACTGTGCTAACAGCACTTCCGAGCAACAACTGGCGTGTTGTAGCCCAGGAATGAGAAGAAACATGGTGGAGGCAGCAGGACTTTTTGCCGTTCACACAGCAGGGGAGCAGCTGACATTACTGAACCCAGTAACACAGGAGCAAGTGTTGACTGTGCTAACAGCACTTCCGAGCAACAACTGGCGGTGTTGTAGCCAGGAATAAGAAGAGAACATGGTGGAGGCAGCAGGACTTTTTGCCGTACACACAGCAGGGGAACAGCTGACATTACTGAACCCCAGTAACACAGGAGCAAGTGTTGACTGTGCTAACAGCACTTCCGAGCAACAACTGGCAGTGTTGTAGCCCAGGAATGAGAAGAGAACATGGTGGAGGCAGCAGGACTTTTTGCCGTTCACACAGCAGGGAACAGCTGACATTACTGAACCCCAGTAACACAGGAGCAAGTGTTGACTGTGCTAACAGCACTTCCGAGCAACAACTGGCGGTGTTGTAGCCCAGGAATGAGAAGAGAACAGGTGGAGGCAGCAGGACTTTTTGCCGTTCACACAGCAGGGGAACAGCTGACATTACTGAACCCCAGTAACACAGGAGCAAGTGTTGACTGTGCTAACAGCACTTCCGAGCAACAACTGGCGGTGTTGTAGCCCAGGAATGAGAAGAGAACATGGTGGAGGCAGCAGGACTTTTTGCCGTACACACAGCAGGGGAACAGCTGACATTACTGAACCCCAGTAACACAGGAGCAAGTGTTGACTGTGCTAACAGCACTTCCTAGCAACAACTGGCGGTGTTGTAGCCCAGGAGATGAGAAGAGAACATGGTGGAGGCAGCAGGACTTTTTGCCGTACACACAGCAGGGGAACAGCTGACATTACTGAACCCCAGTAACACAGGAGCAAGTGTTGACTGTGCTAACAGCACTTCCGAGCAACAACTGGCGTGTTGGAGCCCAGGGATGAGAAGAGAACAGGTGGAGGCAGCAGGACTTTTTGCCGTTCACACAGCAGGGAACAGCTGACATTACTGAACCCCAGTAACACAGGAGCAAGTGTTGACTGTGCTAACAGCACTTCCGAGCAACAACTGGCGTGTTGTAGCCCAGGAATGAGAAGATAACATGGTGGAGGCAGCAGGACTTTTTGCCGTTCACACAGCAGGGGAGCAGCTGACATTACTGAACCCCAGTAACACAGGAGCAAGTGTTGACTGTGCTAACAGCACTTCCGAGCAACAACTGGCGGTGTTGTAGCCAGGAATAAGAAGAGAACATGGTGGAGGCAGCAGGACTTTTTGCCGTCACACAGCAGGGGAACAGCTGACATTACTGAACCCCAGTAACACAGGAGCAAGTGTTGACTGTGCTAACAGCACTTCCGAGCAACAACTGGCAGTGTTGTAGCCCAGGAATGAGAAGAGAACATGGTGGAGGCAGCAGGACTTTTTGCCGTTCACACAGCAGGGAACAGCTGACATTACTGAACCCCAGTAACACAGGAGCAAGTGTTGACTGTGCTAACAGCACTTCCAAGCAACAACTGGCGGTGTTGTAGCCCAGGAATGAGAAGAGAACATGGTGGAGGCAGCAGGACTTTTTGCCGTTCACACAGCAGGGGAACAGCTGACATTACTGAACCCCAGTAACACAGGAGCAAGTGTTGACTGTGCTAACAGCACTTCCGAGCAACAACTGGCGGTGTTGTAGCCCAGGAATGAGAAGAGAACATGGTGGAGGCAGCAGGACTTTTTGCCGTACACACAGCAGGGGAACAGCTGACATTACTGAACCCCAGTAACACAGGAGCAAGTGTTGACTGTGCTAACAGCACTTCCTAGCAACAACTGGCGGTGTTGTAGCCCAGGGATGAGAAGAGAACATGGTGGAGGCAGCAGGACTTTTTGCCGTACACACAGCAGGGAACAGCTGACATTACTGAACCCCAGTAACACAGGAGCAAGTGTTGACTGTGCTAACAGCACTTCCGAGCAACAACTGGCGGTGTTGAGCCCAGGGTCAAGGAGGATGTTTAAATACTATATCAAGTATTTTCCTTGTTACGTGTCAATTAAAAATGTCTATACTCCAAACAAGAGAAATATAACCTTTAGTACCATAAGATGATGATTTACTTAAAAAAATATATGTAAATTAATAATTTACAAACATAAACGCATACATTAACATGTTGAAAAGCAATGCATCTAAACCACAATTAAAATAGTTAAATAATCTGCTATACGTTTAAAATAAAAGCAAACAAGTACATATCAAATCCATAATGATGGCTAAGTAACAGTATGTTACACCATTTTTATTGTGTAGACAATAGTGTTGAGCATTCCGATACTGCAAATATCGGGTATCGGCCGATATTAGCTGTATCGGAATTCCGATTCCGAGTTCCGATATTTTCGTCTTATCGGATACCGGAATCGGGATTGTCACTGTCACTGTCAGTGTCCGTCGGTCGGGTCTGTCAGGAGTCAGCGGCACTTACCCGGCAGAAGATCTCCGGCGGTCACGTCCTGCACTGCTTCATGGCCGCCATCTTCTTTCCCCGGCGGTCACATGCAGTTTCTCGCGATAACTGCAGTGACTGCTGGGTAATCGCGGCCGTAAAGCAGTCAGTCCGATGACGTCACCGCCGGAGAAGCAGGTAATCAGCTGTGCTGCGTTGCAATGACAGGCTCTGCCTGTCATTGCGATGTAGCAGAGCTGGATCGTCGTGGGACTATCGTTATGGACTGCGTCGGACAGGTGGTATACTGTTGGTTTTTTTTTTTTCTTTTTTTACAGGAGATCGATGGCGTCGCAGGAATGAGAGTAAATAAAATTAATGAAAACTGTGTTCTCTTTTATTTCATTAAAAGACTTTTTTCTTGCTGTCTTTTTTTTAAACATTTAATAACTTTGGGATTAATAATGGATCGGTGTCTTATTGACGCCTCTCCATTATTAACCGGGCTTATTGTCACCGTGCAATCAACGGTGACATTAACCCCTTATTACCCCGCTTGCCACCGCTACAGGGCAAGTGGGAAGAGCCGGGTAAAGTGCCACAATTGGCACATCTTTTGATGCGCCAAATGTGGGGCTGCTGTAGCCTGGTATTATCAGGCTGTTGAGGGCCAAAATCCATGGGCCTTGACAGTCTTTTAATACCAGGCCGCAGCAGTCTGCATTTTACTTGGCTGGTTAACAAAAATAGGGGGATCCCCACGCCGTTTTTTTTTCGAGGGGATCCCCTATTTTTGTTAACCAGCCAAGCTAAGCAGACTGCTGTGGCCTGGTATTATCAGGCTTGCAAGGTCCATGGATATTGGATCCTTACCAGCCTGAAAAACCAGGCCTCAGCGGTCTGCTTCATCTGGCTGGTTAACAAAAATAGGGGGGACCCCACGCCAATTATTTTTCGAGGGGATCCCCTATTTTTGTTAATCAGCCAAGATATGCAGACTGCTGTGGCCTGGTATTATCAGGCTGGCAAGGTCCATGGATCTTGGCTCCTTAACAGCCTGAAAATCCAGGCCTCAGCGGTCTGCTTCATCTGGCTGGTTAACAAAAATAGGGGGGACCCCACGCCAATTTTTTTCGAGGGGATCCCCTATTTTTGTTAATCAGCCAAGATATGCAGACTGCTGTGGCCTGGTATTATCAGGCTGGCAAGGTCCATGGATCTTTGGCTCCTTAAAGCCTGAAAATCCAGGCCTCAGCGGTCTGCTTCATCTGGCTGGTTAACAAAAATAGGGGGGACCCCACGCCAATTTTTTTCGAGGGGATCCCCTATTTTTGTTAATCAGCCAAGATATGCAGACTGCTGTGGCCTGGTATTATCAGGCTGGCAAGGTCCATGGATCTTGGCTCCTTAACAGCCTGAAAATCCAGGCCTCAGCGGTCTGCTTCATCTGGCTGGTTAACAAAAATAGGGGGGACCCCACGCCATTTTTTTTTCGAAGGGAACCCCTATTTTTGTTAATCAGTTCCCTCTGACGTCACTGATTGTGTCCCTGGCTGACCTGAAGTGAAAGTGGAAAGCAATCAATTAAGCTTTCCACTTAAGGGCCCGTCTCACATAGCGATATCGCTACCGAGATCGCTGCTGAGTCACTAGTTTTGTGACGCAGCAGCGAGCTCACCAGCGATATCGCTGTGTGTGACATTCAGCGACGATCAGCCCCCCTGCCGGGTATCGCTGATCGTCGCTGAAATGTCAGGACCTTTGATCGCTGGTTTCCCGCTGACAGGCACACATCGCTGCGTGTGACAGGCGGGAGACCAGCGATCCGCTGGTAACCAAGGTACACAGCGGGTTTCCAGGCGCGGGGCTGTGCCTAGAAACCCGCTGTGTACCTTGGATACCAGCGCCCTGATGCAGGGAGCTGGTATCCAAGGTACATAGCGGGTTTCCAAGCGCTGCGCGGTGCCTGGAAACCCGCTGTGTACCTTGGTTACCAGCGGATCGCTGGTCTCCCGCCTGTCACACGCAGCGATGCGTGCCTGTCAGAGGGAAACCAGCGATCAAAAAAAGGTCCTGACATTTCTGCGACGATCAGCGATACCCGGCAGGGGGCTGATCGTCGCTGAATGTCACACACAGCGATATCGCTGGTGAGCTCGCTGCTGCGTCACAAAACTAGTGACTCAGCAGCGATCTCGGTAGCGATATCGCTATGTGAGACGGGCCCTTAAGCGATGTTACCCGCAGTGTCGCTGTCCCAGATCGCTGCCTGAGCTGCCTGTTTGGCAGCTCAGCAGCGATCATGTAGCGATACACCAGCGATCCTGACAAGTGCATATCGTTGTCGGGATCGCTGGTGTATCGTTATGTGACACCCAGCCTTTACTCTCCTGTCAGGCAGGAGAGGAACTCAATCATTTGGGGTTTACTGTGAGGCTGCAGCATTAGCTGCGGTCCCTGCAGTAAACATTAACCCTTTCTGAAGGATTACACCGTGGGACCTGACTGTGCATGGGATAGGTAAGAATAATTTTGCTTTTTTATTTTATTTTATTACAGGAAATGGTTTTTGCAGTAAAATAAAAGATGGTCAAAAACATGTGTCTTTATTTCATTAAAATGATTTTTAATTAAAGTGTGTGTGTTTTATTTTTATTTCATGCAATAGGATTAATAATTGATAGTTGTCTAATTGACAGCTCTCAATTATTAACCTGGCTTAAGGTCACCTTTCAATAGCAAGGTGGCTTTAACCCCATATTAACCCATTCGCCACCGCTACAGGGCAATGGGAATAGACGGGCAAAGTGCCAGAAAGGGCGAATCTAATTATAGATTTGTCTTTCCTGGGGTGTCTGGGGCAGATGTTAGTAGCCGGGGGGGGCAAAAATAATGGTCCCTCTCTGGGCTATTATTATCTGCCCCCACTCACTGGCTTTGTCTGTCTGGTTGCGAAAATAGGGCGGGAGCCCACGCATTTTTTTTCAGCAATTTTACACCTCATATATATATATACATGTCATTGAATTTGTGACACATATATATATATATTTATATTTGTAGTTCATACACTTCTACATAGTATAATAGCCGCTAATTCAATTGCCGGCTTTTGTGAAAATGCAGAACCCGACATGAAATGACACTTGGTGTACATAGGGTTAACCATGTCTTTTCATGTCCTTTGCTATCTAATTTGCACAAACAATTAAATCAGACTATGTGTGCAAAATTTCACACCTGTAGGGGTTAATTAAAGGTGTAAATTAGTAGCAAAAAAGTCCGTTTTTTTTACAACGAATTTACACCTTTAATTAACCCCTACAGGTGTGAAATTTTGCACACATAGTCTGATTTAATTGTTTGTGCAAATTAGATAGCAAAGGACATGAAAAGACATGGTTAACCCTATGTACACCAAGTGTCATTTCATGTCGGGTGACCCGACATGAAATGACACTTGGTGTACATAGGGTTAACCATGTCTTTTTCATGTCCTTTGCTATCTAAGGCCGGAGTCACACTGGCGACAAAATCGGACGACTGCAATGCGATGAAATATCGCATTGCAGTCGGACCTATGTTAATCTATGGAGCAGCTCCCAGTATCAGATTTTTTGTGGTCCGTTTTAAACGTCCGTGTACAATCGCAGCATGCTGCGATTGTCACCGATTGTCGGTCGACAATCGCCAATGCAAGTCTATGGGAGCGATGAAAAATCTGATTACAAACGGACCACACTGTGTGACTTGCGATGAAATCGCATCGGTGTCCTTTAGAAAAGCCGGCAATTCATCCCCGCCTATACTGTAAAATCACACTGACAGCTTTAATAAAGACTAGAAAGAATAGATATATACACATAGAACACATACATATATATATACATGTCATTGTGACATGTATATAATACATATATTTATAGTTCATACACTTCTACATACTGTAATAGCCGCTAATTCAATTGCCGGGTTTTGTGAAATCACAGAAGCCGACATGAAATGATACATTGTTTCCACACATTTAACCATGTAATTTCATGTATTTTTATATATGTTTGAAACATACAATTACATGAGTGTATTTGTGCAAAATTTCAGACATGTAGGGGTTAATTAAAGGTGTAATTTCGTTGAAAAAAAATGCGTGGGCTCCCGCTGTATTTTCTCCACCAGACAGACAAAGCAAAGCGAGTGGGGCAGATAATAATAGCCCAGGGAGGGTGCATTTTTTTGTGCCCCCCCTGGCTACTAACATCTGCCCCCAGACACCCCAGAAAGGGCAAATCTATAATTAGATTCGCCCTTTCTGGCACTTTGCCCGTCTATTCCCATTGCCCTGTAGCGGTGGCGAATGGGTTAATCTCACCTTACTGTCACCTTGCAATTGAAAGGTGACCTTAAGGCAGGTTAATGATTGATAGCTGTCAATTAGACAACTATCAATTATTAATCCTATTGAAGTAAATAAAAAAACACACACACTTTAAGAATAAATAATTTTAATGAAATAAAAACACATTTTTTTGACCATATTTTATTTTACACTAAATCCGTGCGAAGCCATTGATCTCCTAAAATAAAGAAAAAGAAATAAAACAACATTATTCTTACCTATTCCGCCGATCTGTCACGTCCCACGCTGTAATCCTTCACAAAGGGTTAACTAGCTTTGAGCCAAGCAGTGCAAGTAATCCTGCATGCTCAGCTCAAAGCTCATGAATGAATAAGTTCCTCTCCTGGCGACAGGAGAGGATGTGTTTCATGAATGAAGCTTAATTGATTGTGTCCACTTTCCCTTTAGGTCAGGTCACTACAGTTAAATTGGCAAGAAATCAATTAAGCTCCATTCATGAATCTATTCCTCTACTTTCGCTGGGAGAGGAAGTTATTCATTCAGGGGAATACAGGTCTGAGACAGCATTATTAGCTCTCTGCGACCTTTAACCTGTTAACCCTTTCTGATGGATTACACCGTGGGACCTGACTGTACATCGGATTGGTAAGTATAATTTTGCTTTTTTATTTTATTTTTATTACAGGAAATGGTTTTAGCAGGAAAATAAAATATGGTCAAAAACTGTGTGATTATTTAATTAAACTTATTTTTTATTAAAGTGTGTGTGTTTGATTTTTCTTTCATACAATAGGATTAATAATTGATAGTTGCCTAATTGACAGCTATCAATTATTAACCTGGCTTAAAGTGACCTTTCAATTGCAAGGTCATTTTAACCCCTTATTAACCCATTCGCCACCGCTACAGGGCAATGGGAATAGACGGGCAAAGTGCCAGAAAGGGCGAATCTAATTATAGATTTGCCCTTTCTGGGGTGTCTGGGGGCAGATGTTAGTAGCCAGGGGGGCACAAAAAAAATGTACCCTCCCTAGGCTATTATTATCTGCCCCCACTCGCTTGCTTTGTCTGTCTGGTGGAGAAAATACAGCGGGAGCCCACGCATTTTTTTTTAACGAATTTACACCTTTAATTAACCCCTACATGTCTGAAATTTAGCACACATATACTCATGTAATTGTATGTTTCAAACATATATAAAATACATGAAATTACATGGTTAAATGTGTGGAAACAATGTATCATTTCATGTCGGCTTCTGTGATTTCACTGAAGCCGGCAATTGAATTAGCGGCTATAACAGTATGTAGAAGTGTAAGAACTATAAATATATGTATATATATATATATGTCACAATGACATATATATATATATATATATATATATATAATATATATATATATGTGCTCTATGTGTATATATCTATTCTTTCTTTTGGCATTTAAATACTATTCTTTTGGATCCATTATATGTCAGTTTTGCAAGCCTGCGAGAAAATCTCGCAAGTCGGATGAAAATCGGATGTTACAAGGTACACACACATGCGATTAAATCGCATCTTTGAAGGAAAATCGGATGCCAGAAGGATGTGTGATGTTTTTATTTTGATCCGATTGTCGACCGTCTAAAACGGACCGATTTTTTGTGGTTGTGTGTGACTCCAGCCTAATTTGCACAAACAATTAAATCAGACTATGTGTGCAAAATTTCACACCTGTAGGGGTTAATTAAAGGTGTAAATTCGTAGCAAAAAAAGTCCGTTTTTTTTACAACGAATTTACACCTTTAATTAACCCCTACAGGTGTGAAATTTTGCACACATAGTCTGATTTAATTGTTTGTGCAAATCAGATAGCAAACGACATGAAAAGACATGGTTAACCCTATGTACACCAAGTGTCATTTCATGTCGGGTGCTTCTGTCTTTTCACTGAAGCCGGCTTTACCCGGCAATTGAATGAGAGGATATTTTACTATGTAGAAGTGTATAAACTATACATATATGTATATATATATGTCACAATGACATGTATATATATATATATATGTATTCTATGTGTGTATATTTAGTGTTTACAAGGAAAGAATGGGTTTTTTTTAGTTGCGATATTTTGTTCCCATAGACTTACATGGGACTTCCGGTATCGGTATCGGGTATCGCCGATATTTTAGTGATATCGGCGATACCATTCCGATTCCGATACTTTAGGATATCGGAAAGTATCGCTCAACTCTAGTAGACAATGAATGGCTGACTTAAAAACATAATCAGCATTACAAGTTATCTTTGACATTCATAAAACTTTACATTTGGTGAATAATATCACTAAAATTTTTTTAAAAATATCTAAAATTTCCATCATGTAATACTGATAATATGTGCCAATCATTTATATTAACAAACAAAAAATTTAAAAAGTGCATAGTGCAGAGTGAAAACAGATATTTATGCCTGACTGTGGACTTGCAAGCATGACAACGGATAGATAAGGTATATATAGATGAGACTGCATAGCCACAGATGGTGAATGGCGATGTAATACTGTACCTCAATAAAGTGTGCGTTACTACTACATCCTTTTTTTTATATAGCTTTATAAAAGGTTACGTGCATGTATGGTTGCGCCTTTGTTTGGACGCACAGACTGGCTTCCTGCTGTGACGCGTTGGGTATTGGAGCGTCTGTACGTCTTATGACGCAGACTAACATTCACGGTGCGCATCGTTCATCATCGCAAGCGTACCGACAACACAAAGGCGTTGTCATGACTGCTTTACTCAGTAAACATGCACCTATGATGAAACATACACGCATGTGCCCTATTACATAACAAGCTACAAGAAAAACGAGTGTGAGGTGTGACAGCTGTTTTGTTAAGGTACAGTATTATATCGACATTGTACAGGTGTCGCTATTCAGTCTGATGAATAGATATCATTCACCTATTCTATCAGTTGTCGTTCTTTCAGCACCACTTACAGGTATATATTTTGCTATTGTGACTATGCACTATTGACTTTACCAAGGTAATGCATGATTTTTGTTAGCGATTATCATGTTTACATGAAGGACCTTTATGATATGGGCTGTTAACTTTCTAATTAAATATGTATTTTTTAAAATGACACAAATATAAGTAATGTTGAAGAGGACTATTCCTACATGCATTGTTTGCACAATATTACAGGTGTACATCACGTCCCTTAATCAACATTGGATTATTATATTTACTTGTATGCTTTTATTTAAAAGGCAAGAACACTGAAGTATAACCTTCGCACTGCAGCAGTTGTCAAAGTTCAACCCACATTATGCACTTCCAACATTGCAGCATTTGAGTCATGATGTGAGTTGGATTTGTCTAAGCTATGGAGTGACAAGGTTGACCATCAGTATCCTATAGCATAAGTAGGCTTTTGTGTTTGCATTTGTTTTCGACATGTGCATATCTGTAATAATATGTCACAATTATTTTGTTACAGATTTGTGACAAAGACTAATCATTTTATGGTTTTAAAGTTGACGTTTCAAATGTTTACAGCTTAGAAATCAGGGTGTAGCCTCATATCTATGTGTAGCACTAGACACTTTGACATGTCATGTTTTTTTCACCATGATTAGGTAGCTAGCAGTAATTTTTGCCGGACACACAGCAGGGGAACAGCAGGCGTTACTGAACCCCACAAACACATCAGCGATTGTTTTCATCTGTGCATCTAACACTTCTGAGCAGCAACTGGCGGTGTTGAAGCCCAGGGTCAGAGGGTGGCAGAGCTAGTAGAGATTTGAAGTTGAAGTGTGTACACGTAATTTTGCCAGACACACAGCAGGGAACAGCAGGCGTTACTGAACCCACAAACACATCAGCGATTGTTTTCACTGTGCATCTAACACTCTGAGCAGCAACGCGGTTGAACCCAGGGTCAAGGGGGTGTAGCAGAGGCTAGTAGATGTTTGATGTGAAATTGTAGTTAGCAGCAGTAATTTTTGCCAGACACACAGCAGGGGAACAGCAGGCGTTACTGAACCCCACAAACACATCAGCGATTGTTTTCATCTGTGCATCTAACACTTCTGAGCAGCAACTGGCGGTGTAGGCATAAAATATTTAGTTATTGCCTTGTTACGTGGCCATTGCAAATGTATGTACTTCAAACAAGAATAAATGAAGTTTTACTAGGACAATAAAATGATGAATTTCAATTCCAAGAATAGTAAAATATTTATACTTGAGAGTCCTCTGTGGTTGATACCGTTTAATGGCTAACTGAAAATATGGTAACAAATTCCAACCTTTCGAGACTACTCAGGTCTCTTCATCAGGCTAAGACTAAAACAAAAAATGAAGAATCACATATTTCTACACACAACAGGACACAGGAATAGGTAAGACAAGTGAGGGAGGGACAAGTGAGGGGAGACCGGCCAAAAAATGAGAACAAGGATGAATTATCAGCGCCACACAATAAGAGAAAAAATAATGGATTTACCTGTGGCAAAACACTTTTGTATGCCCGGTCATAGCATGATGGATATGGAATTACTGGTATTAAAATATAGGAAAGATGTGTATCTTCGTACCGTGTTAGCCAGTAGATAGAAAAATATTTAGACTTGAGAGTCCTCAGTGGTTGATACCTTTTAATGGCTAACTGAAAAGATGGTAACAAATTGCAAACTTTCGAGACTACGCAGGTCTCTTCATCAGGCAAAGACTAAAACAAAAGCTGAAGAATCACATATTTATATACACAAAAGGACACAGGAATAATGCAATAGGTAAGACAAGTGACGTGAAGCAGAACTGTCATTATGGCAGAGGGATGAACATAAATATGACTAGTTCATAGATAAGGAGTGAAAGTTTTATTACCCTCTGATTGGGGTCTGGTATTGTGTTGTGATGACCCTAAAAGGTCAGGAAAGCAGATTCTTAATTGTTGTAGAAAGACATGAAACTCTGGGATATATTCATCCCAGCACTAAGAGTGTCAAAGGTCATCATAAGTTTATATTCCCAGACTTTTCTATCCTTCTCAGATTTGAAGTTAGATTTTAATACAAGTAATTCCATATCCGTCATGCTATGACCGGGCATACAAAAGTGTTTTGCCACAGGTAAATCCATTCTTTTTTCTCTTATTGTGTGGCGATGAGAATTCATCCTTGTTCTCAGTTTTTGCCCGGTCTCCCCCACATACAGACCCCCAGTTGGACATTTAGTACATATAATTAGGTACACCACATTAGATGTGATGCAGCTGAAAGTACCTGGTATCTTGTAGTCCTGATGGGAGTTGGGGATCTTTATCCTGTCCGTGGTCATTATAGATGCACAGGTTTTGCATTTCTTTTGTTTGCAAGGAAAGGTACCTGCAGCTGTTGGGGAGGACAGGGAGCTTCTGACAATGATGCTTCTTAGATTTGGGGGCTGCCTAAAACATAGTAGTGGGGGGTCTGGAAATATGGATTGTAATCGGGCATCTTTTTGTAGTAAAGGTTGTAGTTTCCGTGCAGCTCCCCTTAGCATCTCCAGACTTGGATTGTAGGTGACCACTAGAGGCACCCGGTTATTTTCTTCTTTAGCTTTGTAATGTAGCAGGTGATTCCTTGATATTCTGGTGGCTCTTGTAATTTGGTTTTCAATTGTTCTTGGATGGTAGCCTTGGTTCAAAAAAGTCTTTTTGAGGCGACCAAGGTGTTCATCTCTATCCATGGGGTTGGAACATATACGATTGTATCTGATGGCTTGGCTGTAGACAATAGAGTTTTTTATGTGTTTTGGATGGAAACTGTCCCATTTAAGATAAGTTGGACGGTCGATTGGCTTCTGATACAGGGATGTCTCTATTTCATTGTTCTTTAGCTTAATGGTGGTGTCTAAAAAGTTAATTTCAGTGCTGGAGTAGTTAAGTGTTAAGTTGATGGTGGGATGAAATTGATTGAACTGTTCATGGAACGTCTTTAGCTGTTGTTCAGACTCCGTCCAGATGATTAAAATGTCATCAATGTAGCGGTAGTAGGCCCGAGGCCTGATGGGGCATGAGGACAAAAATTCGCTTTCAAGCTTGGCCATGAAAAGATTTGCATACTGTGGAGCCATTTTACTTCCCATAGCTGTGCCAGTCTCCTGAAGATAGATCTTGTTGTCAAATTCAAAGTAATTGTGGGTGAGGATGAATTTTGTGAGTTTCACCACAGAATCAGCATCATTCCCGGTGTTTCCCATGAAGACTTTGCAGGCATTTAATCCATCCTGGTGTGGGATATTAGAGTACAAAGATTCCACATCCATGGTGGCCAGGATGGTTCCTTCTGGTAGAGAACCTATTGCTGCTAGTTTATTCAGTAGGTCAGTTGTGTCCTGAATGTAGCTGGGTGTATCCTTTACCAGGGGTTTAAGAACACCCTCTACCCATCCAGATACTTGCTCAGTAAGGGTGTCCACACATGAAATAATCAGCCTCCCTGGATTTCCGGCTTTGTGGATTTTGGGAAGCATGTAGAATGTCCCTGTTCTTGGACTTTCTGGTATCAGGTCATCAGCTCTTATGGATTTTTCAGACAGACAAGATACCAACTTGCTTAGTTCCTTGTAATAGTCCTGTGTAGGGTCCGACTCCAGTTTTCTGTAGTAGCGTGTGTCCGTAAGTTGTCTGTTTGCTTCCTTCATATAGTCTGATATGTTCATCATGACTATTGCACCTCCCTTGTCAGCAGGTTTAATGATGATTTCTTTGTTGGTTTTCAGAGACTGTATGGCCTTTCTCTCCTGGGCACTGATGTTGGAGGCTTGTCTCTTGTTGGTAGCTATGATGGTGGATTTTATCAAATGTCTGAATGAGTCTATATATTTATCCAAATGAGGGTTACGTCCAGGTGGAGGTGTCCAGTCTGACCTCTTCTTGGTTGTTGGGATCCCTCTTCCTTCAGTCCGAGTGTTTTCTGAATCTTCTGTATCATTGAAGTATTCCCTCAGGCGTAGTCTCCTGAAAAAATGTTCCATATCACTGCAGAGTTCGGTTTTATCCAGGGCCTTAGTAGGACAAAATGAGAGTCCTCTAGAAAGCACGGCAAGCTCCACTTTGTTGGGTTTGTAATCTGAGAGATCGATGACACAGTTAGATGCTTTTGTGTCTGGAATGGAGTGGTTGTCAGAGTTGTCAGGTTTTGGTTTTGTTTTGTATCTGTTTGTATAGAGTCCGGAATGGAGGCACAATCTGTGTAGTTTCTTTTCCTTGTTTTAATCAGAAAGGTCCGTAGTTTGTTATAGTATTGTTGTAATTTTTGCTCTGTGCTTTCTGTAAGTGTTTTCCTCAGAGTTTCAAATTGTCCTTGGACTTTACTCCTTATGCTGTAGCAGACATGCAAAAGATGGTTCCTTAGTCTTTCAGAAGTCCTGTGACAAAGGTTTTGTGCATAATGGGTATTGTAGGTGTGAAGAATTGGGTTTGTAATCCAGAGTCCTTTGGGAATTAGATTCTCCTTTTTGCATTTAGAGAAGAAAAAAATGTCGCTGTCCATTTGTGCACGTTTCTTCAGAAGTGGTTTCAGTTCCATAAAGATGCGGTACATTCTGGTATCCTCCATTTTGATATAGGAAAGATGTGTATCTTCGTACCGTGTTAGCCAGTAGATAGAAAAATATTTAGACTTGAGAGTCCTCAGTAGAGTTGAGCGATACTTTCCGATATCCTAAAGTATCGGAATCGGAATGGTATCGCCGATATCACTAAAATATCGGCGATACCCGATACCGATACCGGAAGTCCCATGTAAGTCTATGGGAACAAAATATCGCAACTAAAAAACCCCATTCTTTCCTTGTAAACACTAAATAGGTCACCCGACATGAAATGACACTTGGTGTACATAGGGTTAACCATGTCTTTTCATGTCCTTTGCTATCTAATTTGCACAAACAATTAAATCAGTCTATGTGTGCAAAATTTCACACCTGTAGGGGTTAATTAAAGGTGTAAATTCGTTGTAAAAAAAACGGACTTTTTTGCTACGAATTTACACCTTTAATTAACCCCTACAGGTGTGAAATTTTGCACACATAGACTGATTTAATTGTTTGTGCAAATTAGATAGCAAACGACATGAAAAGACATGGTTAACCCTATGTACACCAAGTGTCATTTCATGTCGGGTTTTGCATTTTCACAAAAGCCGGCAATTGAATTAGCGGCTATTATACTATGTAGAAGTGTATGAACTACAAATATAAATATATATATATATATGTGTCACAAATTCAATGACATGTATATATATATATGAGGTGTAAAATTGCTGAAAAAAAAATGCGTGGGCTCCCGCCCTATTTTCGCAACCAGACAGACAAAGCCAGTGAGTGGGGGCAGATAATAATAGCCCAGAGAGGGACCATTATTTTTGCCCCCCCCCGGCTACTAACATCTGCCCCCAGACACCCCAGGAAAGACAAATCTATAATTAGATTCGCCCTTTCTGGCACTTTGCCTGTCTATTCCCATTGCCCTGTAGCGGTGGCGAATGGGTTAATATGGGGTTATAGCCACCTTGCTATTGAAAGGTGACCTTAAGCCAGGTTAATAATTGAGAGCTGTCAATTAGACAACTATCAATTATTAATCCTATTGCATGAAATAAAAATAAAACACACACACTTTAATTAAAAATCATTTTAATGAAATAAAGACACATGTTTTTGACCATCTTTTATTTTACTGCAAAAACCATTTCCTGTAATAAAAATAAAATAAAAAAGCAAAATTATTCTTACCTATCCCATGCACAGTCAGGTCCCACGGTGTAATCCTTCAGAAAGGGTTAATGTTTACTGCAGGGACCGCAGCTAATGCTGCAGCCTCACAGTAAACCCCAAATGAATGAGTTCCTCTCCTGCCTGACAGGAGAGTAAAGGCTGGGTGTCACATAACGATACACCAGCGATCCCGACAACGATATGCACTTGTCAGGATCGCTGGTGTATCGCTACATGATCGCTGCTGAGCTGCCAAACAGGCAGCTCAGGCAGTGATCTGGGACAGCGACACTGCGGGTAACATCGCTTAAGGGCCCGTCTCACATAGCGATATCGCTACCGAGATCGCTGCTGAGTCACTAGTTTTGTGACGCAGCAGCGAGCTCACCAGCGATATCGCTGTGTGTGACATTCAGCGACGATCAGCCCCCCTGCCGGGTATCGCTGATCGTCGCAGAAATGTCAGGACCTTTTTTTGATCGCTGGTCTCCCGCTGACAGGCACGCATCGCTGCGTGTGACAGGCGGGAGACCAGCGATCCGCTGGTAACCAAGGTACACAGCAGGTTTCCAGGCACCGCGCAGCGCTTGGAAACCCGCTGTGTACCTTGGATACCAGCTCCTGCATCAGGGCGCTGGTATCCAAGGTACACAGTGGGTTTCTAGGCACAGCCCCGCGCCTGGAAACCCGCTGTGTACCTTGGTTACCAGCGGATCGCTGGTCTCCCGCCTGTCACACGCAGCGATGTGTGCCTGTCAGCGGGAAACCAGCGATCAAAAAAAGGTCCTGACATTTCAGCGACGATCAGCGATACCCGGCAGGGGGGCTGATCGTCGCTGAATGTCACACACAGCGATATCGCTGGTGAGCTCGCTGCTGCGTCACAAAACTAGTGACTCAGCAGCGATCTCGGTAGCGATATCGCTATGTGAGATGGGCCCTTAAGTGGAAAGCTTAATTGATTGCTTTCCACTTTCACTTCAGGTCAGCCAGGGACACAATCAGTGACGTCAGAGGGAACTGATTAACAAAAATAGGGGTTCCCTTCGAAAAAAAAATGGCGTGGGGTCCCCCCTATTTTTGTTAACCAGCCAGATGAAGCAGACCGCTGAGGCCTGGATTTTCAGGCTGTTAAGGAGCCAAGATCCATGGACCTTGCCAGCCTGATAATACTAGGCCACAGCAGTCTGCATATCTTGGCTGATTAACAAAAATAGGGGATCCCCTCGAAAAAAAATTGGCGTGGGGTCCCCCCTATTTTTGTTAACCAGCCAGATGAAGCAGACCGCTGAGGCCTGGATTTTCAGGCTGTTAAGGAGCCAAGATCCATGGACCTTGCCAGCCTGATAATACCAGGCCACAGCAGTCTGCATATCTTGGCTGATTAACAAAAATAGGGGATCCCCTCGAAAAAAATTGGCGTGGGGTCCCCCCTATTTTTGTTAACCAGCCAGATGAAGCAGACCGCTGAGGCCTGGTTTTTCAGGCTGGTAAGGATCCAATATCCATGGACCTTGCCAGCCTGATAATACCAGGCCACAGCAGTCTGCTTAGCTTGGCTGGTTAACAAAAATAGGGGATCCCCTCGAAAAAAAAACGGCGTAGGGGTCCCCCTATTTTTGTTAACCAGCCAAGTAAAATGCAGACTGCTGCGGCCTGGTATTAAAAGACTGTCAAGGCCCATGGATTTTGGCCCTCAACAGCCTGATAATACCAGGCTACAGCAGCCCCACATTTGGCGCATCAAAAGATGTGCCAATTGTGGCACTTTACCCGGCTCTTCCCACTTGCCCTGTAGCGGTGGCAAGCGGGGTAATAAGGGGTTAATGTCACCGTTGATTGCACGGTGACAATAAGCCCGGTTAATAATGGAGAGGTGTCAATAAGACACCGATCCATTATTAATCCCAAAGTTATTAAATGTGTAAAAAAAAAAACACAGCAAGAAAAAAGTATTTTAATGAAATAAAGAGACAACACAGTTTTCATTAATTTTATTGTACTCTCATTCCTGCGACGCCATCGATCTCCTGTAAAAAAAGAAAAAAAAACAAACCAACAGTATACCACCTGTCCGACGCAGTCCATAACGATAGTCCCACGACGATCCAACTCTGCTACATCGCAATGACAGGCAGAGCCTGTCATCGCACGCAGCACAGCTGATTACCTGCTTCCCGGCGGTGACGTCATCGGACTGACTGCTTTACGGCCGGGATTACCCAGCAGTCACTGCAGTTATCGCGAGATACTGCATGTGACCGCCGGGGAAAGAAGATTGCGGCCATCAAGCAGTCCAGGACGTGACCGCCGGAGATCTTCTGCCAGGTAAGTGCCGCTGACTCCTGACAGACCCGACCGATGGACACTGACAGTGACAGTGACAATCCCGATTCCGGTATCCGATATGACGAAAATATCGGAACTCGGAATCGGAATTCCGATACAGCCAATATCGGCCGATACCCGATATTTGCAGTATCGGAATGCTCAACCCTAGTCCTCAGTGGTTGATACCTTTTAATGGCTAACTGAAAAGATGGTAACAAATTGCAAGCTTTCGAGACTACGCAGGTCTCTTCATCAGGCAAAGACTAAAACAAAAGCTGAAGAATCACATATTTATATACACAAAAGGACACAGGAATAATGCAATAGGTAAGACAAGTGACGGGAAGTAAAATGGCTCCACAGTATGCAAATCTTTTCATGGCCAAGCTTGAAAGCGAATTTTTGTCCTCATGCCCCATCAGGCCTCGGGCCTACTACCGCTACATTGATGACATTTTAATCATCTGGACGGAGTCTGAACAACAGCTAAAGACGTTCCATGAACAGTTCAATCAATTTCATCCCACCATCAACTTAACACTTAACTACTCCAGCACTGAAATTAACTTTTTAGACACCACCATTAAGCTAAAGAACAATGAAATAGAGACATCCCTGTATCAGAAGCCAATCGACCGTCCAACATATCTTAAATGGGACAGTTTCCATCCAAAACACATAAAAAACTCTATTGTCTACAGCCAAGCCATCAGATACAATCGTATATGTTCCAACCCCATGGATAGAGATGAACACCTTGGTCGCCTCAAAAAGACTTTTTTGAACCAGGGCTACCATCCAAGAACAATTGAAAACCAAATTACAAGAGCCACCAGAATATCAAGGAATCACCTGCTACATTACAAAGCTAAAGAAGAAAATAACCGGGTGCCTCTAGTGGTCACCTACAATCCAAGTCTGGAGATGCTAAGGGGAGCTGCACGGAAACTACAACCTTTACTACAAAAAGATGCCCGATTACAATCCATATTTCCAGACCCCCCCACTACTATGTTTTAGGCAGCCCCCAAATCTAAGAAGCATCATTGTCAGAAGCTCCCTGTCCTCCCCAACAGCTGCAGGTACCTTTCCTTGCAAACAAAAGAAATGCAAAACCTGTGCATCTATAATGACCACGGACAGGATAAAGATCCCCAACTCCCATCAGGACTACAAGATACCAGGTACTTTCAGCTGCATCACATCTAATGTGGTGTACCTAATTATATGTACTAAATGTCCAACTGGGGGTCTGTATGTGGGGGAGACCGGGCAAAAACTGAGAACAAGGATGAATTCTCATCGCCACACAATAAGAGAAAAAAGAATGGATTTACCTGTGGCAAAACACTTTTGTATGCCCGGTCATAGCATGACGGATATGGAATTACTTGTATTAAAATCTAACTTCAAATCTGAGAAGGATAGAAAAGTCTGGGAATATAAACTTATGATGACCTTTGACACTCTTAGTGCTGGGATGAATATATCCCAGAGTTTCATGTCTTTCTACAACAATTAAAGAATCTGCTTTCCTGACCTTTTAGGGTCATCACAACACAATACCAGACCCCAATCAGAGGGTAATAAAACTTTCACTCCTTATCTATGAACTAGTCATATTTATGTTCATCCCTCTGCCATAATGACAGTTCTGCTTCACGTCACTTGTCTTACCTATTGCATTATTCCTGTGTCCTTTTGTGTATATAAATATGTGATTCTTCAGCTTTTGTTTTAGTCTTTGCCTGATGAAGAGACCTGCGTTGTCTCAAAAGCTTGCAATTTGTTACCATCTTTTCAGTTAGCCATTAAAAGGTATCAACCACTGAGGACTCTCAAGTCTAAATATTTTGGTATTAAAATATAACTTCAAATATGAGAAAGATACAAAGGTTTCAGAATATAAGCTCATCATGACCTTTGACACTGTTAGTGATGGAATGAA
>JARQOD010000004.1:457770317-457820255 GCA_033576555.1 Oophaga sylvatica | reverse complement strand
ACTTGGAACTCTACAACATATAAGACTCTCATCTACCATCGAAACCTTCAAAAAGAACCTGAAGACCTACCTCCTCCGACAAGCCTACAACCTGCAGTAACCATCGATTGACCAACTCTTCCCTCGCCTATTGTATACCCGTCCCTCGTAGACTGTGAGCCCTCGCAGGCAGGGTCCTTTCTCCTCCTGTACCAGTCATGACTTGTATTGTTTAAGATTAATGTACTTGTATTTATTATATACTAGAAATAGGCCCGATGCTATTACATCGAGAGTGCAGTGAAATTAACATCTGTGTATACTTAGTGGTGCTGACAGGAGCAGTGCGTGTAGAGCGCGCAGTTGTGACTGTCACTGCGCATGCACACTAATTGCGGCCACGAACTGCGCCTGCGCAAGTGACATACAAGTCACCGCTATACCCGCGCATGTGTAGTAACGACATGGCTGTTACTGCGCCTGCGTGGGAATAGCAGAGACGTGTACTGTATATATTCGAGTATAAGCTGACCCGATTAAAAGCTGAAGCACCTAATTTTGCCACAGAAAACTGGGTAGGCTTATTAACTCGAGTATAAGCCAGGTATGCATTATTCCCCCGTCCTGTCCTGGTATGCATTGTCCCCCATCCTGTCCTAATATGTGTGGCTCCCCCTGTCCCTGTCCTGCTATGTGTGGCTCCCCCTGTCCCTGTCCTGCTATGTGTGGTTCCCCCCGTCCCTGTCCTGCTATGTGTGGCTCCCCCGTCCCTGTCCTGCTATGTGTGGCTCCCCCCGTCCCTGTCCTGGTATGTGTGGCTCCGGCTCCTGTATGTATGGCTCCCTTGTCCCATTCTGTATGCATGGCTCCATGCTCCCATCCTGTATGAATGGCTCCCTGGTCCTATCCTGTATGAATGGCTCCCTGGGTCCATCCTGTATGCATGGCTCCCTGGGTCCATCCTGTATGTATGGCTCCCTGGTCCCATCCTGTATGCATGGCTCCCTGGGCCCATCCTGTATGCATGGCTCCCTGGGTCCATCCTGTATGCATGGCTCCCTGAGCCAATCATGTATGCATGGCTCCCTGGGCCCATCCTGTTTGCATGGCTCCCGGGGCCCATCCTGTATGTATGGCTCCCTGGTCCCATCCTGTATGCATGGCTCCCTGGGCCCATCCTGTATGCATGGCTCCCTGGGCCCATCCTGTATGCTGGCTCCGGGTACATCCTGTATGCATGGTTCCCTGGGCCCATCCTGTATGAATGGCTCCCTGGTCCCATCCTGTATGAATGGCTCCCTGGTCCCATCCTGTATGAATGGCTCCCTGGTCCCATCCTGTATGAATGGCTCCCTGGTCCCAACCTGTATGAATAGCTCCCTGGGCCCATCCCGTATGCATGGCTCCCTGGTCCCATCCTGTATGCATGGCTCTCTGGGTCCATCCTGTATGCATGGCTCCCTGGTCCCATCTTGTATGCATGGCTCCTTGGGCCCATCCTGTGTGTATGGCTTGCCTTGGCTCGGCCCACCGGTCCTCACTCGACCTCCCCGGTCCTTACTTGTCCTCCCCGATCCTCAATCGTCCTCCCCATCCTCCTCCGTCCTCCCCGGTCCTCCTCACGCGTTGGCTGCACCATTCCTGCATCTCTCTGTTTTGATGACTTCCTGTATTCAGCTGTCACATGGTGCCGCTCATTAAAGTAATCAGTATGCGCTCCACGCCTATGGGCGTGAAGACGCGTCCATATTCATTACTTGAATACAGGAAGTGCTGCTGGAAGCCGGGAAAACAGAAAGAGATGCAGGGACGTTGCACCTACCGCGCCAGGAGTGGGTGAGTATGCTGTCACAGCTGTTCTCTCCTGCCGCTCACCCTCCCCCGCTGGCTTACTGGCTTATACTCGAGTATATACCGTATATCACTTGCACAAGTGACACTGCCGCGGTGCCTTATGGGATTCGGTGACAGCGGCCAACTGGCAATTATATATGTAGATACCCCTCCTCACATGTAAAGCGCCATGGCATAAATGGTGCTATAATAATAAATAATAATAATATTCTCTCACAGGCTGGTAGATTGTTCTCTAATTATGAGTGATGTGTCCTATGAATGATCAGAAGGATCTTTCATATGAAGGTGCAGTTCTTGAATTCAATGTGGTTTCCGCTTTGCTTCTTCCTTAGACATTCACACATTGTGCAGTATGGAATGGAATAACACACCATATTACAGATGCAAATTGCCTCTTCAAACAAAGAGTACTTGTACTCTATAGCGCCACCTATTGGAAGTAGCGATCCTACAAGTCACAATCAACCCTTTAACGAGTCTTGTAATATGACTTAGGATAAAAGCAAAATCAGAATCTCCATTTGCAGACACGGTGTTTCGGACTGTTGGTCCTCGTCAGTGCAAAGTAGGAGAGATCTGATTTGGTTAGATGAGAGGCTCTGGACTGGGGCCTGGAGGGTAAGGTTACTCCTTGTGGAGAGTGACATACCAGCTCTGGCGTGTCGAGGTAAGGAGGCTTATTCGCCGTGCAATGCTCCTCTGGGAAATTTTAATATGCAAATTGCCTCTTCAAACAAAGAGGACTTGTACTCTATAGCGCCACCTATTGGAAGTAGCGATCCTACAAGTCACAATCAACCCTTTAACGAGTCTTGTAATATGACTTAGGATAAAAGCCAAATCAGAATCTCCATTTGCAGACACGGTGTTTCTGAAACTCTTCCATATGGAAGCCATATATTTTACTCTTAGAAGAACTGAAAAGTATGTATCCAAGGAGAAACATACGGCATCTGATGGAATATGCTCCATATTCGAAAATATGTAAACAAGCAATTATACAAAATACAAAGATTGTTGAAGTCTAATTTAACATTGGCATGTACTCTTTATTATTAAATGCATGTATTTGTGCTTAAAAATATTGATTTGCAATTAAGTTTCATTAAAAATTGCATATTATGGCTTTTACAAGCTCTAAGTTTCCCTAAGCATTCAACTTTGATATGGTCTGTGGTCATAAATAAGCTAAGAGTAGGTCAGAAAAAGAGTTTCAAACTTTCCTGTAAGACCATCAAAGTGAACTTACTGATAGATTCTCAGTTTACTCTTTCTGCAGTAGGCAATTGACAGTCTGACAAAGATGCTGTGGAAGGCAGACTGTGTAAAACGCTTTTTAGCCCCAATTACTTGTACTTGTTGAAGTGGATTCACTTCTTCATAGGTCATGGTGAGTAGAAGATTGGAGGCATTAATGCAGCAAAGCTGGACAAGCTGCATGGCTCAACAAAAGTGTGAACCAGAAGAGCTGCATTTGCCAGACAAGGATCAGTGGAGATGGAAATATCCACAAGCACCATGAGATAGAAGTGAGTAAGCAGGCTTGTACCTTGGACTGGTAGAGCTGTGTGAAGAGAGTGCTCAGTAACAGCAGAGCTGAGATGATAGTCAGGCACCTTGGACTAGCAGCTTTGACTATGTGGACAGCACCAAAAACAACAGAGTCAGAAACAAGGCATTTTAGAGAAATAGAAATGAGTGTGCAAACAGCATGCAGGAGAGCTGAGTGAGAAGTTAGGCACCTTAGAGTAGCAGAGTCAAACATTGCACTCAGGAACAGCAGAGCAGATTTGGCAGTCAAGCACCATGTAGCAAAGCTTGATTTGTGAGCAGCAATTAGAACAGGAATTCTAAGTCAGCCATTAAGCAATTGGTTATAGCAGTTCTGGATGTGTGGATGTGATCCTGTCCAGTATGATGGACAGGTATGGTCTTCCTCCCACAAACCTGCGGTTCCAGTCTGAGGGGCCTGAAGAGTCTATTCCTGGGTGTTGGCCCTCGGACCCAGGATTTGCTCGTTTAAAGGGCACCGACGTGCTGGGTGACCTTCTCTGTGGCAGCGGTAGCAGATGATCTCTCGGCGAGGATGATCCTGTTCGTGACGCCAGGAAGAGATGAGTCGCCCTCCAGAGCAATGGGAACTCGGATCTGAGCCTATAGACTACTATGGGGGATGTCACGGCGACACAGCTCAGTCCGTGGCTCTGGTGCTCATTCTTTAATGTGGGATATTTACAGTTGAATTGAATATTGGTATGGGGATTTGTGACGCCACTTGTGGTACCTGGTCAGGATGACCAGTGCTGCTATGCAGATCCACTGAAGGGTTAATATTGTGCAGCTAGATGTTAAGCCTTCCACAAGTAAGGCTGAGTCCTTCAGGGCAGATAGATGTGCAGGGGTGCAGGACAGACGGGGACCCGGCAGTTAGGGGTAATAAGGTAGACACACACATAAGTCACTTTGGTACCTTTACTGAAGATGTTGCAGGCACTCCCCGGAGCACTGTAGGGTGAAGGGTGCACATCCAGATTCCTCCACTGAGTAGGTGTGTGGCCTTCTGTTCCTTTCCTTTATGTGATAAAGTCCTGACCTGCTTGTAGCTAGGCCTAACTTGATCTCCGTCTTGCACCTGGCTGACCTTGTGGTTGGACCCCTTCTTGAAGTACACAGTCTCTATTTGCCGTGCACGGCTGGACTCCATCCTCCTGGCCCATTTACGTATCAGCTCTGAGGTACTCCTGGAACTTGTAGTCCTCCAGGAACTCCGGTGTTCTCCTATAGGCTCGGACCCCGGTGTCCAGTCAATACTTGCTGAGGTAAGCTGTAAAGGCTTTACTACCTCCGTTACTGCTCTTTCCACTCGCCTTCGGCCTACCCGGGCCCTCACACGATCACACACTGGCAGTTGGTGGGCTGCCTCTTCGTCTCTAAGCGTCGTCACGATTTCTCTCTGAACTGCACTCACTTACTTCAGCTCTGACTAGGCTGGAGTGGTCTCTGTTCCACCCGTACTAGCCTCCACTCTCTCTTGAACTGAATGGCTCTGCAGCCTCTCTCTAGTCTGCACAAACCGAGCTCAGTGCTCTCACCTTCTACACTCTCTGAGGTGACTGGCTTGATGTTTCCTGTGTTCACCCTCTTTTATATGTCTAAAACAGCTCCCTCTGGTGGTCTTTGGGATAGGTGAACGTGTGTGAATGTGTATAATGACCTCTAGTGGTGTATTCTTTCAGTGCACCCTTCTGGAAGATATGGATCCAGTCGCAGCTGGGCTCCACATGGACAGAGCTTGAAACAGGAGAGCTGACACAGCAGTCAGGTACCTTGTTGTAAAAGAGTTGGAATTGTGTACAGCATTTGGAAAAGAAGAACTTGTCAGCCAGTAAAGCACTTGGATGCAGTAAAGGAATGTTTGCCAGAAGACACCTTTATGGCTATGTGCATACGCTGCGGATTTGTTGCGTTTCACCCAGAAATTCAGATATCAGCCTAATAGAGGTATGTTCACATTAGGTCAGGGACTCACCAGAATTGAGACCACCTTGACGATGGTTGGTGGGCTTTAAAATGTTTGGCCAAATGTTTATACTAAGCGTCTCAAATTTTTCCTTATACTCCAAAGCCATATTGCTATTCAAAATTTCATGTATTCTATGTTGTCATGCTTCAGTATGCTAGAGTGCAGCCTTTTTTCGTATGTTTTACATGGGGGTAGCTTCCCTTGGTTTGCACCTAGTTCACATTAGTCTGGATGTGCTAGTCAGGTTTTTTGTCTTTTGAATGTTAGCTTACTGACCGAGCACTCCACCCCCACCAGGTGGTGATTTTAATTACACCAGGTCCCTACTTTACCCATAAATGCAGGCATTACTGACAGAGGTGCATATTCACCCAGAAATTCAGATATCAGCCTAATAGAGGTATGTTCACATTAGGTCAGGGACTCACCAGAATTGAGACCACCTTGACGATGGTTGGTGGGCTTTAAAATGTTTGGCCAAATGATTATACTAAGCGTCTCAAATTTTTCCTTATACTCCAAAGCCATATTGCTATTCAAAATTTCATGTATTCTATGTTGTCATGCTTCAGTATGCTTGAGTGCAGCCTTTTTCGTATGTTTTACATGGGGGTAGCTTCCCTTGGTTTGCACCTAGTTCACATTAGTCTGGATGTGCTAGTCAGGTTTTTTGTCTATTAATGGGGGTATCTGTCTGACACCTGTTCATTACTAAACCTCAGGCTTGGTATTATATATATATATACAGGTTTTTAATATTAGAGTAGGACTGTCCCACCAATGGTTGCCTTGACGTGGCGGGATGGCTTGTACATTCTTTTGATCAAAATTATGTTTACCAAATACCCTTATTATTATTATTACAACTTCATGCATGTTTTGCAATATATTTTTTATTTTGTTTTATTTTAGGATATTTGTTTCTTGTTTTTTGTTTTCTCTGTTTAATGGTCATGTGTTTGATATGCATTTACATTTTGCATACACATCAACTTACTTTTTCAGTTCAGACCCAGTTTTTCATTTAGTTCTTAGTGCATTTTGTGCATATAAGGGTGTGACCGCCCTGCTTTTGAGCTGAAAAATCCATCCTGTCTGGCCTATGCTTCAACTGGTGGGTTCAGTCTCTCTGTCCTTGTTCACATTTACGTCACTTGACAAGTGGAAAGGTTTTTAATATTAGAGTAGGACTGTCCCACAAAGGGTTGCCTTGACGTGGCGGGATGG
Source organism: Oophaga sylvatica (assembly GCA_033576555.1). Lineage (NCBI taxonomy): Eukaryota > Metazoa > Chordata > Amphibia > Anura > Dendrobatidae > Oophaga > Oophaga sylvatica. The sequence goes on along the minus strand of JARQOD010000004.1, from coordinate 457,813,669 downwards.
CTTGTACATTCTTTTGATCAAAATTATGTTTACCAAATACCCTTATTATTATTATTACAACTTCATGCATGTTTTGCAATATATTTTTTATTTTGTTTTATTTTAGGATATTTGTTTCTTGTTTTTTGTTTTCTCTGTTTAATGGTCATGTGTTTGATATGCATTTACATTTTGCATACACATCAACTTACTTTTTCAGTTCAGACCCAGTTTTTCATTTAGTTCTTAGTGCAGTTTGTGCATATAAGGGTGTGACCGCCCTGCTTTTGAGCTGAAAAATCCATCCTGTCTGGCCTATGCTTCAACTGGTGGGTTCAGTCTCTCTGTCCTTGTTCACATTTACGTCACTTGACAAGTGGAAAGGTTTTTAATATTAGAGTAGGACTGTCCCACAAAGGGTTGCCTTGACGTGGCGGGATGGCTTGTACATTCTTTTGATCAAAATTATGTTTACCAAATACCCTTATTATTATTATTACAACTTCATGCATGTTTTGCAATATATTTTTTATTTTGTTTTATTTTAGGATATTTGTTTCTTGTTTTTTGTTTTCTCTGTTTAATGGTCATGTGTTTGATATGCATTTACATTTTGCATACACATCAACTTACTTTTTCAGTTCAGACCCAGTTTTTCATATATATATATATATATATATATATATATATAATATATATATATATATATATACAGTACAGACCAAAAGTTTGGACACACCTTCTCATTCAAAGATTTTTCTGTATTTTCATTACTATGAAAATTGTAGAATCACACTGAAGGCATCAAAACTATTAATTAACACATGTAGAATTATACATTACACTTTACAAAAAAGTGTGAAACAACTGAAAATATGACTTATATTCTAGGCTCTTCAAATTAGCCACCTTTTGCTTTGATTACTGCTTTGCACGCAGAAAAGGTGAACGGATGGACTCTACATGCCTGGTTCCCATCGTGAAGCATGGAGGAGGTGGTGTGATGGTGTGGGGGTGCTTTGCTGGTGAGAAGAGATGCAGAAACCATGCAAAAATTTCTGCAAGCAAATCCACAACGTGCGCACATAGCCAACGTGCTGCAGTAGAGCTCAGAGAAAGCAAAGCTCGGTTACTTAGGTGACAAACTGCCTGGAATAATGTGGTAATATTGTTGTGCGCACACTACCTGAATACTCATGCGGTATGCACTTGCATAAGTGGGCCTTAAGAGGCCTAGGAAGTTGAGATCGGAGGCACGTGCCAGTTTATTATAGTAATCCAATGTAAACGAGAGGATTCAGAGCTGGCCTTGGTAAGGAGAAGATGCAACGGGCCAGTGCTGGAGCTGCAAAACGTGAGAAATGCTTATAGATAGCATTAGTGTGAATAAAGGCCTCCATACATATAAAATAAAAGCCTACAGCGAAAAAATAAAAAAGTTATAGCTCTCAGAATAAAGCGATGCAAATGCATTTTTATATAAAATAGTTTTTATTGTATAAAAGTGCCAAAACATAAAAAAATTATATAAATGAGGTATCGCTGTAATCGTACTAACCTAAAGAATAAAACTGCTTTATCAATTTTACCACACACGGAACGGTATAAAACGCCCCCCCAAAAGAAATTCATGAATTGATGGTTTTTGTTCATTCTGCTTCCCAAAAATCATAATAAAAAGCGATCAAAAAATGTCATGTGCCCAATAATGAAATCAATAAAAACGTCATCTCGTCCCACAAAAAATAAGACCTCACTTGACTCTGTGTGCCAAACTATGGAAAAATTATAGCTCTCAAAATGTGGTCATGCAAAAACTATTTTTTGCAATAAAAAGCGTCTTTCAGCATGTGACAGCTGCCAAACATAAAAACCCGCTATAAATAGTAAAGCAAACCCCCCTTTATAACCACCTTAGTTAGGGAAAAATAATAAAATAAAAAAATGTATTTATTTCCATTTTCCTATTATGGTTAGGGTTAGGGCTAAAGTTAGGTTTAAGGTTGGGGCTAAAGTTAAGGTTGGGGCTAAAGTTTAGGATTAGGGTTAGGGTTGGGATTAGCGTTAGGGGTGTGTTAGGGTTATGGTTAGGGTTGGGAATAGGGTTAGGGGTGTGTTGGGGTTAGGGTTGGAATTAGAATTGGGGGGTTCCACTGTTTAGGCACATCAGGGGCTCTCTCCAAACGCAACATGGCGTCTGATCTCAATTCCAGCCAATTCTGCGTTGAAAAAGTCAAACAGTGCTCCTTCCCTTCCGAGCTCTGCCATGTAGCCAAACAGTGGTTTACCCCCACATATGGGGTAACAGCATACTAGGACATATTGCACAATAATCTTGGGGTCCAATTTATTCTGGTACCCTTGAAAAAAAAAAAATTGGGGGCGAAAATATTATTTTTGTGGAAAAAAATATGATTTTTTATTTTTATGGCTCTACGTTATAAAGTTCTGTGAAGCACTTGGGGGTTCAAAGTGATCACCACACATCTAGATAAGTTCCTTGGGAGGTCTAGTTTCCAAAATGGGGTCTCTTGAGGGGGGTTTCCACTATTTAGGCACATCAGGGGCTCTCCAAATGCGACATGACACCCGCAGACCATTCCAACAAAGTCTGCAATCCAAAACGTCAGTACTTCCCTTCCGAGCCCTGACGTGTGCCCATACAGTAGTTTTCTCCCACATATGGGGTATCAGCCTACTCAGGACAAATTGGACAACAACTTTTGGGGTCCAATTTGTCCTGTTACCCTAGTGAATATAAAAAACTGGGGACTAAAAGATCATGTTTGTGGAAAAAATATGATTTTATATTTTCACATTCGGGCGTTATAAACTTCTGTGAAGCACTTGGGGGTTCAAAGTGTTCACCACACATCAAGATAAGTTCCTTGGGGGGTCTAGTTTCCAAAATTGTGTCATTTGTGAGGAGTTTCCACTGTTTAGGCACATCAGGGGCTCTCCAAACACAACATGGCGTCCAGCCAGTTCTGCGTTGAAAAAGTCAAAAGGCGATCCTTCCCTTCTGAGCTCTGCCATGCGCACAAACAGTGGTTTACCCCCACATATGAGGTATCTGTGTACTCACAACAAATTGCACAATAACTTTTGTTATAACTGTTACCCTTGGTAAAATAAAAATTGGGGTGAAAAGATCATTTTTGTGGAAAAAATATGATTTTTTAATTTTACGGCTGTACGTTATAAACTTCTGTGAAGCCCTTGGGGGTTCAAAGTTCTCACTACACATCTATATAAGTTCCTTGGGGGGTCTAGTTTCCAAAATGTCATCACTTGTGTGGGTTTCCACTGCTTAGGCACATCAGGTGCTCTCCAAATGCGACATGGCGTCCGATCTCAATTCCTGCCAATTTTGCGCTGAAAAAGTCAAACGGCACTCTTTCCCTTCCAAGCTCTGCCATGCGCCAAAACAGTGATTCCCCCACATATGGGGTAACAGCGTACTCAGGACAAATTGCACAATAACTTTTGGGGTCAAATTTCTCCTGTTACCATTGGGAAAATAAAAAAAATTGGACCTGAAGTAATTTTTTTGTGAAAAAAGTTAAATGTTCATTTTTTTTAAAACATTCAAAAAATTCCTGTGAAGCACCTGAAGGGTTAATAAACTTCTTGAATGTGGTTTTGAGCACCTTGAGGAGTGCAGTTTTTAGAATTGTGTCACTTTTGACTATTTGCTATCATATAGACCCCTCAAAGTGACTTCAAATGTGATGTGGTCCCTAAAAAAAATGATGTTGTAAAAATGAGAAATCGCTGGTCAACTTTTAAATCTATGTAAATAAAAATTATTATTTTTTTGCATTTAAAGCTAAAATATTAAAATATATTTTATTCTTTTTTAGGAAGTGGACAAACTTACTATATGTATACTCATGGGGAAAATCTCTATTAATCTGGTATCAGGAATGGTGCAGATTGGACGTTTATTGTACAGAAAATCCAGGTATTTAACTTTTTTTAATATATATCTGGTTTTAATAAACACAAAGGAATGGCACTCTTGATAAACGACCAAGGCAATATTTATATGAATGCTTTTTACATTGACAAATAATCCAGACTTTAAAAATATATGAAAGAAAATGAAAAAGAAAATACCTTGAACGCACTAATAAACTTCAGAAAAAAAACTTGTTTGGAGTAAGACATATTAAGTGCTTGTTAGAACTTATTTCCCATGGAAAGCACGTCGATATATGAATAAGCAATGCATTAGCACCTATAGATGTGATTGTTATTGATAACACGAGATTGTGCCGGTGATAGGAAAAAAGAGGGGAGCAAATCAGGAAAGGAAGCCGTTGTGTGGCTATTTACAGAACTACATTAGTCAAACTATTGCATTTTAAAACCCCTTAAGTTGCTATGCATCATCATATAAGTCAACGAGAAATAGAAAGCAGAAATTGTTAAGAATTATGTTGACGTGTAAATTGTCAGCAGAACTGGTTCGAAAATTTACATGGTGCCATAGATCTGCCGTCACATCCTCGGCATAAAATTAACATGTTATAACTCTAATATTTTAGCGTAATGCCTTCCTCATGAGAATGCCATATTTATCTGATTAATATCATCTGCGTAAAAACTGTTCAATTACAGTATCAGTCGGTGTGTGATTAATATGGCTGCTTAGCGTACAAATCTGCTATAAAGGCAACTTTAGGAATAATGTTTAAATTAGAAACATACCCATGAGTGTCAGAATACCAGCGAGGGACTGTAAATAATTGTGAGTTGTAAATATTCAGCCTTTTGTGTGAGAACACATTGAAGAATTTCATTGTCATATCTCAGTGCTTGGCAGGGAAGTACATCAAATTTTTCCCGATTTGAGTTCATTTATTCCTGTTAATATTGTATAAGTCATACAAATTGTTTTTATAAGATCTATCATAGAAATGGCCCAATTATTCTAACATGTAGCAGAAGCATTTGCCTTTAGTGAGCTTCATTTCTCTATTTTCTGTGTATGTGAAGAACATGAATGTCTTCGTGTTTAAAAACTTTTAAGAATGGTAATCAAGTAAGAGGAACACAAAGGATTGAAAAATTCACAAATGAATAAACTAATTGGTTGATTCCATTTAAGCTTAATTTTACTACTCAGGACGCTGAGATTTAGGAAACTGTTTGATAGGAAGCTGACTGATCTATTGTGAGTGTAACTGGGGTAGAAATGGGATATAGGGGTTAACTATAGTCACACTTGAATTTTAAGACTTACAAGGATTTTTGCCTCATTGACATAATATCACTTATAAGGTTATAAGAAATGTAAAGAACATTGGTACTGATACTACTATAAGAGGAGAGTTATTATTATCATTGTGCTAATAATGCCATCAGGTCTGAATAACTAAAAGAATTCAAGATCAATTATTTAAAGGCTTGGATCATATGACCGATAGTACAGTAGCTCCATCCGAGAAAAATGGTCCGATAATGCGAATCAGACTCTGATTAGAATTTGATCAGAGAGCGATCAGAGTATGATCTGATTTTCGAGGATGGGGAGAGGGAAAAAAAATTCTCCATCTTCCCTATTCTGCCAGTCCATGAAAATTGGACCACGTATGGATGTCATCCGAATACGATCTGATTTTTTTCCACGGACCCATTGAAATGAATGGCCGAGTGCAATCCAATAATTGAATGCAACTTGTGCATGCGGCGATCTTTTCCTCAAACAGACTTGGTCCGTGGAACGAGCCCTTAGAATCGGTCACCAATATTAGCCTGGTAGGTGTCTGAAACCCAGCATTCCATCCCATCAGCTGTTTGCATACTCAGTGGTGGCCAAAAGTACACAGTGTATGGAGCCAGAACACCAGAGCTCTGTGCATTATGTAGTTTACCTTCTATCTTACTGCAATCAGCTTCTACTGAAATAAATGGCACTTGAGTTGCAGTGTCAAAAAAAACATCCACTGCACAGTGTATGGGGCCACAGGACCAACTAACATCTGATTGTAAGGGAGCCAGGTGATATTGATGACCTATACTAAGGACATCAACTTCCTGGACAGCCTTTAAATCTTCAACTTTCAAGGGCCTATTTTCCATTTTTTTCAGACATGGAAAACCTCCCTATAGATCTATTTATTTTGTGAATCGCCTGCACTCTTCAAGTTTTAAAAATTTCCTATGTTATATATTGACACTATTTTATGCAGGTTCCTGTGACCACCAGTATTTCAACATTCACTTAAAGGGGTTGTCCCATGAGCAAAGTACACTGTAATCAATAGGACAGGGCCCTCATTGCTCTTGGTATCTACTTTGATCTGTGTTTATTGTTATGCTGTAATGTCTATTGTCTGTACAAGTCCCCTCTATAATGTAAAGTGCTGCGGAATAAGTTGGCGCTATAGAAATAAAATTATTATTATTATAGGACTGGAATAATAACTATCACAATTGGATGTGTTTAAATAAAATGTCCCTGTGCTTAGATAATCTTATAATTGTGCCCCTGCTGTGTACTGTGTAATGGCTGTGTCTGATCATCAGGGACATGGTCTGATCATACCACAGCTCCTGGGTAGGGAAGGAAGCAAAAGAGAGACAGGAGAACATGTGATCACAGATGTTGCTTTCTGAAAGGAAAAAAAAAAACATTTCCCCTCCTGGCTAAAATTTGCAGAAATAATCAGCCGTGATCCCGTGCTGTCCTGCCTGTATACTCTCTTTTGCTTCCCCTTGGACAGGAGCTTTAGTATGTTCAGACCATGAACTGGAGCAGCTCTGCATGGTCAGACACAGCCATTACACAGTACACAGCAGAGGCACATTTATAAGATTATCTCAGCACAGGAACATTTTGTTAAACACATAAAATTGAGAAAGTTATTTTTATTCCAAGATCTATTATTTAAAACGCAATTTGTTTGTGGGAAACTACTTTAAATTTGATATCTCTCAGGTCAGTTGACTTTGGGTTAAGATTTTAAACTATGACTTAGCAGTCTGCATCACAGAGCCATATTTACCAAGTTACAGAACACCAGACAACTCCATTCTAAAGGTGCTCACACATAGCAGGCTATAGGTAATGAACCACAACTATCATCACTCATATGGCATATAACAACTGAAGATAGTTTTAGCGAATATGTGACACGCTGTCATTATTTGGACTAAAGTTGACCATGTCTGAGTTATTGAGGTTTTTTTTGGAAAGATTATCTCAAGGCCAAAAGCCCACCCTTCATTAGAATCAACACTACAGCTTGCGATGCAACTTCTATACAGTTTCTTTCAATGCTTGAATGTTGGCAATGCCCCTGTAACATGCAGTCATTTTAGGCAATGACAGCATTGATATTCAGAAATTTTGACCCCGATTCACCATTTTCAGTTTTTTTAAGGTCACTTTTCGATTTGTGGCATTTACTGATTTAATTGTGCCAAATTTCTCAAAATGTTGAATGCGGTTCATGAATTTTGCGTAAAGTAAAAAATGCGCTATTTTCCTGTTACTAATGATTTTTGTGACTTTTAGTGTGAAACTAAAATATTTTCAAAATTTCTCAAAAGAATGAGACTCTTTGAACAGACGTGCTTAAAATTACTCCAGAGGCAGGAAATAGAGTAAAGTTGCCCCAAATTTTGTGACTTAAAGAATCAGACAAAAACATTTAAAGTCCATAGATTCCTCCCACAACGTGTGACCAAAAAAACAGAAATTCACATATAAAATAGACTTAAAAAAGGTGCAAATAGAATAATGAATTGGATGCCAACAAAAACAGGCCAAAAACTAGACACAAGAAAAACAAGCGCGAAGGCAACGATGAATTAGGGCCTAAGTGTCCAATTAACAAGATGCATCTACTAATTTAGACCAATAAAATAAGCTATAATGTAGTTATAATTTCAAGAAGTATTAAAATTATATATGTTGCCTGAATAAAATGAAATCATTTCAATTAAGTAGCAGGGTATTATGTAAAAGGCTTGTGGTGGAAACCTAACGTTGCCTACAATTGTGCTCAGCAGACATAAGGAGGTCATAAATACAGCCTGTATAAGACTTCAGGTCAGATACAAAACCAATTGCTGAAAGCTGGTGAAAAACTCAGGCTGCTAAAAGGCAAAGAGGAAATGAGAGAAGCTGTCAGTAAGCAGAGTGAGATAACTTGCATGTGGACACAATATAGCCAGGTCTAGAAAGCAATTTAATAAACGTCTTGAAAGGTTCCATTTGTGATTTTTAAGGTGGACCTGTGAGATTCCAGATTTTGAACTAGTTAAACCTCCTCAGTTAAACTAAGCTGGTTTACTTGAAGTTTGATCTGAGCCAATTTCCTGTAGTGGCTTCCCGATATTATTTTACAATCACTATATTTTATGGCTTTGAGAGATTAAGACTATATAGCTTCTGTGTGCCAGGTAGGGTGTAATCAGCGTACAGCTAATGGCAAACATACAATAAGCATCACAAAATCTTTTTTTTTTTAAAGCCGGTCATCACATGCCAATCTATTTAGGATATGTCAAGCTAAAAAAAAAAGTAAGAAAGGACACATCTTTAGCTAGTTACAGCTGTGAATATCAACCCTGTTATACATCTGTGCTAGTAACACGGAAATTGTCATTCCTCCACATAGTTTTATAGGTAGAAATAAAAAACTATAAAATTCATTTCAATACTCATTGTAATGAAGTTGGCCAAACCTGCTGATATGCAGCATCGACTGACCATCTTATGTGAACAGAGTCTTCCCCTTCCTCTCTCCTGACGAGTGATGTTGGGAAGAGAAGAATCGGGCAGTTTTGCGTTCTGGTCCTTTTCTTTCTACAGAGGTGTATGGCCGGAAATGAGCATCTCTTTTTTGTCTATTGAAAACTCATGAAACACATTCGTGTCTGTAGAGCAGTGATCTCCAACCTGAGGCTCAGGAGCCACATGTTACTCGTAGGACCATGAAATGTGGTTCACGGCCGACTTACAACTTGGTGCATAAGCACCAGATCTCACAAACAGCCATGAAAATCAGATCTTCAGATGATGACCTTTGAGAGTTGCCCCACACAGAAGAGCAGATCTAGATGTGCATACACTGGTTTAGGGGTGGATAGATAAATTAAGTAATTGTTAATAGGATGATTCTGACGGATAGAGGGGATGTTTGAAGCTGGATATGATAGCGTGGTGGGAGTGCTTTATGCAAAGATACTGAATGAGGGTAAAGTGGGAACCCCTTGAGATTTCTGTGGGGAAGCTGCCATTATACCGATTGGGCTCAGGGTGTCACTACTGTGGGGGAAGCAGGTGCTTCATGTCACTTATAAAGGGGTTGGGAGGGGGAGAGTTTGGTTCTGGATGTGGTTCAAAACATTCTCTCAGAGTTAAATGTGTCTCTTGAAGGTAAGAAAGGTTGTGGATCACTTCTATATAGGGTCAGGAGAGATAGCTGTCAGCCAAATAAGCCCTCGACCAATAATTATCTAAGCTATTGTCATTTTAAGCCCAAAGGCTTTACAATAAGGAACTGAATCAAAATATTTAGCTTTCATTGTTTTATGTGAGGGAAATATAGCAAGTGGAGATTTTCTATTATAAACAGCACAACATCCTCAAAATTAAAATGAGCTGATTTTTAAAAATTTGGTATGAAAGTAGTCCAACTAACTTGTAAAGAAAACAATTGTTCTAGAAAAAACAGTTCAAAAGTAAGTGGTTCAAATAGAGTCAGCTCTGCTATTAACCTTCCCGGGACCCTCCACTTTAACGTATTTATTTAAAATGAAAACAATTTATTAGGAAAAAAAATGTGGGAAAGTTTTTACAGCCCTGAAGGGAAACAGAAGTTATCCTCTGCAAGCAACACTTGTGTCAATGAGGAATTCAAGGTGAGTGGCACATTGTAATCACTCCTTTGTTTCTGGGACAGGCCTTCTCATTATTTTTGGCAGACTACTCATTAGAATTTGTGTGTAATTCATAAATCTGCTATTTTGACAGCTAACAAAGTAGACTTACATTCTGATGCCAGTACAGTTCATGCACCTATATAGTGAAAATAATGAAAGACGTACATATTAAAGGCTCAAGCAATATACAACACAGTAAGTTACACAGATAGTGAAGGAATATCTAAAACATTGTATGAGCTGCTACATTTCTTATAAAATAATATGAAATAATCTGTGGCCAGGGCCGTATTTGCCAACCCTGGGACACACATTGCTGGCCTGGGACTCGTAGAGCGGTACAGTAAGTAAACATGATCTCCCGCCTGCCCATGCGCTGCCTGCTGCACGGCTCTGTCAGCGACTCACCACTTCCCTCAGACTCCTCAGCCTCGTTTCTGCCTGGAGCACACACACACAGCAGCGTTGGCAATGTTTGATGTTTGCTCCCAGGACCCAGATAGAGTGAGTGTGGAGGTGTATAAATGTATCTCTGCCTCTGGTCTGGAGTCCTCTGGACATCATATAGTATAGATTTGCCAGGAGCACACACACAGCAGCAGCATACTGGTGAACAGGGGAGTCTGGAGCTGCTATATACTGGTGAACAGGGGATGCTATATACTGATGAACAGGGGAGGCTGAAGCTGCTATATACTGGTGAACATTGGAGGCTGGTACTTCTATATACTGGTGAACAGGAGAGGCTGGTGCTGCTATATAATGGTGAACAGGAGAGGCAGGTGATGCTATATACTGGTGAACAGGAGCTGCTATATACTGGTGAACAGGGGAGGCTGGTGCTGCTATATACTGGTGAACAGGGGAGTCTGGAGCTGCTATATACTGGTGAACAGGGGATGCTATATACTGATGAATAGGGGAGGCTGAAGCTGCTATATACTGGTGAACAGGGGAGGCTGGTACTTCTATATACTGGTGAACAGGAGAGGCTGGTGCTGCTATATACTGGTGAACAGGGGAGGCTGTTACTGCTATATACTGGTGAACAGGGGAGGCAGGTGATGCTATATACTGGTGAACAGGAGCTGCTATATATTGGTGAACAGGGGAGGCTGGTGCTGCTATATACTGGTGAACAGGGGATGCTATATACTGATGAACAGGGGAGGCTGAAGCTGCTATATACTGGTGAACAGGGGAGGCTGGTACTTCTATATACTGGTGAACAGGAGAGGCTGGTGCTGCTATATACTGGTGAACAGGGGAGGCAGGTGATGCTATATACTGGTGAACAGGAGCTGCTATATACTGGTGAACAGGAGATGCTATATACTGGTGAACAGGGGAGGCTGGTGCTGCTATATGCTGGTGAACAGGGGAGTCTGGAGCTGCTATATACTGGTGAACAGGGGATGCTATATACTGATGAACAGGGGAGGCTGAAGCTGCTATATACTGGTGAACAGGGGAGGCTGGTACTTCTATATACTGGTGAACAGGAGAGGCTGGTGCTGCTATATACTGGTGAACAGGGGAGGCTGTTACTGCTATATACTGGTGAACAGGGGAGGCAGGTGATGCTATATACTGGTGAACAGGAGCTGCTATATATTGGTGAACAGGTGATGCTATATACTGGTGAACAGGGGAGGCTGGTGCTGCTATATGCTGGTGACGGTAGGCTGGTGCTGCTATATACTGGTGAACAGGGGATGCTATATACTGATGAACAGGGGAGGCTGAAGCTGCTATATACTGGTGAACAGGGGAGGCTGGTACTTCTATATACTGGTGAACAGGAGAGGCTGGTGCTGCTATATACTGGTGAACAGGGGAGGCAGGTGATGCTATATACTGTGAACAGGAGCTGCTATATACTGGTGAACAGGAGATGCTATATACTGGTGAACAGGGGAGGCTGGTGCTGCTATATGCTGGTGACGGTAGGCTGGTGCTGCTATATACTGGTGAACAGGGGAGGCTGGTGCTGCTATATACTGGTGAACAGGGGAGGCTGGTGCTGCTATATACTGGTGAACAGGGGAGGCTGGTGCTGCTATATACTGGTGAATAGGGGAGGCTGATACTGCTATACACTGGTGAACAGGGGAGGCTGGTGCTGCTATATACTGGTGAACAGGGGAGGCTAGTACTGCTATATACTGGTGAACAGGGGAGGCTGGTGTTTCTATATACTAGTGAACAGGGGAGGCTGGTGCTGCTATATACTGGTGAACAGGGGAGGCTGGTGCTCCTATATACTGGTGAACAGGGGAGGCTGGTGTTGCTATATACTAGTGAACAGGGGAGGCAGGAGCTGCTATATACTGGGAACAGGGAGGCTGGTGCTGCTATATACTGGTGAACAGGGGAGGCTGGTGCTGCTATATACTGGTGAACAGGGGAGGCTGGTGCTACTATATACTGGTGAACAGGGAGGCTGGTTTGCTATATACTAGTGAACAGGGGAGGCTGGTGTTACTATATACTAGTGAACAGGGGAGGCTGGTGCTCCTATATACTGGTGAACAGGGAGGCTGGTTGCTATAACTGGTGAACAGGGAGGCTGGTGTGCTATATACTGGTGAACAGGGGAGGCTGGTGCTGCTATAACTGGTGAACAGGGAGGCTGGTGCTGCTATATACTGGTGAACAGGGGAGGCTGGTGCTGCTATATACTGGTGAACAGGGGAGGCTGGTGCTGCTATATACTGTGGAACAGGGGAGGCTGGTGACTGCTATATACTGGTGAACAGGGGAGGCTGGTGCTGCTATATACTGGTGAACAGGGAGGCTGTGCTGCTATATACTGGTGAACAGGGGAGGCTGGTGTTCTATATACTAGTGAACAGGGGAGGCTGGTGTTCTATATACTAGTGAACAGGGGAGGCTGGTGCTCCTATATACTGGTGAACAGGGGAGGCTGGTACTGCTATATACTGGTGAACAGGGGAGGCTGGTGTTGCTATATACTGGTGAACAGGGAGGCTGGTGCTGCTATATACTGGTGAACAGGGGAGGCTGTGCGCTAAACTGTAAGGAGGCTGGACTGCTATACACTGGTGAACAGGGAGGCTGGTGCTGCTATATACTGGTGAACAGGGGAGGCTGTGCTGCTATATACTGGTGAACAGGGGAGGCTGGGTGCTATATACTGGTGAACAGGGGAGGCTGGTGCTGCTATATACTGGTGAACAGGGGAGGCTAGTACTGCTATATACTGGTGAACAGGGAGGCTGGTGTTTCTATATACTAGTGAACAGGGGAGGCTGGTGCTGCTATATACTGGGAACAGGGAGGCTGGTGCTCTATATACTGGTGAACAGGGGAGGCTGGTGTGCTATATACTAGTGAACATGGGAGGCAGGTGCTCTATATACTGGTGAACACGGAGGCTGTGTTGCTATATACTGGTGAACAGCGGAGGCTGGTGTGACTATATACTGGTGAACAGGGGAGGCTGTACTGCTATACACTGGTGAACAGGGAGGCTGGTGTTGCTATATAGTGTGAACAGGGGAGGCTGGTGCTGCTATATACTGGTGAATAGGGGAGGCTGGTAGTGCTATACACTGGTGAACAGGGGAGGCTGGTGCTGCTATATACTGGTGAACAGGGGAGGCTAGTACTGCTATATACTGGTAAACAGGGGAGGCTGGTCTGTTCTATATACTAGTGAACAGGGAGGCTGGTGCTGCTATATACTGGTGAACAGGGGAGGCTGGTGCTCACTATATACTGGTGAACAGGGGAGGCTGGTGTTGCTATATACTAGTGAACAGGGGAGGCAGGTGTTACTATATACTGTGAACAGGGAGGCTGGTGCTGCTATATACTGGTGAACAGCGGAGGCTGGTCTGCTATAACTGGTGAACAGGGAAGGCTGTACTGCTATATACTGGTGAACAGGGGAGGCTGGTGTTGCTATATACTGTGAACAGGGGAGGCAGGTGCTGCTATAACTGGTGAACAGGGGAGGCTGGTGCTCCTATATACTGGTGAATAGGGGAGGCTGGTTTGCTATATACTAGTGAACAGGGGAGGCAGGTGTTGCTATATACTGTGAACAGCGGAGGCTGGTGCTCCTATATACTGGTGAACAGGGAGGCTAGTACTGCCTATATACTGGTGAACAGGGGAGGCTGGTGTTTGCTATATACTAGTGAACAGGGAGGCAGGTGTGCTATATACTGTGAACAGGGGAGGCTGGTGCTCCTATATACTGGTGAACAGGGAGGCTGGTGTTTGCTATATACTAGTGAACAGGGAGGCAGGTGCTGCTATATACTGGTGAACAGGGGAGGCTAGTACTGCTATATACTGGTGAACAGGGGAGGCTGGTGCTGCTATATACTGGTGAACAGGGGAGGCAGTACTGCTATATACTGGTGAACAGGGGAGGCTGGTGCTGCTATATACTGGTGAACAGGGAGGCTAGTTGCTATATACTGGTGAACAGGGAGGCTAGTACTGCTATATACTGGTGAACAGGGGAGGCTGGTGCTGCTATATACTGGTGAACAGGGAGGCTGGTGCTCCTATATACTGGTGAACAGGGGAGGCTGTTTGCTATATACTGTGAACAGGGGAGGCAGGTGCTGCTATATACTGGTGAACAGCGGAGGCTGGTGCTGCTATATACTGTGAACAGGGGAGGCTGTGATGCTATATACTAGTGAACAGGGGAGGCAGGTGCTGCTATATACTGGTGAACAGGGAGGCTAGTATGCATATACTGGTGAACATGGGTGGTGCTGCATAAACTGGTGAACAGAAGGCTAGTACTGCTATATACTGGTGATAACAGGGAGGCTAGTACTGCTATAATATGGTGAACGGGGGGCTGTGCTGCTATAGTATTGTAACAAAAGGCTGGTCTCTATTTACTGGTGAAAGGGAGGCTGTGTGCTAAATACTAGTGACAAGGGAGGCCCACGTGCTGCAATACTGGGAACAGGGGAGCTGTGCATATGCAGGCTGGGGATTTGGGAAGCTGACACATTTAGAATGGATTAGAGCATATTCTCCTAGATTAGCATTTTTTAGCTTTAAAGTAAAAGTACTTAATTTAATATGCAAATGCGTGGTTTTTCCAGCACCCGTATTTGTATACTAAAGCTGTCATAATGTGTGTCGCGCATCCGTTAGTAAAAGTGACGTTGCTGTCTAAAATCAGCTTCTAAGTCTGTGCTTACTCCTAGGCTGGTTATCACACTGTGTCTTTTTTTCAAGTCAGGCAAAATCAGGTTTTTTTGTCCATTCACTTCAATGGTGTCAGGAAGCAACCTGAAGTAACTGGATTCTACCTGACACCATTAAAGTGAATGGGCAAAAACTGGATCCTAAAAGGATCAGGATTTGGCTGAAAAGCCTGATTTGAAAATAAATGCAAGTGTGAAACCAGTGACACTGGATGCGTACAGCAGCGCGCTCCAAGTGTCAGTGTGGGTGTACACAATGTGGCTGCAGGCTCTCTCTGATGCCTGCTACCTGTCTGCTCTTGGCTTCCCTTTGAACACCTTCAGTAAAGAGGAGGGCGAATGAGCAGACAGCATGTCTCTATATCACTAGGCCTCTCCTCACTGAAGCAATGGTTAGGTGACCTATTTTAATCTCTTGATGACTTCGAAAAGCTGAAAGTGTTAAAAATACGCTCAAAAGACTGAACCTGTGCGCAGCAAGTACATACATTCATTCTTTTAGTGTTTAATTATGCTTTTTAAAGTGTTTTACAGAGTAGATCGGCCTTAAATAAATGTCTTGTGCACAGACTCAGTGTGTGATGTCAGTAAGGGACGCAACCACGAAAAGTGCCTAGGGCAGCATGAAGGCCGAATACAGCCCTGTCTGTGGCAAGCCATCAGTCTGGCTGTGACTATGTGCAAAAGCAGGGACTGGCTATGTCATTATATTGCTGGAAACCCACTTGTAAATTTTGTAACAGACACCGGCCAATGTTGGTATATTTTTCAGCTGTAAATTATGGGTAAAAAATGATATTTATGGATGTAACATTAGCTTTATTGTCAGCTGCATTTAGAAAAGAAAACCTAACAAAATTACAATAAAATTCAGATGAGCTCAAATTCATAACAATTATAGTCAAACCTATTGTGCTCAAAACATGGACATGGCTACATTGATTGTACATTGGAATGGTGAGCGGGTAAATGTGGGTATGGAAAATAATGCTACATTCATGATGACTTTCAAATGATATGTTAAAAAAAGTGCAATAAATTACAAGTTCAGAAGTTAAACTTGTTGTGTTTAGCTGTTCGTGTAGCTCCCATTGAGTTCAAATGAAGCAACAATGCACATGCTCAGCAACCCTCCATAGAAACTCTAAACTAATATCCTAAACTACAGTGTGACAGTTTCTTGTACATCCAAATACTGTACCTTATGTAAAGTCAGCACGTTCAGAGCTGGACATAAACCTTACATGATCTTTCAGCTGACAGTTCTATCTCAACATCTTCTTGCGCATGAGGGCATGGCTCTACAGAGCATTCATATGTTTTAGGGGTAGAAGAGAATGACCTCTCCAACTCCTAGCCAAAACTATCTCCCAGGAGAACAAAAGGATAGGGCTGTGAATTCAAAATGCTCTATACGTCTCTCCCTTCTCTCGTCCCACATTATCTGTTAGGCCGGCGTCACACTTGCGAGTGTGATGCGAGTAAGTCGCGCGACTTTCTTGCATCACACCCGGCACGGCCGCCCGCTCTCGGACCCGAGTGCGCGGCTGCATAAAAATACATGCGACTTACTCGCATCACACTCGCAAGAGTGACGCCGGCCTTAGGGGAAAGTCAGGAGTCCTTCATACATGTTAGCTTGATGCTTCAGGTTTGGACATCTTTAATATATTTTGAATGGCGACTTAAGAAGCTAAATCATGAAGAAAAGCTCCATGCTGCTTGAAATGATTGAGGCATCCTCAGCAGGTTTGAGCTAACAGAGTTCTGGATATAGATAAGTAATATAAGAAATATAGATAAGTAAAATGATGGCTGAAGGTAGATGTCATCTGTTAGAGAACTGGACAATTTTAATATGCACAAAGAAGAAGCTATGGTACTTGTATGTATGATATGGAGCTTCGGTAGCTCTGTGGTCATTAATGGCATTAATGGATGATGAGAGAAGGAGTTGGAAGACTCAATGTTTCAGACAATATTGAAGTTTCAATTTTTGGGGGGGACTTGATATTGACTTTAACAAGTAAGTAAAGGGGAATTGTAACAAAGACGAGATAAAAAAAGTGCAAATTTTGGTGGAAATTCAAATGTTAAAGGGGTTGTCCACTACTCAGACAACTGCTTTTCAATCAGTTTGTTTCCCCCAAGTAAAATAATAAAAGCTATCTGTATCTACATTCCAACGGTGCCAGCACTGCCTCTCCTGGGGCTCTTGTCACATTGTTTTGTCACATGATTCCTGCAGTCAATTAATGGCCACTTCCCTCTTCTCTCCTTCGGGTGTAACTGACATCCAGAGAAAGTGAGAGCTGCAGCTGAACTCTCACTTCATCTGGATATCAGTTATGTCCAATGTAAGGAAGAGTGAAGCAGCCACTGATTGGCTGCAGGAATCATGTGACAACAATTTCACACGAGTCTTGGGAGAACCAGTGCCGACACCACCGGAGGTGAGTATAGCTCCTATTATTTTACTTGGGGGAAACATAGTGATTGAGAAGAGTAGTGGACAACCTGTTTGAGGTTAATTTGTTTGTATGTTATGTTTATAAGATCTTATAATTTAAAATATCTAATATTTACTCTAGAAAATGTAATCAGAATGAAAAGTAGACGGAGCAAACATTGTGTAAATTTTGAAGATACAATGGTTATACAGAGAAACTGAAAGTCACTATCACTCACAATAACCCCTTCACGACATGCTCCATACGTGTACAGAGCAAGTTAGAAGCAGGAGTATGGAGGAGGCTTACGAGGCGGGTCATGGTTCCGCCTGCGATGGTTAACCTGTTAAATGATATTTAAACATATTCCGGCATGGTGATGTGATCGCGGGTCATCGATAGGTTGCTATGACAGCCGGGAGGGTCTGCTGAAGACCCCATGTTGTCGCTGAAGACCCCCATGTTGTCATTACGGAGCTCTTTTGAAACTCTCCCTGTGGCTGGGCTTCAAAGGAAGCCGTGATTTTTGCTATATGCAATCATGAAAAATTATGTTTTTTTTGGTAGATGCGATTCCACAAAAAATGCTGTAACAATCAATCAAAATATCACATATATCCCAAAATGGTATTAATAAAAACATCTCGCCCAGCAAAAAATAAACCTTTAAGCCTTCACACAACTCCATCGACCAAAAAATAAAAATGGTACATTTCTCGAAAAATGGCAACAAAACTAAAAAAAAAGGTTTTTTTGCAAACTTCTGATTTTTTTCACCAATAAAATAATAGAAAAGGGAAATGTTTGGTATCGCCATAATTGTACTAATGAGGAGAATAATACTTCAAGGTCATTTTTACCACAAAATGTACACCTTAAAAACAATTTCCAAAAAACAATGTCAGAATTGCATTTTTTTCAAAATTTTTCTCCATTTGGAATTTTTTTCCTGTTTTCTAGTACACTGTGTGGTAAAATGAATAGTGTAATTCTAAAGTACAACTCATCCAGCAAAAAACAGGCCCTTATATTTCTACAGTCATGGCCAAAAGTTTTGAGAATGACACAAATATTATATTTTCACATGATCTGCTGCCCTCTGGTTTTTATGTGTGTTTGACAGATGTTTTTATCACAGACAGAAATATAATATTTGCAAATATATGAGTAACAAAAGCTTATATTGACAGTTAGAATGAGTTAATGCAGCAAGTCAATATTTGCAGTGTTGACCCCTCTTCTTCAGGACCTCTGCAATTCTCCCTGGCATGCTCTCAATCAACTTCTGGACCAAATCCTGACTGATAGCAGTCCATTCTTGCACAATCAATGCTTTCATTTTGTCAGAATTTTTAGGTTTTTGTTTGTCCACCCGTCTCTTGATGATTGACCACAAGTTCTCAATGGGATTAAGATCTGGGGAGTTTCCAGGCCATGGACCCAAAATCTCTATGTTTTGTTCCCTGAGCCATTTAGTTATCACCTTTGATTTATGGCAAGGTGCTCCATCATGCTGGAAAAGGCATTGTTGATCGCCAAACTGCTCTTGGAGGGTTGGGAGAAGTTGCTCTTGGAGGACATTCTGGTACCATTCTTTATTCATGGCTGTGTTTTTAGGCAAGACTGTGAGAGAGCCGATTCCCTTGGCTGAGAAGCAACCCCACACATGAATGGTTTCAGGATGCTTAACAGTTGGCATGAGACAAGACTGGTGGTAGCGCTCACCTTGTCTTCTCCGAATGAGGCATTTTCCTGATGTCCCAAACAATCGAAAAGGGGATTCATCAGAGAAAATAACTTTACCCAGTCCTCAGCAGTCCACTGCCTGTACCTTTTGCAGAATATCAGTCTGTCCATGATGTTTTTTCTGGAGAGAAGTGGCTTCTTTGCTGCCCTCCTTGAGACCAGGCCTTGCTCCAAGAGTCTCCGCCTCACAGTGCGTGCAGATGCACTCACATCTGCCTGCTGCCATTCCTGAGCAAGCTCTGCACTGCTGGTGGCCCGATCCCGCAGCTGAAACACTTTTAAGAGACGGTCCTGGCGCTTGCTGGCCTTTCTTGGGCGCCCTGAAGCCTTTTTGGCAACAATGGAACCTCTCTCCTTGAAGTTCTTGATGATGCGATAGATTGTTGACAGAGGTGCAATCTTTCTAGCTGCGATACTCTTCCCTGTTAGGCCATTTTTGTGCATTGCAATGATGACTGCACGTGTTTCTTTAGAGATAACCATGGTTAACAGAAGAGAAACAATGATGCCAAGCACCAGCCTCCTTTTAAAGTGTCCAGTGGTGTCATTCTTACTTAATCAAGACAGATTGATCTCCAGCCATGTCCTCATCAACACCCACACCTGTGTTAATGGAGCAATCACTGAAAAGAGGTTAGCTGGTCCTTTTAAGGCAGGGCTGCAATGATGTTGAAATGTGTTTTGGGGGATAAAGTTCATTTTCTAGCCAAATATTGACTTTGCAAGTAATTGCTGTTAAGCTGATCACTCTTTATAACATTCTGGAGTATATGCAAATTGCCATTAGAAAAAGTGAAGCAGTAGACTTTGTAAAAATTAATATTTGTGTCATTCTCAAAACTTTTGGCCATGACTGTATGTGGAGAAAAAAAAAAAAGTTAAGACTATGGGAAGAAGAGAAGGAAAAAACAGAAAAGCAAAAACGGAAATTGGTCACATTGTGAAGGGGATAAAACTAGGCACGAGGTTCCTTAGAAATACACTTTAAATTGAGAGGATTATTTCAGACTTTACAGTCTATTTAGGAGTATGACTTGCTTTCCCTCGTTTTCAAAAAGATGAACAGAAAATTTTGATGATTACACAACTGTTTTATTCCATCCAGCTTTTTTTAACTTGAATCTATCTGTTCTTTTTCTCATTAATCTTTTACAAATATGGGGAAACAGGAGATATATTTTTGAATGGCTGGAAATGGGGTGGAGGAGTGGTGGAGGTGAAAGCTGTGAAAATGCCATATGGGGAGGACACATAAAATGTACAGCTCTTGAAAAACCCTAAAAATGATGCAAATATAGTGTGTACTGCAAGAATAAAGCTGGACGCCTTGCACCCAATGGCAGCTACACTTCTTTCTTTACACCCTGCAATAAGATACCGATGAATCCAAACTTGGAACCTGTCCAGAAAGTATTCCTCTTGGCTTTGCAAATGGACTGAAAATACCAAGTCAGCAACCATGAGAGAAAAGACATTTGCAAATACGAATGAGTGGCTAATACATTTATTTTTAGCTGCCTCGGATACTAAGTTTGTTCATTACAATACATTGTACAGCAGCGCTCTAACCCTAGACACTCTAGTTCACCCGCGCTGAGAAACTAGGAAGTAACAATCGAATAATCCTTTCCATATGGAAGACGGATTATACCAATTGCTTTCCTAACACCTGTAGCTTCTTTACCATTAAGGCAAACAATAAATAAAGCGCACACCGTGTACTCCAGTCACTAATGTATTTCACAATTAAATTAGGGTTAATGGCACTATTATTATCTGCATCTGTTCAAATATCAGGTTGCTATAAAATAGCTAGTTAGCTAATGTGGGCTCTTGAGCTATGGTGCAGTAAATTATACCTTAAATTATGTATGTGTATAAATGTGTATAATGCCTTAATAGTAATGAGGAGAAGAATATGTCATTGTAAAAATAATATTGTTGAAGTATAGTAGAATATGGTCATCATTCACATGGAATGATAGTGATAATTTAGGTAGGCTCTTCACGATGGTCAATGATATCCAGCTAATATGTGTACATTTATTTATATATATATAGTTGTTCAGTTTAAGAACACAGATATTTGAAGAACAATTTTGCATTTGAAACTTTACATATTTTTTAATTATTGGACAAATGTGCCAAACTTATGGGGTTCATGCGAAAGCAAACAAAAAAAAGGGCAGATTTCATCAGATAATGGAACAATACGGCCCTGATTCATCAATCCCGGGGTTGTTCACGGCAGTTTTGATAAGCAGGTTGCAAAATTGGGCGCAGTTTAATTCCAGTCCCTCCTCATTTTCCCGGTGTATTTTTGAGTGCGAGAGAATTGTTTGCTCCATTTTGCAAAAGGTATGACTTTTTGAGTTACAAAGTCATAAAAACATTTGAAGACAGACAAAAATAATCATTTTTGACTGTGCGCCAAACTTATGAATTGCGTACGCCATTTTGATGAATGTGATGCCAAAAAAATGGAAAATGACAGGACAAAAAAACTAAAGAGACTTAAAAAAATGATAAATGAATGAATATACAGTATATATACAGTGGGGGAAATAAGAATTTGATCCCTGATTTTGTAAGTTTGCCCACTGACAAAGACAGAACAGTCTATACTTTTAAGGGTAGGTTAATTTTAACATTGAGAGATAGAATATCAAAAATAAAATCCAGAAAATCACATTGTATAAATTATATAAATTTGCATTTTGCAGTGAGAAATAAGTATTTGATACCTCTGGCAAACAAGACTTAATACTTTGTGGAAAAACCCTTGTTGGCAAGCACAGCAGTCAGACATTTTTTGTTGTTGGTGATGAGGTTTGCTCACATAACAGGAGTAATTTTGGTCCACTCCTCTTTGCAGATCATCTCTAAATAATTAAGATTTTGAGGCTGTCGCTTGGCAGCTCGGAGCTTCAACTCCCTCTATAAGTTTTCTATGGGATTAAGGTCTGGAGACTGGCTAGGCCACTCCATGACCTTAATGTGCTCTTTTTAGCCACTCGTTTGTTGCCTTGGCTGTATGTTTTGAGTCAATGTCTTACTGGAAGACCCAGCCATGACTTATTTTTAAGGTCCTGGCTGAGGGAAGGAGGTTGTCACTCAGGTTTTTACGATACATGGCTGCATACATTCTTCCTTTGATTCGGTGAAGTAGTCCTGTGCCCTTAGCAGAGAAACACCCCTAGAACATAATGTTTCCACCTCCATTCTTGACAGTGGGGACGGTGTTTTTTGGGTCATAGGCAGCATTTCTCTTCCTCCAAACACGGCGAGTTGAGTTAATGCCAAAGACCTCAATTTTTATCTCATCTGATCACAGCACCTTCTTCCAATCACTCACAGAATCATCCAGGTGTTCATAGGCAAACTTCAGATGGGCCTGCACATGTGCCTTCTCTTCAAGATTTTATACTTTTACTTTAATATATTACCAATGGTTTTCTTGGTGACTGTGGTCCCAGCTGCCTTGAAATCATTAACAAGTTCCCCTTATGTAGTTTTAGGCTGATCTCTCACCTTCCTCATGATTAAGGATACCCCACGAGGTGAGATTTTGCATGGTGCCCCAGATCGATGTCGATTGCCAGTCATTTTGTATTTCTTCCATTTTCTTACTATTGTACCAACAGTTGTCTCCTTCTCACGCAACATCTTACTTATTGTTTTGTAGCCCATTCCAGCTTTGTGCAGGTCTATCATCTTGTCCTTGACATCTTTATAAAGCTCTTTGGTCTTGCCCATGCTGTAGAGGTTAGAGTCTGACTGATTAATTGAGTCTGTGTGCAGGAGTCTTCTATAAAGGTGACTATGTAAGACAGCTGTCTTTAATGCAGGTAACGAGTTGATTAGGAGCGTCTAACTGGTCTGTAGGAGCCAGAACTCTTAAAGATTGGTAAGGGATCAAATACTTATTTCTCAATGCAAAATGCAAATAAATTTCTATAATTTATACAATGTGATTTTCTGGATTTTATTTTTGATATTCTATCTCTCAATGTTAAAATTAACCTACCCTTAAAATTATAGACTGTTCATGTCTTTGTCAGTGGGCAAACTTTCAAAATCAGCAAGGGATTAAATACTTATTCCCCCCACTATATGCCATGTTTCTTATATATGGAAAGCTAAAATCATGATCAGAAATATGGCATTAATATCTCCCACTTGGGACATCCAGGTGAGCAAATATCCTGAAAATTGGGGATCTCATAATTTTTGTGACCTAGCCACATCCCATTGACCAGCCCCAATCTGAGTTCATCCAGGGGAGGTATGGGGGCGTGACTTTTAGCTGATCAATACAGATTTTAAATTATAATCATTGTCAGTCCAGGAAGACCAGTTCGCTGTGGTTCTGTACCATTTTCCTAAAAGGAGTGCCTCGACTCCACTAAGATCTACGCTATTTCCGTGACATCAATACGTGATTGAATATACTGTATTATCTTGTCCCCTTTTGTAATATCTTTTGTAAATTTTGATAAACACTGACTACTTTTTGGACTAAATATATAAAATTTAATCACTTAATTCTTCTTGCTCTATGAACCGCACCTCTAAAGCCAATATGCTACCTGTAACAGGTGTCTGTCGGCCTGTATAAACGATTGGTGGTGGCATCTGATTTTTGCGGAGCTTCGCAGTGACCGTACAGGAGTGTATATATATATATGTATTCCATTTATTGGAATCAGAGTGTATATACGAGATGTTCACTGTGAGCTGCCGAATGACCGGCCTAGTAGCGAAAGCAACCTCCATCAATCGCCAGTCAATTGCATAATTGTCCTGATGATTGTTGTCAATGGAGGGCTGTTCATGACAACTTGGTAACAGTGGGGGGATATCTGTGGGATCTGCCAACTAGTTCCCTGATAGGAGGTAATTCTGGGAGGTCATCAGCTTCATCTTTTACCATACAGTGATTTTTACTGCAGATAATGGGATAGTAAAAGATGTATCTAAAATTTTACAAAATTTGTGATTCTACAAAATTGCATCATCACTGACATTAGAATATTAGACATAGAGTTATAGACATTCTGGCAGGCTTTATATGTTTTAGGTGTATAAATAACTTCTCTTACATTATACAAGAACTTCATTTGGCACTGTAATTAAAAAAACAGGCATTATTATAAAAACTATACGGCATTATTGTATGAACCACCATGCTACTATTATAGGGATACTATGTCTGTGTTACTGCATGTGTGCACTGTATAACAGCAATTTGTGGGAACTATCCGTTTTGTTAATGTGGGTACTCTATGAAACCGTTATTTGGTCTCTTCATTAGCTTATTAGTTTCAGACTGGATGACAAATTGTTTGCACTCTGCTGGGGTATTTTTTGAAGTGTACTATTACGTGGGCACTATGTGAAGTAGCATGTACACTGTATAGCACCAGTGGACAAAAAAGGGTCCCTGTGCAAGAACAACATATGGGCCTTTTGACACCCAATAGCCCCTAAAAGTGCAACATTCTACCTGCTTTGGAGGTGGTAATGGGATCCTTATCTCTTGGGCCCCTGTGCGGCTGCACAGGTTGCACCAATGATACATCCACCCAGTAATATATCAGCATATTTGCTTGGATGTATCAGCAGTTACAATTTTACCACCACAGTACAATCGATTTATATAATGTCAAATGTGTATTTTTTTCAATAGTCATTGTGGCTATGGTAAAGGCTATGTTGATTGGAGTGACCAAAAGGCAGCTGAAATTTTGTTCCCGCCACGTAAATCCAGTATTATTGCTACAGATATCTTTTGTTCCAAACAAACATAATATGGAAAAAATAATAGCGATTACTATATTCACAATTTTATATCTTCATTCCCCCACAAAAAGTGCTGTAATTCACTTTTAATTACAATCCTTTTGTTTACACTGTCACATACAGTACAGACCAAAAGTTTGGACACACCTTCTCATTCAAAGATTTTTCTGTATTTTTGACTATGAAAATTGTACATTCACACTGTTTTGCACACTCTTGGCATTCTCTTGATGATCTTCAAGAGGTAGTCACCGGAAATGGTCTTCCAACAGTCTTGAAGGAGTTCCCAGAGATGCTTAGCACTTGTTGGCCCTTTTGCCTTCACTCTGCGGTCCAGCTCACCCCAAACCATCTCGATTGGGTTCAGGTCTGGTGACTGTGGAGGCCAGGTCATCTGGCGTAGCACCCCATCACTCTCCTTCTTGGTCAAATAGCCCTTACACAGCCTGGAGTTGTGTTCGGGGTCATTGTCCTGTTGAAAAATAAATGATGGTCCAACTAAACGCAAACCGGATGGAATAGCATGCCGCTGCAAGATGCTGTGGTAGCCATGCTTGTTCAGTATGCCTTCAATTTTGAATAAATCCCCAACAGTGTCACCAGCAAAGCACCCCCACACCATCACACCTCCTACTACATGCTTCACGGTAGGAACCAGGCATGTAGAGTCCATCCGTTCACCTTTTCTGCGTCGCACAAAGACACTCTAGTTCAGTGTTTCTCAACTCCAGTCCTCAGGACCCACCAACAGGTTATGTTTTCAGGATTTCCTTAGTATTGCAAAGGTGATGGAATGAAGGCTTGAGCAGGTGATAAAATTATCACCTGTGCAATACTAAGGAAATCCTGAAAACATGACCTGTTGGTGGGTCCTGAGGACTGGAGTTGAGAAACACTGCTCTAGTTGGAACCAAAAATCTCAAATTTGGACTCATCAGACCAAAGCACAGATTTCCACTGGTCTAATGTCCATTCCTTGTGTTCTTTAGCCCAAACAAGTCTCCTCTGCTTGTTGCCTGTTCTTAGCAGTGGTTTCCTAGCAGCTATTTTACCATGAAGGCCTGCTGCACAAATAACAGTTGTTGAAGAGATGTGTCTGCTGCTAGAACTCTGTATGACTCTTGGTCTTCCTTTCCTGGGGCGGTCCTCATGTGAGCCAGTTTCTTTGTAGCACTTGATGGTTTTTGCAACTGCACTTGGGGACACTTTCAAAGTTTTCCCAATTTTTCTGACTGACTGACCTTCATTTCTTAAAGTAATGATGGTCACTTGTTTTTCTTTGCTTAGCTGCTTTTTTCTTGCCATAATAAAAATTCTAACAGTCTATTAAGTAGTACTATCAGCTGTGTATCCACCAGACTTCTGCACAACACAACTGATGGTCCCAACCACATTTCTAAGGCAAGAAATCACACTTATTAAACCTGACAGGGCACACCTGTGAAGTGAAGACCATTTCCGGTGACTACCTCTTGAAGATCATCAAGAGAATGCCAAGAGTATGCAAAGCAGTCATCAAAGCAAAAGGTGGCTACTTTGAAGAACCTAGAATATAAGACATATTTTCAGCTGTTTCACACTTTTTTGCTAAGTATATAATTCCACATGTGTTAATTCATAGCTTTGATGCCTTCAGTGTGAAAGTAAAATTTTCACAGTCATGAAAATACAGAAAAATCTTTGAATGAGAAGAGGTGTGTCCAAACTTTTGGTCTGTACTGTAGATATAAGGGATAATGTCAAAAACGCATAATACTGTATATTGGCACATGTCTTGTTTTTCATTTTTTTTGGCACAATTTTAAGATTTCACAGTAAGATGTATAACTAATGTGTTCTTGTACCCAAACATAGCAAAGGAAGGGATGGCATTCCTCCCCTAAATAACTTAGGGAAACTTATACAGATCCATGGCACAAACACATCAATTGCTGAGATTCTTGTATTTCCATACCGCTCTTTGCAAACTACAGCCATTGTTCAATGTTCTGCTGAGCTATGGAACATTTGGCATCCAGAACTATGTTTTCTCTGGAAAACAGCACTGTCCTCTCACTACCACATTCTCACGTGTCTTTCTCATCATACCTGAGCAAATTAAGGAAAAAAGCAGGTGTATTTTTAATCACGTTCAACCTACAGTTGTTTTATTGTATCTGAGTATTAACTTAAGGTTGTGAACGTTTTCTCTCCAAGCTCTGGGAGAGTAGCACGCTGAGATTTTAATAACCATCCACTCTTGTCGTAAATTGGTAGCACCTGCAACATATGGAGGACAGAACCCACACAAAGAATGTCCACTGTTTTGTTCTTCGCAAAAATAATTAAGGAACGTATCGCTGATTAAAAAGGTGGCAAATTGATAGTACTTTACTCATTCAACATGCAGCATGGGTTTTTGATAGCTTCCCAACAGTGCTATTCATTCCCAAAGCTCTTGAATGTGTTTCTACCACCTTATGTTTGGAAATCCCATTTTCCCAAGATGACTATATAGTGTTTGGAATGCATCTGAGGTCAAATGGTGGTACCCTCATCTTGGCAATCTACAAACTGTTTAATTTTGAGACACTAGTGCATTGTTGGTCTGTCTAAATTGGACATAAATGTGGTATTATTCTTACTCCTTAACAATGTGCTAAGGAATTCAATGTCAAAAATTGTCAAAAAGTAAAAAATGTGTTAGTCCAGCTGTGTACAGGTCCAACTGGCTGAAATATTTTCCAGAGCACTTGGTCTATCATTTTAAGAAGTGAGAAAGCCAATAGTAGAACATTTCTAAAGGAGTTTGGTGCCATCACTGTTGAGAAAGGGAACCTGACAGATGATGCTTGCTGTCCGATCCACGGGAATCATTTATTGGACACTGGCTGTATAATTTCAGCCAGGTATGTTTAACTCTGCAACGCTGTGGTGTTTCAGGAAAAAAAACCTTTAGAAGCTGCCAGAGACTAAACCCCATAGGTAACTAGTTGGACAGGCGAAATACAAGTCTTTGTCAAGAATCTGGTTGAAACGTTGCACTTTGTATGGCAGAATAAAAGAAGATTTATTTGCATCACCTAAGCTTGCATATTACTTTTTATAGTGCAATTTTCCAAGTGGTCTCCTTGGAGTTTGGGATGACGCATCTTCTTGTGAGTGTGTATACCCCGGTTCCTGATTGTCCAAAATGAGAGCTGAGGGCAATCTTTCTACTTACCTAGCAGTACAGGTGAGTCCCCGATGTCTTCTCCTGATCACAAGAAATGACAGGTTTCTCCCTATACACACATTCAGGGAAAGACCCGTCGTTCAAGGCGAGTGGGTGGAGAGAGAATCCGCCAGGGACATGCCTGTCTGACCTACAGCTTTTAGGCCACATGTACATGATGAGTGTTTGGTGAGTTTTTTACCTCAGTATTTGTAAGCCAAAACCAGGAGTGGGTGATAAATACAAAAGTGGTGACGTGTTTCTATTATACTTTTCCTCTGATTGTTCCACTCCTGGTTTTGTCTTACAGATACTCAACAAATGCTCAACGTGTGCAAAATATATTTTCTTTTGAAGCACCCCAGCATTTCAGAGTCAAACATATTTGGCTGAAATCATGCAACTTAACATATTGCTTTAAAATGATTACGTATTATTATTATATGCTTATTTCAAGATACCATCAGAAACCTTGTCATTTGCTGGATTTTATCTAAGTCATCTCAGCATAAAATAAAAATACATCCTGTTGGTCCTTTTGGACCTAGAGAGGCCATGTCCCTCTCCGTCACCCATCATCTCTCATCAAAGCAAACGGCCATTCTGGTGCAAATACAGAGTTGTTGTGCATATAAAAAATCAATCTACCTATCATATTTATCCAGGCAATAAGTTAGGATATGGCCTATTTAGACAAAATAAAAATAATCGACAGACGAGCATTCATATGAATGTTCATATCTGACGATTGGTCTGTCCGACTATTGACAAACACCTTACAAAGCTAAAAATCATAATTATCGTTATCTCATCATCCTGCATAAAGAGGTGACTAGCTGCTGATATCATGATATTGAATGACACAGAAAATGATCATATTAACAATCGATTTGTGTGCATGGGTGCTAACAAAGAATTACACATTGAGTCATGCACACGGCCCATTTTTATCAGAAACGCGCTATCCGTAGGTTTCACGAATAGCACTCATACCTATGATAATCTATGTAGTTGTGCATGTGTCGATTTTTTATTTCCCACAGACCGCGTAAAAAAAATGGAGACGTGTCCGATTTTGATCCAAATGTTACATCAAAATAGGCAATGCAAATTTATCGGTCCAGAATAAAATCGGACTGCACTTATGTGACATATCATTGCAGTCTCATTTTTCACAGACTGACAGAACAGAGAAGGTGGAGAAAAAATTTATTTTTTCTCTACGTCCAAGGAATACTGATGACAAACTGGTCAAACTCTGATCAGAGTAATCTTATTATTATTATATTATTATTATATATTTATATAGCGCCATTTATTCCATGGCGCTTTACATATGAAAAGGGGAAAAATATAGACAGATACAATAAACATGTGCTAGACAAGGGACGCATAAGTACAAGTAATCTGATAGTTTTTTCTCAGATGTGGCTAAAAATATGTGACCCAACCATTAGTAGTGGATCCGGTTGTGTATTGCAAGGTTGGCCATTCATTGAAAACAGCATGCATATAATCATATCTATTCCCTCCAGACACGGAAGGAAAAAGTTTGACCAGACAATAATTTTAGGCTTAATTAACACAGAAGTTTTTATGAGATTTTTTGCAAGTCTTTTTGCGACTTTTTATACAGACATGCTTTTCTCATATTTTTTTTTCCTATAGAGCAACCCTTGATAAAAATACTTGAAAAAATGCCACACCTAAAATATTACAATGCCACATATTGGGGGGAAAATGTCAAAGAGCCAAAAAGGCACCAAAGTGCAAAAAAAAAATCACAAAAAATGCGGTGTGTAGAGCATGCTTCATATTTATCTATTGACTAACGGCTAACAATTATAAAAAATGCTGTTTCTAAAACAAGATAGCAATTCCCAAATATCTGATAATATTAGATAAAAATCCTCTACCTTTTGTTAGTTGGAGGAATTCAATTATACACATGCAATGAATCAAAAAATGTAAATTTCCCTCCTCTGTCCCATAAATCTGCCGGAAGTCCCTAAACACCAGTATTTGTATTATCAAAGTTACTACCTTAGCAGAATGGACGTCCAATAATGGCGTTATATTAGGAGTTGTTATTTATGTAATTCAGTAAACTATTTATGTAGGGTCGGCGAGGATGAATTTACAATGTCCTCTTAATTTGTAAAACTAAACCAGAACTTACTGAACATCTTTCTGTCATATTCCTTATGTATTGCTGAAAAAAATGACAATACAGAGAAAACATACTTGTGTACACTCGCCATAAAATAGGAAGGGAATGCAGATCATAAATAAGAATTACACTGAGAGGATCACGTTCAGGGATATATGGAAACTGAGCTCTGTAACGAAGGATAAAAACAATTTAATTAGAAGGAAACACAGGGCATACTGAGTAGCACTTTTTTTAAAGCATGATATATGTGCATTCTTGTTACTATTCATATGGGATAAATAGATTTCACTTAGAATAGCTTTGGATGGAGAGTCAAGATTAATGGCCTATATGAATTAATTAACAACAGCCATTACACTCTCCTTGTCTTTTTCATCCTCTCCCTTGTCTGCAACCTCTGATTTCATTTAGAACATTTACAAATACCAGTCAGCAGCATTTCCCACAAGATTTACTATAAAACCTCCAGTGAATTTATAACCTTTCTGCATCTGCCTCTCTCATCTCTACTTTTTTAAACCTTTCCTTGCCGCACAAAACTGCATGATGATATGAAAATAATTAAAATGCTGACTGTGTCACTTTTAGTTGAACAAGCCTGCCATCCAATATGGGGGCTTCCTGACTTTCTTCCATTAGCAGATGTCAAGTTAAAGGGGTTGTCCGACCTTAGGCTACAAGTCTGGAGCCGCTCTATGTGAAAATCCTCACTGTGCAATTTGCATACATGCCGTCACGGTGACGATCTCAGTCACATTCAATGCAAGTGTATTGAGCAAGAGCGGATATTCTAGTCGGAATGTGTCCGGAAGTATGCAAATTCTTGCGTTCACATGACCACCTTTCTCCCTGCTCCACAGAATCCTCACAGCATGCAGTACATGTGATTGGAGGATTCACAATTCTGCAGTCATGTAGAGTCACTGCAGACTCGTAGCCCAAAGTCAGACAACCTCTTTAAAGTGGTAGTTCAGTCTGCAGGTCTGCAACGAAGGTTGCAGTCATGCTATGTAAATGAAGACTTGCAAATCCTGCCCACACTGTCAGGGTTCTCCAGTGCCGGCACAGGGAGTTAGTGGTCATGTGCCAAACCTGGATAACCCTTTAAACAACGGGCATTTAGGAATTAAACATGTCCAATCATTTTATTCTCAGAGGAAATATGCCCCTAATAGATGAGTCTAACAGTGATTTAGGAGATTCTACCCAGAACATACGCACACTCAACTGAGCCAAGAATGCATCTGCATGGGGATGTGGAAAGGGCTGTTGGCTGAAAGAGCATTTAGAATACAGCTTACTAATTACAGTATTAGGGTGGTGAGTCGGTGACAAAAGCAGAGTGAGTAACAGCAGTGCTGCCCCACAGCTTCTATCACAGCCCTGAAACTAATTGTTAACAGGGTGCTGCACCAGTATCACTCACCCTGCTTCTGTCGCTGTTCCCTACCTGTTTTAGAGGAACAAACTGTGGACCAGCAGTGTGTCAATACTGCGGTCACCTGTCCCACAGCCTCCATCATAATGATTGATTCCTTTGGTCATCAAAGGGTGGTGATGAATGAAACTCTAAAAGGGAAACACAGCACCACCCCCTGATGATTACCTGTTCCATGTGGGGTAATAAAAGCCAGAAATCACTGTAGTGCCATCCTCCTGATGATGCCTTGTTTGAGTCACCAATCAAACAAAACGTTACAGGAAGTAAAGTAAAAAAAAAAGGAAATATTAGGATTAGCTATTGTCAAGGGCTCACTAAGTGAGGTGGATCCTCTAATCCCAAGTTCCAAATGAGCACCCAGGCAACAGGTGTCACTGCAGCAGACAGGTGAGGCACGCAGGACACAGCAGCAGGAGACTATTAGCAGAGGTACTGGAAGAAATAGGTAGACAGGTAGTCTAGGTACTGGAAGCCGCAGGCAGACAGGCAACAGAAGGACTGGAGGATGCAGTAGACCAGAGACATCCAGGAGACCGAAGATGTACTGGAAATTGCAGGTGGACAGAAGATATCCTGGAAGCTACAGGTGGACATGTAGCAGACATCCTGGAAAATCGCAGACAGATAGCAGATGTCCTGGAAGACAGGGACAAGTAGCAGACGTACTGGAAGCCGCAGACAGAGAGTTAGCTGAGGTAATGGAAGTCGCAAGAAGCCAGGAGATGTCGTGAAGACCACGAACAGGGAACTGTACACAGAAAAACTAAAAGTTTTAAAACCAAGACACAGTTGTGTGTCATGGTAGGCCTTATATTGGCATAACAAGCTCAACACGTAAGCACGTAGGCTACTTGCAAAGCGCCACGTGGAGCACAAGACCAGGGTGTAGACAGGACGATGTGTAACAGCTATATATAGAGAAAAGTATGATTAACCTGTACAGTAATAAATTACCCTTAGGATAATATTTATTTGGTAGAGGTCCAACCTATAGGATCCCTGCAGGCCATCATTATTAGGAGCTATCTTTTCTTTATTGTTTATATGAGTAGGGTCTCACAGGGTCAGCCTTCAACGATCGGGGGCGCCATTATCGTCATCATCTTAGGGTGTCAACTTCCAAGGTTAGGCAAATATATATCAATGAGGGCTATTCTTTTAGGGTTTATTAGGGCCCCATAGTAACCAGCATGGTATTTTACCAAGGCACAATATTTTTTAATTTATTACTGTTCCCACCTATTTCTATTTTTGACAATCATTAACATTGAGTATGTGTCTTTTGTGGTTTTTATGGGGGGAGTTAATTAGAGTTGAGCGAAATGTTCAGAATCAGTCGCCGAATCTGAATTTGCCATATTCGTGCCATATTGGTACCCTATTCATGCAAAGTTTATGTCTGACGATCGATTCCGAACATTTTCGGTTATTTCTACTACCACTGACTCCAATGACATTCAGCTGTGTTGGGCGAAAATTGCAAATACAATCGTAATCTGAACTGAATTTTGAATATCGAATAAAATTATGGATTTAAAGAGATTTGTCTTGTCATGCATTGTTTACACAATTACTAATTACTAATCTGTACTGGTGGCTGAGCCTAGTTTGATAGATCAGTCCCACTCAAGAGAATGGGATTAAGGCCGGGGTCAGACATGCGACAGTCTCGCATGTCAATACCCGGCAATGTCGCCTGCACTCGGACAGGAGCGTGAGACTGCATGTATTTCTATGGAGCCGCACGCTCCGGTCCGAGTGCCGGCGGCAGTGCCGGGTATTGACATGCGAGACTCATGCAAGTTTCTCGCATGTCTGACACCGGATTAAGGAGCAGCAGCATATCAGCTACACTCAATAATGAAAGTGATGCAAAGGTCACTGGATACTAATCGCCTTCATCCCAAAGATCATACCTTGACCGTTCAAACCGTGCTAGCCTATCCCAAGTGCTCATTAAATGTAAAGAAAACCTTTACTAATAAACAACATAAAAAAAAGTTGAATGTTAAAAGACAAGTGATGCAGCAATGTCTGGAGACTGATATTTTCATTGTGTCAATTAGTTGGTATCCCAGACATGATACCTTAACTGTTGACACATTGATAGCCTATCTCAACCGCTCTTTACATGTATAGCAAGCCTTTATGAGCACACATCATAAAAAAGTAGAATATAAAAAGACAAAAGTAATCTCCCTGAAACACATATGGTTCCGTAGAATTATAATATTCCTTTAAGATTTTTTTCTTTTTCCTGTGGCATTTTCACATGGACCTGTGGGAATCTTTTTCTCCGTCTAAATGAAGAACAGACCTACTTTTTCCTCCAATTGATTAAGCTAAAATCAATTGTTTTCTTTTCGTCTTCGTTCCAGCTTGAATTTCCCTATTACTACTTGTAAAATGAATCAATTATAGGAAGACATGTGATTCATAGGAGATTTTTCTTTTCCCAGTAAAGGACTGTGTGTCAGTGGGTATGACCTCAACAGGCCATGCGATCTTAATGCCTAACCCCCCGAGTTTTCGCTACACATGGGGGCCGTTGTCTACCCTTCGACAGACAGAGCTCTGTGTAAAATACAGGAGGCCGTTTAGGGAATTATGTTTGTGCTAATTTGTGTTTGTGCTCGGTAAAATGAAATTGCACCAGGGGAATAGACTTGAAATGAAGAAGGCCTTTGAGTTATACAAGCGCGGGCCACAAGTGAGAGCACTTTGTGTTAAGGTTACAATTTGTGTAATCTAGGATAGATGGCTGTTTAAAGATCAAGTACAGAGCTGCCGAGATGCTGCCTGACTTGAAAACTTTAATTTACTGTCACTGTTAGTCCCTTTGAGGTTTATAGTGGTATTATAATACACAGCATCAATCACATGAAACAAGAACGGATTTACAGTTTGTTTTAAAGACTGCAAATGCAATGTAATGCAAATAGCATGCCTCGTGGGCATTTACATTTAATGGGAAAGCGAGAGATGCAAAAGATTGGTTGGACAAATTGGAAATTGACTATAATATCAGATCTAGGGCTTCCATTTCACAATGAGAAAAAGCAATAATTATTCTAATTTATGGTAGTTGTAGTGTGATATGTTCACAGTGGTTTTAGCACTAATTGTGCGATCCAGGCTGTTTCTAGTATTTAATTACTGATCACTGGACTGCAGGCTCTTCAGTTCCCATTTCCTTTCCTATGCTACATATATGCTTCATAGAAAAGGTCATTCCCTCTCGCTATTGGCCAGAGTGGAGATTCTCTCACAAGTGGAAGCAACTTTATGTATCTTAAGCCTCATTCAGATATTTGTGTTCTAAGCATGGTTTTATGGATCAAACATGTACCCTTTATATTCTAGGGGGCTGTTCACATATCTGTGATTTTTTGGGTCTATGAAAATGACGAATATCACTCGAATGAAGTTTGTTTGCAATCTGTGTGTTGTCTGTGATTAACTTTCCAATGTATAGGAGAAACTTTGCATTTTATTCCATTTTTCATCTGTGAATATCACTGACGAAACACTGATAGTTAAAACTGATGTACTGACTGAACACTGATAAAACTTGGATCCAAAACATTGATGAAATCAGATGAAAAGCACTGATGACACCTGGACCATTTTTTACGTATGTGAAAAATCAGTGTCATCTGAATGAGGCCATAGGCAAGGGCCATATCACTGTATTTTCTGTCACCCGAGAGAATCGGGATGATCAGAGTTTGACCAGAGCGTGATCACAGCATGATCTGATTTTCTGGGATGAGGAGAAGACAGAGAAAATATATCTCCATCTTCTCCATTCTGTCAGTCCATGAGGTCAGACCACACTTAGATGTCATCTGAGTGAGGTCCAGTTTTTTCCATGGACCCACTGACTTGCATGGCTGAGTGCATGCGGCGATTTTTCCCTCAGTCTATCTCCGAGGAATGTAATCGAACATGTGCACGGACCCAAAGAATAACATTGGTCCGAGTGTGATCCGATGTTTTGGCCAATTGCACTCGGACCGAAAATACACTTGTCTCCACCGCCCTTATAGCCATTGATTATTTGTACATTGTACTACAAAAGAAATGTACGACTACTGCAGTTTTTGGCCTCAGTAAGACGTTCGTTGTAGTAATACCCAGTCAATGGTGCTGTTCACATGTCTGTGTTTTTTTCCGAAAAAAACAGAAAGAGATATGTGTCCATTATTTGATCCAAGACACGGATCCGAGCCCATGCAAGTCAATCTGTCTGAAAAAAAATTGTTGGCACTTGGACAATGTCCATGATTTATTCAAGTGTTATTCTTTTTATACTGCTTAATGGGTAAGAGAAGCTTGGATTCATCAAGGACCTGAGAATTGATTCGCTGATCTCTACAAAGAAGGATGTATCTATAAACAGAATGTATTGTCAAGTTTTACTATTCAGTATAGGCTCTACTAGCTGTCAGGTGAGCGCTCTTTAGCCTACAATGATTCCCCCTGCTAGACAACGCTGGAGGTAGTTTATCTTTAATGAGAAATATGGGTTTGTCCATGCTGAATTTAACAAGTCGGATTCCTCTCTTGACCAGTATCGGCCTACAGGGGAGATTCCCGGCACCCTCATACACATTAGATGGTGTGCTACTCTCACAAAAATCTGCAAACTTCGTTACCATTCTTCGAATGCATATAACCACTTCTAGGCTTATGAGGAGCCTGGTAGCCATGGAAAAAATGTCTAGATCTCCAGATGTGCAGTTTAAGGACTTTGCTTCAGAAAGCAATTTTCATTTTGGAAGTAAGCGTTGCAACAATGAAGGGACAATTTCTGTTTGGTTCACACTTCATTGTTTAACAGACAAAATCTTAAATTATATCTTACTACATTTTAGGACAGGTACAGATGAGTCTATTTTCGGTCCGATCGCGATCCGAAAAAACATCAGATCACACTCAGACCAATGTTATTCTATGGGGCCGCATACATGTCTAATTTGTCCTGAGACAGAGTCTCTCTGAGGAAAAAATCCCTGCATGCCCAAGTTTCATCCATGTAAGTCTATGAGTGTGTTAAAAACATCGTATCACACTCAAATCACATCTGAGTGCAGTCCGATTTTCCCGCACTGACACAATTGAGAAGATGGACACAATTTTTTCTCCATCTTCTCCTCATCTGGAAGAATCGGATCACACTCTGATCAATCTCTGATCAGAGTTGGATTGGAATGTCATTAGCATAATCTGTCGGATGAGAGAATTTACAGCCTTCTGCACCTACCCTTAGATTTATTCATTATCAAAAAATAAAATTATTGGCATTAAAATGGTTATCCACTACTGGAAAAGCCTTACTAATTACTCCTGTATATACACCTTCTGGCCCAGTGCAGCTTCTCTGTATCTAAGCCGAGTACCCTTCTCAGTTCTTGATCCAAACAATCTCAGGCCGGGGTCACACGGCCATCAATTCTCTCATGTGAGAGGATTGGGCTGATTATGCTACTGACACCTGACTTAAACTCTGTCCGGTCCCTTTCACACGTCAGTGTCTCCGGTATGTGTGGTGACAGTTTTCTCACGTACCGGAGACACTGACACACGTACACTAATTCATTTGAATGGGTCTTTGTACATGTGTGTTTTCACAGACCGTGTGACCGTGTGTCCGTGTGCAAAACATGCAGACATGTCCGTTTTCACATGGAACGGAAAACATGCTGCATACGGAGACCAGTGCACACGGCTACTGTAAGCGCTGTTCCCTGGCTGCTGGTGCTGAAGCCGGCTGTCATTCCCCCCTGCCTGCCTGTGAGCAGAGGAGAACGATGAGCGGTATATTAAAGTTCGAACGACAGCAGGTGGGGGCTTTTGGGACTGTTAACCCCATCATCCGACACCTGCTATCGTTCAGACTTTAATATACCGCTCATCATTGCAGGTGCAGAGAAGCCTGAGATCTTAATTTCTCCATCTTTACCATTATCTGTGTCCGTGGATGTCAGACTGCACTTTGATGTCATCCAATTGCAGTCCAATGTTTTATCCTGACCCATAGACTTGTATGCGTATGATCAGATTATCGGAGGCACCCACAGCATGCTGCTGACTCGCATGAGAAAATAATTGCAGATCTGCACTGCCCGAGTCCTATCAATAAAACATTGTGCTGAGTGCTATCGATAAAAAATCAGATAGCAGTTGTCCTCTCTCCTCCTGTACCATTTGTGACTTGTATTGTTTAAGATTTTTGTACGTTTTTATTATGTACGCCCCTTTTCACATGTAAAGCGCCATGGAATAAATGGCGCTATAATAATAAATAATAATAATAGCACTCGGCCGTGTTATACAGTCGTGTGAGTGAGCCCTCGGATGACTGCTGCAGGCAATCAGGAAAAACTGATGGGCTGCAGCCTTCACTATTTTATATGATCGAAAAAAAAATCATTTACTATTCTGCTCATCTGCATGAAAGTATTTCTCTGGAGCAGGTGTGGTAGATGCAGATATGTTTTGGATCTACACAACACATGCACTTTGGCAAGGATATCAGATTCTAACAGCTTTCTTGCAGGATGTGATTTTTACTCCTTGTCCTTTTGCACTCAGTCCCGACTTTCTTCTCGTCTTGTGAAATACTGCTTTTATTATTGAACATGTGGTATGCAGCATTACGATGTTTTTTTCTTCCCTAACCTCACTATTTACAGGAGAACATTACATCGCAGCAGCGAGCCAACTAGGTCTGCTTATTTAACAGCCGTCACACTCGCTGCCAAAGCTCGTATTACCAAAATCTACATAAAAGAATACATGGGGGCAACACCCACAAAAAAGGAAGTAACCTGTCTGAGACTCCAGGCTATTACAACATCAAACAAATAGGAGGGTAATTATTCTTAAAGCGAACAATAGCAATACACTTTGTAAATCATGATTTGGTTTTAATTCGTACTTGTGCCTGCCACATGCCAAAGCGGGAACCATTGCATAATAAGTTGTTTTTTCATAATTTCCACAGATTAGGATTTTTATTAATGCCTGTCAGCAACAAATACTAGGCATGTGTTTCATTAACTGTTGCAGTAAGCTGTGCCAGCTCTGACATCATGGCTGATGTAAAGGCCGCATTACATGCCAGGAAGAAGATGGATTGCTAGTTCCAGCTATTTGCATCAAACTGCTAATAGCTTGTAAAAACTTTAGTTCCTTAAGCCTCTGTTCATTTACATATTTTCTTTCTCCTTATTTAGTTACTTATTTTTTTAATAAATATTTAAAGAAGTTTTGGGACATTTTTTTAAATGCCATAGTGACGTGATGCTAAACAAGTTTAAGGCTTGTTTTACACTTAGGGCTCATACTCACTGGCGCCGAAAACGGATGATAATCAGACGAAAAAAAATCGGATTCAAATCTGACCAATGTTAGTCAATAGGTGAGTTCTCATTTGCGATTTTTTTCTCATCAGAAATTGGTGTGAGAAAAAAATCGCAGCATGCTGCGATTTGATGCGATTTTGGCATGATAATCGCTAATGTAAGTCAATGGGTGCGAGAAATCATCGCACAGCACTCGCACCATGCAAGTGCTGTCCGATTTATACGCACCAGTCTCCTTTGAAAAGCCGGCAATTCATCCCCGGCTACTGTAAAATCACACTGACAGCTCACAAAACACTAGATACATACACATAGAATACATAATATATATATATATATATACATGTCATTGTGACACATACATATATATATATTTATAGTTCATACACTTCTACATACTGTAATAGCCGCTAATTCAATTGCCGGCTTTTGTGAAATCACAGAAGCCGACATGAAATGATACATTGTTTCCACACAGTTAACCATGTCATTTCCTGTAT
The DNA here is from genome assembly GCA_033576555.1 of Oophaga sylvatica. Taxonomy (NCBI): domain Eukaryota; kingdom Metazoa; phylum Chordata; class Amphibia; order Anura; family Dendrobatidae; genus Oophaga; species Oophaga sylvatica. The sequence continues at coordinate 457,773,911 of JARQOD010000004.1, read as the reverse complement.
TTTGATATATGGTTTGAACTTACAATTACATAAGTGTATGTGTGCAAAATTCCAGACATGTAGGGGTTAATTAAAGGTGTAAATTCATTGAAAAAAATGCGTGGGCTCCCGCTGTATTTTCTCCACCAGACAGACAAAGCCAGCGAGTGGGGGCAGATAATAATAGCCTAAGGAGGGTACATTTTTTTTGTGCCCCCCTGGCTACTAACATCTGCCCCAGACACACCAGAAAGGGCAAATCTCTAACTAGATTTGCCCTTTCTGGCACTTTGCCCGTCTATTCTCATTGCCCTGTAGCGGTGGCGAATGGGTTTATTAAGGGGTTAAAGCCACCTTGCAATTGAAAGGTCACTTTAAGCCAGGTTAATAATTGAGAGCTGTCAATTAGACAACTATCAATTATTAATCCTATTGTATGAAAGAAAAATCAAACACACACACTTTAATAAAAAAGAAGTTTAATGAAATAATCACACAGTTTTTGACCATATTTTATTTTCCTGCTAAAACCATTTCCTGTAATAAAAATAAAATTAAAAAGCAAAATTATTCTTACCAATCCGATGCACAGTCAGGTCCCACGTTGTAATCCATCAGAAAGGGTTAACAGGTTACAGCTCGCAGGGAGCTAATGCTGCCTTCTGAGCTGTAACACCCTGAATGAAGAACTTCCTCTCCCAGCGAAAGGAGAGGAAGTGATTAATGAGTGGAGCTTAATTGATTTATTGCCACTTTCACTTCAGTGACCTGACCTAAAGTGAAAGAGGGACACAATCAATTAAGCTTCCCACAGTAATCACATCCTCTCCTGTTGTGAATGGGCTGGAGGTGGGTTCTGAGCGGGGTCTCCCTCTGGTGGTTGCAAGCGGTGCTGGACTGTCCAGTGGGGATTGTGGGGATTGGGGATCAGGGATCGGGTGTTGCTGACTGGTCTTATATAAGGGAGTCGCCTTCCCATCAGGGTTGCCGGTGATCAATTGTTCTGGTCTCAATCCTTGATTCCTGTTTCCTTGGTAGCCTGCTGTGTCGTGTCTGAATCTCCTGCTAACAGATAAGACATTTTCTTCTTTTTGTTTTTGTGCTTGATTTTTGCATTTTGTCCTGCACTTCTGTGGGGGCCTTCTGGGTCCCCTCTGGGGCTTTTGCCTCTCAGTTCAGTTCAGCCACTGATGTTTGTATATTTGCTTTTTCCAGTTTTTTCAGTGGCTGCTGTTTTGTTTTTGGTTACACCAGAGAACTAATTTAGGTGGTAGAGGTCGTGTGATCTCAGGTGTTTTTGAAATTAGTAGAGTTGGTGCTTTTCAGGGTTTTTTAGGATTGCAGTAAGTGCCCTTCCTATCCTTTTCTATTTAGTAAGTTTGGGCCCCAACGTTTGCTCATACTATTTTCTGTCTGTGTCAGTATTTCTTCTTGTCTAACCGCCATTACATGTTTGGGGCTTTCTATGTTCTTTGGGGATCTGCTCCGGGGCAGATAGCTTTCCTCTTTCTATCTTTAGGTGTAGTTAGTTTCTCAGGCTGTGACGAGGCGTCTAGGACCAACGTAGGAACGCTCCACGGCTGCCTCTAGTTGTGGTGGTTAGTCAGGGTACTGCAATCTCATAGTTTCCCACTGCTCTGGTGTATTTCCTTTTTTGCCTGCTCTCCTCAGCTACCAAATCATAACACTCTCCTGTCCCCGGGAGAGGAACTTATTCATTCAGGAGCTTTCAGCTGAGCATGCAGCATTACTTGCACTGCTTGGCTCAAAGCTAGTTAACCCTTTGTGAAGGATTACAGCGTGGGACGTGACAGATCGCCAGATAGGTAAGAATAATTTTGTTTTATTATTTTTTCTTTATTTTAGGAGATCAAGGGCTTCGCACGGATTAAGAGTAAAATAAAAGATGGTCAAAAAAATGTGTTTTTATTTCATTAAAATTATTTATTCTTAAAGTGTGTGTGTTTTTTTATTTACTTCAATAGGATTAATAATTGATAGTTGTCTAATTGACAGCTCTCAATTATTAACCTGGCTTAAAGTGACCTTTCAATTGCAAGGTGGCTTTAACCCCTTATTAACCCATTCGTCACCGCTACAGGGCAATGGGAATAGACGGGCAAAGTGCCAGAAAGGGCAAATCTAATTAGAGATTTGCCCTTTCTGGGGTGTCTGGGGGCAGATGTTAGTAGCCAGGGGGGGCACAAAAAAAATGTACCCTCCCTAGGCTATTATTATCTGCCCCCACTCCCTGGCTTTGTCTGTCAGGTGGAGAAAATACAGCGGGAGCCCACGCATTTTTTTTTCAACGAATTTACACCTTTAATTAACCCCTACATGTCTGAAATTTTGCACACATACACTTATGTAATTGTAAGTTAAAACCATATATCAAAATACATGAAATGACATGGTTAACTGTGTGGAAACAATGTATCATTTCATGTCGGCTTCTGTGATTTCACAAAAGCCGGCAATTGAATTAGCGGCTATTACAGTATGTAGAAGTGTATGAACTATAAATATATGTATATATATATGTCACAATGACATATATATATACAGTGCCTACAAGTAGTATTCAACCCCCTGCAGATTTAGCTGGTTGACACATGCGGAATTAACTTGGCATTGTGACATTTGTACTGTAGATCAGCCTGGAAGTGGGAAATGCACTGCAGCAAAAATTTTTGTTTTAATTTTTTTTTTTTTTTTTTTTTAAAAACGTTAAAAGTTATTTCAGAGTGTAATTTATTATTTAACCCCTCAAACCACAAGAATTCTGTTTGGTCCCCCTAAAGTATTAAGAAGTAGTTCAGGCACCAAGAATAATGAGCTTCACATGTGTGGATTAATGATCTCTTTTGCCAGCCTTTTCTGACTATTTAAGACCCTCCCCAAACTTGTGAACAGCACTCATACATGGTCAACATGGGAAAGACAAAGGATCATTCCAAGGCCATCAGAGACAAGATCGTGGAGGGTCACAAGGCTGGCAAGGGGTACAAAACCCTTTCCAAGGAGTTGGCCCTACCTGTCTCCACTGTTGGGAGCATCATCCATAAGTGGAAGGCTTATGGAACTACTGTTAGCCTTCCACGGCCTGGACAGCCTTTGAAAGTTTCCTCCCGTGCCGAGGCCAGGCTTGTCCGAAGAGTCAAGGCTAACCCAAGGACAACAAGGAAGGAGCTCCGGGAAGATCTCATGGCAGTGGGGACATTGGTTTCAGTCAATACCATAAGTAACGTACTCCACCGCAATGGTCTCCGTTCCAGACGAGCCCGTAAGGTACCTTTACTTTCAAAGCGTCATGTCAAGGCTCGTCTAGAGTTTGCTCATGATCACTTGGAGGACTCTGAGACAGACTGGTTCAAGGTTCTATGGTCTGATGAGACCAAGATCGAGATCTTTGGTGCCAACCACACACGTGACGTTTGGAGACTGGATGGCACTGCATACGACCCCAAGAATAGCATCCCTACAGTCAAGCATGGTGGTGGCAGCATCATGCTGTGGGGCTGTTTCTCAGCCAAGGGGCCTGGCCATCTGGTCCGCATCCATGGGAGGATGGATAGCACGGCCTACCTGGAGATTTTGGCCAAGAACCTCCGCTCC
>JARQOD010000004.1:457653813-457770217 GCA_033576555.1 Oophaga sylvatica | reverse complement strand
CGGAAGTGCAACCTGCCCAAATATAAAAAGAGCCCTGGATTTTTATCAAGTGATGGTAAGAGGAAATTTTGATATTACACAGCACATCACTTTGACACTATAGGTGTAATATATTATGCGGTATGTCCGTGTCCTAAAATCTATTGGGACTTACATCCAGACCCCTAAAAATTAGGGTGCGGGAGCATTACCATGACATCTTGAAGGCCTTAGATGATGACGACTGGACCTCCATGAAGCCAGTACCCCCAGGCATTTTAAAAGGTGCCATGGTTGTGATCCCGCCCTGTTTGAAGTCACAGGTATGGATAAGGTACACATAGATCGAGGGGAGGAAACTGGAGAAAAACGTTGGCGCAATTAGAGGCCCGCTGGAATTTTCAGGATACAATCCGTACAACCTGCAGGCCTGATGAGGTTTTGAGCTATGCCCATTCTTGTAGTTTTTTTCTTCTGTTCTTTGTTCGTATTTTAATTATATTTTATATTGCATTTTTAGATTATATTACTATTTGATGCTTTGTTGTCCCGGACTTGGCGGATCCTTTTGATAGAAGATCTACAGCGGTGTCTCCCTTCGTGGTCCATGAAGCACTGATAGATGGCATCTTGAGGGGCTTGGAAAGAAGAAGATTTTATTTATTTGTACACGTTATGGGTGCTTATTATTATTATTAAATATATATATTTCAAAAGGGTTTATTATAATATCACGCTTTCACTTTATTATTATATTATATATATTTATAAATATATAATTCTACTTCCATAATTGGTCCTGTTTTGTTTGGTTTGGACCACTTAATTATTTTTTTATTGCACTCTCCACATTTTTCATGTTATTTTCATGATATTTTCTTTTCCTTTCTTTATTAATGTCACATGTCTGTTATTATACATGATTTTTCCACTAACACATTGTGGAACGCATGTATCACAGTTTAATTGTATTACTTTATATTATAATTGTTTATCTAATTTCCCTCCCCCTCCCCCTTTTTCTTATATTCTCAATTGCTTTTATGCTGTAATATGCCTTACATACTTCTTTATATGTTGTTTTTGGTAAATTCATATTCATTTGTTCGGGCCACATTTGTTTAATATGCCCTACCACCGTTCCTCTTTTCACATTATGCTTCATGCAGGGTTTGCGGCGTTATTATATTTTTTCACAGTAGTTTATCTACCAATGTGCAATCTGTATATTCTTTGAGAACGGTGATGTGCGCTTCACCTGGCTTCCTGTTTGGCGTCGGCATGGCAACGCGTCTTCACTGTGCTCTGGGCTCTCCCCTGCTCTGACGCGTAGGGCAGGGGATGGGCCTCGGCATCAGGTGACGCTCAGCTGTGCGGACGACGGGCGGTGAATCAGCGGAAGCGCTGTAACACGCCGGGTCCTATAAATAGTTGTAACAATGAGCAGATCTATGTAACGCTCCCTTGTGAACAAGCTACACGCGAAACGCGCGTCAGGGGTGCCCGGGCTCATATCAGGTATGGTCTCCCACTGGCAATTTAATGGGCTATTTTAGCCATTCAGCTATTTAACCATTTATGTGCATCATGCGCAAACTTTTGCATACATCATAAGCTATACGCTGCAGACTCTGCATTCTAGCACATTGGGATTGCAACATTAGCCTGCTGTAGTGGGGGGCTGCTTTAAGACTTTGTAATATATTTTTGAAACGCAAGTATACATTCCTTTTTTGTATATTTATGGCTGTATTTTAGACTTTGGTCTGCCCTAGCCGATATATTGCTTGGACATGGTATATACATGCTTATATTACGCTAAGATGATATACATGTCTGTTTTGCTCATACCTGTTTCATGAACCTGTTTTTTCTGCATATTTGCCCCCATTTGGATTTTTTTTTTTTTTTTTATTTTTTTATCCATGTATGTATTTTAGATCATTCTAAATAAATTTTGTACTTTTATGGTTCATAAGCTTCCTATGGTTCTTTTTTGATTTTTCATTTTTGTTTTTAGAATGGTTTTATTAAAACATGTCTTATTGCATCTTGTACATAAGGGGAATGGAATAACTGTGGATGACCCGTAATGTAAAGTAGCACATTACTTAGTCACAAAACAATAAACTTTCTCAACTATACATAGACTACATTTACCCAAGCTTTTCAAAAATCAGCATATAAGCAAGAAACAGAACAATATCTGAATATGAAAGAAGGTAATATGCAACTCATAAATATGAGTAGGAATATTAGTATGTTCTAATATCATGATTAGAGAACTTCAAAAAGTACTTGGTACTAGTTAAAAAAATAAAAACAATATTTAAGGGTTTTACGCACAATTACTTGCTCCCCACAATAAAAAAATGGGGGTCCACAACAGTAGTATAAAGTGATTTGCCAGAGCCAGGAGAAAGGCAAGTATTCTTCCGTTGGCTCAGTAATGATTTAAAGGGTTTTACCCACAATTACTTGCTCCCCACAATAAAAAAATGGGGTCCACAATTTAGTATATAAATGTTTTGCCAGAGCCAGGAGAAAGGCAAGTATTGCTTCCGTTGGCTCAGTAATGATTTAAAGGGTTTTACCCTGTATGAAGAGCAGCCAGGCCCTAATGGGCGCAATACAGTCATGTTATTGTGATTCCTGTGCGGGACGCTGATGCCTTGAAGGCCATATGTCTTCAGCAGCCTGCAACTTCCAGAATAGAAAGTAGTGGCACAGAGTCATGGCTCCCTGCTTTACCACATGATCCAACTATATCAGCCTACAAGACAGAGTGGTGGGGCAAGGAGCCCCTGCTGGATTGGCATCATAAAATGAAAAAACCCTACGATGAAATAAAATGAGTAATATACCCTGTAGCAAGTAAGTAAATAAATAGTGATAGTACATGTAAATAATATATGGTACGTAGTTAACAGTATTTTAATAAAAAAAATGTAAAAGCAATTCCACCGCTCCAAGGTGTACCTAATCAAGATGGTCCTATCTCTGGTAATAAACCTCACCTAGTTTCAGCCGACCTCAATATAGATGGTAAATATAACTCGGCACTCAAGGAAAAGGAGAAAAAAATAAATTGCTGTGGTTTCTTTATTTGCATCCAACCCAGATAGAATATATAGTTTTGAACGTTTTCGGCCCCACAATATGGGCCTTCATCAAATTCAGAACAATTTGTAAAGGAGCTGAAACATAATAAACAAACATACATATTGATGTCAATGAGAGCAGGATGCAACAAACATAATACACACAGTGGATCACACAAGGAAAAAAAATTATAATATATATACATTAAGATATTCATAGTGTTGAGCATTCCGATACCGCAAGTATCGGGTATCGGCCGATTATTCGCGTTATCGGAATTCCGATACTTAATTCCGATACTTTTTCAGTATCGTTATACCGGAATCGGAGTTCCCATAATTCTTTGAGAGGCAATGTGATGTTAGTCAGCCAATGATGAATCTTATGAAGTGTGGGCACATCCTGTAATGCTGCGGTCATCTTAACTAATGGCATGGCTGTGATTGGCTGCTGAAATGATGTCAGAATGCACTATAAAAGGCGCCGCAGCCATTTTAGCGTCACTGTGCTGTGAACTCAGTTAGGGACAGAACGCTGCTCTGCTTACTCTGAGGGACAGTTAGATATAGCGATTTTGTGTACTACTGTGCTTTAGGCAGGCTAGTTTACCAACCGCTGTGTAAAGCTTCATTTTGCCAGTGTTGTTTTAACAGCTCTGTGCAAGGTGTGTGTGAGAGTGCAGGTGACGCTGCAGTTTGCTCTGCATCCACCGCTGTTTGTAGGCATCTGCACGTGTCACTCACTGACTCTTTTTTTTATTTTATTTAGTGGAATTGGTGCAGCTCCATTATATTAGAAAAAAATCAAATCTATTAGTGTGACGTGCTTCCATCCGTATACAATACATTGGTTGCAAACACTATAGAAGTACAGAAAGGAGCCTTTCACAGCTACTGAACAGTTGTCTGCAGGGTTTACTGTAGTCTGTGAGCTTTTCATTTTGTGAGTGCAGATTACGCTCCAGTTAGTTCTTCAACCACTGCCGGTTGTAGTCTGCTGACTGAGCGTGTGTCACTGTCTCATTCTTCACATTTTTCTCTAAGTGGTGCTGCTCCATTTTAGTGGAAAAAAATCTAATCTATTAGTGTGACGCGCTTCCATCCGTATACAATACATTGGTTGCAAACACTATAGAAGTAGACAAAGGGGCCTTTAACAGCTACTGAACAGTTGTGTTTCAGTGTTCACTGTAGTCTGTGAGCTTTTCATTTTGTGAGTGCAGATTACGCTCCAGTTTGTTCTTCAACCACTGCCGGTTGTAGTCTGCTGAGCGTGTGTCACTGCCTCATCCTTCACATTTTTCTCTAATTGGTGCTGCTCCATTTTTAGTGGAAAAAAATCTAATCTATTAGTGTGACGCGCTTCCATCCGTATACAATACATTGGTTGCAAACACTATAGAAGTAGACAAAGGGGCCTTTAACAGCTACTGAACAGTTGTGTTTCAGTGTTCACTGTAGTTTGTGAGCTTTTCATTTTGTGAGTGCAGATTACGCTCCAGTTTGTTCTTCAACCACTGCCGGTTGTAGTCTGCTGAGCGTGTGTCACTGCCTCATCCTTCACATTTTTCTCTAAGTGGTGCTGCTCCATTTTAGTGGAAAAAAATCTAATCTATTAGTGTGACGCGCTTCCATCCGTATACAATACATTGGTTGCAAAACACTATAGAAGTAGACAAAGGGGCCTTTAACAGCTACTGAACAGTTGTGTTTCAGTGTTCACTGTAGTCTGTGAGCTTTTCATTTTGTGAGTGCAGATTACGCTCCAGTTTGTTCTTCAACCACTGCCGGTTGTAGTCTGCTGAGCGTGTGTCACTGCCTCATCCTTCACATTTTTCTCTAATTGGTGCTGCTCCATTTTAGTGGAAAAAAATCTAATCTATTAGTGTGACGCGCTTCCATCCGTATACAATACATTGGTTGCAAACACTATAGAAGTAGACAAAGGGGCCTTTAACAGCTACTGAACAGTTGTGTTTCAGTGTTCACTGTAGTCTGTGAGCTTTTCATTTTGTGAGTGCAGATTACGCTCCAGTTTGTTCTTCAACCACTGCCGGTTGTAGTCTGCTGAGCGTGTGTCACTGCCTCATCCTTCACATTTTTCTCTAATTGGTGCTGCTCCATTTTAGTGGAAAAAAATCTAATCTATTAGTGTGACGCGCTTCCATCCGTATACAATACATTTGTTGCAAACACTATAGAAGTAGACAAAGGGGCCTTTACAGCTACTGAACAGTTGTGTTTCAGTGTTCACTGTAGTCTGTGAGCTTTTCATTTTGTGAGTGCAGATTACGCTCCAGTTTGTTCTTCAACCACTGCCGGTTGTAGTCTGCTGAGCGTGTGTCACTGCCTCATCCTTCACATTTTTCTCTAATTGGTGCTGCTCCATTTTAGTGGAAAAAAATCTAATCTATTAGTGTGACGCGCTTCCATCCGTATACAATACATTGGTTGCAAACACTATAGAAGTACACAAAGGGGCCTTTCACAGATACTGAACAGTTGTCTGCAGGGTTCACTGTAGTCTGTGAGGAATAACCACACTTAGGCCTTATAACTTTCTGACTTTCTTTATCAATCTACCAAGATGAAGAAGTCAGTGAGTAAGGCACGTGGTCGTGGTCGTGGCCGTGGATTTGCAGCAGGGAGAGGACGTGGGGATTCTGTGGCTGCTGCCGCACCCAGTGACACAGCATCCACCAGTTTTCCCCGTGAGCGTTCCTTTATGCGCACTTTTGTAGGAGCTCAGCGTACCCCCCTGCTGCGTGAAGAACAAATTGAAGCCGTTGTTGGTTGGATGGCAGCCAATGCATCGACTTCAATAGCTTCCACCTCCTCTCAGGACCACAGCACTGTTGAACAACCATCAGTCTCTTCACGCCTGCCAAATTGCCCAGGCAGTCAGAGAGCTCTGTACAGGAGCCAGCTGAGTCTCTGCTTCTGTTCTCAGAATCTGTTGGCTTGGAAACAGGGGCCCAGCCAAGCAGCATTCTGGAATGTGAAGAAGAGGCAGTATGCAGTGATGCGCAACAGCTGTGTCTCTCTGAATCTGAAGAGGCGGGTGAGCCAGTGCCGATGGTCAGCACACCGCAGAACGCATCTGATGATGATGAGACTCAGTTGCCAGTTTCTGTTGAGCATGGTGCTGGCCAGACCACCCAACAACAGCAGGTGTTGGAAGAGGGTAGTGGTGGAGATGATGAGGTCCAAGACCCAACATGGCGTGAGGAACAGGAAGGTGGTGGGAGCAGCTCTGAGGAAGAGATTGCCCCAACGGTCCAAACAGTAGGGAGAGGTAGGCTGCAGACTCGCTTGCCTGTAGCCTCCAGTTTGGCACCCGTTCGGAGCAGTTCTCTTCCAACAGCCAAACCGGGCGCTCCCAGGACTTGCTCTGCGTGGTCCTTTTTTGATACAGTTGCAGATGATATTTGCTATGTCAAATGCAAGCTGTGTAATCACAAATTTAAAAGAGGTAAAAGTGTCAGTAACCTTAATACAACAAATAGTGGAAACATGTGCGGTCAAAGCACTTTGTTGAGTTACAAAGACACACTGGAGATGTAGGCCAACCTACAGCAGCACCTACATCTTCAGCTCGTGTTGGAGCCTCTTCCTCCAGTTCACACACAGCTGGTTCGGCTTCCTCAAAGGATCGCCATGGAAGAACCTCTGTCACTGTTGTCCAGAGACACAGTGTTATTCCACCCACAGCTGCAAGTTCCCTGTCATCCTCACACACCCAGGCCACAAAACAGCCATCGGTAGCACAGGCATGGGATAAAAGACGGCCATACTCGCAACCATCCACGAGCACAGGCTCTGAATGCTGGCATTGCAAAACTCCTGTCCCTTGAAATGCTGTCATTCAGGCTGGTGGAGACTGACAGTTTCCGTGAATTAATGGCATTGGAAGTCCCACAATACAATGTGCCCAGCCGATTTTTATTTCAGCAGGCAAGCCGTCCCTGGTCTGCAAAAGCATGTTGAGGCAAAAATTAAACATGCGCTACTAAACGCCGTCAGTAGCAAGGTCCACCTGACCACCGATGCGTGGACCAGTACCCATGGCCAGGGACGATACCTTTCACTCACTGCCCATTGGGTGAATGTTGTGGAGCCGGGTACAGATCTTGCGAGTGGCGCTGTACGTGTTCTGCCAACTCCAAGGATTGCCGGAATCAAGTCTGTCCACATTGACTCCTCCTCCTACTCCAGTTCCTCAGAATCATCGCTGCAGGAGCCGTCACGGTCTACCTCCACATGGACCCGTGGACGCTTACCTGATGCGACCGATATGAGCACAGCCGTGGCCAAACGGCAACAGGCCGTTCTGAAATTAATTCCCATGGGGAATCGAAGCCACACAGCGCAGGAGGTCTGGAATGCCATCAAGCAGGAGAGCGACGTGTGGTTTTTGCCAGCGAATCTCCAGCCAGGCTTGGTAGTGTGTGACAATGGCCGAAATCTGGTGGCAGCTCTGGGCCTTGGCAAACTCACTCACATACCATGTCTGGCACATGTGCTCAACTTGGTCGTGCAGAGTTTTTTGAGGGACTATCCGGATCTTGATGCACTGCTGCACAAGGTCCGCCTAGAGTGCGCTCACTTGCGACGTTCCAGCATGGCCAGATAGCGCATTGCAGCTCTGCAACGCAGATTGCGCCTTCCTGAACATCGCATCATATGTGACGTATCCACCAGGTGGAATTCAACGTTACATATGTTGGAGCGGTTGTGTGAGCAGCAGCCAGCAGTAATGGAGTATCAGCTGCATCAGGCGCAATCAACACGCAATTTGCGCCGTCCACACTTCACCATTAATGAGTGGGCCACTATGAAGGACATGTGCCACGTTTTGCGTGCGTTTGATGAGTCAACGCGGATGGCGAGTGCAGATGATGCACTAGTCAGCCTGACTGTCCCCCTTATCTGCCTGCTTCAAAAAACACTGCAAGCAATAAGGGATGAGGTTTTGGAAGAGGTGGAGGATGAGGAGTCACAAATTCCATCACCTTCTGGAAAGTCAGCGCAACGTGGTTCCTCACAAAGGGCTGGGCAGGCTCACTTTGTGAGGAGGATGAGGAGGAGGAGTCAATGGAGGAGGAAGACATCGCTCCAGAGGGAGGTACACAACGCTCTAGTCAGTATGTAGAGCGAGGGTGGGGTGATGCAGAGCAGGCAGAGATGACGCCTCTTGCAGAGGACAGCGTTTCTTTGCCAGTTGGGAGTCTGCAGCACATGGTTGATTTCATGCTGCAGTGCCTAAGAAACGACCGCCGCATCGCCCACATTCTCACGACGTCTGATTATTGGGTGTACACCCTCCTAGACCCTCGCTACCGGGAACAACGTCAAAAGCCTCATCACACCGTTGAACCGGGAGCGTAAAATGCGGGAGTACCAAGACACACTGGTGCAATCCCTAATGTTCTACCTTACTGCTGAGAGCACTGCTGCTGCTACTGCTTTACAAAGCAGCTCTGTGCGTCGAGGCAGTGTAGAGAGCTCTGCAACAAGAGGGAGCACACGCAGTGCCTCTGCACAGGGAAAGACCAGTATGTTAAAAATGTGGCAAAGTTTTGTGGCAGCGCCACAAATGTCTACACCATCCGAGAGGGCTCCAGTCAGCGGGAGGCAACGTATCCGTCAGATGGTGACAGACTACTTGGCTTTGCCTCTCAGTGTACTCCCAGATGGCTCTTCCCCATTCAAGTTTTGGGTCTCTAAGCTGGATACATGGCCAGAGCTTAGCCAGTATGCATTGGAGGTGCTGGCTTGCCCTGCTGCCAGTGTATTATCGGAGCGCGTCTTTAGTGCTGCAGGTGGTGTACTAACAGACCGTCGCATGCGACTATCCTCCTATAATGTAGACCGGCTTACTTTTTGAAAATGAACAAGGCATGGATCTCGCCAGAATTTGTCTGTCCGTTTTCAGATTAAATAACTGGTTCGCAACGTTATCCATGTCTCCTGTTATGTTCATCTTTCTACCACCTGAACTCTACTCCCTGGGCTCCAACACTGCCAGTTGCTGCTCAGAAGTGTCGTGTCCACAGAACAAAACACAAGCTCTACTGTTAGTGGGGTTCAGTAACGCCAGTTGTTCCCCTGCTGTGTGAACGGCAAGAAGTCTCCTGTTCCCGACACATGGACAGAAAAACACATGACCAACATGCTCCAAATAGGGAAGAGCCGTCACCCTGCTTGTTATGCTGAAAACATGAAATTGTGAAGTTTTGCAGGCCTAGAATGATAAATTTTTATGACAAATATGGACAAATAATAATTTGTCATCACAGCGCATATCTGCACATGTCTATTAGAAATGGTAACAAAAATAAAACATAGTCTACTCTTCACATTTTGAAATTAATGCATAAAAGTACATTTCATACTTATGAATTAATGCTTTTTAAGGAACTTTATCTGTACCTGTAAGATAATGCAGTCAATGGATGTACGAATCATTAAATCCTCATCATCATCATCACGAGTTTTATTAATGACAGACATTATAAAATACACATACTGATGCAAACTGTAACTTCAAAGACCATATATGAAATGGCCAGCATGTAAACATGGTAATAATGTCCAATAATAAATTATTACATCTAGAAAGTGCATCATGCATACTGACAATAAGTAGTTATACCTGCAAGTGCTGTTGAAACAACCACAAGAGATATAAATTAATACTGGTATATAGGTATCACAGTGCATAGTTACTCATGGACAATGTTGATGTAATACTGTATCTCAATTAAGTCAGCGTCAACCATTAGGCTTGTTAGTCTTGTACATTGTTAAAGAGGGGAACGTAATTTTTTGTTTGTCATAGGTGGAGTATTACACATTAAATTATTACTGCTGTATTTTTTTTTGCGTCCCTAGTGCGCAATAACGCAGCCTAACCTCACATTTTATAGTCAGCTAATTGCCACACGCTACCCTACCCTACGCGTGACAGTAGGAAGGTAGTGTTGACGGATAAAGCTTTGCGCAACCAGACATTCTTTTACCCTCTTCAACACTCTACAAGCAAAACATGCATGATTTCAGCCGCAGACTTTATTGACGTACAGTATAACATCGGCATTACCCATCAGAGGCTGTCCACTGTCTGATACAGACATAGAATATACCTTTGCTATCCGTAGCCTTTGTTTTACCTACACTTGCAGGCACACACTTAAATTGTGACAAACAATGCCTAATGTTTTTTTAAATGGTTATTTTTTATCGTACATTATTGTGTCATCAATCATCACATTGATGAGTCCATGCTGGACATGTCATACATGCTATATAAAGTTACGATTTTATGAACTTAAATAATTGAAATGTCTGTGACTGTCACATAAAATTTGCGATGATGATGATGAGTGACTATTACAAAATCCATTGTCTTCACTATGTTATGGTTTAACATAGCGTTCCTTAAGCATTATTCATAAAAAAAATAATGGACTTTTATTCTTAAATTTACAACACTATATTTTGTTACCAATTTTTTGGGTGTTGTGTTGTTCCATTTATTTTTGGCATGTGCATATATGCGTTTATATTTGTATTTTCTTTATTTTTCCTTCTTGAAATTAGAAGACATGTGTATCTTTGTACCGTGTTAGCCAGTAGATAGAAAAATATTTAGACTTCAGAGTCAGCAGTGGTTGATACCTTTTAATGGATAACTGAAAAGATGGAAACAAATTGCAAGCTTTCAAGGCTACTCACGTCTCTTCATCAGGCAAAGACTAAATAAAAAAATTAAGCATCACATATTTCTATACACAACAGGACACAGGAATAGTGCAATAGGTAAGACAAGTAAGTGACGTGTATCAGAACTGTCATTATCTCACAGGGATGAACATAAATATTGGAACAGTTCCTACATAAGGATAGAAAGTTTGATTGCCCTCTCATTGGCGTCTTTTTTTTGGTTTTCATGACCCTGGAAGGGCATAGACGCAGATTCCTTAATTGATATAGAATGACATAAATCCATGTGATCTATTCATTCCATCACTAACAGTGTCAAAGGTCATGATGAGCTTATATTCTGAAACCTTTGTACGTTTCTCATATTTGAAGTTATATTTTAATACCAGTAATTCCATATCCATCATGCTATGACCGGGCATACAAAAGTCTTTTGCCACAGGTAAATTCATTAATTTATCTGTGATTGTGTGGCGCTGATAATTCATCCTTGTTCTCCTTTTTGTTGCCGGTCTCCCCTCACTTGTCCCTCCCTCACTTGTCTTAGCTATTCCTGTGTCCTGTTGTGTGTAGAAATCTGTGATTCTTCATTTTTGGCTTTACTCTTAGCCTGATGAAAACACCTGAGTAGTCTCGAAAGCTTTGAATTTGTTACCATATTTTCAGTTAGCCATTAAACGTTATCAACCACAGAGGACTGTCAAGTATAAATATTTTTCTATTCTTGTAATTGAAATTCATCATTTTATTGTCGTAGTAAAACTTCATTTATTCTTGTTTGAAGTACATACATTTGCAATGGCCAGGTAACAAGGCAATAACTCAATATTTTATGCCTACACCCTCCTTGACCCTGGGCTTCAACAGCGCCAGTTGCTGCTCAGAAGTGTTAGATGCACAGATGAAAACAATCGCTGATGTGTTTCTGGGGTTCAGTAACGCCTGCTGTTCCCCTGTGTGTCTGGCAAAAAGTCCTGCTGCCTCCACCATGTTCTGTTCTCATCCCTGGGTTACAACACCGCCAGTTGTTTCTCGGAAGTGCTGTTAGCACAGTCTACACTTGCTCCTGTGTTACTGGGGTTCAGTAATGTCAGCTGTTCCCCTGCTGTGTGAACGGCAAAAAGTCCTGCTGCCTCCACCCTGTTCTCTTCTCATCCCTGGGTTACAACACCGCCAGTTGTTTCTCGGAAGTGCTGTTAGCACAGTTAACACTTGCTCCCGTGTTACTGGGGTTCAGTAATGTCAGCTGTTCCCCTACTGTGTGAACGGCAAAAAGTCCTGCTGCCTCCACCCTGTTCTGTTCTCATCCCTGGGTTACAACACCGCCAGTTGTTTCTCGGAAGTGCTGTTAGCACAGTTAACACTTGCTCCCGTGTTACTGGGGTTCAGTAATGTCAGCTGTTCCCCTGCTGTGTGAACGGCAAACAGTCCTGCTGCCTCCACCCTGTTCTCTTCTCATCCCTGGGTTACAACACCGCCAGTTGTTTCTCGGAAGTGCTGTTAGCACAGTTAACACTTGCTCCTGTGTTACTGGGGTTCAGTAATGTCAGCTGTTCCCCTGCTGTGTGAACGGCAAAAAGTCCTGCTGCCTCCACCCTGTTCTCTTCTCATCCCTGGGTTACAACACCGCCAGTTGTTTCTCGGAAGTGCTGTTAGCACAGTCTACACTTGCTCCTGTGTTACTGGGGTTCAGTAATGTCAGCTGTTCCCCTGCTGTGTGAACGGCAAAAAGTCCTGCTGCCTCCACCCTGTTCTGTTCTCATCCCTGGGTTACAACACCGCCAGTTGTTTCTCGGAAGTGCTGTTAGCACAGTTAACACTTGCTCCCGTGTTACTGGGGTTCAGTAATGTCAGCTGTTCCCCTGCTGTGTGAACGGCAAACAGTCCTGCTGCCTCCACCCTGTTCTCTTCTCATCCCTGGGTTACAACACCGCCAGTTGTTTCTCAGAAGTGCTGTTAGCACAGTTAACACTTGCTCCTGTGTTACTGGGGTTCAGTAATGTCAGCTGTTCCCCTGCTGTGTGAACGGCAAAAAGTCCTGCTGCCTCCACCCTGTTCTCTTCTCATCCCTGGGTTACAACACCGCCAGTTGTTTCTCGGAAGTGCTGTTAGCACAGTCTACACTTGCTCCTGTGTTACTGGGGTTCAGTAATGTCAGCTGTTCCCTGCTGTGTGAACGGCAAAAAGTCCTGCTGCCTCCACCCTGTTCTGTTCTCATCCCTGGGTTACAACACCGCCAGTTGTTTCTCGGAAGTGCTGTTAGCACAGTTAACACTTGCTCCCGTGTTACTGGGGTTCAGTAATGTCAGCTGTTCCCCTGCTGTGTGAACGGCAAACAGTCCTGCTGCCTCCACCCTGTTCTCTTCTCATCCCTGGGTTACAACACCGCCAGTTGTTTCTCGGAAGTGCTGTTAGCACAGTTAACACTTGCTCCTGTGTTACTGGGGTTCAGTAATGTCAGCTTTTCCCTGCTGTGTGAACGGCAAACAGTCTTGCTGCCTCCACCCTGTTCTCTTCTCATCCCTGGGTTACAACACCGCCAGTTGTTTCTCGGAAGTGCTGTTAGCACAGTCTACACTTGCTCCTGTGTTACTGGGGTTCAGTAATGTCAGCTGTTCCCCTGCTGTGTGAACGGCAAACAGTCCTGCTGCCTCCACCCTGTTCTCTTCTCATCCCTGGGTTACAACACCGCCAGTTGTTTCTCGGAAGTGCTGTTAGCACAGTCTACACTTGCTCCTGTGTTACTGGGGTTCAGTAATGTCAGCTGTTCCCCTGCTGTGTGAACGGCAAAAAGTCCTGCTGCCTCCACCCTGTTCTGTTCTCATCCCTGGGTTACAACACCGCCAGTTGTTTCTCGGAAGTGCTGTTAGCACAGTTAACACTTGCTCCCGTGTTACTGGGGTTCAGTAATGTCAGCTGTTCCCCTGCTGTGTGAACGGCAAACAGTCCTGCTGCCTCCACCCTGTTCTCTTCTCATCCCTGGGTTACAACACCGCCAGTTGTTTCTCGGAAGTGCTGTTAGCACAGTTAACACTTGCTCCTGTGTTACTGGGGTTCAGTAATGTCAGCTGTTCCCCTGCTGTGTGAACGGCAAAAAGTCCTGCTGCCTCCACCCTGTTCTGTTCTCATCCCTGGGTTACAACACCGCCAGTTGTTTCTCGGAAGTGCTGTTAGCACAGTCTACACTTGCTCCTGTGTTACTGGGGTTCAGTAATGTCAGCTGTTCCCCTGCTGTGTGAACGGCAAACAGTCCTGCTGCCTCCACCCTGTTCTCTTCTCATCCCTGGGTTACAACACCGCCAGTTGTTTCTCGGAAGTGCTGTTAGCACAGTTAACACTTGCTCCCGTGTTACTGGGGTTCAGTAATGTCAGCTGTTCCCCTGCTGTGTGAACGGCAAAAAGTCCTGCTGCCTCCACCCTGTTCTCTTCTCATCCCTGGGTTACAACACCGCCAGTTGTTTCTCGGAAGTGCTGTTAGCACAGTTAACACTTGCTCCCGTGTTACTGGGGTTCAGTAATGTCAGCTGTTCCCCTGCTGTGTGAACGGCAAACAGTCCTGCTGCCTCCACCCTGTTCTCTTCTCATCCCTGGGTTACAACACCGCCAGTTGTTTCTCGGAAGTGCTGTTAGCACAGTTAACACTTGCTCCTGTGTTACTGGGGTTCAGTAATGTCAGCTGTTCCCCTGCTGTGTGAACGGCAAACAGTCCTGCTGCCTCCACCCTGTTCTCTTCTCATCCCTGGGTTACAACACCGCCAGTTGTTTCTCGGAAGTGCTGTTAGCACAGTCTACACTTGCTCCTGTGTTACTGGGGTTCAGTAATGTCAGCTGTTCCCCTGCTGTGTGAACGGCAAACAGTCCTGCTGCCTCCACCCTGTTCTCTTCTCATCCCTGGGTTACAACACCGCCAGTTGTTTCTCGGAAGTGCTGTTAGCACAGTCTCACTTGCTCCTGTGTTACTGGGGTTCAGTAATGTCAGCTGTTCCCTGCTGTGTGAACGGCAAAAAGTCCTGCTGCCTCCACCCTGTTCTCTTCTCATCCCTGGGTTACAACACCGCCAGTTGTTTCTCGGAAGTGCTGTTAGCACAGTCTACACTTGCTCCTGTGTTACTGGGGTTCAGTAATGTCAGCTGTTCCCTGCTGTGTGAACGGCAAAAAGTCCTGCTGCCTCCACCCTGTTCTGTTCTCATCCCTGGGTTACAACACCGCCAGTTGTTTCTCGGAAGTGCTGTTAGCACAGTTACACTTGCTCCTGTGTTACTGGGTTCAGTAATGTCAGCTGTTCCCCTGCTGTGTTAACGGCAAAAAGTCCTGCTGCCTCAACTTTAATTTCCATGGGTACCTTCTGCTACCCATCCGGGTTCCAGTACCGTCAGCTGGTTCTCCGCAGTGCCTTTGGCCTAGGTGCCTCCATGTCGGTATCCGAGTTCCAGCAACGTCTGCTGGTCCTTGGTAGTGCTTTGGAGCACAGGTACCTCCTGCTTAGTAACCGTTGTCCCAGTAACGTCAGTGGTCCTCGGTTGTGCCATTGGCTCTTTTCCTTCTGCTAACCCTCCGGGTTCCAGCACAGTCAGCTGTCCTCGTTACTTTCATTGGCTCTTGTACCTTCTGCTACCCATCCGGGTTCCAGTACCGTCAGCTGGTTCTCCGCAGTGCCTTTGGCCTAGGTGCCTCCATGTCGGTATCCGAGTTCCAGCAACGTCTGCTGGTCCTTGGTAGTGCTTTGGAGCACAGGTACCTCCTGCTTAGTAACCGTGTCCCAGTAACGTCAGCTGGTCCTCGGTTGTGCCATTGGCTCTTTTCCTTCTGCTAACCCTCCGGGTTCCAGCACAGTCAGCTGGTCCTCGTTACTTTCATTGGCTCTTGTACCTTCTGCTACCCATCCGGGTTCCAGTACCGTCAGCTGATTCTCCGCAGTGCCTTTGGCCTAGGTGCCTCCATGTCGGTATCCGAGTTCCAGCAACGTCTGCTGGTCCTTGGTAGTGCTTTGGAGCACAGGTACCTCCTGCTTAGTAACCGTGTCCCAGTAACGTCAGCTGGTCCTCGGTTGTGCCATTGGCTCTTTACCTTCTGCTAACCCTCCGGGTTCCAGCACAGTCAGCTGGTCCTCGTTACTTTCATTGGCTCTTGTACCTTCTGCTACCCATCCGGGTTCCAGTACCGTCAGCTGGTTCTCCGCAGTGCCTTTGGCCTAGGTGCCTCCATGTCGGTATCCGAGTTCCAGCAACGTCTGCTGGTCCTTGGTAGTGCTTTGGAGCACAGGTACCTCCTGCTTAGTAACCGTGTCCCAGTAACGTCAGCTGGTCCTCGGTTGTGCCATTGGCTCTTTTCCTTCTGCTAACCCTCCGGGTTCCAGCACAGTCAGCTGGTCCTCGTTACTTTCATTGGCTCTTGTACCTTCTGCTACCCATCCGGGTTCCAGTACCGTCAGCTGGTTCTCCGCAGTGCCTTTGGCCTAGGTGCCTCCATGTCGGTATCCGAGTTCCAGCAACGTCTGCTGGTCCTTGGTAGTGCTTTGGAGCACAGGTACCTCCTGCTTAGTAACCGTGTCCCAGTAACGTCAGCTGGTCCTCGGTTGTGCCATTGGCTCTTTTCCTTCTGCTAACCCTCCGGGTTCCAGCACAGTCAGCTGGTCCTCGTTACTTCCATTGGCTTTTGTACCATCACCAACAGGACAAAGAAGGTTAAGACAAACTACAAGATACAGAACAAGACACAGAAGAACAATAAGCAGAAGATCAAAAAGCAGAAGAACATTAAGTATAAGACCAAAATGAAGAGCAAAATATATGCTCTAAATTATAAGCAGAAGAAGACTAAGCAGTGTATGGGGGTGAGTCCGTTCCTCCTCGTGGTGCCCCTGGAAAATGCCTGATGCTGCTGCAGGCTAAACTGAACACGGACAAATACTGTTGTAATTTAAATCTTTTGTGACAGCAAGAACGGAAGAATGAAAAATTCATACTTTGACAGATTACAAGTACAGGATTCTCTGTCACAAATAAGAATATGATGAAGAAGATGAAGTACAATATGAATTAGAATAATAGTTTAATAAGAAGAATATGAGTAATGTTAACAAAAAGATGAATAACAAGAAGTTTAAGAAGAAGATAAAGAAGGTGAAGATGAAGAATAATTTGATGAAAAAGATGATGATGCTGAAGATTATGAAGGAGAAAGTGTGTCAAAAGTTAAAAAGGTGAAAAGCATGGAAGTTGTGAAATATACATATTTGCCAAAATAGAAAAAACGTGAACAACATTGTCAATTTCTTCGTCAATCCGAACATCTTTAAAAAAAAAAATATTTATGCTATTCCATTTGATTGGGTTAAACATCTATGCCTTTAATGTCTCCTCAACCTTCCCCAATACATTCTACATTACTCTTTGTTGTTTTCCTTCATGTACAATTAACCAACAAGGCAAGAATGGGTTTTTTTTAATTCCGATATTTTGTTCCCATAGACTTACATTGTATTTCCGGTATCGGTATCGGGTATCGCCGATATTTTTCGAGTATCGGCGATACCATTCCGATTCCGATACTTTTGGATATCGGAAAGTATCGCTCAACTCTAATATTCAGTCAAACAAAGGCGTTTTGAACTTGAAAACCTATCCGAGGGTACTAGTAAAAAGTTGATATATGTGAATATATTGTTAAGGAAGTCATATCAAATGAAGGAAAAGACAAGTGATCATAGTTTAGAAAATTGCAAAGCACAGAAAGGATATACAGTTATGGCCAAAAGTTTTGAGAATGACACAAATATTATATTTTCACATGATCTGCTGCCCTCTGGTTTTTATGTGTGTTTGACAGATGTTTTTATCACAGACAGAAATATAATTGCAAACATATGAGTAACAAAAGCTTATATTGACAGTTAGAATGAGTTAATGCAGCAAGTCAATATTTGAAGTGTTGACCCTTCTTCTTCAGGACCTCTGCAATTCTCCCTGGCATGCTCTCAATCAACTTCTGGACCAAATCCTGGCTGATAGCAGTCCATTCTTGCACAATCAATGCTTTCATTTTGTCAGAATTTTTAGGTTTTTGTTTGTCCACCCGTCTCTTGATGATTGACCACAAGTTCTCAATGGGATTAAGATCTGGGGAGTTTCCAGGCCATGGACCCAACATCTCTATGTTTTGTTCCCTGAGCCATTTAGTTATCACCTTTGCTTTATGGCAAGGTGCTCCATCATGCTGGAAAAGGCATTGTTGATCGCCAAACTGCTCTTGGAGGGTTGGGAGAAGTTGCTCTTGGAGGACATTCTGGTACCATTCTTTATTCATGGCTGTGTTTTAGGCAAGACTGTGAGAGAGCCGATTCCCTTGGCTGAGAAGCAACCCCACACATGAATGGTTTCAGGATGCTTAACAGTTGGCATGAAACAAGACTGGTGGTAGCGCTCATCTTGTCTTCTCCGAATGAGGTGTTTTCCTGATGTCCCAAACAATCAAAAGGGGATTCATCAGAGAAAATAACTTTACCCCAGTCCTCAGCAGTCCACTGCCTGTACCTTTTGCAGAATTTCAATCTGTCCATGATGTTTTTTCTGGAGAGAAGTGGCTTCTTTGCTGCCCTCCTTGAGACCAGGCCTTGCTCCAAGAGTCTCCGCCTCACAGTGCGTGCAGATGCACTCACACCTGCCTGCTGCCATTCCTGAGCAAGCTCTGCACTGCTGGTAGCCCGATCCCGCAGCTGAAACACTTTTAAGAGACGGTCCTGGCGCTTGCTGGTCTTTCTTGGGCGCCCTGGAGCCTTTTTGGCAACAATGGAACCTCTCTCCTTGAAGTTCTTGATGATGCGATAGATTGTTGACTGAGGTGCAATCTTTCTAGCTGCGATACTCTTCCCTGTTAGGCCATTTTTGTGCATTGCAATGATGACTGCATGTGTTTCTTTAGAGATAACCATGGTTAACAGAAGAGAAACAATGATGCCACGCACCAGCCTCCTTTTAAAGTGTCCAGTGGTGTCATTCTTACTTAATAATGACAGATTGATTTCCAGCCATGTCCTCATCAACACCCTCACCTGTGTTAATGGAGCAATCACTGAAAAGAGGTTAGCTGGTCCTTTTAAAGCAGGCCTGCAATGATGTTGAAATGTGTTTTGGGGGATAAAGTTCATTTTCTAACCAAATATTGACTTTGCAAGTATTTGCTGTTAAGCTGATCACTCTTTATAACATTCTGGAGTATATGCAAATTGCCATTAGAAAAAGTGAAGCAGTAGACTTTGTAAAAATTAATATTTGTGTCATTCTCAAAACTTTTGGCCATGACTGTTGTGGTCCCAATGTAGACGTGGTGAGAAATGGCCAATAGTATTCACATGGTTAATTCCTGGAGACAAAAAAACAAATTTAGCATGTGATGATAAACTTATAGCTAATTGAATGTGTCCCAGTGTAGTGAGAAAAGAAAACTATGGAAAAGAAAGGTTAATAGATGTAAAAGATACCTGATAAGTATCTTATAAAGAGAAAGAGGAATGGCATCTACATGGATTGAAACCACGATTAGTAAGGCAGCTGCTGGAAAAAAATAATGAACGTGGATTACAAAAAACTATAAGCCAGATATGGTGTCCATATATTAGTTGGTGTTGTACCCGGTTATTGCTTGGCACCGGTTACCAGGATTGTAGCGCAAGTAGCTAAAATATAGCGGAGGGGGAGTGCTGAAATTCAAGATAAGTAAAACTAAATAAGAGCTGTGTGATGAGCAGGAGTACGGCAGCTTGCCTCATCTCCTATCGTTACCTGGTGCGGGTGCTGTCGCATATGGGAGCCGTCTGCTGACAGAACGCTGTGAGCGCCGGACTTCCGGGTTTAAGAACCAGCTGATGCAGCGTCATGATGACGCGGCCCTGATCAGCTGATACCGCATCATGCGCCTGCGCAGTGGCCAGAACGGCCGAAATCTTAGCTCAAAGCTGTGTAACGTTAGATAGGGGTCACGTAAATAGTGAATGCTGTGGCTATACATAAATATAATGCAGAGGCAATGCTGGTGGGACACCATTATTGTATAATGTGACAGGCTGGCGAATAAAATGGTGGCTATATATAAATAATGATGCCATTATTATAAATGTTGTGGGTAGACATAAATATAATGCAGGGGAACTATTGGCGGAGAAAAGAGATATAAATTAGAGCTGGAGACCCTACTTGTGCACCATATACCATCTCAATATAGATGGGACAGAGCAGGACCCAGTCCTGAATCTTCAGACATCTGCTCATGCGAAGCTATATAGAAGAAATGCCTAGCTCAAAAAGGGGAAGCCATGCCACTGTTTGTACAAAGTACAAGAAACTACCGTAAAACCAAAGAAATGAGCCGGAACATAAGTTGACATAAGTGCAATGTGTTGGTACACGTTCACACTGTGGACAATTAACAGGCAAAACCTTAGACAAAACAAAATGATCATATACATGTATTGCAATATTGTGCAATTTGTGTCTTTTCTTCCCCTTTCTGTTTCAGATCTGCATTTCTTCGGTAGGTGCTTTGCGAGTAATTGTTATCTAGTATGTTCTGACTTGCAGTAAGATATTCTATAGTACCTTTATATACAAAAGTACATTTACCTTTGTTCTCATTAATCATAATGGATGAGGCATATTTATTTTACTTTGTGACATTTCAGTCTAGAATTAGTCTAGAAACAATGTTATCCTCTTATAAAACCATAGTTGATGAAAGTCTTCAGTACAAGCAATTTCTATTTTAAGCTTAAAATTTTGTCACAAGTAAAAAAAAACTGCTGCGTCCAAAAAAATATGGGTGGAATCCAAGAATGCCCATTAGGTGATAGCCTGCATAACTGTGCCGAGAAGTATTGGGAAGATATAAATAAGTAAAAGTTCAATCACTGCTAAATCTCACTACACATATTTCTCATCCATCTGGTGTTCTGTGATATTGACACAAGGACTGCAGAAACAAACATGCTGCTTGGAAAATGAAAGCCTGTACTTCCACAAGAAAACTACATGAATAAAGAAGCAGTAGGTAATGGAAAAACCGATCAGTTACAATATGACGGAGATATGGTAGGAAATAATAGACCTTTACAATAAAAAGTTATCTGTTAGCTTACAAGAAAGCTGCATAAAGGACCCCATATACATTAGATTAAAGAAAGATGAACATACCTATTTTCGCAGATTGAATGGACCATCTGATTGTATGAGGGCCTTCCAATTTTTCTTCGAAATGGTGCAAGGTGAAATGAGAACTAGGAAGCCTAAACTTAAATCCATGCATATTCAACATTATGAAAGGATAATGGCTCACTGACACACTCATCTGCATCTAGTTTCAGGCAACATGAAAAAAATATAATATAGTAGGGATTCACTCTCTCTGGCAGGTACACGCACAGGACTTGCAGCATAAAACAAACAGCCTTTTCTTTAGCGTAAAAAACAGCAAAGGAAAAACAAAATAGTCCATATCATAGAACAGGCTCACCTGGTAAGAGTTATGTCCAGACTCTCATTGCAGAAAGAGGTCTTTCCGCCTCTCACTCATAGACACAGAATGAGGCTGCTGTGTTGCCTCAAATATGCTGTTTAAAGCCTGGAAATAGAGTTATGGGAACAGCAAGTCCCAACTAGTTCTTCTGGCCATTCCTAAAATCCAGACCTAAAAACCAGGCCAATTAAAAATCCTCATAGCCCTATCTGTCCTGGAGCCTGCTTTTCCTGGCTTCACATCACAGAGGCTGACTACCTCGGTGACACATATCTCCCATCCAGGACCTATCTAGCTGCTATTTTCTTTATGCATAAAGAAAGCACGTCTGGGCTTTGATCCCTGGAAGTGCAAAATTCACCCATATGTTAAAAGTCCCACAAATGGGAAATATGTCAGAAAGTACATAGTGTCAATGAAATAGTCGAACATCCATCATGGCAGTTGGTAGAGATACATGTAGCAGCACGTCACATTTGATATGTTTTGGGGAACACCCCCGATTTTTTCAAACATTTTCAGTCGGCAAAATGCAGATTTTTTTTTTGTGATTCACATTCACAGTTGAACACCATTTTTCTGAACTGTAAATGGTCAACAAAAGGTTAAAACAATTATTATACCTACTCAATGCTTTGGCCCCTCCAATTCTCATCATTAGCCATTTGGCTCTTGTTGCATCATCTAATTGTTACCATGAGTGCTAAAATCCTTGCATGCAGATGCAAGGTCATAGTGCACGTCTTGACGTCAAGACATCATGATCTTTTACTCGATTGCATGAAAAAAGGACCTTTTGTTTGTTTTTTTTTTCATTTAAATTTAGTACTTCTTTCAATGGTGTTGCTTTTCCACTTCTGGAATAGTATTTTTTTTCGTCTGTGCCCCTCCAATTTAAAGTTATGCCCTTCAGTAACAAAGGTGCAAATTTTCCCTTCAGCTAACTGGGCGTGTAACAAAGAATGTTCTCTGTAGGTGTGTCTGTGTTTTGATTGGTCAGCATCAGAGGGGAAACAGCAAACACCCACAGAGAAGTTCTGAGGTATAGGTCCAGGTGGTTGGATGGAAAATTTGCACCACCATTACCAGGGGGCATAACTTTGGCATTTAAGAGCAGAGAAGAAAGAGGAAAACTGCATCACCAATTGGAGGAGGTACTAAGTGTAAATGAAAAAATCAAGTAGTATGTCCTCTTCTTTAACTCTTTCATGACGCGGCCAACTTCTGTGTTCGTTTTTTAATCACCTTCTTCCCCGATACCGTTAGCATTATCATTTTTGAGTCGATGGAGCAGTGTGATGTCTTACTTTTTGTTGGGTGAGATGGGATTTTTATTTATATGTGTCACGCTCGTGCCCTGACTGGAGGGCGTGAGCCAGGGGGTTGTGGCCCCACTGTGCCACAAACCAGATTACCCTGGAAGGGGCATGACTAGGACAGCTGCCTTGGTTTTCACTGGAGCCTCTGATGGTGAGGTCAGGCTTGTGCGGCAGGCAGCTGCCAGGTGCCACTCCAAGGTGGAGTCTGGCTGTGGCTGCTGATCCCACTTGGGGAGACGGTGGCACGGCTGAGACACTGGCAGACGGGCATGGCACAGACACGAGCAGGCAGGCACGGCTGAGACACTGGCAGGCGGGCACAGCTGAGACACTGGCAGGCGGGCACAGCTGAGACACTGGCAGGCGGGCACGGTTGAGACACAGAGCAGGCGGGCATGGCTGAGACACAGGGCAGCCAGGCACAGCTGAGACACAGGGTAGGTAGGCATGGCTGAGACACAGGGCAGGCTGGTGAGGTGTATGAAGGAACAGGTAGAGACCTGTTCACACAGCGGGTGCTAGTACTGGAACAGACAGGAGGGAGTGGAGTATGACGGACCAGGTTTGGACCTGTTCACAAAGGAGATGCAGGTACGGTACTGACAGGAAGGAGTGGAGTATGATGGAACAGGTTTGGACCTGTTCACACAGAAGGTGCAAGTACGGGTACCGACAGGAAGGAGTGGAGAATGAAGGAACGGGTATGGACCCGTTCACACAGGAGGGAGATGCAGGTACGCATATGGGCAGGAAGGAGTGGAGAATGAAGGAACAGGTTAGGACCTGTTCACACAGGTAATGCAGGTTCGTATACAGGCAGGAAGGAGTGGAGAATGAAGGAACAGGTATGGACCTGTTCACACAGGAGGAGAACTGCAAGGCGCGGAGAAGAGCTGGAGAGCAGCAAGAGGTTCAGCAGCAGCAGAACCAAGCAGAACCGCAACAGTACGGAGCACAGACAGAACCTAAAGAGTACAGAGCAGGCAGAGTCGCAAGAGAGCGAAGCATGAGCAAAGCCACAAGACTGCGGAGAAGAGTAGTAGAGCAGCAAGAGGTTCTGCAGCAGCAGAACCGCAAGATTTCGGAGCACAGGCTGAGCCTAAAGAGTGAAGAGCAAGCAGAGTCACAAGAGAGCAGAGCACAAGCAGACAGGGAGGACACAAGGAAAAATACAGCAGGGAAAGAAGCCAAAGACAAGGAGACAAGCAGACAGAGGTAGAACAGAGTTCATACGGTGACGGTATGAGACAAGAGACAAGACCAAGGACACAGGAACCAGAGTATACACAGGTACAAAGCAAGGCTGGAACAAAGACACAGAGACCAGGATATACAGCCTCCTGGAGGACATACAGAGAAGTACCAAGCAAAGCTAAGAGTAGATCCTCCAGAGAAGGAGGAACACAGAACAAGACCTGGCAGCTCAGTAACAAGACACTATCTGAGATAACACATTGCACAGGCAGGATCCACAGGGTGGAGCTGCCCTAAATACTAGAGGACTCTTGGTAATTGGTCAGGGACACATTAGACAGGTGCACCCTGACTCCATAAGAACCAGAGAGTTCTGGCACCGCCCACATATGCACACAGCTAGGAAACATGCACAGAGCAGATAGGAGACAAGAGGCACAGAGCATGGAGCTGGCAGCAGACAGAAATTACAGCATGTCCTGGAGCAGTGAGTAAGTTGGTGTGTGGGGAATGGGAGGCCATGCAGCGATGCCAGCAGGGTTGTTACAATATGAAGTCTTGATCACTTGTTACAGCACTTTTTGTGGTATTACAGTGCCCAAAAATAACATAATTTTGTCATTCTTTAATTTTTGGTGTTTACTGTTCGTGTTATTTTTAAACTTTGATAGATTGTAGTTTTCTGAATGCAGCAATACCACATATGTGTATTATTTTTCATTATGATCATTTTTAATTGGGGAAAAGGGGGTTATTTGAACTGTCAGGTTTTTTTTTAAACTTTTTTTTACTTTTATGTGCACTTATTGGTCCTCTTGGGGGACTTGAACATGCAATCGTATGATCACTTTTGCTGTCTTTGAAGCCTGGCCACAAGCCGGGTTTCGAGGGAGCTCGATAATGACCAGCACAGAGGTCTTCAATGAACTTCTGGCTGTCATAGCAACCCATCGACGACCGTGATCACGTCACAAGCGCACCAATGGGTGCATAGAATGGCTTGTCCGCTTAATAGTGCACTGTTAATGCTGCTGTCAGAGTTTGACAGTGGTATTTCAAAGGTTAACAATCCTGGGCAGTGCTTTGTGCCATCCGTGATTATTAAAGGCAGTTCCTGGCTGTAACACACAGTTATTACCTGCTGAGTATGGGGCGAGCTTGCTCCATACACCCACTTCCGACTTGTGCGTACATGTAAGGTGCATGTCATGAAAGAGTTAAAACAGATATTCCATGATATAAACTTATGAAAGTAAATTGCTATAATACTATTATTTATGTAACAAAAAATCCCATCAATGCAAAATATCCTGTGTAAGAAAAGCCAATGCAGATGAACATTGTTGTTATTTTTTCTGTGCTTGTGTTGAAGGCTAAAATCCAGTCATAGACAAAATGGAAAAATCTAAATAATGCCTTCTTCTCATGGCGCACATTTTATACAAAGCTTTAAAAAGGCAACCTTGGAAAATCACCAAGGCACATAGTGAATATTTCTGTCTGATTCCAAACAAATTTTATAATAATAAGTCCAGGCATGCACCACTGTACCTTATATGTATGAAGGAATTGTACATACTGTAAAGCTCCTGGCAGGTTATGGTTCAGCAGATGGTTCTATAGGGAAGAGTTGCACAGAACTCCATGTGCCACCGCACAGTCTCCTGCACGTGACTACTGTGCTGTGTACCCCTGGGCTAACATATCATGTCTGTTATTTCATTCCTAAGTGCTGAGAATGTTTTTCAGTTTCTGTAAAATAAAAATTACAGATCAGTTTTACATTAAATTACTGTATTACATAAGTAATCCAATTATACTGAAGGCTTGGGAAAGTGTCCTAGAACAAATGAAACTTTTCAGGACACTCTTTAATACACAGTCCAACTTGACACGTTGTCATGTAGCAATTACAGACACTCTTGTATCAGAGTGTGCCTTGTCCTCACCCAGAAACAAAGCAGAAGTTGGCAGTAGAAGCATCTCTGTCAGAGTAAGGGTCGATAATTTGTCTGGGAACATGATCTGGAGAAACTCAAGAGCAAAGTGTGTTTACTAATGGTCAGCACTGGTGACTCTGGCTTTAGGTGACTTCCACTTATTGGCTCACATTTAGATTTCAGCAAGTTAAGTACAATCTAAAACAAAGATGTAAAAAATCCACTCTTTCTTAACTTTTATATTTATTCCACTTGTTCTGAGAACCTCTATGATCACAGGGAATCTAAACCATAGGAAATAAAATACTTGTTAATGTACAGGTATATACACTGCGCTGTTTATTGCAAAAAGACAAATTCTGAAAACAAAGGCCGTAATTAGTGATGAGCAACCCCCCCCCTGTAGTGTTCGAGTTCGGTTCGGTTCGCCGGACAGCCGTGTGTTCCAGGAACAGTTCTTCGATCTGTTCGTCGAACACCATCGAACACTGTTAAAACCAATGGCAGGCAAACAAAAACACATAGAAACACATAGAAAACACATAGAAAACACTTCAAAGGTGTCCAAAAGCTGACAAATTGCTCAGAAGACACAACTAACACATGGAAAAGTGACAAGTACATAGTCATGGGAAAAAAAAGAGGTGGAGGAGTAAAAGGAGGGGGAGACACAGATATAGGCATGTCATGCCCTTCTAAAACCAAAAAAGTGCCAAGCCGACACGGCCAGTCCGTTCCTGCCCGTGCGACCTGCGTGTCGCCGGGTTTGTGCCAAAGCTGCGGTGGACCCTGACGGCCAGCCCCCTCTCCCAATACTGGTGTCTGTCTGTTGGTGGGTCGAGCGAGCCCCCTGCGGTGGAGGCAGGTATAATCTTTTTTGTTTAAATTGTCTCTCTAATTTGAATGAGTACACTTTAAATCCTTTTACAAGGATCTATTGGAGGGCAAGACTCGTCTCATGCCAGCAGCCGCGGTAATTCCAGCTCCAGTAGTGTCCAGTAAAGCTGCTGCAGTTAAAAAGCTTTTACAAGGATCGAGCTTGGCGGTCCACCGCAAGGCTTCCTACCGCCAGTCACAGCCCCTGTGTCTTGGGGTGCCTCCCCGATGCTCTTCACTGAGTGTCCCGGGGGCCCGAAGCATTTCCTTTGAAAAAATTAAGTGTCCAAACGACAGGTGGTGTAGCTTGCTTAACAGCTGGGCTAATCCGCTGACTAGCAGACACTGCTACTAGGCCCAAAATTATTGTCTGGGCTAGATGCAGTTAAAAATTTGTAATTAGATCTACAGCCGGTGGCTACTCCGATGACTAGCAGACACTGCTAATAGGCCCAAAATTATTGTCTGGGCTAGATGCAGTTAAAAATTTGTAATTAGATCTACAGCCGGTGGCTACTCCGCTGACTAGCAGACACTCAAGCTTTGGAGCAGACCTCTGATTCCCAGGCTATAGTATGAGTAAACAGCTCTTCACACTCAACCATGTGTGTTACCCCAAGCCATAGTGTATGTAGTTTCTTACAGTTAAAAGGGGGGTGGGGAAAGACCCAACCCAACTGTAATTGACTATGCCAATGTCATGTAAAACACAGCAAGGGGACTCCAAAAAGAGTCTCCATTTTTTCCAAAAATTTGGGGCACAGACACCACTTAAGTAGCATCAATTGCCCCAGAGTTGCTTAAAACGGTTGTTGAGGTGATTTTAACAAATCCTCAAGCTATTACTCTCCCCAGGACGACACAGGGGTAGAAAAGTCCTTGTGGATCCATGATTTGCTCATTTTATGAACGTGAGTCTGTCTACATTGTCAGTGTACAGGCGCATGCGCTTATCTGTCAGCACACGACCAGCAGCGCTGAACACACGTTCAGAGAGAACAAAAATTATTATTAATTTGAAAGCTGGTGGAGCTTAGTATAGATGGCCTAATAGAATGAGTACCACACACTGCTACAGGCCCAAAGTTATTTTCCAGGCAAGATGCAGCTAAAAATTCGTATTAATTTGACAGCTGGTGGAGCTTAGTATAGATGGTCTAATAGAATGGGTACCACACACTGCTACAGGCCCAAAGATATTTTCCAGGCAAGATGCAGCTAAAAAATTTGTATTAATTTGAAAGCTGGTGGAGCTTAGTATAGATGGCCTAATAGAATGAGTACTACACACTGCTACAGGCCCAAAGTTATTTTCCAGGCAAGATGCAGCTAAAAATTATTAGTAATTTGAAAGCTTAAAACGGTTGGTGATGTGATTTTACCAAATCCTCAAGCTTTTACTCTCCCCAGGATGACACAGGAGTAGAAAAGTCCTTGCGGATCCATGATTTGTTCATCTTTATGAACGTGAGTCTGTCTACATTCTCAGTGGACAGCCGCATGCGCTTATCTGTCAGCACACCACCGGCAGCGCTGAACACACGTTCAGAGAGAACGCTGGCTGCGGGGCATGACAAGATCTCCAAGGCGTGAGTGGCGAGCTCCAGCCATTTATCCAGATTGGAAGCCCAAAAAGAGCAAGGGTCCAGTGACACAGTCATGGCTTCGATGTTCAGTTGGAGATACTCCTGTACAATCGTCTCTAGGCGTTGACTATGAGTCTGAATTCTTGTCTCCTGTGGCCTTGCAAAGGATGGGCTAAAAAAGTGGTGAAAGGATTCCGCAAAATTGCTGTGAACACCAGCAGATACTGTGTTTCTGTTACGGTTTGAGTGCTGAAGACTCGACAGTCCCACAGTTGGCAAGTTAGAACTGTGAGATTCACTACGTGCACCACTGGTGTTTTGTGGAAAAGCACATGTAAGATTCTGCAACAATCTCTGCTGATACTCCTGCATGCGTGAATCCCTTTCTATGGCAGGAATTATTTTGACAAATTTACTTTTGTACCGGGGATCTAACAGTGTGGCTACCCAGTAGTCAGGATTATTTTGAATTCTGACAATTCGAGGGTCATGTTGCAGGTAGTGCAGCAAGAAGGCACTCATGTGTCTTGCGCATCCAGGAGCACCAAGTCCCTGTTGTGTTGGTGGCGAGGTACGAATCATGCTTCCTTCCTCTGCCCTCTCCCCCCAACCTCGCACAACAGATATGTGATCAAGGTCTCCCTCATCTGATGAGTCTTCCATGCCCATCGCCAGTTCGTCCTCCACTTCTTCCTGGGCTCCTGCACCTTCCTCACTAGTTTGGCTGGTACCATGCGCCCTGGTTAATCCCTCTCCCCATCCTCCCATGCCTGCTGCCTTGGTGCTGCTGACCGTCTGGACCTTGCAGATGTTAGTCCTTCCGCATACAATTCCTCCTCCTCTGCTTCCTCCACCTCCTCTTGTCCCACCACCTGACTCCGAATTCTGTTTAACATGTGCTCCAGCATGTAAATCACCGATATAGTCATGCTGATAATGGCATCGTCAGCACTAAACATCTTCATGGCCATTTCAAAACTGTGCAGAAGGGTGCATAGGTCCCTGATCTGAGACCACTCCTCCAGCGTGATTTGCCCCACCTCTGGATCTCGTTGGCCCAAGCTATAACTCAGAACGTATTGCACCAGGGCTTGTCGGTGCTGCCACAGTCACTGCAACATGTGAGGAGTTAAATTCCACCGTGTTGGCACATCGTATTTTAGCCGGTGAAGTGGCAGGCCCAACGACTTCTGTAGAGATGTAAGTCGCTGAGCTGCGGGATGCGAACGGCGGAAGTGAGCACACAGCGACCGTATCCTCTGCAGAAGGCCATGTAGTCCGATGTAGTGGGCTAAAAATTGCTGGACAACCAGGTTCAACACGTGAGCCATACAAGGCACGTGTGTGACATTGCCCCGGCGAAGTGCCGCACCCAGGTTTGTGGCATTGTCGCATACGGCCTTCCTGGTTGCAGGTCCAGTGGAGACAACCATTCATGAAACTGACCACAACTCCTCAGCTGTGTAACTCACATTTCCCAGACATTTCAGCGTAAAAACCACCTGATTACGTTGAGCCCTTCTGCCAGCATAGCAAGGAGGTGTGCTGCAGGATCCCTTCTGCGCAGTTAGAAAGCCTGTGGCATGACCAGACAGGCTTTGGGTGCAGGTGGAGGACCGAGAGGAGGTTGAGGAGGCAGAAGTAGTGGAGGAACTTCGAGATAAAGAGGATTGACGCACAACTCGTGGGGACGGCAAGACTTGGACAGCAGCCCCTTGTCCTGCTGTCACCATAGTTACCCAGTGCCCAGTCAGCGACATGTAACGCCCCTGTCCATGCCTACTCATCCAAGTGTCTGTGGTGAAATGCACCCTGTCACACACTGAGTTTCTCAAAGAAGCAGTGATGTTGTGTGCGACATGCTGGTGGAGCGCAGGCACACCTTTCTTTGAGAAGTAGTGCCGACTGGGCATCTGATACTGGGGTACTGCGACGGACATGAGGTCTCGAAAATCCTCTGTGTCCACAAGGCGGAAAGGCAGCATTTGTGTAGCCAAGAGCTTGCAGATGGTGAAATTCAACCTCTTAGCTTTCTCATGGCTAGGAGGAAATGGTCTTTTACTTGTCCACATCTGAGGGACCGAGGGCTGGCTGTTGTGCGAAGACGGGGTTGAGTAGTGTGTCCCCGGACAACTGACGGTCTGTGAGGAAGATGCAGGCCCAAAACTTAGCTTGCCTTGATCCAAAGGTGGTGCTCTCGATGTCGGAGAGTGCTCAACACCAGCTGGTGTTTCCACTTCCAAATGAACTGATGATGACCTGCCAATCAGACTGGCTGTTGCGGGTAAAGAGGTGCCAGGTCTGAGTCTCAAAACAGGTGTGACTGCTGTCCCCCCGTCACAGAGGATGAAGAGGCCATGGTCACAGATGCACAAGATGGGGCAGACGGTGGTTGGGCCAGCCCGCTAGGCCGCATTGTAGCACAGTGAGCTTGCCACTGCAACTTATGCTTCATATCCATGTGACAGTTCATGCATGAAGTACTCAAACTATGGATTTTTTGGCCTCTACTTAGCTTTTGGTCACAAATGTTACAGATAACACAAGTTGGGTCATCCTTATCGATGTTAAAAAATGCCCAGGCTATGCAAGGCTTAGAACCCATGCGACCTGAAGAGCCACTTTGACTTATGGTCAGAGGCAGAGTTGTGGTTGAGGATGCCGTTGGTGACGTGCTTCCAGTACTACGTCTCTGTCCAGGAAGGCGCACCGACCTTGTCGTCACTTGAATCCTCCTCCACCTCCTCTGCTGACCTCATCGACTGTCTGACTGTGGGTTGACAGTAAGTGGGATGTACAACCTCGTCATCATCACCCGTGTGTTCTCACCCCCGTCGTCCTCAGAGCCAACCTCTTCCTGCCCTGACACAAAACTCAAGTTGTCGCTCACATCAGGTATTTGAGTCTCATCATCGTCTTCCTCATTGTCTCCACCAACAGGAGTTACAGTTTGGGAACGAGGGTCTACATTATGCTCAGAACCTTCTTCATCTGGTCCTGGATCCGACTCATAAACATTCTGGGCATCAGTGCACATCATTTCCTCATGTGGATTCACAGAAGCTCTGGAGCCGACCTCTGATTCCCAGGCTATAGTATGAGTAAACAGCTCTGCAGACTCAACCATCTGTTCTACCCCATACTCAGATGGGCAGTTGGAGACTTCTTGGGAGCTGTGAGGAAGCAAGTGTGATTGGGGTGACACCTCTGAGGACTGGATTTTTTGTGATGTTGAAGTTGAGGTGGAGGAGAGCCGACTTAAAGGAGCACTTGATATCTGTTGAAGCACCTGCTGTTTTTGTGCCTCATCTGGAATTTGTAGCGATGGGCATGCCCGTAAGAAAGGGATCATACCACATTGTCCACTAAAAGAAGTAGACATCTTAGTTTGGCTGGAAGATCATCTTTCTTCTGCAGATGTTACTGTTGCTTTAACACCTACCCCACGGACACAACCTTTTTTTCCCTTCCTAACACGCCTAGTCCCCTTTCCACCAGCAGCAGGCCTTTTGCCACTCATTTTGCTGGTTACTAAATTGACAACTCTGGAGTTGTTTGCACAAAAAAACGATGGATGGAAACCGAGCAGAGCTGAGTGGCCAATTTGTGTTACTAGCCCAAAAGGATTGGCTGGGTTAGAAGCAGTAAAACAATTTTATTACATACACAGGTGTTGGAGCTTTGTAGAGAAGGCCTAATACAATGAGTAGCACACACTGCTACTATGCCCACAATTATATTACAGGCACGATGCAGCAAAAAATTAGGAGTTATTTGAACGCTGGTGGAGCTTTGTATACAGTCATGGCCAAAAGTTTTGAGAATGACACAAATATTATATTTTCACATGATCTGCTGCCCTCTGGTTTTTATGTGTGTTTGACAGATGTTTTTATCACAGACAGAAATATAATAATTGCAAACATATGAGTAACAAAAGCTTATATTGACAGTTAGAATGAGTTAATGCAGCAAGTCAATATTTGCAGTGTTGACCCTTCTTCTTCAGGACCTCTGCAATTCTCCCTGGCATGCTCTCAATCAACTTCTGGACCAAATCCTGACTGATTGCAGTCCATTCTTGCACAATCAATGCTTTCATTTTGTCAGAATTTTTAGGTTTTGTTTGTCCACCCGTCTCTCGATGATTGACCACAAGTTCTCAATGGGATTAAGATCTGGGGAGTTTCCAGGCCATGGACCCAAAATCTCTATGTTTTGTTCCCTGAGCCATTTAGTTATCACCTTTGCTTTATGGCAAGGTGCTCCATCATGCTGGAAAAGGCATTGTTGATCGCCAAACTGCTCTTGGAGGGTTGGGAGAAGTTGCTCTTGGAGGACATTCTGGTTCCATTCTTTATTCATGGCTGTGTTTTTAGGCAAGACTGTGAGAGAGCCGATTACCTTGGCTGAGAAGCAACCCCACACATGAATGGTTTCAGGATGCTTAACAGTTGGCATGAGACAAGACTGGTGGTAGCGCTCACCTTGTCTTCTGCGAATGAGGCGTTTTCCTGATGTCCCAAACAATCGAAAAGGGGATTCATCAGAGAAAATAACTTTACCCCAGTCCTCAGCAGTCCACTGCCTGTACCTTTTTACAGAATATCAGTCTGTCCATGATGTTTTTTCTGGAGGGAAGTGGCTTCTTTGCTGCCCTCCTTGAGACCAGGCCTTGCTCCAAGAGTCTCTGCCTCACAGTGCATGCAGATGCACTCACACCTGCCTGATGCCATTCCTGAGCAAGCTCTGCACTGCTGGTAGCCCAATCCCGCAGCTGAAACACTTTTAAGAGATGGTCCTGGCTCTTGCTGGTCTTCCTTGGGCGCCCTGGAGCCTTTTTGGCAACAATGGAACCTCTCTCCTTGAAGTTCTTGATGATGCGATAGATTGTTGACTGAGGTGCAATCTTACTAGCTGCGATACTCTTCCCTGTTAGGCCATTTTTGTGCATTGCAATGATGACTGCACGTGTTTCTTTAGAGATAACCATGGTTAACAGAAGAGAAAAAATGATGCCAAGCACCAGCCTCCTTTTAAAGTGTCCAGTGGTGTCATTCTTACTTAATCATGACAGATTGATCTCCAGCCATGTCCTCATCAACACCCACACCTGTGTTAATGGAGCAATCACTGAAAAGAGGCTAGCTGGTCCTTTTAAGGCAGCGCTGCAATGATGTTGAAATGTGTTTTGGGGGATAAAGTTCATTTTCTAGCCAAATATTGACTTTGCAAGTAATTGCTGTTAAGCTGATCACTCTTTATAACATTCTGGAGTATATGCAAATTGCCATTAGAAAAAGTGAAGCAGTAGACTTTGTAAAAATTAATATTTGTGTCATTCTCAAAACTTTTGGCCATGACTGTAGATGGCCTAATACAATGAGTAGCACACACTGCTACTATGCCCACAATTATTTTAGAGGCAAGATGCAGCTAAAAATTGATAGTTATTTCAAACTGGTGGAGCTTTGTAGAGATGGCCTAATACAATGAGTAGCACACACTGCTACTATGCTCACAATTATTTTAGAGGCAAGATGCAGCTAAAAATTAGGAGTTATTTCAACGCTGGTGGAGCTTTGTAGAAATGGCCTAATACAATGAGGACCACACACTGCTACTATGCCCACAATTATATTACAGGCACGATGCGGCAAAAAATTAGGAGTTATTTGAACGCTGGTGGAGCTTTGTATAGATGGCCTAATACAATGAGTAGCACACACTGCTACTATGCCCACAATTATATTACAGGCACGATGCAGCAAAAAATTAGGAGTTATTTGAACGTTGGTGGAGCTTTGTATAGATGGCCTAATACAATGAGTAGCACACACTGATACTATGCCCACAATTATTTTAGAGGCAAGACGCAGCTAAAAATTGGTAGTTATTTCAACGCTAGTGGAGCTTTGTAGAGATGGCTCAATACAATGAGTAGCACACACTGCTACTATGCCCACAATTATATTACAGGCACGATGCAGCAAAAAATTAGGAGTTATTTGAACACTGGTGGAGCTTTGTATAGATGGCCTAATACAGTGAGTAGCACACACTGCTACTATGCCCACAATTATTTTAGAGGCAAGATGCAGCTAAAAATTAGGAGCTATTTGAACGCTGGTGGAGCTGGCAAAAAGTGATAGGAACTGATGTACCCTAGCCATCAAAAGGGCTGCAATTACAAATAGTCACTACTCCCAAGTTGACCTATATGTCTATTTAAGAGCACAGACCTGCCTGCTAAAACTGCTAGGAACTGATGTAACCTTACTCACCCAGCCCTGAAAAGGGCTGCAATTACAAATAGTCAGTACTCCCAAGTTGACCTATCTGTCTATTTAAGAGCACAGACCTGCCTGCTAAAACTGATAGGAACTGATGTAACCTAGCCCTCAAAAGGGCTGCAATTACGAACTAGTCCCTGCTCCCTAAACCTTCCTGTGTATTTCACAGCTATTTCGCTTGCAATTCGCAGTTGCACACACAATATAGCGCTAACAGCAGCAGTGCCGTCTAACACTGAGCTGCAGCAGTGAGAAAATGGTGGTGAAGGGGGAAATGGCTGGGTCTTATAGGGCAAGGACATGTGACATACACAGCCAATGACACATGCCCTTGCTTGTGTGAAAAAAAGCACTTTGATCTGTGTGTGCGCTGCTGATAGGCTGACAGACTGCACCGCCCACTGGAAATGGGGGAAAGAGAAAAAAAATGGAGATCTTCATTATCTCTGCAGAGATCCATCCCATGCCCCTCCCCCCGCCCCGCTGTACACTCAAACTGTGTATTAACAGTGATTCTCAGCATTACTGTGAACAAATCCAGTGACGATTTAGGTGCACGAACAGTTATCGAACATAACCTCGAACAGCCGGATTTTTTCAAAATCATTCGGGTTCGTCGAACGACTTGAACACCACCCAAAACAGCTCGAATTTGAGATTGGCGAACAGTTCGCTTTGAATACCACTCATCTCTAGCCGTAATCCTCTTTTAAAGGGTATTCCCACTATATATTTATGACAAATTCACTGGATATGTCCAAATGGCTTACAGATGTAGGTCCCAACTATGGAACTTGCACCTGTCTCCAGAATCGCAGTCCCCTGACCAAGGGCCTGACTGGCCATCTGGCAATTCTGGCAAATGCCAGAAGGGCCTGTCTGATCAGTAAGCCACCTTGTCTGCTACGTTGTTAACAGAATCAGTTCTCAAGACACCCATACTGCTAAAAGTTGTGACGGAGGTATCATTAGAAATATTGGTCTTGTAGTAAATCTTGCTTTCCTCCATCCAGGGTAATATTAGTAATATATCACATCTAGTGCTTGGGGACGGGGACAACATGGGCCTGTGTGATCTCAAATGCCAAGCCTGAATTTCAGCCCCAGTCTATACCTGCCCTGACCTTTTTCTGGCTTTGCAAGGTGCTGTCTATGGAAGTAAGACAGCTGAGCAAACTGCACTTGGCTGATTCTGTGAATGTAGAGAGCTGTACACACCTCCATTTATTCTCTGTCTGAATGTAGTGGCCAGAGACTTCCTCATTGCCTTGTACCCATCATATCTATTGGCATTTGCAAATGAAGATCCAAGAAATGTTGCATACCGGTTAATCCAGAGACCCAGATGCTAATTGGTTATGACAGGCAATATCTCTTTATATGGGTGCTACCGATTGCTACCATGCTCCAAATATATACTAATGGGATCAATTGGCTTCTTGTAAAATTGACTCTAATGTACAGTACAGACCAAAAGTTTGGACACAACTTCTCATTCAAAGATTTTTCTGTATTTTCATGACTATGAAAATTGTAGAATCACACTGAAGGCATCAAAACTATGAATTAACACATGTGGAATTATACATTACACTTTACAAAAAAGTGTGAAACAACTGAAAATATGTCTTATATTCTAGGTTCTTCAAAGTAGCCACATTTTGCTTTGATTACTGCTTTGCATGCAGAAAAGGTGAACGGATGGAATCTACATGCCTAGTTCCCACCGTGAAGCATGGAGGAGGTGGTGTGATGGTGTGGGGGTGCTTTGCTGGTGATACTGTTGGGGATTTATTCAAAATTGAAGCAGTGAGCGGTCCAGCTCACCCCAAACCATCTCGATTGGGTTCAGGTCTGGTGACTGTGGAGGCCAGGTCATCTGGCGTAGCACCCCAACACTCTCCTTCTTGGTCAAATAGCCCTTACACAGCCTGGAGGTGTGTTTGGGGTCATTGTCCTGTTGAAAAATAAATGACGGTCCAACTAAACGCAAACCGGATGGAATAGCATGCTGCTGCAAGATGCTGTGGTAGCCATGCTGGTTCAGTATGCCTTCAGTTTTGAATAAATGATGGTTTGGGGTGAGCTGGACCGCTCACTGTTTCAATTTTGAATAAATCCCCAACAGTGTCACCAGCAAAGCACCCCCACATCATCACACCACCTCCTCCATGCTTCACAGTGGGAACCAGGCATGTAGAATCCATCCGTTCACCTTTTCTGCGTGCAAAGCAGTAATCAAAGCAAAAGGTGGCTACTTTGAAGAATCTAGAATATAAGACATATTTTCAGTTGTTTCACACTTTTTTGTAAAGTGTAATGTATAATTCCACGTGTTAATTCATAGTTTTGATGCCTTCAGTGTGATTCTACAATTTTCATAGTCATGAAAATGCAGAAAAATCATTGAATGAGAAGGTGTGTCCAAACTTTAGATCTGTACTGTATGTGTACCTAAAAAAGTGAAAGTAGATAATGTACAGGGGCTAAAAATTTCTGTACAGCGTATGGAAAATGTTAGTGCTATATAAGAAACGAAGGACAATATAAATAAGTATTGCAATTAAATACCTACCTACACTGTATAATTTCACATCGGCAATCAAAAATAGTAATACATTGGCCCAAAAAGTTTTTCCTTTACTTTTTACAGCAAAATAAATGTTGAAAAAGTAGGATAACACTTGCCCGGTTGGAGGCTTTATATCCATGGTAGACTGTTTGCAAGCTTCATTGACACTGATTGAAAGGGTAGCCACACTCTGATTGGCTGTATGCAGTCAGCAAGCATTCACCATTATTGGGCTACAGAATAAGATGAGTTCATCCCCCTCCAGCAGACCGAGTCATTCTTCTACAGTACGTCAAGAACTGAAATAAAAAAAATGTACGTTTTATTATTCTTATTTTTCCAAATAATTCAAATCATTTTTTGTAACAGCATGCTGATTTTTTTCTTGTATGCTGCCCTTAAAAAAAATCTGTTATCTTTTTGTTATTTAAATACAATTCTTTCTAATTATGCTCAAATTCACGGCCTCCCTTGGAACCATGAAATCGGCTAAGCTATTTTACACAAAGCAAGCCATTGTGATATTAGTGCCACTTAAAAGTAATTCAAAACTGCATCTCAAATTATTCAAATCACCTCTATTTTTTTTTTAAATTGTCAAGAAGTTTATCATTATCACTAATTCACTGCAAGCTTCAAAAACAATCCATACTTTTATTTTATAAAATGAGGCGCTGTCCTAAAATTAATTAATAACACAAGATCCCAAAAGCTGAAGCTTCTTTTCCCAGTTGAGTGTAGTGCATTCCATAGTCATGTCAATGAACCATTGGAAAGAGGCCCTAGAGTAGAGGACCACACTATGAACTGATGCCGTCTTTGTGTTTGGGCCTCTTTTCACCTTTGCGCCCTTCAGTCATAATAGTTGCCTATTACTGGTTATGAAGAGCTAGGACCCTGTGTGTCATCTGAATGCCTCGGTTTCTTCTTTCACCAAGAACAGAGCTAAAGTGTTAAGTTTGGGTCTTGATTGAGCGTTCTTCCAACTGTTTGTGTGCATGAAACAAGCTCTCAGCATGTTGGGGAGAAGTGGTCTTTTACCCAGATTACATCCAACTCTCCTTCTATAGTGCTCTTTTTAGCATAGGGTGTGAAAGGTCAGCCTATGAGATTGGATGGACCTACTCAACCAATTACAGTTCTACAGTGTCTCAACAATGAAATCTTTTGGTCAGTAACAAAAGATTTTACAGGCCTGGTGTAAAGACATGGAAAAGACATTGAAAAGAGCACAAAAAAACCTACAAGAACTAGCCTGGATTTAAAAGGTCTATTCTTATATTAATTTAACCCATTCTAGGGTGAAGAAGATAAGAGAATTGTGCGACATAATTATTATATTGTGGCACTGACGCGCGTCAACAGATAGAAAAAAAACTTCAGGTTTGCTTTTTTTGTTATTTTTTTCTGGTTTGTTAGCTTTATTTTTTTATTCATTTATTTAGTGATCTATCTACAATATGTATTTAAAATTAAATTACATTTTTGTTAACTTTACAAACTTCATCATTTAATATTTGTTCCATGTGAGAAAATGATGTTCACACTCATTGATATTAAGTAATTATGTCATTACTTTTACACAAAGGAC
This sequence comes from Oophaga sylvatica, assembly GCA_033576555.1. NCBI lineage: Eukaryota > Metazoa > Chordata > Amphibia > Anura > Dendrobatidae > Oophaga > Oophaga sylvatica. Next base: position 457,731,535 of record JARQOD010000004.1, on the reverse strand, counting down.
CTCTTTGCTGGCTGTAAAATAAATAAAACAATCACATAAAAAATGAGCATTAGGCACAGACATTAAATGTAAATCCCATAAGTAAATTAGAATAAAGAGCTAATGTGCAGGCATGACACAACAATTCAAAAAACAAGCTAAAGCGCAAAAATAATTATATCGACTTGAAAAGTCTTCTAGTGGCTTTCATAAAATAATCAGCAAATGTGAAATTTAATGTGGATCAATCATAAGAAAATAGATGAAACACATTTTTATTATTTCGGGTGAAACATGTTCTTTCCTCATAGCGTTAAGAATTAAAACAAATGCATAAAATATTGGTAGAGTGCCTTTGCTTCTTAAAATAGCAACTTTTTATTTAGTAGAATTTAATTAAGAGCCCACTTCAATCTCTCACTGTCTGAGCAGTAAAAACAAACATACACAGCGGGATGCCCCAGCAATTCAGATGTAGATTAGGAGAACGCTACAAGTAAAGTGACACCTATTTAATTTCATATAATAAAAACAGAAAAGAACATATGGGGAAGCAGGGATCTTCTCTGCAAAGTAAGAGCTTAACCTGTTGTTCCCAATGAGTAGAATGAGATAAATCTAATTATAAAATTAGGGTTCCTGATGACATAATGTTAGTAATCATGTTCATGCTACCAGCCATGATATATACATGATGAACATTAAAGGGGTTGTCCACTACCTGAAAAACTCGTTATTAAATGCTCAAGTCCCTCCGATTAAAATAAGGGAACCTTATATTGCTGCTTTATCTTCCAGGTACAGTATGTCAGCTCTGGGTTTCCCATCATTCGCTTTATATTATATTAAGTGAGCGCTGCAGCCAATCAGCAGCCACTGACCAATTTTAGCCGCCCTTACTATTTCATCAGTAATGGGCAATCTCTATGGAAAAATTATATTATAAACTCTGAACATAAGATGACTGTCAATCTTCTTCAGTCTGGGGCTCCATGCAAGATATCACCTTGTTGAGTAAGGATGATTCTGAGAAAGGTCAGGAATCAGCCCAGAACTACACAGGAGGACCTGGACAATGAAATAAATAATAATAATAATTTTGTTTCTATAGCGCCAACATATTCCGCAGCACTTTACATTATGGTGGGGACTAGTAGAGACACTAGACATTACAGCATAACAATAAACACAGATCAAAATAGATACCAAGAGCAATTAAGTCCCTGCTTGCAAGCTTACAATCAATGAGGAAAAAGAGGAGACATGAAAGGTGGATGGTAACAATTGCTTTCATTGTTCGGACCAGCCATAGTGTACGAATCGGGTGTTCCTGTAATGCTGCATGAACCAGTTAACAGCCAAAGTATGTAACAATACAGACACAGAGGGCTATTAAATGCATAAAGCGGGTTAGAATATGATGCGAGGAACCTGATTATGATAAAAAAAATTTGAATGGGCCACACAGGGATAGTTAGGTTAATGGGTTGAGGCGGTAGGCCAGTCTGAACAAATGAGTTTTTAGGGCACGCTTAAAACTGTGGGGATTGGGGATTAATCATATTAACCTGGGTAGTGCATTCCAAAGAATTGGTGCAGCACGTGAAAAGTCTTGAAGACGGGAGTGGGAGGTTCTGATTATTGAGGATGCTAACCTCAGCTCATTAGCAGAACGTAGGGCACAGGTAGGATGGTAGACTGAGACAATGGAGGATATGTAGGGTGGTGCTGAGCCATGGAATGCTTTGTGGGTGAGGGTAATAAGTTTGTACTGGATTCTGGAGTGGACGGGTAACCAGTGTAATGACTGGCACAAGGTAGAGGCATCGGTATAACGATTGGTGAGGAATATCATCCTGGCTGCAGCATTCAAGTTAGATTGGAGAGCGGAGAGTTTGGTAAGAGGGAGACCAATTAGTGGAGAGTTACAATAGTCCAGACGAGAATGAATAAGAGAAACAGTAATATTTTTTGCAGAGTGGAAAGTAAGAAAAGGTCGAATCTGGAAATGTTTTTGAGGTGGAGATAACAAGAGCAAGCCAGTGATTGGATGTGGGGGGTGAATGAAAGCTCGGAACCAAGTATGACCCCAAGACAGCGGGCATGTTGCTGAGGAGTAATGGTGGAACCACACACGGAGATGGCAATGTCGGGCAAAGGTAGGTTAGTAGAGGGAGGAAACAAGACGAGTTCAGTTTTTGACAGGTTCAGTTTCAGATATACAGTTATATGAAAAAGTTTGGGCACCCCTATTAATCTTAAGCTTAATGTTTTATAAAAATTTGTGTTTTTGCAACAGCTATTTCAGTTTGATATATCTAATAACTATTGGACACAGTAATGTTTCTGCCTTGAAATGAGGTTTATTGTACTAACAGAAAATGTGCAATCTGCATCCAAACAAAATTTGACAGGTGCATAAGTATGGGCACCTCACCAGAAAAGTGACATTAATATTTAGTAGATCCTCCTTTTGCAAAAATAACAGCCTCTAGTCGCTTCCTGTAGCTTTTAATGAGTTCCTGGATCCTGGATGAAGGTATTTTTGACCATTCCTCTTTACAAAACAATTCCAGTTCAGTTAAGTTTGATGGTCGCCGAGCATGGACAGCCCTCTTCAAATGATCCCACAGATGTTCAATGATATTCAGGTCTGGGGACTGGGATGGCCATTCCAGAACATTGTAATTGTTCCTCTGCATGAATGCCTGAGTAGATTTGGAGCGGTGTTTTGGATCATTGTCTTGCTGAAAGATCCATCCCCTGCGTAACTTCAACTTTGTCACTGATTCTTGAACATTATTGTCAAGAATCTGCTGATACTGAGTGGAATCCATGCGTCCCTCAACTTTAACAAGATTCCCGGTTCCGGCATTGGCCACACAGCCCCAAAGCATGATGGAACCTCCACCAAATTTTACTGTGGGTAGCAAGTGTTTTTCTTGCAATGCTGTGTTTTTTTGCCTTTTTGTATGACCAAACAACTCAATCTTGGTTTCATTAGTCAAGAGGACCTTCTTCCAAAAAGAAATTGGCTTCTCCAAATGTGCTTTTGCATACCTCAGCCGACTCTGTTTGTGGCGTGCTTGCAGAAATGGCTTCTTTCGCATCACTCTCCCATACAGCTTCTCCTTGTGCAAAGTGCGTTGTATAGTTGACCGATGCACAGTGACACCATCTACAGCACATTGATGCTGCAGCTCTCTGGAGGTGGTCTGAAGATTGTCCTTGACTGATCTCACCATTCTTCTTCTCTGCCTTTCTGATGTTTTTCTTGGCCTGCCACTTCTGGCCTTAACAAGAACTGTCCCTGTGTTCTTCCATTTCCTTACTATGTTCCTCACAGTGGAAACTGACAGGTTAAATCTCTGAGACAGCTTTTTGTATCCTTCCCCTGAACAACTATGTTGAATAATCTTTGTTTTCAGATCATTTGACAGTTGTTTTGAGGAGCCCGTGATGCCACTCTTCAGAGGAGATTCAACAGGAGAACAACTTGCAAGTGGCTACTTTAAGTAGCTTTTCTCATGATTGCATACACCTGGCTATGAAGTTCAAAGCTCAATGAGGTTACAAAACCAAAAAAAGTGCTTTAGTAAGTCAGTAAAAAGTGGGTAGGAGTATTTAAAACAAGAAAATGATAAGGGTGCCCATACTTATGCACCTGTCAAATTTTGTTTGAATGCAGATTGCACATGTTCTGCTAGTACAATAAACCTAATTTCAAGGCAGAAACATTACTGTGTCCAATAGTTATTAGATATATCAAACTGAAATAGTTGTTGCAAAAACACCAATTTTTATAAAACATTAAGCTTAAGATTAATAGGGGTGCCCAAACTTTTTCATATAACTGTAGGTAGGACATGATGTTGGAGACAGCGGTAAGACAATCACTGGTGTTTTCTAAAAAGGCAGGCGTGATATCGGGAGAAGAAGTGTATAATTGAGTGTCATTAGCATAGAGATGGTACTGGAAACCAAATCTACTGATTGTTTGTTCAATAGGGGCAGTATAGAAAGAGAAGAGGAGGGGGCCTAGGACTAATCCTTGAGGAACCCCAACAGTAAGGGGAAGATGAGAGGAGGAACCAGCAAAAGATACAGTGAAAGAGCAGTCAGAGAGATAGGAGGATAACCAGGAGAGAACGGTGTCCTTGAGGCCGATGGAGTGTAGCATAGTGAGGAGGAGCTGATGGCCCACAGTGTCGAATGCTGCAAAGAGATCCAAGAGAATTAGCATAGAGTAGTGACCATTAGATTTAGCAGTTAGTAGGTCATTAGAGACTTTAGTGAGGGCAGTTTCAGTAGAGTGCAAAGTGCGGAAACCAGATTGAAGAGGGTCCAGCAGAGAGTTATCTGAGAGATAGCAGATAAGATGGGTGTGGACCTGGCATTCCAGGAGTTTAGAGATGAAAGGAAGATTAGAGACAGATCTATAGTAAGCGGCACAGTTTTGGTCGAGGGATGTTTTTTAAGTAATAAATGTACAATGGCATGCTTAAATGAGGATGGAAAGATACCGGAAGAGAGAGAGGTTGAATATTTTTGTTAGGTGAGAGGTGACAGCAGGGGAAAGGGACTGGAGGATTTGTGATGGAATGGAGTCACTGGTGCAAGTGGTAGGGCGAGAAGATGCAAGGAGCCTGATTACTTCTTATTCTGTGACTGGTTCAAAATCAGAGAGTGAGCTAGATGCAGTGGGGGGGCGAAGACAGTGCATGGTATGAGGAGATTGGGAGATAATTTCCTGTCAGGCATGGTCAATTTTTTCCTTGAAATAATTTGGCCAGATCGTTTGCGCGGAGTCTGTGGTTGGGGCCTGTACTTTTGGGATGAGTAGGGAATGAAAAGTGTTGGAGAAATGTTTAGGGTTATTGGATAGTGAGGTGATGAGAGTGTTGAAATAAGTTTGTTTGGAGAGGTGAAGGGCAGAGTTGTATTTTAAAGCATATACTTATGATGGATGAAATCTTCGGGTAGATTAGATTTTCTCCACAGACGTTCGGCGCACCTGGAGCACCGCTGCAGGAAATGTGTTTGCAGCGTGTGCCACGGTTGTCGCCGTCTGTGTCATATTGTTCTATGTATAGGAGGTGCAATTTCATCCAGGGCACTTTTCAGAGTTTCGTTGCAATGCTTCCGTGCAGAATCAGGACATGAGAGGGAGGAGATAGGGGCCAATGATGACTGCAAGTTCTTCATAAGTTTCTGGGTGTTAATGGCCTGTATGTTTCTATAAGTGTGGAAAGTCGGGGTGACCTGAGCGGGATGGCAGTCCTTGATATAGAATGAAAGAAGGTTGTGGTCAGAGAGCTGGAGAGGGGAGTTTGTGAAATTATCCACTGAGCAAAGCCGGGAGAAGACCAAGTCAAGGGAGTTTCCATCTTCATGCATGGGGGAGTTAGTATGCTGTGAGAGGCCGAAAGAGGAGGTAAGAGATAAAAGGTGAGAAGCAGATGGGGAGAAAGAAAAAGCAATGGGGATATACACAATTTCAAACATTACCGTTAGTAACACACTACGCTGTCATGCATTAAAATTCAACAGGGCATGCAAGGTCCCCTCTGCTCATTCCAGCAGATGTCCAGGCCCATTTGAATTTCACCAATGACCATCTGGATGATCCATAGGAGGCATGGGAGAAGGTCATGTGGTCAGATGAGAAAAAAATAGAACTAGAACTTTTTCGTATCAACTCTATTCGCCGTGTTTGGAGGAAGAAGAAGGATGAGTACAACCTCAAGAACACTGTCCCAACCGTGAAACATGGTGGGGGAAACATCATACTCTGGGGTGCTTTTCTACAAAGGGGACAAGACGACTACACCGTATTAAAGGGAGGATGAATGGAGTCATGTGTTGTGAGATTTTGGTCAACAACCTCCTTCCCAAAGTAAGAGCATTGAAGATGGGTTGTGACTGGGTCTTCAAGCAAGATAATGAAACACAGCCAGGGCAACTTAGGAGGGGCTCTGTAAGAAGCATTTCAAGGTGCAGGAGTGGTTTAACCAATCTCCAGACGTGAACCCAATAGAAAATCTTTGTAGGGAGCTGAAACTCAATGTTGCCCAGTGACAGCCCAGAAACCTGAAAGATCTGGAGATCTGTATGGAGGAGTGGGACAAAATCCCTGCTGCAGTGTGTGCAAACTTGGTCAAGAACTACAGGAAATGTCTGACCTCTGTAATTGCCAACAAAGGTTTCTGTACCAAATATTAAGTTCTGTTTTTTCAATTGTATAAAATACTTATTTTATGCAATAAAATGCAAATTAATTATGTAAAAATCATACAATGTGATTTTCTGGATTTTTTTAAGATTCTGTCTCTCTCAGTTGAAGTGTACCTACGATAAAAATTACAGACCTCTCCATTCTTTGTAGGTGGGAAAACTTGCAACATCAGCAGTGTATCCAATACTTATTTTCCACACTGTGGTTGTCTTCCCTTTAATTTGCTATTCATTGAATTAACCCTGGATGGATTACAGGAAGTGGGAGCAGGTCTTTATCTCTATGCTCCTGCTTTTTTAACTGCACACAGGTGTTACAGAGGTGAGCTTTAGCTCAGGCCAGGCAAGCCATTTTACTTTACTTTTTACTTTTTTCAGATTCAAGTTATTTCTGTCACCATTGTGGGTCTTTCTGTCATTAATTGAGGGGTACCAACAATTTTGACCACGTGTGTATGTTGGGAAAGGAAATTTGTATAGTGCTGGCAGAATGCTGTATAGAGGAACCACTCACACAAAAAAGGAGTTGAGTTACAGAGCATGAGAATTGAGACAGTTCCTGGACATATTTGTCTGGTATGTGCACTGTGAGGCAGTGACCGGTGTCACATGTAAGGGTCGTTGTGTGTTCCCCCCAGGATGAGCACAGAAGCGTATTTAGGTCATGAGAGTGCATTGCAGTCACAGGCATAGCTGTGGTTGCAATTCAGGATAAAAATGAGTACAAGTCTTGGACATCCTGGTTGTCCAAGGCAGATTTATGGAAAACCTGCTCTGGGCTTTTGTGTTTTGAAATGGAATACAGGATGTTAGTGGTGCTGTCTGCTTCATTCCCAGCCTGGGTTTTCCATGTGGCCCATGGCCACAGATTCCAGTTAAAAACCCTGCAAGTAAAGGGTTTGGGTGTGTCAGGGTCAGAGTCACTGTCAGTTTGGTGTTTGCAAGAGTTCAGAGCAGAAGGCTCTGCAGAGATCCATTTGTGTGAAGCAACACAGGCAAGCGGAGCTAAACAACCAAGGGAGCGGAAAGGCCTGACACCCACAGCGTACACGGCAGTGCAGTCGCCCACGGCAATCGGTCTCGGAGGTGGACTGTCTTGTATCCGGCTGTGAACCGGAGGTAGACTGTCCTGTGCCCGGCTGCAGTCCAGAGGTGGACTGGCGTATTTATCGACTGCAATCTGGAGGATATGATTCCTAGCTGCGATCCGGAGGATATCGTGTGCAATGTTTTTCTGCAAGTTGAATATTAAAGAGACTTTTGTTTTGAACTTTGATGGGTCACTGCGTTATCACTGCTCAGTGTGGATAATGCTGCACTACAGCACCAAAAGTGGTTGTGGGGAATTAGGGCAGCAAAATCACACTTAGGTATAATTCACACATCTGTGTTTAACTTCGTACATGAAAAATGGTATATCAGTGTTTTGGATCAGTGTGTCATCAGTACTTGGTCTGTGTGTCCATTTTTACTATAAATGTGTCATCAATGTTTCTTACAGATGGATAAATAAATAAATAATTCACAAAGCTTCTTCTATCCTTACAACAGGGTCCACTGGATTACTTCTACAGTATGGCTGCTATCCAAGGGAGCAAACCAGAGGAAGGAAGGTTCGCCAAGCAGGGTCAAAGTCAAGAGGTAACATCAAGGAGAAAATCATAAAGCAAGCGGGTAGTCTAATGCCTAGCTGAGGTCAAAGAACAGGAATAATCACAGGAGCACAGCACATAGGTATATACCTGGACAGCAAAGCTATGGACAGGCAGTGGAAGTCAGAACTTCAGGGGTTTAAATAGCTGACTGCCCCGCCCAGGGCTCTCAGAGAGGAGTAATCAAACCTAGACCAAAATTAACGACATAGATCAGTGACTAAGCAGCATCAAAAGTCCCAGGGAAAAGATAGGACTGGCGCTGTAACGAATTGCAAGCAATAAAAGTGTGTGACTGCCCAGCGGCGAAAGCGGTAACAGAGGAGGTACAAATCAGCACAGATGTTACAGAAAGATATCAAGTTAGGGGGGCTGATGGGAACCTTCAGTCTTACCCAAACATATTAGATGACATGAAGATATTGTTAAAGTCCGCAGTATCTATTCCAGGCTGTCTTTAGTCATAAAGATTTTCTTCTTAATTAAACAGACAATGTTAATTCAGGCACTTATAGTGATGATTTTACTTATTTATGATTTTCCTCTAATTAGAAAACATTAATGTATTCTACAACATACATAGTAATCAGTCTAATTTAATAATCTCAGGCTTACACCATACTGAATGCTGTCTGAAATTAGACAGCATAAACATAGTTGAGGCAGTCTGTAGATGCTCCACGCAGTTTCATAGATTTGGCGTCTCATCACTGCCACTTAGACTCCACTTTCTTTTTTATACTATCTCTTGGGTGATTTACTTAAGGCCTAATATTTTATGCTTTAAATCTGTCACATGTCAGTAAAATTATGGCACATTTCATGTATTGTTGAAGTCACACCTTTTTTTACAGTTAAAGGGCTTGAGCACACAACTGTATATAATTAGACGAGTGCTAGCTGTGGTTTTGATGGATAGCACTCGTACCCATGTTATCCTATGGGGCTGCGCACATGTCCAATTTTATCCTCAAGATAAAAGTAGTCCGAGAAAAAAAATATTGACATGTCCGATTTAAATCTGAGTGTTGTCTCAAAATCGGCAATGCAAGTCTATGGGTTCAAGCAAAATATTTGACAGCACACAAATGACATTCAAGTGCGGTACGATTTTCACAGACAGACTGTTAGCACCATGCCGGATGCCTGCTCTGACAGGCAGTGTCTCCAGTGTGTCATTTCTCTCACCCAAGCTGCAGTTGGTTCCTCCCTTCCTCATGCTCTCCAAGCTCCCAGCAGCACTTCCAGCCGGGCTTCCTGCCGTGTCCTTAGGGCACGTGCGTGCACTCCCACCCTCTTAAAGGGCCAGCGTGTGCAGTTTCTATTTCCTCCCCAGCCAATGGTTGAGAGGCATTATATATATATTGCTTCCTCTCCACTGGTGAGGTGCCTGAGCAACTTTCCTGTTTTGCAGTCTAAGTTGTATAAGGTTGCATACCAGTCCCTGCTGCACTCTGGTGCAAATCCTGCCTGCTGCACTCTGGTGCAAATCCTGCCTACTGCACTCTGGTGCGAATTCTGCCTACTGCACTCTGGTGCAAACCCAGCCTGCAGCACTCTGATGCAGATCCTGCCTGCTGCACTTTGATACAAACTCTGTCTGCTGCACTCTGATGCGAACTCTGTCTGCTGCACTCTGATGCAAACTCTACCAGCTGCTCCCTCCAGTCTGTCCTCTGGGTCCAGCTGCTGTGCGTCCATTGGTCTGTCCTGGAGTGTCACCTTGCATTCATCGGGAGCCAAGTCTAACCTCACCATCAGAAGCTCTAGTGAACAGTCAGGTGTTCGCTTAGTCACGTCCCTCCAGGCTCTCCACAGTCCGTGACACAGACTGAATGGAGAAAGTGGAGAATTTGTTTTCTCTGCACGCCTGAAAAAAAAACACTTTGAGTCTGATTAGCATAATCAGATACTTTTTCTCAAATGAAGAGAAACGGCCATGTGTACCTACTCAAAAAGTGTCTAACTGGGCACAAAATGATATGTAATAGTTGTCCACAATAGTTTTCCTTAACATTTTGGCACAGTTAATGCCCAAATTCTGGCACAACAAAGATAATGATTTAGAATGGAAGCAGAATCTTGTGTACTCTGAAGTAACCTTTAAAGGGAGTTTTCTCATGAGAGACATTTTTGGCATATCTATGGGATATGCCATAAATGTCCAATAGATGTAGTTCTCACCTCAGGGGCCCGCACCTATCTACAGAATGAGGGTTTTGTGATCCTCATTTCTACTGGTGACTGATCTGCAGTGACAGAAGAGGTGCAGTGCACTCTCTGGGTCTCCCCATGTGTTGTATTATGGACTCCCATACAGTAAGGGTATGTCCAGACGATCCGAAACTAACAGCGCTTTGGACAAAGTCCATGTTCGCTGCCTTCTATTCAACGCAGGTGAATCCGCATGTGTTCAGTGAACAGTGTGGATTTACCGCGTCCATTACATTGTACTGGTGAAACGTATCTTGCAGAAAATAGCGTCTATGCAAGATAAATAGACATGCTGCGATCTGTAAAGACGCGCTGCATGTCCGTCTCCGCAGGTGAGCTGGGGGGATCTATGGATGCATAGTAGGCATGGGATTTCTTGACGTCCCATCCACTATGCTGTAACATCTGGATGCTGCACAAGTTCCCAACGTCCAACCCGCAGCGTTTTCTGATCGTGTGCACCTACCCTCTATAAAATGGGTAATTACATGGACGGACACCACTTCTACTGTCAATGCTGGTTGGGCAACAGCTGGAACAGGGAATCAGGGACCCTCACTTTGAGACAGGTGGGGATCTCATATGTGTGACCCACATTTATCACATATCCTGGCGATATTCCATATAATTTTGTCTTGAAATCAAACCCTTGAATCCATCACGTGTCCCAGTGGGCATACAACACTTTTATTTTGTGAACTCCCTGTCCTACTTGGTCTTTCCTAATTTAAGACCTGACTATGCAGGTATCTAATCGAACCATTGGTTACAATTTAAACTAAATAATGTTGCAACCTGACCATCACTAAGATTACACTGAACATTGAATCTAACGTTGTGTACTACTGATTGCCTCCCCATGGGCCAGTTGTCCTAATTTTCTTATGTTTCTAAAGAAAACCAAATAGTTGATGAAAAAGTGAGAACATATCACCGCTACAATGTGATCAAATTGCAGCTAAACTCCATGAATGAGTCCATGGATCATTCCATTGCATGAACACTTATAGAATGAGATTAGCAAGCAGGCCATGTTTGACACAAAACAGGCAGATGAAACTCACTCAGGTAATGAAATGGGTTCTGTAATCTCTATAAACTCTATTATAACTCAGTAGTTACTCTTGTCCTTTCCCCCCCAAGAGAAATGGCAACAGAATGACAGGAGACAGCTGCTATTAATTACATTTTCTTCTTACATCTGAATCTCACCTTGCTCTCACTGAAATACTCAGAGAACTGGGACGCTCTTAACCTACAAAAACAACCTCTGTGTCTCTAAAAGAGCCACTGCCATTCTCCTATAATCATTATAGCATTTGCAAATATGTCTTGAGATCCCATGAGAAGTCAACTTCTCTCAGGTCTTCAGCAGATCTATGATCTACACAGAAGTGGAATCCAACAAGCATCAGGTTTATCGATGGTGTCAATACTTCATAGGGAATAAATAGAATTAGGCTTCATTAGATAACATGGTAGATACATTTAAAAGAAGCACTCACATCAAAGTTTTATACAATACATTGCAGTCATCATACTGTATAACACTGTGTACTTACAATTGCTCATTTTGTCTTTCTACCCAACTAATTCTTCTCTTTTCCAATAGGTATATGACATTATGTGATTAAAAACTGACTAGCTTCATCCTTCTAAGCTCTATGTAGAAACAATAAGTCTCTTTTCCTTGCATGAGTCATCATTATACCTACAATTCTACACCACTGCAAAGTCCCTGACTCCACCCCCTCTTCAATTCCTGACCCAGCAGCTCCTCTTCTCCCCTGTGCCAAAGAGTTTGCAGTTATGACTTGTGAGGGGAAAAGAGACTTCCTGTTTCTACATAGAGCTTAGAAGGATTCAGCTAGTCTGTTCTTAATCTCGTGATGTCATAGACCTAATGTTAAAAAGAAGAATTAATGTAATAAAAAGGCAATTGTAAGTACACAGTGCTATATAATATGATGGTTGAAATATATTAAGAGGATAAAAACTTTAATGGGAGGAGCTCTTCTTTAAAGGGAATATGTTGCCAGGTTTTTTAAGTATCATCTCTTTGCCAATGACAGGCAGATCTACCTATCTGGACCTGACCTCACCTCCTTACTGACCAAAATCCCACAATGTCTGTCCGATATTTCATCTTTCTTTTCTGCTCACTTTCTAAATCTGAACATGGACAAAATAGAATTCATCATCTTTCACCATCTCACTCTACTCCTCCACCAGACCTATCCATCAATGTCAATGGCTGCTCACTTTCCCCAGTCCCGCCTGCTCGGTGCCTCGGGGTGATCCTCGACTTTGCCCTCTCTTTCAAGCCACATATCCAAGCCCTTGCCTTCTCCTGCCGACTCAAACTCAAAAATATTGCCCAGATCCGTGCATTCCTTGACCACGAAGCCACAAAAACACTAGTGCACACCATTATCATCTCCCGCCTTGACTACTGCAACCTCCTACTCTCTGGCCTCCCCTCTAGCACTCTGGCACCACTCCAATCCATCCTAAACTCTGCTGCCCGACTAAAACACCTGTCTCACCGTTATTCCCCAGCCTCTCCTCTATGCCAAGCTCTTCACTGGCTTCCTCTTCTCCAGAGGCTTCAGTTCAAAACCCTAACTATGACAAACAAACCCATCCACAACCTGTCTCCTCCATACATCTGTGACATGGTCTCCGGTACTTACCTACACGTAACTTTCGATCCTCTCAAGATCTCCTTCTCTACTCCCCTCTTTTCTCTTCTTCCCACATCCGCATACAAGACTTCTTCCGTGCTTCCCCTATACTCTGGAATTTTCTACCCCAACACATCAAGCTTCCGCCTACCTCGGAAACCTTCAAACGGAACCAGAAGACCTACCTCTTCCGACACGCCTATAACCTGCAGTGATCCTCAGTCTGCTGAACCGCTGCAAAACCAACTCTACCCTCTCCAAGTGTATCCTCACCCATCCCCTGTAGACTGTGAGCCCTCGTGGGCAGGGTCCTCTCTCCTTCTGTACTTGTGTGTGCTATCACAACCCCTGCTGCAGACTTACAGCAGGAGTTTGCGCACAGATACTAAGAGGTCAGGGAGTGTGAGAGGAGAGCTGCGGTGAGCTTACCTGCCGCAGTGCAGGACCTGAAGCACGCGACCACCGGGGGAGTGGCCAGGGGCGGATTCAGGCGCCGAGTAGTGGCGGTGACCGGCAATGCCAGAGAGTAGTCAGAATGTGCCAAAGTCAAGCCAGGAGGATTATGTGGTACAAAATGGTGAAACTGGAGAGTGGTAAGGAAGTAGGCAAGGGTCAGGAAGCCGAAGATAGTGGTACAGTACAAATGGGGCAGACAGGTGCAAATTAAGAGTAATCAAGCCAAAAGGTCAGAGCCGGAAGAGACAGTAATAACAGAGTCACAAGGCAATGCACAGAATGAGGAAACGGACCGGGTCATACACTGAGAGGCAACCTGACAAAACAGTATGCAAGCACACCAGGGGGTCAGACACACAGCCAGGAATGAATGTATAACTGATAAGGAACCCCAGACAGGGGCGGGTATATATGGGTATATATAGCCCTCCCCAAACCAAAAGGAGGCCATTCAAAATTAACCTGCGAGGAAAAGGAAGGGAACCATGTCCACAACCATGACATGTGCCTTGTTTTGCTCATGTTTATTGTACTTGTCTATATTTGACCCTTTCACATGTAAAGCGCCATGGAATAAATGGCGCTATAATAATGTATAATAATAGTAAAAAGGGAATATGTTACCAGGTTTTTTATGTAATCTGAGCATCATGATGTAGGGGCAAAAACACTGATCCAGTGATGTGTCACTTGCTAGTCTGCTTGGTGTTATTTTAGTAGAAGGAAGCTGGGGAATAAAAGCACAAATAGGGTCTTATCTGGTACTAGTGGGTGCAGCTGTGGCAGAGATTTACTCACCTGGTACAATTGTGTAATACACAAGAATATTAGAGTTTTGAGCTGCTGCAGATCTAAAGGGTATGCCACACTAAACGAGATCGCAAACGAGATCGCTAACGAGATCACTAAAACGTCACTATTTTGCGATCTCGTAAGCGACCTCGTTGTGTGTGGCATGTAGCAACGATGTGGCCCCAGCTGTGATGTCGCTGATCGTTCACTAGAGTTCTGGACCGTTTTTTGATCGTTGGCGTCCCGCTGGTGAGCCTGAATCGCTGTGTTTGGCACCTTTTGCGAACGACGAGCGACCTCGTTTGTGACGCATATGACTGTTTTGCGTCACGGAGTGGATCGCAATATCTGTAAGTTCTCTTTTGCGTCACAGAGAGGATCGCAGACATTGCAAAGCAGGCTAGTAGGACGCAGAGAGCAGGAGCAATGCTGGAAATTCCTATGAATCAGAAGCGCTCAGTACATGCTAATGACATCCTAACGACCGCCAAAGTCGTTAAAGAGATCGCTGACCGCTGATGAGTCGTTTATGAGATCTCCTGTTTGGCAGCTACTAGCGACCTAAAAGAGATCACACCAACGATTGCATCGTTATCGTGATCGCTAACGAGATCGCTAAGTGTGGCAGTACCTTAAGGATTTGAAAAACCATAGATAACTATAAAAGATAAGGACAGGTGGTTCCTATGCGCAGCTGATGAAAACCAGAAATATTCCAGGAGACGCAATACAAACTTGAGGAGCTTTTATTATCTACGCGTTTCAAAACCATTTCTTCATCAGGATACAAACCACAGGAACCACCTGTTCTTACATTTTTTGGTCATCTGCTGTTATTTGGACACATTTCTTGTCTTCTCAACTGCCGATCTAGCAGTGCTCAGAATGCTGAACCCTGCATAACCCAGCCCACACCAATGATTGGCAGCTTTCTGTGTACACAAAGCAGTTTATTAGGAGACATGAGGCAACTAGTTCTGTAGTGATAATCTCTTGCTGATAAAACACTGATTTTATTGATTTTATTAAAACAGCAACACACAGCATAGAAAGTGATATATCTCTGGAATCAGGGTCTCTGCCCCTACATTATGCTGCTCTTAGATTACTCAGCAAAAACATGCTGATAAATTTCCTTTAATGGTTAATTAATAATTATTAAAATATGAATAGGACATTAAGTAGGAAGTCATTCTAATTTTAGCTAATGTTCCCAAGGTGGCCTTTCATGACTGGAGGCGAAACTACAGAAACAGCCAAAAATGGCTGAGCTTTGCTTTTTATGTATCTCTATAAAAAAAAGTCTGTGCAATACAATAGTAGCATTGTAGATGAAATATCATCCACAAATTCTGAAAAAAAAAACTGCAACATAAACTGAGTTGACAAATTGTGAATTTGGAATCCATAACATGTCAAATGAGTCTGTGGATGTCAACGCAGTTTTTACTCTTTGCAATGCGAATGGGGAAACTTTTGGCAAAGCTGCGGAATTTCGACAATAAAATCTGCAGTAATAAATAATATATAGATTCCAACGTGAACACAAACACACATAAACACATGCTCTCAAACTAAATAATAAGAATAATATATTTTGCACCTCATTCCTCATTTATTTAAAGGTATCAACAACTGATAAATCTCAAATGTTATCTTGAATATGCTTACAGACAACATTCCATCTGTTATGAAAATATCGTAATTAGCTCATCTAAAAGTATATCCAGATTCTCATAAATTTTATTTAAAACCAAGACAAAAATGGTCTCAAGTAATTTAGTGTTTGACAGCTGTGCAACAAGTAAATTACATTAATCCCACTATTAGACACTCTAGCATTACATAGTCCGGACTCTACATATGAGGCATGGCTGAGCTTAGAACATTTCTATATGCGTGTATCTCTTTAAAAGGCCTGGGTCACACTAGCAATGAATACGGACGAGTGCTATGCGATAAAACATTGCATAGCACTCGGACCAGTATTAATCTATGGGGCAGCTCCCATCACCTTTTTTTTTCTCGGCCGTATTCTACGCAGCATGATGCGATTGTCACCGACACTCGGCTGAGTCTCGGCGTACTTCCACCCATATAACTCTATGCATGCGAGTGACACAGCGCACATCACTTGGATATCATCCGAGTGCTGTGTGATATACGTCGACGCCGGCAATGGAGGAGATAGAGAAATTAGTTTCTCGCCTCCTCTGCAGCTGTGCTCCGATCCGCTCTGTGCGAGAGTCTCGGAGCACAGTCACATGACACTCGGCTCCCGCACGCAGCAGAGCAGGAGCTGAGGGTCATTAGCATATCGCATCTGATGCTCTCGCATCGGATGCCATGTACAAGTGTGACCCGGCCTAAGTGTGTGTATGCTGTGTATCCACATGCTTTCTTATAATAGTCTATATTAGTATTCTGCTTAGTTGTATGTATATACCTACAAAAGTGCCATCATGAATGTGTGAGCGTGCATTAATTCTGAATGGGGAAAGTAAAGTAGGCTGCTACCAGACACCTCTGATGATGGCTTATCTTTACTGGGAAATAAAACGATCAGGCATGTTGAAATTCAATATTCTAATATTTTCCCTCCAACGTCTACTATCAGGTACACTCAGGGCCGCACTGGCCATCTGGCAATTCTGGCAAATGCCAGGAGGGCCTGTCTGGTCGTGGGCTGCCTTGTCTGCTACATTGTTAGCAGAATTTGTGTTCTCAAAACACCCATACTGCTAAGAGTTGTGATGGAGCACAAAGACGCTGACTCCGTCACTTACCCGAAGAGACATGGGTATCGTTAGAAATATTGGTCTTGTAGTAAATATCGCTTTCCTCCATCCAGGGTAATATTAGTAATATATCCCATCTGGTGCTTGGGGACGGGGACAACATGGACCTGTATGATTTCAAATGCCAGGGCTGAATTTCAGTCCCAGTCCGTACCGGGGTACACTTCATGCCACCCATATACATAAGCGGTCGCCTTTTCCTGCCAAGATTGGCATATTTAACCTATGGTGCATTTAGAAATATAATCCCACGTTTTTAGTAAGAATGGCCCTTTCCAATTCAGCCCATGACATTACCCTTCAACTAAGAAATAAAACTCTCATTTGCTGCGTATTGGATTTTATACCCTGATTAAAGTCATCGTTACCTGCAGAACATTACTATGTGTAACAGGATGTGCTGCCGATAACATGGGCTATCCATGGGAGGATTGGTGCCACCTGTGCAGTCGCACAGGGGCCAAAGAGGTATAGGGGCCACTACTGCTTCCAAAGCCAGTGAAATTGTACGTAATGATGAGCTATTGGACTGCAAATATATTGTTTGGCACAGGGGCCCTATTTTGTCTGTGTCCGCTGCTGAAACAATTGTATTACCAATCATTCTGTTCCCATGAGTAAAGCCAAATACACACTATCAGTATTTGGTCAGTATTTTACATCAATATTTGTAGACCAAAACCAGGAGTGCGTGATAAATACAAAAGTGGTGACGTGTTTCTATTATACTTTTCCTCTGACTGTTCCACTCCTGGTTTTGGCTTACAGATACTGAGGTAAAATAGAAAAATATTTAGAGTTGAGAGTCCTCAGTGGTTGATACCTTTTAATGGCTAACTGAAAAGATGGTAACAAATTGCAAGCTTCGAGACTACTCAGGTTTCTTCATCAGGCAAAGACTAATACAAAATCTGAAGAATCACATATTTATACACAACACAGCACAGAAACAATGCAATAGATAAGACAAGTGACGTGAAGCAGAACTGTCATTATGGGAGATAGAGATGAACATAAATATTGGAACAGTTCATAGATAAGGAGTGTGAAAGTTTTATTGCCCTCTGATTGGGGTCTGGTAATGTTTATTGATGCCTCCACAAGGTTCTTTGGAGCAAATTCCTTAATTGATGTAGAAAGACATAAATCCATGCGACACGTTCATTCCTGCACTGAGAGTGTCAAAGGTCATCATGAGTTTATATTCAGAGACTCTCCTGTCTCTCTGAGATGTGAAACTACTTTTCAGTACCAGTAATTTCATGTGTGTGATGCTGTGATCAGGCATACAAAAATGTTTTGCCACAGGTAGATCCATTCTTTTTTCTCTTATTGTGTGGCGATGAGAATTCATCCTTGTTCTCGAATTCTACTGGCTAACACGGTACAAAGATATACATCTTTACTGATGTAAAAAACTGACCGAATACTGAACGTGTGACCGTGGCCTTATGAGTCAACCTGTGTATAGGATCAATCAGCATTCATCAATGGGCTGAACGGCCCACCTTAATAGACTTTTACATTACTCTGATGTACATGGCCACTTGACACTTTGGATGTTCATTATTGTATTGATTATGACTTCCTTATTTTTTTTTTTAATTTTAATTTGGGTATCACGGTGGCTCAGTGGTTAGCACTGTAGCCTTGCAGCGCTGGGGCCTGGGTTTAAATCCCATCAAGGACAACATCTGCAAGGAGTTTGTATGTTCTCCATGGGTTTCCTCCCACACTCCAAAGGCATACTGATAGGGAATCTAGACTGTGAGCCCCATGGGGACAGCGAAGATAATGTCTGTAAAGCGCTGTGGAATTAATGGTGCTACATAAGTGAGCAAAATAAATAAATTGGAAAGAGCATAAAGTTCCTGAACATGATCCAATAATAAATGTTTTTCGCTATTATTAAATGGCACTTTCATAAAGACATCAATGCCTTATGACAATCTGATGTCTCCAGCATTGGCAGGGAACCTGATGAACACATATATACAGCAATGGCCGCTAGATCCTTTTTATTATTTTAATTGGAAAGGATTGTGCATGACATGGAGTCAGTAAACAGTCAATAAACTACTACAACTTTGATAGTACTTTTCTTATTGTTTTGTTGTGCTTGCCTCGTTTTTGCCTGGACTTACCCTGATTGGCCAATGTTGTCTTTTGTTCAAATTACACTTTATTTTTATGAGCCAGCTGTTTCAGATTGACCAAAGTAAAACCTGCAGTTTATTTTTATGAGACAGCTGTTTTGTGATTAGTGGAGGGAAACCCACGCTGCACTTTTATGTTAGACTTGTATTCTGATTGTCTAATCTTTTCCATCAGTGAATGCACTCCACAAATATGTTTTGCACTTTCTTATTAAGCACACTGTGAGATACATAAGAATAGAGTTTAATGCTAATCTTAGATCCCAGATGCTATCGTTTCTGCTTGTTTTGTGTTCCATGTGAAATGTGGAGGTAAATGATTAAGAATATAGGCCACAAATATGGAGAAAGCACCTATTCAGACAGCACTGAAAAACTTTTCAGAAAATTATGTCTGTACACAACATGTCGATTTTTGCCATTTACTCTAGTAACATCTCACATGTATTATGCATTTACAGCTCTAGTATATACTGTATGATAATTCAAGTAATGCCATTACCTACTGTACATTGCTAATTGAATTTCATTGTAAAAACATATACTCTGTTTAGTGTAGGTTTTTCCATGTATGATGGAAATGTTTGTAAAGTGTTGCAGAATATGTTGACTCTATATAAGCAAACATAAAACATACCATAATAAATAATGGATTGGAAAGTTGATCAAATTTTTCGGAGAAAAAAAAAAAGAAATACTGATAAATACCTCTAAAATGTATGACAAAATACATACAATATATGCTAATTTCATATATTGTGATGCCAGAAGTGATATGATGCAGCATTTGTTGGTGGGACAGAAGTAAATGGATCATGAATGGTGGAGAGGTCTGCTGAAAGATAGAGATTAGATTTTGGTCTGGATAGCCACCAAACAGCAAAAAGCATGCCAATTGGTCAGAGGTTGACTGCAGCCCAAGGAAATCAAGCCTAAGCTACTGCCTTGCTGGTTGTGAGAAACTGAGATGGGTTCTGTGACTAGAAGACTGATCGTGACAGAAGAGTCTCTTGTGAGAGCTAGAAGCATGATAAGTGTGAGAGACAAAATTGTCTAAAGCCCACGTCTCACATAGCGAGATCGCTAGCGAGATCGCTGCTGAGTCACTAGTTTTGTGATGCAACAGCGATCTTCCCAGCGATATCGCTGTGTGTGACATTCAGCAACAATCAGCCCCCCTGCTGGGTATCGCTGATCGTTGCTGAATGTCCTGGACATTTTTTGGATCGTTGGTCTCCCGCTGGCCAGCGCGCATCGCTGCGTGTGACAGGCAGGAGACCAGCAATCAGCTGGTAACCAAGGTACACATTGGGTTTCTAGGCGCCGGGCGGTGCCTAGAAACCCGATGTGTACGTTAGATACCAGGGCTCTGTTGCAGGGGAGCTGGTAACCAATGTGCACAGCGGGTTTCTAAGCGTGGCGCGGTGCTAGAAACCCAATGTGTACCTTGGTTACCAGCTCCCTGCACCAGCGCGCTGGTATCTAAGGTACACTGCGGGTAACTAAGCGACGTGCGTCGCTTGTTACCCACATAGTCGCTGTCCTGATCGCTGCTGAGAGCTGCCTGTTTGGCAGCTCAGCAGCGATCATGTAGCGACACACCAGCGATCTTGACAAGTTCATATCGTTGTCGGGATCGCTAGTGTGTCGCTATGTGTGACGGGGCCCTAAGAGAATGGTGGCTGTTTGGTATTGTTACCAGAGCATTACATTGGCCCTAAACTAGTTCAGTAAAGTTCAAAGGATTGGTTCTCCATGACATAGTTGAAGGCCCAAAGTGAGACTAAAGCCCCGTCACACACTGCGATCTCACTAGCGAGATCGCTGCTGAGTCACTAGTTTTGTGACGCAGCAGCGATCTCCCCAGCGATATCACTGTGTGTGACATTCAGCGATGATCAGCCCCCTGCTGGGTATCGCTGATCATCGCTGAATGTCCTGGACATTTTTTTGATCGTTGGTCTCCTGCTGGCCAGCACGCATCGCTGCGTGTGGCAGGCAGGAGACCAGCGATCAGCTGGTAACCAAGGTACACATCGGGTCTCCAGGCACTTTAGACTAAAGTCAGTTGGACAGTCTAATGTGTACGCATTATGTGTTGGGGAAGATAAAGGTTGGCAGTTTGAATTTTTAAACCCAATCCTTTTGCAATTCAAGATATAAGCGACGGCTTTTTCAGCTCTCCCCTTTGAAGATACTTGAATCCTTGGCCAAACTCATATGTATGGGGGATTTAAGAGAGATAGAAGATGGCTGATGGAGCACTTGGCCATTAGCTATCATATGCATATCGCCAACTATACTGTAATGCAAACTAGAGTCTGTACTAGCTGTCCTTCTGAAAGCAGAAATGGTGTTTTCAGCAAGCATTAAATATATTTTGTTCTGAGTAATTTGTGTGCTGTTGCAATATGCTTAACTTAAAATGTTTATCTTATTGAGGAATGCAATCGTCAAAAACTACACTGAAATTAAAATTCAAGGTGTTGTGGGTGGTCTGGAGGAAATTCCTTACAAAGGTAGAAGCCTCAGAGGCACAAGGACAACCTTTACAAGTGGCTGATGCAGCCTTATGGAAATGCCCAGACTGGACTTGCTATGGGAGGGAGTGGTCTTCCTTCCATAGTGGTATGGTTGAGTCTGCAGTGGTGACTGCAGCAGTGAGTTCAGCAGTGTCCTATCTCATTTATTGGCTGAGTGGGCATTTACAATGTGAACAGGGTAGGACTAGGAAGCAGAGTGGGAACTGAACAGCCAAACGGGCTCTTTAAGGAAGTTTTAATTGACATGAGTCATTTTATCAAATATTTAAGTCACTATGAAACATCTTGAATGATTTACTTGTGGTTCAAAAAATATCCCTCTCATATCGAGACCTGTGTCCCTCGAGTTCCTCATATGGCTTGTGCTTAACACAGGAGAAAGTTTTTCTGTAAAATATTATTATTTTTAGCTATTGTGCAGCAAGAGAGAACTAGATATTGTAAGAGAAAGAATTGTGGCCATATGAACATCTATGTTGTCTTTGGGTAGCAACTAGGACTGTGCCTGTCCCCTCTCTTTCCATTTTTATTTTCTTCCTGTTTTGCTAGGAGACACGTAACTTTTGTTCCAGGTGATGTAAGGCAGCAACGCGGAAGCCCTATTTAACTCCTGGGTCTTTTTGTACCGCTCAGTCAGGGATATATGATATTTATTCCTGGAATCTTTCTGTATGCCCTGAACCTGCAGAATCCGAATTTTTCTCACCTTTTTTGACTGCAAAAACTCTTACTGTCACCCTTATTTATTCTCATCTGGACTACTGCAACTCACTTGATTGATCTTTCTCTTACCAAATTTTTTCCTTTTCAATCTGTTCAGAATTCAGCATCCAGGGTCATATTTCTGTCCAGCCGCAGTGCAATATAAATCTCTCTCACCAACAAAGCTTTCCACAGTCCTGCATCATCATATCTTACTTCCCTCATCTTTGTCTATCACCTTACATGTTCTATCACCCTCTCCCTTCTGCAACTGATGTAATACTAACATCCTCCATAACTCCAACCTCCTACTTCTGCCTTCAAGACTTCTTTCATGATATGCCAATTTTCTGGAGTGCATTACCCCAGACAATTCAATTAATTCCCAATCCCCACATTTTTAAGATGTTTTGAAACCACATCTCTGTACCCAGGCCTTTCATCACACTTTACTAATCTAATCTTACATTTTCCTTCTATCTAAAATCTTTAGCTGGAATCTTACAGACTAGACCAAACATCAATAGAATGTCAGAGCATCCAAATGAATAACACCAAAAGGAAACGCCAGCAGGGAAACAGAAAATAAAGCCGCACCAAAAAGGTGATAGGCAGACAGATGAAATTACCTGTAGGGTATGCCACACTAAACAATATCGCTAACGGGATCGCTAAAAAACGTCACTATTTAGCGATCCCGTTAGCGATATTGTTCAGTGCGGCAGCTTCCAGCAACGAGCTTCCTGCTGTGATCTCGCTCGTCGCTGGAATCGCTCCGGACCCTATTTCATCGCTGGCGCTCCGCTGGGTAAGTATCTAGTCGCTGTGTGGCACCTTTTCTTAGCGATTTAGCGGTACTTTTGTACGCTAAAGTCGTTAAGAAGATCGCTAACGGCGATTAGCGTCGTTAACTATATCGCTAAATGCGGCAGCATTTAGCGATATAGAAACAATCCGCTAGCGATCTCATTAGTATGCAACGCTAACGAGATCGCTAGCGGGATTGCTTAGTGTGGCAGTACTTAAGTTAAGCTAAGCCAACTGCAGACAGAAAAGCAAAACCCAAAAACCCAGATAAAAGGTTTGTATCGTGTGGCTCAGCATAAAGAGAAGCCAACCACGGAACACAAACTCAAGGGATCGAATCCTGGAGCATGACAATGATACAGCTATTTTGCTGATCTAGTAGGTGTCTCTTATAGTGCTACACTTGATTTTAATCCCAAATCGCTTATCAAATAGATTATAGGTTTACACAAAAATAAGGAGT
Source organism: Oophaga sylvatica (assembly GCA_033576555.1). Taxonomy (NCBI): domain Eukaryota; kingdom Metazoa; phylum Chordata; class Amphibia; order Anura; family Dendrobatidae; genus Oophaga; species Oophaga sylvatica. The sequence goes on along the minus strand of JARQOD010000004.1, from coordinate 457,708,055 downwards.
CCTGGGCCCATCAAGTAATGCAAAAATAATGTTATCTTCTTTTTAATGTTCTGGAAAAGTCTCACGTTCTACTAATTTATATTCTATAACATTGGATTTGGGGATACTATAAATAGTTAGTTAAATCCATCATGCTCATTAACGTAATGTCAATCCAACCTGCTGATATCGATGGGTTCGGCCGACAGGCTAATGCGTATGGGGGTGCCGTCTGAATGATTGTCGGGCTAGATGTGGATAAGGCATATTCAATTTTGGACTGCTAATAAGATTGTTCTCCCTGAGGTAAGCCACCGGTGGATGTATCAGTTGGCGGCATTCTCAGAAAGAATACAGGAGCGCTTGGCAGAATAAGTCAGCTGAGATGGATGGCGACTGACGGAGATTTTATTGTAACGTAAGGTTTGTCACAACTCATAACGATTTAGACAAAAAGGCATCACCACACCCCATATTGCCTGTGTTCCACTCAATCTCCATTATTTTTGGCAGAGCTGGGTGAAACTGGTCTGAAAACGCCAAAAGTTAAAAAATTTCCGCACTTCTCCGTGTTGCACAAAAAAATTGCAACTTTTCAAAGCATTTTACATAATTGCTTTGATGAATCAGGCCCAAAGACTCTAATAATCTGTGTGTTCACTCAGATCGTTTATTACAAATACCTGTGAAAGAGAACCACTTTGGTTTAAATCTAAAAAGTGTCCAATATTCATTACACTCCATCTTACATCTTTTATTTCTGATTTGTACCAAGTTATTGAAAATCAATAGATAAATCAGAGAATCAACAATTATAAAAAAGAAATGCTAATATCCATGTGAAAAACTCCTATCATTACGTGAATAGCATATGTCCATCTGGATGCACCCTGACATGCAATCACCTTTCAGACCTTCCACTCAAATTAATCGTACCCATCCCTAAAATTATTATCATTTATCCATTCAGTGCTTTAGTGGACATAAATTATGCTTTAATGTTGTTCATTCAAATATACATTGATAAGGGAAATGCTACTATGAGAGCATATTCTGCATTCTAAAAGAGTAAAAGTCCCCATGCACATTAGGGAAGGGTGGGCGAAACCACCAATTCTGACAGGACTGGTAAACTGAGGGTATTGGTCTGTGCATTGGCTATTTAGAGTGAAGAAACTGTAGACGTTGTGTTTAGCAGTCAAATGTTGAAGGTGTATGGGCACCAAAACATGGACGCTGGACATTTCTCTGAATGGAGGAAATAGCTGTTGGCTGTGGATGGGCATCATTAAAGGTGTGGACTCACAGAGACATGTATGGCATAGCCATTGGATATTCCAAAAGTATGTGTTAGATGTAGATCCAACTCCCAACTCTGCCACCTGCACTTTTCTTCCAATAGTTTTCTGATGCTGGATAAATCAGGTATACAGGGGACTCCAATGCTGGAGATAAAGAGGGACCTGCATCAATTAGACAGGTATGGCATTTACTATGCAAAAATGCAGACACTTACATGCTTTCGCTGCCATCAATCAGTCTATTAATGATTGTCTGAGGAGTGTTTTGCCATGCTGAATGCACTTAGGCACTCAAATCATCAAGATCTGCTGCTGGCAGCTCCCTTGGCAATTGCCAATCAATAACATCCAGATGTGCTCGATGGGAAACGCGTCCAGAAACGCTGCAGGCCATGGTAGCACGATTAAACTACAAAGGCTACTCACAGTGGTACGAGCAGCATGCAGCCCATTGTTGTCTTCTAAGGACTGCATTTTTGAAACTGGAGTTAGAGATATGGTCAGAAAAAATGGTGTCTTCAATACGAAGAAATACAGGCAGATACTTCCCATCATGCAATACATACTTGGTTCTCCAAGATGTTTAGAACAACCTCCCTGCTGAGTTCCTTCCGAAACTATGTGCAAGTGTACCTAGAGGAATCGATTGTATTTTGAATACTAAGCGTGATCATACCACAATTTATTTGATTTAGATTTCAAATTTTTTCATTCACTCTGCATTTTCTTCATTGATGAAGATAAACTATTAACACTTGAATTTTTGAAACTATTCTTACTTTGCAGTATTTTTTCCAGACCTGCCAAAAACATTTGAACAGTACTGTATGGTTTTATATATATATATATATATATATATATATATATATATAGGTTAATGCTCTCCAGTCAGAAATTAGGAGGTAACGCATTGTACTGCAGAAATATATACTGTCAAAATGTATCAGATTGATGCTTTGTCCGATTGTTTGTTTCCTGAACTAGCTATGGAAGATAAAGAAAGGTGGGACCAATGAAAGCAATGTTGGCTTTCTAAAGACCAGGTGAAAAGAAATGCTTCCAAGGTCAATTCTGTCACCAGGTGGTGTATTTAATTTAAAAGGAGCGTTAACCTTGTTTACACAAAATAACACCAATATGCAGAGAAAGCAGTAAATCTATTGTCGTTAAACAGCAGGAAGGCTGTTTTCTGCTGGCAGACTGCCCATAAGCAACATGAACTCATCTGGCAAAGACGAGGCATAGACAGGGAGGCCGAGGTCCGGGCCTAGTCATTCTGGCAGCCTGCGCACAGAATGTTTGTGGTATGCCCTCTCTACCCTCCAGTTGACTCTTTAAATTCTTGTCAAATATATTTAGAACAAGAGATGTCCACTTGAAAGGGAAACGTTTCTTAATCACTTAAATGCAGGAGTGTGGCAGTCTTCCAGGTCTTTAAGTTGTAAATGCAGAACTCTGTGTCTGGCTGCAAAGAACTTGCATTTGTGTATTTTTGCTGAAATGTGTGTCCTGGTTTTAAACTCTTGAATTAATACCAACTGGAGGAAGTGATGTCTTACCGATTTTTTTTCTCTATGATTAGGCTAGAAAATAAATCACGACTCAAAGTTGTCACTTGTCAGAAAAAGCAAACAAGTTGAAGTGAAGTAATTGAGGCAGCCTTTACTGCTCTCTCGGTGGAAGGTCACCTGTGTGAGTTTATCTGCTCTCATTTAAAGCGATAGTCCCACTTGCACAAAGAAAATATTTTGTAACAGCTTTCTAACATAATTGCTTTCCTTAAGCAAATGTGTCATGTTTAATATGGGAAGGTAATTGTGCCGTCTGTAAAAATAAATAATATAACTCTTAAATCTGCTGACACATGACAATCACATATTTCCTTTTGCTTTCAATACTCAGTATAAGATTTCAGTTTCACAGTTTCGTCTGTTATAATTTTAATTTTGTTTTACCTACTGAATTGCTCATTAGACTCTCTCCTGCTTTAAGTATCAGGGCTCCAGCGCACAGCTGTACTGCTGCTTTCATTTGTACAAGTCTAAAGGGTATGCCACACTAAACAATATCGCTAACGGGATCGCTAAAAACGTCACTATTTAGCGATCCCTTTAGCGATGTTGTTCAGTGCGGCAGCTTCCAGCGACGAGCTTCCTGCTGTGATCTCGCTCGTCGCTGGAATCGTTCCGGACCCTATTTTCTCGTCGGCGCTCCGCTGGGTAAGTATATATCGCTGTGTGGCACCTTTTCTTAGCGATTTAGCGGTACTTTTGTACCGCTAAAGTCGTTAAGAAGATCGCTAACGGCGATAGCGTCGTTAACTATATCGCTAAATGCGGCAGCATTTAGCGATATAGAAACAATCCCGCTAGCGATCTCATTAGTATGCAACGCTAACGAGATCGCTAGCGGGATAGCTCAGTGTGGCAGTACCTTTAAGGTACTGCCACACTAAACAATCCCGCTAGCGATCACGATAACGACGCATACTAATGCGATCGCTAGCAGGATTGTTTCTATATCGCTAAGTGCGGCCACATTTAGCGATATAGTTAACGACGCTATCGCCGTTAGCGATCTTCTTAACGACTTTAGCGGTACAAAAGTACCGCTAAATCGCTAAGAAAAGGTGCCACACTAGCGATATATACTTACCCAGCGGGAGCGCCGACGAGAAAATAGGGTCCGGAACGATTCCAGCGACGAGCGAGATCACAGCAGGAAGCTCGTCGCTGGCAGATGCCGCACTGAACAACATCGCTAACGGGATCGCTAAATAGTGACGTTTTTTAGCGATCCCGTTAGCGATATTGTTCAGTGTGGCATACCCTTTACAAACATTGTGGTAAGCTCCACACTGTATATATATGTATATACAGCTCTGGCAAAAATTAAGAGACCACTGCAAAATTTTCAGTTGTTCTGATTTTTCTCTTTATAGATATATTTTTGAGTAAAATGTAAATTGCTCTTTTAGTCTATAAACTAATGACTTGTCTCCAAATTTCCAAGCAATAAATATTGTATTTTCAGATAATGAGAAATGGTCAAAATAACAAAAAATGTAGTGCTTGCATACCTCAAATAATGCTAAGAAACAAGTTCATAATCATTTAGAAACAGCAATACTAATGTTCTAACTCAGGAAGAGTTCAGAAATCAATATTTTGTGGAATAACCATGATTTTTAATCACAGCTTTAGGCGTCTTGGCATGTTTTCCACCAGTCTTTCACACTGCTTTTGGGTGACCTTATGCCAATCCTGCTACAAAAATTTAAGCAGTTCTTCTTTGTTTGATGGCTTATGACTATCCATCTTCCTCTTGATTACATTCCAGAGGTTTTCAATGGGGTTCAGGTCTGGAGATTGGGCTGGCCATGACAGGGATTTGATGTGGTGGTCCTTCATCCACACATTGATTGACTTAGCTGTGTGGCATGGCACATTGTCCTGCTGGAAAAACCAGTCCTCAGAGTTGGGGAACATTGCCTGAGCAGAAAGAATCAACTGTTGTTCCAGGATAACCTTGTATGCGGCTTGATTCATACATCCTTCGCAAAGATTAACCTGCCCAATTCCAGCCTTGCTGAAGCATCCCCAGATCATCACCAATCCTCCACCAAATTTCACAGTGGGTGCAAGACACTGTGGCTTGTACGCTTCTCCTGGTCTCCGTCTAACCATTAGATGACCAGGTGCTGGGCAAAGCTGAAAATTAGACTCATCGGAGAAGATTACCCTACTCCAGTCCTCTATGGTCCAATCCTTATGGTCTTTGGCAAACTTCAGCCTGGCTCTCCTTTGCTTCTCATTGATGAAAGGCTTTTTTCTAGCTTTACATGACTTGAGCCCTGCCTGCAGGAGCCTATTAAGAACTGTTCTTGCCATGCACTTCACCCCAGCTGCCATTTGCCATTCCTTTTGTAGGTCACTTGATGTCATCCTGTGGTTGCTTAGTGAAATTTGAAGAAGATGACGGTCATCCCAGTCAGTGGAGAGTCGTTTTTGCCAGTCTGTAGCTTTGTTGTCCCCAATATCTGTTGCTTGACCTTGTTGTAATGGACTGTCATCTTAGAAATTTTAAGGATGGAGGCAACATGACGCTCACTGTATCCCTTTGCTAGTAAAGCCAGAATTTAGCCCTTCTTTTCCTCACTCAAGACTTTTCGTTTCAGCTCCTTTGGCATGGTTAAAAGTTATTTTTCCATTCCTATTACTTTTGGGATATTACTAGCACTTTTTTTGCCATCCAGCTTGTCCTATTGCAAGAGGATTGTGAACACCACAGCAGTGTTTTTTATACTTTCCTTCATTAAATAATATTTGGTTCAGGTGATCACCTAATCAGAAGCACATTAAGTAGAATGAGGTGTACTCTGATTGGAAATCAACTGACACTGGAATTGAATGGCTGTCAGACATGTAGAGAAGTTGATTTTTATAAAACTGTGCAGTGGACTCTTAATTTGATGTATTTATTATATAACAAATAAACACAAAGAAGTAAACAGTATATTTCATTTCATGAATAAAAAAAATGGCAACTCATCCATTACTCCAGATGAAGCATATATGTGAAATACGCATCAGGTTGGAGTGGCTGCCTGATCACTTGAGCACTTTGGTAATGTATGAATTGTGACTTTTTTCATGAAAAAGGCTAGATACTATTCACCTTATTGCATACAAGATTTATTGCATGCTAGCTCTATTGCTTGTAATGAATAATCTATCACGCCTTCTGTATACTGGTCATTTTGGTTGATTGTATACTGGTCACTTTAGCTGATGCAGTGTTCTGAACTAACTAGAAGTCATTTATTGTTTGCTCTGATCAGGCTGCCTACCATTCTTTATTTTCTATATAGTGTTTTTTTTTACTTTAAATGTAATTATAAAAGTTAGTTTGATATTTTATTTCGAGATGATCAAACCTTTTGAAATTCAATTTTGCTGGCTTTGGCGAATTTTTCACAAAAATGTTATTTAGGATAAATAAGTTTTCCCCGAATTGCAGGTAGTCCATCTGTCATGAAAAGCCATGACTCACAATCTGAGGACTCCTGATTGGTGGTACTATACCATGTGATGTGATAGCAGGAAGTTATTTTGGGGAAACCATCACAGTCTGGATTGCATGCAATCTACTACAATATGAAAAATGTTTGTTTTATTTTGATTATTTCTTTTGCGGTTTGTGCAAATCGAATCAATTATTGTTCGAATTTGCAGGGATTTCAGGAATTTTGTCTCAAATTAAATTTGCATCAAATTGATTTGATCTTCTCTAATTTTATTAGTATTTTTCCTGCACTAGTTCTATACTGGTATTTGCTGTTCTTTTTTATGGTGCTGTAGTGGACATTACACTTACGGAAGGTTTTTTCATTAGCTGTTGGATATGTTGAAGCAGGAGGTAAGTAGGATGCTACTTTGCCCCTATTGTCTTTAATCAAAGTCTGCTCACATGTTATGGCCAAGCCATCTAACAATATCTTCTTAAAATAATATTTTTGAAAGCAATGCCACTAAAAGAGCAATTTCATAACAACCTTGCAAGGATGAAAAACATTTACAATCCCTCTACTGTTTTAATGGTACAGAGCCAAAGTATGTTAGTCTCATCTTCTGGCCTGTGTCCTGACTATGGTGTCCCAGTTTTCAGCACGTCTGGGAGATATCATATGCTGAATGAATGCTTCTAAGGCAGTAAATCTCCATAATGCATCTTGTATATGGTAGACCTCCTTGTAGAACCTGTATCTTAGCTCAGTCTCTTTCATGCCTTTATATACTACTAGCATATTCTCTCTATATGTATTTATTTTGAACTATGGAAGAAATGCAAAGATCTCAGAGAAAACCAAAGCACTGATAGAACATGCAACGTTCATCTCGTAAGATTCAAACCCAAGAAGTTTTTATATAGTCTTTATTTTTATATAGCGCTAACATATTCCGCAGCGCTTTACAGTTTGCACACATTATGGTCGCTGTCCCCGATGGGGCTCACAATCTAGATTCCCTATCAGTATGTTTTTTGGAGTGTGGGAGGAAACCGGAGTGCCGGAGGAAACCCACGCAAACACGGGGAGAACATCAAACTCCTTGCAGATGTTGTCCTTGGTGGGATTCAAACCCAGGACTCCAGCGCTGCAAGGCTGCAGTGCTATCCACTGAGCCAAGTTTAATTTTCACATAATAGAAACTCCATATCAGTGACTTATTATGTTTGTGGACTATTGTGACTCAAGATTTGATGTTTTTCCATGATGATCCCATCTGAGTTTTTTTCTTTTTTATAAAGCTGTAGTGCATGTAATATTCCATGCATGATTACATATATTTACACTGCACCATTGACTGTGCTAGAATCCGATGAGCCAACTGATCATGTAGAATAAAAACTGCTCTATTTAGCCAATTGCCAATTGAAGCCAAAATAAGTATTTGTCTCCACTCTAAAGTCGGGAAGGCGTGATAGATTAATCATTCCAAGCAATAGAGCTAGCAAGCAATAAAATTCTAAATTGTTGTACCACTGTTGAGGTTGCCTGGAAAGGCTATCAATGGTCAGAGTTTAAATGACCATTCAAAGCTTAATGTACTTGATATGTTCAACTCCCCAGCAGGATATAGCTGTAAGTAAATTACCAATTCATTAAGGATTGTTGATTAAGTAAGTGCTTTGACCAGAGGACATAATAGATAAATTATTATAATGTAAACTGACTGCATTTGGTTTTAGCAAACTGTGATAAGGAGAAACGGGAGCAAAGCAGCCTAACAGGGTAATAATGTGACAATTTGTTTTCCAGGGAATAGCTTGTTCTGTCTCATTAATTAATTTACATTCGTTTTAACCCTTCTCCGCCGCAAAGATACCAATTACATACCCTGCACAAGTGGTGCCTAGCAGTCTTTTACATCGCATGGGATGAAAATTCTCAAGACTGAGAAAAGTGTTTGTTTTTTTTTTGTTAACAAATGAAATTAAAATGTGAAACCGAAAGATGGTAATGAGGGAGAACTTATAGAATAAGACTTCTATGTATCTATAATTAACTCATAAATGTACTATTTAAATGGTTCTGACTAATAATATGTGAATTGAGTAAGTGCAAATTGAATTGACTGAAATTTTACAAAAAATTCTTACTCACTCATGAGTCTAATTTTATGCAATTCGATGCTGGAAAATTCACTAAATTGGCATCTGACAGCCATTTTGTTAAGTTGTAAAAGGTGTAGAAGAGGTTGAAAAAATGTTATCTTCACTACTCAGTTCTCCCTATACCGGTTCTGCTGCTGTTGGTTCTATGATTTTTCTTTTTTGTTTTTTCTCTACTTTCTTCTATCTTCTATCTTTGGTTCCAAGCCTTTGCCACCTCTGGCCAAGTCTTCCATTCACCAAGCTCCATGTGTCCACGTACGGCAGACACATGGCAATGACTTGCATCATGACCCACATTACATCATGCTGACCTAGTTTACCGAAAACATGACAGGGAGCAGTTGAAGGTAGAGATGAGTGAATTTGTTCGGATTCGGTTCCGAATATGATCGGAATCGAATATTGTTTTTGCAATATTCGTCGAACACAGCCGAACTCATTAGAGTCAATGGGAGTAGAAATTGATGAATATGTTCAGAACCGATCATAAGACAAACATTCATCCCGAACAGTGTTCAAATATGCCTGAATATGTCAAAATCAGACTCGGGGACAAATTCAGAACAAATTCGCTCATCTCTAGTTGAAGGTCCAAAACCAAGATAGAAAATAGAATACAGAAGATGGGAGATCTTATAGACAATCATTGAATTAGTGAAGCTGGACAGATATGGGGAGAGTGGAGTAGAGGTGATTACACAATTTTTTATTACCCCTTCCAACAGATTCAATTTGCATTGAATTTATTTGACGCAAGACAAATTTACCAACTGAATTGAGCTAATCTGTTGTGAATGGGTTTGAGATGAGTTCTGAGCAGAGGCTCCCTCTGGTGGTTACAAGCGGTGCTAGTCTGTCCAGTGAAGATTGTGAGGACTGGGAATCAGGTGTTACTGACTGGTCTTATATAAGGGAGTCACCTTCCCATCAGGGTTGCCGGTGATCAATTGTTCTGGTCTGAATCCTTTATTCCAGTTTCCCTTGTAGCCTGCTGTGTCGTGTCTGCATCTCCTGCTAACAGATAAGACATTTTCTTCTTTTGTGTTTGTGCTTTATTTTTGCATTTTGTCCTGCACTTCTGTGGGGCCTTCAGGGTCCCCTCCGGGGGCTTCTGCCCTCTCAGTTTTGTTCAGCCACTGATGTTTGTACTTTTGCTTTTTCCAGTTTTTTCAGTGGCTGCTGTTTTGATTTTGTTACACCAGAGAACTAATTTAGGTGGAAGAGGTCGTGTGATCTCAGGTGTTTTTGAAATTAGTAGAGTTGGTGCCTTTCAGGGTTTTCTGGGATTGCAGTAAGTACCCTTCCTATCCTTTTCTATTTAGTTAGTTTGGGCCCCAGCGTTTGCTCATACTGTTTTCTTTCTGTGTCAGTGTTTCGTCTTGTCTAACCGCCATTACATGTTTGGGGCTTTCTATTTCTTTGGGGTTCTGCTCCGGGGCAGATAGCTTTCCTATTTCTATCTTTAGGTGTAGTTAGTTTCTCAGGCTGTGACGAGGCGTCTAGGACCAACGTAGGAACGCTCCACGGCTGCCTCTAGTTGTGGTGGTTAGTCAGGGTACTGCAATCTCATGATTCCAACTGCTCTGGTGTATTGCCTTTTTTTACCTGCACTCCTCAGCTACCGAAACATAACAGTATCACCGGCCTAAAAATTGAAAATTGTATGGTACTCACAGAAGGGAAAAAATATTGTGAAAGAAAAAAGGTTGTCAGAGTGTCAGAAATATTTTTTTTGTTTGTTGCATTTTTTTTTTTCCCTCTGTATCTCTGGGTGCTGGGGAGGATCTTTTCTCTCAATGGAGTTTGCACAGTTGTCTGGCCGTGTGGATCAGCTTGCCACTGAGGTTCGGAGTATTGCTATCTATCTTGCTGGGTTGCCTGTTGTGGAACCTAGGATTCCCATGCCAGATTTGTTTTTAGGGGATCGAGCTAAGTTTCAGAACTTCAAAAATAATTGTAAATTGTTTTTTGCCTTAAAATCTAAGTCCTCAGGGAACGCAGCGCAGCAGGTTCAAATTGTCATCTCTCTCCTGCGCGGCGATCCTCAGGATTGGGCTTTTTCCCTGATACCTGGGGATCCTGTTTTGAGTAATGTTGATGCATTTTTTCAGGCCTTGGGGTTAATGTACGATGAGCCTAATGTCACTGATCAAGCTGAAAAAGCCTTGTTGGCATTAAATCAGGGGCTTGATGACGCTGAGTTATACTGTCAGAGATTCCGTAGGTGGGCAGTCCTGACCAAATGGAATGACGACGCTTTGGCGGCCCTTTTCGAAAGGGTCTGTCAGATAATGTAAAGGATGTTATGGTGGGATTCCCTGTCCCCTTTGGTCTCAATGATTCTATGTCATTAGCGATTCAAATTGACAGACGTTTGCGTGAGCGGAGAAGTATGCGTGGAATGGTGTTGCCTTGTGAACCAGCTTCTGAACCCATGCAGTGTGATAGAGTGGTGTCTGGGGCACAGCGTCATGAGTTTCGAAAGCGCAATGGGTTATGTTTCTACTGTGGTGATGCCTCTCATGCTATTTCAGTCTGCCCTAAGCGGAGGAAGACGTTTTGCACGCTCAGTTGTCTTGGGTAGTGTTCAGACTAAGTTTTTATTAACTGTCACTCTGATATGCTCTCTGTCCTCATTTTCTGCTCAGGCTTTCGTTGATTCTGGAGCAGCTATTAATCTGATGGATTATGATTTTGCTAAACATTGTGGATTTCCCTTGATACCCCTACAGAAGTCTATTCCCCTACTGGGGATCGATTCTACCCCTTTGGCTGAGAATAAACCCCAGTTTTCTACTCAGGTGATAATGAGGGTTGAACCTGATCACCAGGAGTGCTGCAAATTTTTGGTTCTGTATAATCTGCATGACATTATCGTGCTGGGTTTTCCTTGGTTACAGTCTCATAATCCTGTTTTGGATTGGAAATCTGTGTCTGTAACCAGTTGGGGCTGCCAATGTGTTAATACTAACACTCCTGTTTTTTCTGCCTCCCCCAGGCTCAGGATGTTCCTGACTTTTTGATTGATTTTTCTGATGTGTTTAGCGAAAGTAAATCTGCATCCTTGCCTCCCCATAGGAGCTATGACTGCGCTATTGAATTAGTGCCGGGTAGTAAATTCCCTAAAGGTCGCCTTTTTAACTTGTCTGTACCTGAACATGAGCTATGCGGTCTTATATCAAGGAATCATGGAGAAGGGTCATATCAGACCATCTCTTCACCCTTAGGTGCCGGTTTTTTCTTTGTGGCCAAAAAGGATGGTTATTTAAGGCCGTGTATTGATTATCGTCTCTTGAACAATATTACTGTGAAATATCAATACCCGTTACCCTTGATTTCTGACCTGTTTTCCAGGGTGAAAAACGCTACTTGGTTTACCAAGCTTGACCTCAGGGGGGCGTATAACCTTATTCGCATTAAGCACGGGGATGAATGGAAGACGGCATTCAATACCCCTGAAGGGCATTTTGAGTACCTGGTGATGCCCTTTGGGCTCACTAATGCTCCTTCCGTCTTCCAGTCCTTCATGAATGACATTTTCAGGGATTTTGTGGACAAATTTCTGATTGTTTATTTGGATGATATCTTGATTTTTTCTAATGACTGGGACTCTCATGTGAAACATGTTCGAACTGTATTCCAGATTTTGAGAGAGAATGCTCTGTATGTGAAGGGATCAAAGTGTCTTTTTGGCGTACAGAGGATCTCATTTCTGGGATTCATTTTGTCCCCATCTGTTATTGAAATGGACCCGGTCAAGGTTCAGGCCATCTGTGATTGGGTCCAACCTACTTCATTAAAGGCTCTTCAGAGATTTTTGGGTTTTGCCAATTTTTATCGTAAATTTATTGGTAATTTCTCGGTTATTGTTAAACCATTAACTGATTTGACCAGAAAGGGTTCTGATGTGGTGAATTGGCCTCCTAGGCAGTCTCTGCATTTCAGGAACTTAAGCAGAGATTCACTTCTGCTCCTGTTCTAGGCAGCCTGATGTTTCTCTGCCATTTCAGGTGGAGGTTGATGCCTCTGAAATTGGGGCAGGTGCCGTTTTGTCCCAAAAAGATCCAGAGACCTCTAAAAGTAACCCTTGTGCCTTTTTCTCTCGAAAATTTTCTCCTACTGAACGTAATTATGACGTGGGTAATCGGGAGTTATTGGCCATGAAGTGGGCTTTTGAAGAGTGGAGACATTGGCTGGAGGGAGCCAAACATCAGGTGGTGGTCCTTACGGACCATAAGAATCTGGTCTATCTGGAATCTGCCAAGCGACTCAATCCTAGACAGGCCAGGTGGGCCTTGTTTTTCACACGTTTTAATTTTGTGGTTTCCTTTCTTCCTGGCACTAAGAATGTTAAGGCGGATGCCCTCTCGAGGAGTTTCCTTGCGGACTCTCCTGAGTTATCTGATCCTTCTGTTATTTTGAAAGAGGGTGTAGTTCTTTCCGCCATCTCGCCCAATTTGAGACTTGCTCTGGAGGGGTGTCAGGAGGATAGGCCCGAGTGCTGCCCTGTTGGAAAATTGTTTGTCCCGGACAGTGGAAAAAGAGTGTGATGTCTGAGATTCATTGTTCCGCGTTGGCTGGGCATCCCGGAATTTTTGGTACCAGAGACTTGGTTAGTCGGTCCTTTTGGTGGCCTACCTTGTCTCGTGATGTCAGGGAATTTGTGCAGTCCTGCGGGACTTGCTCTCGCTCCAAGCCTTGCTCTCGCTCTAGTGGTTTGTTGATGCCATTGCCTGTGCCCAAGAGACCATGGACCCATATCTCTATGGATTTCATTTCCGACCTTCCTGTTTCTCAGAGAATGACCACCATTGGTATTTGGATGGTTTTCAAGATGATACATCTTGTGCCATTACCTAAGTTGCCTTCCTCCTCTGAATTGGTGCCGTTGTTCCTTCAGCACGTGGTTCGTTTACACGGCATTCCTGAGAACATTGTGTCTGACAGAGGAGTCCAGTTTGTTTCCAGATTTTGGAGGACTTTTTGTTCTAAACTGGGTGTTCAATTGTCTTTCTCCTCGGCATTTCATCCTCAGACCAATGGTCAAACTGAGAGAACAAACCAGACATTGGAGACTTATCTAAGATGCTTTGTGTCTGCTGATCAGGATGACTGGGTCTCTTTTTTGCCTTTGGCTGAGTTTGCTCTTAATAATAGGGCTAGCTCTGCTACTTTGATGTCTCCGTTTTTCTGTAATTCTGGGTTTCACCCTCGATTTTCTTCAGGACAGACGGAGGCTTCTGTCTGTCCAGGTGTTGACTCTGTTGTGGAGCGTATGCAACTGATTTGGGACCAGGTAGTGGAGAGGTTCTCCCTCTCTCAGGAGAGGCCCAGCGGTTTGCTAACCGGCATAGGACTGATGGTCCTCGGTTTAAAGTGGGGGACTTGGTCTGGTTGTCCTCAAAGAATATTCCTATGAGAGTAGCATCTCCTAAATTTAAGCCTAGGTTCATTGGACCTTATAAGATCATGGAGATTATTAATCCTGTTTCTTTTCGTTTGCTTCTTCCAGGGACATTTAAGATCCATAACGTGTTCCACAAGTCCTTGTTGAAGAGGTTTGTTGAGCCAGTGGTTCCTGCTGCTGTGCCTCCTGACCCTGTTTTGGTTGAGGGCAATCTGGAGTATGTGGTTGAGAAAATATTAGATTCTCGTTTTTCTAGACGGAAACTCCAGTATTTGGTTAAATGGAGAGGTTATGGTCAGGAAGACAATTCTTGGGTGTTTGCTTCGGACATCCATGCTAGGAGACTTATCCGTGCGTATCATAGAACTCATCCTGACCGACCTGGTTGCTCAAATGAGGGTTCGGTGACCCCTCCTCAAGGGGGGGTACTGTTGTGAATGGGTTTGAGATGAGTTCTGAGCAGAGGCTCCCTCTGGTGGTTACAAGCGGTGCTAGTCTGTCCAGTGAAGATTGTGAGGACTGGGAATCCGGTGTTACTGACTGTCTTATATAAGGGAGTCACCTTCCCATCAGGTTTGCCGGTGATCAATTGTTCTGGTCTGAATCCTTTATTCCAGTTTCCCTTGTAGCCTGCTGTGTCGTGTCTGCATCTCCTGCTAACATATAAGACATTTTCTTCTTTTGTGTTTGTGCTTTATTTTTGCATTTTGTCCTGCACTTCTGTGGGGGCCTTCAGGGTCCCCTCCGGGGGCTTCTGCCCTCTCAGTTTTGTTCAGCCACTGATGTTTGTACTTTTGCTTTTTCCAGTTTTTTCAGTGGCTGCTGTTTTGATTTTGTTACACCAGAGAACTAATTTAGGTGGAAGAGGTCGTGTGATCTCAGGTGTTTTTGAAATTAGTAGAGTTGGTGCCTTTCAGGGTTTTCTGGGATTGCAGTAAGTACCCTTCCTATCCTTTTCTATTTAGTTAGTTTGGGCCCCAGCGTTTGCTCATACTGTTTTCTTTCTGTGTCAGTGTTTCGTCTTGTCTAACCGCCATTACATGTTTGGGGGCTTTCTATTATCTTTGGGGTTCTGCTCCGGGGCAGATAGCTTTCCTATTTCTATCTTTAGGTGTAGTTAGTTTCTCAGGCTGTGACGAGGCGTCTAGGACCAACGTAGGAACGCTCCACGGCTGCCTCTAGTTGTGGTGGTTAGTCAGGGTACTGCAATCTCATAGATTCCAACTGCTCTGGTGTATTGCCTTTTTTACCTGCACTCCTCAGCTACCGAAACATAACACTAATCTGCCTGAATAAAAATTCAAGAGATTTGCTTAACTCTAGTTCTTACAATTTCTATAATCCCAAAATGTATTGTTTAATATTAGGACATTAATATGAATGCAGTCCAGTCACTTTCACTGGTTATCGGGCCATATAAATAATGTATCTCCTGATTTTTTTATGTGTGGGTCTTTGTGAATCTTCAAAGTTCACAATTCCTCCTGAGTACATGTGCTTATTGTTGATCATGCTCTTGTTGTATTGTCTTTGAAAATTCCTTGCTGCTTTGCAACATTAAATGGTTTTCCCACTAAATACATTTAACCCATATATGATAGGTGCAATATTGTGTGTTATTTTCTTTCTAATGGCAAAAGTAGTGTAAAGCTTTATACACATGGTATAGCTATGTGCAGAAGGTTGTACAGTGACACATAAAGCCCTCTGAAGTTATTTAGCATGAAAACCATGGTGATGCTATGTACCATCAAACGGTTCTCTGTTGAATGTCGCATGTCTTTTAGGGGAGGCTATCGCCGCAGTTTGACATGTTGAAACATTTTTTCTTACAATTTGGCAGAAAAAAATCCCCATATGAATGTGAATGAAATTGGAATATGAAGGAAGAGTAGAGGCCCCGTGTACCTCCATGATTTTCTTATATTAACACCGTAAAATATGGTGCTTTAATAAGGCCATGTGCATAAGCAAACAATACATCAAAAACTAACGGTGCCGATATATTTCACACAACTATTCCTTTCAACATGTTGACACATAGTCACACTTGGTTTGATCGAGCATGCAATTTGTGTTCTTGATGGGGAAAGAGGAGTAAGCAGCTGCTAGACTTCTCTGTCGACTATTTATTGTCACTGAGAACTAAACATTCCGAATCCTTCTTTCCCCTCATACACGTTATATAGGCAGGACCCACCACAGCCACTAAATAGGATGTAAAAACTACCTGTGCATTTCGGTTACGATGTAACAGAGACTGTTCTAATTTGGATGCCCTTTTTTTCTTTTAGAAATGCCCAAGGATTAGTGTTGAGCGATACTGCTCGATATCTAAAAATATCGTATCGAAATGGTATCGCCGATATCACTAAATATCGTCGATATCCGATTCTGATACCGGAAGTCCCATTTAAGTCTATGGGAACAAAATATCGCAACAAAAAAAAACCTTTCTTTCGTTTTAAACACAAAATATACACACATAGAATACATATATACGTATATACATGTCATTGTGACATATATATATACATATATTTATAGTTTATACACTTCTACATAGTAAAATAGACTCTGATTCAATTGCTGGGTAAAGCCGTGACATACCCCATAGAAGTCGACGGGCTCGGTGCCGAGTACCCCAAAAACCTCTGGGTCTGTGCGACTCAACTTGGGCGTCACGAACAGGATTCTGTAGCTCGCTATAAGCGAGTCCTGTGTGCCTGAATTGAACTGGTTTTGTGCTTGAGAATTGCTAAAATCATCAGAGAATGTATTTGCCATTTTTCCGCCATATCTGCGTCACGACGAGGCACTGGTGAAGAAGAAGGGCGTGCTCTTCATGGGTGTACACTCACTCAGTGACGCGAAAACGATGGCTCTAAATGGTACTGCAATGTAAGATCGTGCCCCACAGCTCTTCAGTTCCGCCTCCTCATCCTCCTCAGTGGGCGGAAACTAACACGAAGGTCCCGCCTCCCTACAAAAGAGGGGCCCTCTCCAGATGCTAATGACACATGTGACTTGGCAGAGATGGCTAATGGACACGAGCAGAAGTGTGAAGGGATGGAGCAGTCAGAGCTCTCCCCCACGGAAGCGACCCGATCGCCACGGAACCACCGTTGGGCACCCGGCCTGGAAACCCTCCTATGCTGCAAGAAGCGAGGATACCCTAAGAGGCCTGGCCCGGCACCGGGAGGAGGTCGCCAGGATGGAAGCGAGCTGGCGTGCCCTAAAAATAAACTTGGAGCGGCGCCAATCCCTCTTACCTGAAGTGTCTGTACCGGAAGGTGAGGCACCCGTTCTAGTAGAGGAGCCCTTGCAATGTGATCCGGTTGACGTTGTCGCAGTGGAGGCACCCGTTCGTGCAAAAAACGCTGCACCGGCAGCACCCCAGATCCCGCTGTCTGCCCCCGTCGCTGAGACAGAAGAAGCGACACACCGTCCTCATGGAGGAGGCCGCGCAGGCACCAGAGCACTACCTGCCTGTACCAGAGCCCCGACTGTCATCTGTTCCAGAGCCGGCTGCTTCCTCCGCAGGTGAGCGCCGCCAGGACTGGGGGGCGCCAGGAGAGCTGCCGCAAACCGGACACTGTAAGCTGGCATTTGATGGTGGAGACATGGAGCAGCTGGTGGAGGAGAATTACAACCAGCGTCAGGAGGAAGAGTGGAGACGTTGGGAGCGGGAAGCAGAGCGACAAAGGGAGCAGCGAGAATCCCAAAAACTTCGCCAACGTCAGCTGGAGAAGGACCGGACAGATAATGACCGGATGAGAAAGGATAAAGGAACCCTGAGGGAGCCGCGGCGTAAGGGTGCAGTACGGAGCTTTAAATTGAAAGGTGGTTGGGGCTTCATCCAGGAGCCTGACTTTATTTAGAAGTCTTTGTGACCCGGCGGGACGTGGAGACTCACCTCCCAGAAGGACACCCGGGGAGGGACCTGTTGCCAGGAGACTTGGTGACTTACACCCGACACTGGGGTTACAATGGATGGTACGCCCTAAATGTTACCAGGTGCGACCCTACTCCCCAGAGTGTCAGGAACCTGTGAGACCCTCGGAGCCTTCAGCCTCCCACATCCAGGCCTCTGCAAAAGTGCCCACCCCACGCCGTAAATCTCCCAAGCCTCCCTCAGTGGTCTCCTCAGCAGCCCCAGCTATGGACATGATAAGTATAGCTGGCCTGTACCCGGCGCCTGTTAGGCCCCCTGGGGTTCGTTCAGTCCGGGACATAGGGTTCCAGACCCGGAGGGAGATGAAAGAGGTGGCCACACAGACCCAGATAGCGGGTCACGACTTGACTGTACAGGCCACACGACGTCATCAGGTCCTGGTGGTCCTTGGTGCCTCGGATGTTTGGCAAGCATCAGAAGAGTACCAGGTGGTACCTGGAACACCCCTGCCAAAGAATTATAAATAACCCGGACAGGGTCCCTGTATGTAAATAGTTAAATTGTTTATGTACCGGACGGGTGAATGTTCATAAAAAAGTTTTTTAATTTAATAAAAAAAAACAAAACACAGTTTTCATTACTTTTATTACAGTCTCATCCTGCGACGCCATCGATCTCCTGTAAAAAAATGAAAAAAAAAAAAATATATACCACCTGACCGACGCAGTCCATAGTAACGACTGTCCCACGCCGATCCAGCTCTGCTACATCAGAATGAAGCACAGCTGATTACCTGCTTCCCCGGCGGTGACGTCATCGGACTGACTGCTTTACGGCCGGGATTACCAGCAGTCACTGCAGTTATCGCGAAAAAACTGCATGTGACCAGCCAGGGAGAAGATAATGGCGGCCATCAAGCAGTCCAGGACGTGACCGCCGGAGATCTTCTGCCAGGTAAGTGCCGCTGACTCCTGACAGACCCGACCGACGGACACTCACAGTGACAGTGACAAATCCGATTCCGGTATTCGATAAGACGAAAATATCGAAACGAATTATCGAAAGGCCGATACAGCTAATATCGGCCGATACCCGATATTTGCAGTATCGTATCGCTCAACACTACCAAGGATATCTCACCAGAGACTTGCGAAACCTAGGGTTATGCCTCAATAACTCTTCCATGCAGTGCCTACATGGGGATGCACAGTGTTATACATCGTAGTTGCCATGTGGTAAGGAATTATGACTTTATTTTGTGGTATTATGTATTTGTTTCATCAATTAGTCATACAATGCTGTTTTTATTCTTTAGCGATCATGATGTAGTTCAGTATCTTGTAAATATCAGCTCCGCTCCAGATGATAATGAACAAGTATTTGCTTCATAGCCATGTAGCCAACTTGCCATGTACATGACTTTAGTGTATGACTAATGGCCTCAGTGCAATATGAACGCTCAGAATATAACAATAAGCGCCTTGTCTTTGGATTATATCTGCAGATTTATTAGCGGGTGGCCCGAGGTGCATGTAAGGGTAGCTAACAAGTTTCACACCACATTAAAAGAACATTTCAAATCCATTTATGATCCTGTACACTGTCAGGATATTGTGTTGCATGATGTAAAAGTTCTTTGTTCTGACTTGGACAGAAACAATGTTTTGTACAGAGTACAAATCACTGGGCGAGGACTTATGTGGTTTGTAATTGTAGTGTATGGCCATGTAACACAAACACTGCAGCTGAAAAAGAGCAGTTACCACAGAGAAAGGATCCAGAGGATGGTCCATTCTGTCAGGGGCCGCTCCCCAGATGATGTATGTCATCAATGTCCACAACTGTTTTAGCGGTACAATGGGCTCCTATTCCATTCCCATAGAGTTGTCATCTGAAGGTCCACCCACATGCTGGCCATAATTTGCAGTCAGATGGCAGCTGGAGTATAGTGCTGGGGCCATTCCTCCAATTGGTCATTATTGTTGGAATCCCTAGCTTGAGTTATTAGCGATATGAAAGGAAACATATTTGCTCTATGCAGCTGGCTGAACTGTATTGCTTTTTCAATGATAGATCTATCTAATGGAAGTCAGGAACTATTTCTGAGCCAGAGCACTGACAGAAACATTACAGGTTCAAATATTCTTACAATTAGAGTATGTAGTAGAGATGAGTAGTGTTGAACAAGCATGGAAATGCTTATGTGCTCGGTACTCGAATCGTGCACTTCAGATGCTCAGTTGAGTAGCCAGCATAATGGGAGTGAATGGCAAACTCAAGCATTTTTCAGGAGCTCTCCCTTTCTCCAAATGAGATTTATATGGGGACCTGAGAACTTGAGCACTACGCGACACTTGGTACTTCTCAATACTCGATTGAGCACCCCGATTGAGTATGGAGCAGTGTCCATCACTAGAGATGAGAAAATTTGTGTAGAATTTTTGACATTTGCAAGTCTTGGGGAATTTAAACAATTAGCAATTTGATTAGTACAAATTGCCAATAAAGTGCCCACCACCATTTTATACATTGCAGAATAGAAGGATCACATGACTCTAGGCATAACCTACTAAGTTTATCCATAATGTCTTTCAGCTATCACATGGTAAAATGCTAAAAGTCCCCTTTTCAAATGGACAGACACATCTGAATACTTAAAAAAGGGAATTTTTGGCCTCAAAACGCATTGTATTTTGAGACTGTACATTTGCATCTCTGTCTGAAGTCCTCTGTCTGCAGACCTCATCACAGAGCGTTTCTGCTATCTTTACTCCTTAGCTGAGTGGCGATTCAGGGTATAAGGATCAGGATATTGGCTGCATTTGCTCCACCTAATGCGTTCCAATATTGCTGTGCATAAATTAGCACAACAGTTTTTGCATTGCTTGTGCAATGCTTTTTATGAAGGGGGAATAATTGTTTTGTTTTTTAAGTACAGCTGAAAATTCCCCAAAATTCAGACATTTAACTTACTACACAAAATGTGAAAAAATAAACACAAAAACGTGAAAAAATCATGGAAAGCCCATGAGGTTGTGCATATGTTTCACCACTTAAAATGCAATTTTGAGAAAAAACAATGGACAAGTCACTGTGTGTTTTGCCTGGACAGACGGTTACATATAAAAACACCTGCATAGCATTGCGTCATAGGTTATAATGGGTACATGTGGTTCCACATGTATTGGAAACACAAACTTGTGAAGGGCGCTTAAGTTTCATGTTCTAACTTGAGATCATGGAATAAATTAGATTGGAAGTGAATTCTATTCAAATTTTTCAAAAATCCACATTTGCAAAAATGCAAATCTTTTTGTATTTGATGCTGATTTGATGCTGGCTGTAATTTTTCTGTACCATAAACGGCCACCATAATTTAATAAAAAAAAACCTATATTTGCCTCCGCATCACCCATTTGGCCCTCAATGCATCTTCAGATCACCACCACTCACACTGAAATATCTGGGACATGCTAGAAAAAAATAGCATGCTTTTACCCCCTCCTCCCCCAAAAAAAAGGACAATAAAAAAGCTATAGCAAGCAATTTTAATTTTAGAAAGGTTTTTTCATCATACCGTGTATGTTTTTATTGCAAAAAAACAGGACTGTTCGTTTTTCGATGTACATAATTTGCTGTCAGGCAACTGACAGCATTTTATGAATCATCTGAAATCCAAAGCAAACTGCAAATATCATTAGGGTAGGTTCTGTGCGGACACGCAATGTGGTATTACATGGCATCCATACAGATGGTCACTATGAAATTCACAGTCATTTTAAGTTCTCCATAGTAGAAGTTGCTCTCATTAGCCGTAAGAGGGAAGTTTCACATGGTGGATTCTCACGTTAATGATATCTACAGTATATGGTCTAATATGATTGATCTGATGCGACAATGATACTTACTATCACCACAGGTTTTGTTGAAAAATAAGTCATTTTTATGTATATCAATAAAAAAAATTGAAGGTTAGTATGTAATAAAGGCAGTAAATGGGAGAAGAAACCTTGAAGAATTATAGTTTGATGCAAGAGAAAAAGTAAAGGCAAAATGGAATGAGAGATGATCAGATCCGGCAAAATTTGAATTTGCCTGTTCCTGCAGATTATCCTGGGAAATTCAATTTGCATTTAAGTTATTCTCTGTAAATTGAATATCCCTTATTTTGCTCTGGGGTCTCTAAGTATGTCAGATGGGTTTAGATGCAGCGTGCGGGGTATAGACACGGTATCCACGCTGACGACTAGCGGTGGATACCGCGTCTATACCCACACGCTGCATCTAATAAACGTCTGATGTAAAAAAGTAACAGAAATACTTATACTGGCTGCTAATCTTTCCAACTCCTCTGCTCCTCAGCATCTCCCCCATATGGTCCTCATCACATCTTCTTATCATTGCCACTAAGCACTGAGTCCCCAGACACCTTCACTCTAGGCAGGGACTTCAGGCTCTGATGAAGCCTGGGACAGCTTTGCACAAGGACATGTAAGGTCACAACGTCATTTTGTCACAATGTAAACAATGACCTTGCACACACATATGCGGAATTGTTTCAGACTTCCACAGAGCCGCAAGTCCGAGCCTAACACCAAGCGCCTGAGGATTCAGCGTTCGACAGTGGTGACAAGAAGATGCACCGATTGGACAGGTGAAGGTGAGGAGCGAAGGGGCAAGTCAGATGAGCACTAAGGCGAGAAGCGTTTTTTTTTCTTTTTAACCTTTTGACGGCCTTATATGTTTTAGCAAAATGGCGGCAAGATGACAGCATGTTGCTAAATCCACGCAGAAGCAAGTTACAAAGTGGCTAGCTTAGCATGTCCCCTGCAGTTTTATTATATCATTGTTGAGATAACTCAAAGTGATTTGAACCTTGAAAGTGTGTGACTATAATGTCTACAAGCCCTTACAGAGCATATAGGCAGGGATGTCTTTGAATGTAGTTGTAGACTACAAGTTATTTATTTATTATAGCGCCATTAGTTTTACAGCACTTTACAGACACTGTCTCGAATGGGACTCACAATCTAAATTCCCTATCAGTAAGTCTTTGGAGTGTGGGAGGAAACTGGAGAACCTGGAGGAAACCCATGCAAACACGGGAAGAACATACAAACACCTTGCAGATGTTGTCCTTGGTGAGATTTGACCCCAGGGCTCCAGCGCTGCAAGGTTGCAGTGCTATCCACTGAGCCACCATGCTGCCCAGTTTATTTTGCTGTCACTATGATATTGTTGTCTTGATTCTTTGTAATATTATGATATTTTGAACAACTGATTTTAATAATCACGCTAATAAAAAAGTTATAGAACAGGAGTTCAAAATGATTTTCTCACATCGAGAAACTTTTGTCCGTATACATTTAGTTCTACATTTTGATACTACGTGATTAAAAACTATGCGTTTTAAAAATCAAAGCCTGTTTGTGGAGTGCAGCGGGATTGAAGAGCAGTTAATGCAGTAGATTATCCATTCTTTTTTTTTGTTATTGTTTAATCTTTTCATTTGAATATTTAATGCCGAGGGAAATCACTGTGCAGTGTTCCTCAGAAGAAAGGCAGTTTCTGTTTCTAACTTGGGAAGAATGTCATTTGGGTTGAAAAGCACCCCTGTCCTATTGTTAGACTCCCCTTGCACCAATCCTTGCTTTTAACATCATAATGAAGGATGCTCTTTACTGGATTAACTTGAGAAGGGATTAACTCCTTCAAGACATCTTTGGAGGCAAGGTGTTTTGAGCCTTAAATACACAGCAATTGCATGCTTAACGTTTTCTTATTTTGAAAACTGCCCAGCTGGAATTCGAATTCTTTTCCATGGCATTGCCTTTTCTTGGTAGCGGAGTTTGGGTTCCTGCCACAGATGTTGAAACATTGTATTGCTCCTTTAATATTGTGGCCAAATGTTTCAGATGCTTTGTCTGGAGTGCAGGGAACAAGGTTCACACAATATCTGAGATAATATCAGTAAGTGCCACTGGCTACCGCACTCTGAATAGAACATTGATGTGTCTCTCCAGACCTCACTCACAACAAGCTGTTCTCTTGTTCCAACTTTGCTTTTTGTAACAAAGTTACATTCTTCCTAACATGTCCAGTGCATACAAAATTCAACTAGAGTTAGGGTTGAGGTTTAGCTATTGTTTTTATATAAAGGATTGCTAAATAGTTAAGTTGATTCATCCAAATATTGGATCTATGCAGCAGTTAGGTGCACATTTTTGCTTTTTAGTGGTGGGAAAGTGGTTAAGAAAAAGGAGAAAATCCTGTTATTTTTTTCTTTTTACTTCCAGAGTCAGCAATTTAATATAAGACTATGGTCAAACATTGCTTTTCCACTTTTCCTTTTGACTTTTAGGGTGCACTTTTACAAAGATGAGAACATAAACTTAAATACAACTTCAGTAGGTAAAGAGAAGCATATGCTATCCATACATACAATTTATAGGAAAAAAACATTTTTAAGTTACTGATCCAAAAATGTTTTCATCCTATGATGATTTTTTTTTTTTATTTTTATTATAAGATTTGCTTTATTATTTAAGATTTATTTTATTTCTGAGATTTTTATTTTTTACATTTGTGTTTTATAAAGTAATTAGTTACTCTAAGAGAGCAGTCAGATGGCATATTTACATGGATGACGATCGCCTCGCAGTGCACGGACAGGCATTCAGTTCTCTTGACCCAAGAGTGAACGCTGCATAAAAATACATGCTGTCACGCTCGGGTCAAGTGAGCTGTCAGTCCGAGAATTGCAATGCAATCGTTATCACGTGTTATACTGCCGTCTGACTGCGCCCTTAAGGGGCCTTTACACATAGCGACACACCAGCGATCCCGACAACGATATGCACATGTCAGGATCGCTGGTGTGTTGCTACATGAACGCTGGGGAGCTGCCAAACAGGCAGCTCAGCAGCGATCAGGACAGCGACTATGCTGGTAACAAGCGACGCACGTCGCTTAGTTACCCGCAAGTGTACCTTAGATACCAGCACGCTGGTGCATGGAGCTGGTAACGAAGATACACATCGGGTTTCCAGGCGCCGCTCGGCGCTTAGTGACCTGCTGTGTACCTTGGTTACCAGCTCCCCTGCACAAGCGCTGGTATCTAACGTAGACATCGGGTTTCCATGCGCCGCCCAGCGCCTGGAAACCCGATGTTTACCTTGGTTACCAGCTCCAGCTTGCTTATCGCTGGTCTCCCACCTGTCACACGCAGCGATGCGCGCTGGCCAGCGGGAGACCAGCGATCAAAAAATGGTCCAGGACATTCAGCGACGATCAGCGACACCCAGCAGGGGGGCTGATCGTCGCTGAGTGTCACACTAAGCGAGATCGCTGGCTAGGTCGCTGCTACGTCACAAAATCTGTGACGTTTCAGTGATCTCGCTAGCGATCTCGCTATGTGTAAAGGGGCCTTTAAAGTGGATCTGACACCAGATTTCACAACGAAAGTGCATACATTAATAAATAGATCTTAGTCCTGATGAGACTGTTGTACTTACTTTGTAAATCCATATCAGAATGCTTTTATAATGCACAAATTAAAATGATCGTTTTGTTGGTCTAGCTAGTGTTGGACCTAATCTATACAATTTGTATTGTGAAATCTGATGGCAAATCCTTTTTAAATTATCTCTTTGGGAAACATTTAAATAGGCTTGTGGGGGAAACTAAAGTAATCAAGTATTATTTTTTTGTGTTGAAGTAAGGAATTTATTCAGAATTTATTACTTTTACCAGTCCGCGGTCATTTGATTGCCTGTTTACACAGGTAAACCAAAGGAAACTACGTGCACTGAGCGATTCATGCTAGATTGCTCAGAGCACTTACGCTGCCATGATTCTCTAACAATGCAAGTACTATTTACAATGTACCGCTGAGAACGATGATCTTTGACATTGCACCCAAGATTATTTCACCCGACAAATGACACGATCAATCTGCATGTATGTCGGTTATACACTATTTAAGCCTTGACCTGCCTAGTCACAATACATGTCAGTTATACTCTGTAAAAGGAGCCACACATCCATATGAGTCAGCCTTCTGTACCCCGCCCTTAGTCCATGTCTTGCCGCACAGGTTGGCATCCTATAATGAACAGCAAATGGCGTCCCCGCTGGCCGTATTGTTCCCTATACTGGTTCTCCATAAATAATGCTAAAAACTCCACACTTATATTGCTGACCTCTCAATAACCACAGATCCAATATATGACTAGCCTGTATAACAAAAAAAGTCCCTATTCTGAGTCAGGGTATCCCAAATCACAATGTACACAATTCAGATTAGTATACTCATCTCAACGCGTTTTGCCTCATTGGTAGAAGGTTCTTCAGTAGAATCAATGGAGTCAACAAAACATTCCAAGAAATGCTTCAATTAGCTGCCTCCGGAAGGTTCACACATGGTCTAACAGGTTCAGTGGGGTCAACAAGGAAGGCTAGGTGGATAGGGGCTAAAGCATATCATTTATCTATGGTCAGAGTGATATGTTAATGTTTGAATTGTACTTTTCATGCTTTTCCAAGGTGTTAGTTACTCATGACGAGATTTCCTCCATGTACACATTTATACAATACCAGATACTTGTCAGAAGAGCTGAATATCTCTCGATACAAATCCTCATCCTCAGCAAGTAATCCTAATATGGCCACCTTCTGATGACCAATGTACTTGGCATTTTCTATAAGTCAGATGTATTCAAAGTCATGGTAATCATTGTAGACCATTATACTCGCATGACATTTCCATGCAATGAATGGATCTCGGGATCAAGAGATTTAAAAGATCAAGATGTAAAAATCTAAGGAAAAATTGACTGTAGTCCAAGTAAGAAAAAAGGCAAAAGTTTGAAGGATTATATCTCCTTGATGGCACGATTAATAACCTTTAGGATAAACTGTCTTCTATAGAGATAAAAAGTAACAGACTCTATACAATGCCTTTACACTATTCTTTCCTTCCAACACATTAAGCTGACATCTTTTGTGCAGTGGATTTTTACAACATCAAACCACTATGAAATCCATGATGAACAAACTGAGGGGATCCAGGTGCATGTTCATAGAAAAGAAATACTCTCTTATTCATTTCGATAATAACTATTTCAGTGCCTATGCTTTAATTGTAAATAATCTCCCACATTCTTTCAGTGTAAACTCTTTAAGGACTCATGAATTTTATTCATACTCGCTCACTCTATGAGAGGCCATTGTTTATTTGCTGTTTAGTTCTTTGTCCAATAACACTCCCAGAAGAAAATCTTTCTCTCTGCTTAAGGAATTAGCTGAGAGACAAAAGCAGAAAATTCTTTAAGCCTTGTTTTGTGCTAAGAGAAATGTTTGACATTTCAGTGGAGAGGTGTTTAGTGTGGATTCATTAGGTCTTATGGGTTCCTTTCTGTGTGTTGCCCTTTCATTTTGTGTCACTGTTTTTTTCTCTGTTTGGAAGACTGGGGAGAACTTGCCAGTGTTTGTAATTAGGTTCCCAAAATTTGAATAGTAAGAAGTAGAGGGAAATGGCCGTGGCTTAGTTCAAAATTGATAGCTACACATTAATATCACCCAACAGATCTCTATACAAAATCTGTTGGACAGTTATTAAAGCAAGTCACTGACAAGATGTAATCATATGAAAAAATAGTATGTACTAAATTTTATATTTAACTACAGTGGCATGTAAAACTTTCGGAACGCCTGGTCAAAATTACTGTTATTGTGAACAGTTAAGCAAGTTGAAGATCAAATGATCTCTAAAATGCCTAAAGTTAAAGATAACACATTTCTTTTGTATTTTAGGCAAAAAAATATATATTGTTGCTTTTTACATTTTAAAAATTACAAGAAGTAAAATGGGCCGATGCAACATTTTGGGCATCTTTGGAAATGTGTGTGCTCAGATAACTTTGACCAAGGTTTCAGACATTAATTTGCCTGACTGAGCTATGACTTCTTTGCTACCATCATCAGGAAAAGCCAGGTGATACAAATTTCCCAGCTTGATAAAAAAATCATCCTTCTCTAACCTTGTGGCAAAAAACAGCAGCCATGGGTTCTAGAAATAAAAATGGTAGAAGACAACAAAGCAAGAGACGGCTATAAGAAATAGCAAAACGTTTTCAAGCTGCCCTTTCCTCAGTTCTGAATGTAATTAAGAAATGGCAGTTAACAGGATCAGGGGAGGTCAAAATAAGGTAGAAAGACCAAGTTAAATTTCAGTGAGAGGTGCTTGTAGGATTGCTCGAGAGAAAAATCACAACCCCCCACTTGACTGCAAAAGGCCTTCAGAAAGATTTAGCAGACTCTGGAGTTTAGTACTTTGTTCTACAGTTCAGAGATACATGCACAAATATGGATTCATGGAAGAATCTTCAGAAGAAAACCTCTCCTGCATCCTCACCATAAAATTCAGCATCAAAAGTATGCAAAAGAACATCTAAACAAGTCTGATGTATTTTGGAAAGAAGTCCTGTAGAGTGATGAGGTTAAAATAAAACTCTATAGCCACAATGATCAAAGGAATGTGTGGAGCAAAGAATTTCAGATAAAGAGACATCTCGCCAACCATCAAGCATGGAGGTGGATCAATCATGCTTTGGGGTTGTGTTGCAACCAATGGCATGGGCAACATTTCACAGGTAGAGAGAAGAATGGATTTAATGAAATTTCAACATATTCTTGATGCCAACATAACACCATCTGTAGAAAAAGCTGAAGTTGAAAAGAGGATGGTTTCTACACATGGATAATGATCCTAAACACACATCAAAATCCACAATAGACTACCTCAAAAAGCTCAAGCTGAAGGTTTTACAATGGCCCTCACAGTCCCTTGATCTGAACATCATTGAAAATTTGTGACTATACCTCAAAATAGCAGTGCATGCAAGGCAACCCAGGAATCTCACAGAGCTGGAAGAATTTGCCAAAGAAGAATGGATGAAAATCCCTCAAACAAGCATTGACTCTTAACTGGCTACAAAAAGCGTTTACAAGCTGTGATATTTAGGTCTTTTAGAGATCATTTCATCTTCAACTTGTCTTACTGTTCACAATAACAGTCATTTTGACCAGGGGCCATTAACTTTTACATGCCACTGTAAAGGTCTTTTTATATGGGCTACTTTGGGAACTTTATCGAGTGCCAATCAACTACATACAAGTTGACTGGCACTCATCTTCTGGAATGTTTACATATGAATATGGGAAAATAAGATTGTTAACTATTGTTCTGCCTCCATGCAGCATTATGTTATCAACAGCACATCCCTTATTCACACAGACAATGTACTGATGATAACAATCTTTTTTAATATTGCTATAAACAATACAATCACTCAATGAACAATCTTTTTGCTCATTACTTAGTTGGGTGGTTGCTGGGATGTTTACATTGACTTATAATCAGGGAAGATTGTCCTTGCGCATGTTCATTTTGTGATTATCAGCTCATCAAAATGTACATTTAAAATCTTCCATTAAGAGATAAAAAGAAATTTAGTTTGGAAAATTTAAAGGGGTTGTCTGGGACTTTAACATTGACTTTAACATTGATTGCCTATCCTTAGGGTAGGTCATCAATGTTCGCTCAGTGGGGATGCGACACCTGGCACCCCCGCCAATCAGCTGTTCCTGGTGTCGGCGGTGGCCGGAATTGCTCAGCTGCGAAGCTGGAATAGTGGCCATGGCCAGGTACTGCACATCCATCCCTTATTGATTTGAATAGGAGGCGGATGTGCTGATCATTAGGATGAAGGAGCTTACATGGGTTGTCCTTATTGTTATCAAGTTGTCTTCTATCCACAGGAACATTGGAGCTCTAAAGTACTCTAGTTGAATGAAATGCTGTTCTTGGCTATTTCCAGCAGTCCCATTGAATGAACACAGTGGTGGCATGCATGCATGGCCATAACTACAAAGATGAGCACTTCAGAGCCTTGTCCACATGATCCAGTGGGGATCCCAATTACTATTATTTTGTTTTCCTTACATAGCTCCATCATATTCTGCAGCCCTTTACAAATGAGGGGAGAATATACAAACTCCTTGCAGGTGTAGTCCTTGGTGGGATTTGAACACAAAACCCAAGCGCTACAAAGTAGAAGTGCTAATCACTGAGCCACCATGCTGTTCTCAAGGCTGGGACCCCAGTTCTCAGCCAGTTACCACCTATCTGAAGGACAGGTGATAACTTGTTCAAATGTGAAAACCCCTTTAGGCACTTGCAGTGTTCCCTTCATTGTTTATTCAGGCACAACAGTTCATCTGAACATGCCCAGTACTTAGCGCTACAGCCTTATTGTTCTTGTGGTTGGACCCACTGGAATCATAGTTACAATTCCATAGTTTAAAGGTTGAGGGAAGACTTAAGTTGAGTTCAACCTATAGCTTAACGTGTTGATCCAATGGAAGGCAAAATCTCAATGAGGCAGGCACTAATGGCTCCAAATTAGGGAAAAAATTAGTTCCTGACTCCGTATACGGCAATCTAGTGCCCATAACATGTGATATTATATTTTTTAAGAAAGGCATCCAGGTCCTTGTTGAATTAGCGAATCAACCATTACAACATCATGTGGTAGAGAGTTCCATAGTCTCACTGCTCTTAGGGTAAAGAAAATTGATTATCTATTTTAAGTCTTTAATTTATTAACCATTTCTAGTTAACTGTGTTGCCATGTAGTTTACATAAGAGGGCCCTAGATAGGACAGTTGTGATTGACATATATTATTATTATTATTATTATTATTATTATTTATATAGCGCCATTAATTCCATAGGGCTGTACATGAGAAGGGGTTACATACAAAGTTATAGATATCGTTTACAGTAAACAAATTTACAATGACAGACTGGTACAGAGGGGAGAGATTCACATATATGGTGAACCTGTTTGTATTTAGCATTTGGAAAATATTTAAAGTCCACGGACCTTAAGCCAAAGGATTTAAAGGGAACCTGTCACCCCCCACAGGTGACTATAGATTAGCAGTTCTATAGATGAAATTGACCCCAGGAGAGCCATGTCTTCATGAAAGAGTCACTATACCTAAAAATTAGCAAGTGGCACTTTAATAAATACTAATAGTGGAGGAATGTTTGACCCCTTTCTATCACATGCTAATATCAGAAGTGTAATTTTTTGATAGCAACAAATTGGGTCGTAAATTGCAGCAATGTTTCATAATTTCTTAAAGGGAACCTATCACCGCCCCAGGGCCTATTAAAGTACAGTCATGGCCAAACGTTTTGAGAATGACACAAATATTATATTTTCACATGATCTGCTGCCCTCTGGTTTTATGTGTGTTTGACAGATGTTTTTATCACAGACAGAAATATAATAATTGCAAATATATGAGTAACAAAAGCTTATATTGACAGTTAGAATGAGTTAATGCAGCAAGTCAATATTTGCAGTGTTGACCCTTCTTCTTCAGAACCTCTGCAATTCTCCCTGGCATGCTCTCAATCAACTTCTGGACCAAATCCTGACTGATAGCAGTCCATTCTTGCACAATCAATGCTTTCATTTAGTCAGAATTTTTAGGTTTTTGTTTGTCCACCCGTCTCTTGATGATTGACCACAAGTTCTCAATGGGATTAAGATCTGGGGAGTTTCCAGGCCATGGACCCAAAATCTCTATGTTTTGTTCCCTGAGCCATTTAGTTATCACCTTTGCTTTATGGCAAGGTGCTCCATCATGCTGGAAAAGGCATTGTTGATCGCCAAACTGCTCTTGGAGGGTTGGGAGAAGTTGCTCTTGGAGGCCATTCTGGTACCATTCTTTTTTCATTGCTGTATTTTTAGGCAAGACTGTGAGAGAGCTGATTCCCTTGGCTGAGAAGCAACCCCACACATGAATGGTTTCAGGATGCTTAACAGTTGGCATGAG
Organism: Oophaga sylvatica; assembly: GCA_033576555.1. Lineage (NCBI taxonomy): Eukaryota > Metazoa > Chordata > Amphibia > Anura > Dendrobatidae > Oophaga > Oophaga sylvatica. Next base: position 457,676,386 of record JARQOD010000004.1, on the reverse strand, counting down.
ACAAGACTGGTGGTAGCGCTCACCTTGTCTTCTCCAAATGAGGCGTTTTCCTGATGTCCCAAACAATCAAAAAGGGGATTCATCAGAGAAAATAACTTTACCCCAGTCCTCAGCAGTCCACTGCCTGTACCTTTTGCAGAATATCAGTCTGTCCATGATGTTTTTTCTGGAGAGAAGTGGCTTCTTTGCTGCCCTACTTGAGACCAGGCCTTGCTCCAAGAGTCTCCGCCTCACAGTGCGTGCAGATGCACTCACACCTGCCTGCTGCCATTCCTGAGCAAGCTCTGCACTGCTGGTAGCCCGATCCTGCAGCTGAAACACTTTTAAGAGACGGTCCTGGCGCTTGCTGGTCTTTCTTGGGTGCCCTGAAGCCTTTTTGGCAACAATGGAACCTCTCTCCTTGAAGTTCTTGATGATGCGATAGATTGTTGACTGAGGTGCAATCTTTCTAGCTGCGATACTCTTCCCTGTTAGGCCATTTTTGTGCATTGCAATGATGACTGCACGTGTTTCTTTAGAGATAACCATGGTTAACAGAAGAGAAACAATGATGCCAAGCACCAGCCTCCTTTTAAAGAGTCCAGTGGTGTCATTCTTACTTAATCATGACAGATTGATCTCCAGCCATGTCCTCATCAACACCCACACCTGTGTTAATGGAGCAATCACTGAAAAGAGGTTAAATGGTCCTTTTAAGGCAGGGCTGCAATGATGTTGAAATGTGTTTTGGGGGATAAAGTTCATTTTCTAGCCAAATATTGACTTTGCAAGTAATTGCTGTTAAGCTGATTACTCTTTATAACATTCTGGAGTATATGCAAATTGCCATTAGAAAAAGTGAAGCAGTAGACTTTGTAAAAATTAATATTTGTGTTATTCTCAAAACTTTTGGCCATGACTGTAAAAGAGCCACCTTCAGCAGCAATAAGGCTGCATTTTGTGAAGATGGCGCTTATGTTTCTTATCGCTAGGATCGCTGAAATAATATGTTTTATAAATTTCCCGCCATACCTCTATTGAGCTAGGGAGGTATGTTTTCTCCCCCTGACTCCACGGCCGCCCATCACCCCCCTCTTGTCTCCGGGCCGCCACCTCCTCTTTTTCTTGTGATGTCACCGGCGCCTTGTAGTGCAATCAATTCTCGGGCATGCGCCATGCGCGCTGCCTGGAAACTTACATCAGGTGATTTAAGGCTATTGCGCCTGTGTGTATCGGAGGCCCCAGATCCCGCCCCGCAGTGTGTTATGATGCATTCACACTGCAGGGCTAGGAATCTGGCACTTGCGCAGTGAGGATCTCTGCACCTGTCCCCATCTCCCCCGCCTCTTTCCTCCACCTCTATTCTCACTGCACAGTCACCAGATTCCCAGCCCCGCAGTGTGAATACATCATAACACACTGCGGGGCGGGAACTGGGGCCTCCGCTACATGCAGGCGCGATATCATTACATCACCTGATGTAAGTTCCTAGGCAGCGCGCACGGCACATGCCCGAGAACTGCTTGCACAGTGCAGACGCCAGTGACATCACAAGAAAGAGAGGAGGCGGGGGCCGGAGACAAGAGGGGGGTGATGGACGGTTGTGAGGCGGTTGACTCAGGGGGAGAAAACATACCTCCCTGACTCAATAGAGGTATGGCGGGAAATTTATAAAACTTATTATTTCAGCGATCTTAGTGATAAGAAATATAAGAGCCACCTTCACAGAATGCAGCCTCAGTGCTGCTGAAGGTAGCTATTTTACTTTAATAGGCCCTGGGGCGGTGATAGGTTCCCTTTAAGAAATTATGAAACATTGCTGCAATTTACGACCCAATTTGTTGCTATCAAAAAATTACACTTCTGATATTAGCATGTGATAGAAAGGGGTCAAACACTCCTCCACTATTAGTATTTATTAAAGTGCCACTTGCTAATTTTTAGGTATAGTGACTCTTTCATGAAGACATGGCTCTCCTGGGGTCAATTTCATCTATAGAACTGCTAATCTTTAACAATCAAAAATCATCGATTCACACTCAAAATGGGGTTTCAAAGACTGACCATTCAAATAGTATAAAAAGCAGTGCACTGAGTCAAGAGTCCATATGTTTATCCCAGACAAAAAATCTACACTTTCCACTGACATCTAAGCCAAAGTTACTTAGTCTCCTGGCTTTTGACCTACTCTTATCGGATGTCTCATATAATTCTGTCAAATCCTCATGACCATAACCAATAAAGGTCAGATTGAAAAGGTGTTTATGACTGTTTTAGGGTCATAGAGCTTTACCTTTGTCAACACAAAAAATATCCAGGGTAATTGTCTGTGTTAACACTTTCTATACTGTGTTAAGTCAGATGAAGTAATATCAATAATAGTTATACATTTCAAGCATGCTTAGTCATTTAGTTCATTAACATAAAGTACATTTTTAATCATTTCAAGTATCGGGTTTATCGGCCGATATTAGCTCTATCGGCCTTTCGATACTTAGTTCCGATATTTTCGTCTTATCGGATACCGGAATCGGGATTGTCACTGTCACTGTCAGTGTCCGTCGGTCGGGACTGTCAGTGTCCGTCGGTCGGGTCTGTCAGGAGTCAGCGGCACTTACCTGGCAGAAGATCTCCGGCGGTCACGGGCTGGACTGCTTCATGGCCGCCATCATCTTTCCCCGGCGGTCACATGCAGTTTCTCGCGATAACTGCAGTGACTGCTGGGTAATCCCGGCCGTAAAGCAGTCAGTCCGATGACGTCACCGCCGGGGAAGCAGGTAATCAGCTGTGCTGCGTTGCGATGACAGGCTCTGCCTGTCATTGCGATGTAGCAGAGCTGGATCGCCGTGGGACAGTCGTTACTATGGACTGCGTCGGACAGGTGGTATACTGTTGGTTTGTTTTTTTTCTTTTTTTACAAGAGATCGATGGCGTCGCAGGAATGAGTGTATAATAAAATTAATGAAAACTGTGTTGTCTCTTTTATTTCATTAAAAGACTTTTTTCTTGCTTTGTCTTTTTTTTATACATTTAATAACTTTGGGATTAATAATGGATCGGTGTCTTATTGACACCTCTCCATTATTAACCGGGCTTATTGTCACCGTGCAATCAACGGTGACATTAACCCCTTATTACCCCACTTGCCACCGCTACAGGGCAGTGGGAAGAGCCGGGTAAAGTGCCACAATTGGCACATCTTTTGATGCGCCAAATGTGGGGCTGCTGTAGCCTGGTATTATCAGGCTGTTGAGGGCCAAAATCCATGGGCCTTGACAGTCTTTTAATACCAGGCCGCAGCAGTCTGCATTTTACTTGGCTGGTTAACAAAAATAGGGGGACCCCTACGCCGTTTTTTTTTCGAGGGGATCCCCTATTTTTGTTAACCAAGCCAAGCTAAGCAGACTGCTGTGGCCTGGTATTATCAGGCTTGCAAGGTCCATGGATATTGGATCCTTACCAGCCTGAAAAACCAGGCCTCAGCGGTCTGCTTCATCTGGCTGGTTAACAAAAATAGGGGGGACCCCACGCCAATTTTTTTCGAGGGGATCCCCTATTTTTGTTAATCAGCCAAGATATACAGACTGCTGTGGCCTGGTATTATCAGGCTGGCAAGGTCCATGGATCTTGGCTCCTTAACAGCCTGAAAATCCAGGCCTCAGCGGTCTGCTTCATCTGGCTGGTTAACAAAAATAGGGGGGACCCCACGCCAATTTTTTTCGAGGGGATCCCCTATTTTTGTTAATCAGCCAAGATATACAGACTGCTGTGGCCTGGTATTATCAGGCTGGCAAGGTCCATGGATCTTGGCTCCTTAACAGCCTGAAAATCCAGGCCTCAGCGGTCTGCTTCATCTGGCTGGTTAACAAAAATAGGGGGGACCCCACGCCAATTTTTTTCGAGGGGATCCCCTATTTTTGTTAATCAGCCAAGATATACAGACTGCTGTGGCCTGGTATTATCAGGCTGGCAAGGTCCATGGATCTTGGCTCCTTAACAGCCTGAAAATCCAGGCCTCAGCGGTCTGCTTCATCTGGCTGGTTAACAAAAATAGGGGGGACCCCACACCAATTTTTTTCGAGGGGATCCCCTATTTTTGTTAATCAGCCAAGATATACAGACTGCTGTGGCCTGGTATTATCAGGCTGGCAAGGTCCATGGATCTTGGCTCCTTAACAGCCTGAAAATCCAGGCCTCAGCGGTCTGCTTCATCTGGCTGGTTAACAAAAATAGGGGGGACCCCACGCCAATTTTTTTCGAGGGGATCCCCTATTTTTGTTAATCGGCCAAGATATACAGACTGCTGTGGCCTGGTATTATCAGGCTGGCAAGGTCCATGGATCTTGGCTCCTTAACAGCCTGAAAATCCAGGCCTCAGCGGTCTGCTTCATCTGGCTGGTTAACAAAAATAGGTGGGACCCGACGCCATTTTTTATTCGAAGGGAACCCCTATTTTTGTTAATCAGTTCCCTCTGACGTCACTGATTGTGTCCCTGGCTGACCTGAAGTGAAAGTGGAAAGCAATTAAGCTTTCCACTTCCTCTCCTGTCAGCCAGGAGAGGAACTCATTCATTTGGGAGTTTACTGTGAGGCTGCAGCATTAGCTGCGGTCCCTGCAGTAAACATTAACCCTTTCTGAAGGATTACACCGTGGGACCTGACTGTGCATGGGATAGGTAAGAATAATTTTGCTTTTTTATTTTATTTTTATTACAGGAAATGGTTTTTGCAGTCAAATAAAAGATGGTTAAAAACATGTGTCTTTATTTCATTAAAATGATTTTTAATTAAAGTGTGTGTGTTTTATTTTTATTTCATGCAATAGGATTAATAATTGATAGTTGTCTAATTGACAGCTCTCAATTATTAACCTGGCTTAAGGTCACCTTTCAATTGCAATGTGGCTTTAACCCCATATTAACCCATTCGCCACCGCTACAGGGCAATGAGAATTGTGAGGAACTCAGCCGGCCGCCACACGGTAGCCCGGGTATCACAGCTTCTGATACCACCGCCGCTACCAAATGTGACGGACGATCCCTTTCCTCCCACGTCACCAATGGGACGTAAATCCACAGGTACAGCTCTCCGGCGCCACCCTTTGTCTCTCAGGTCAGTAAGAGAACTGCACCTAGAGCAAATGGCCGCCGGGGAAGGTGTCCTGCTACCCACTGGGTATTCTAAGATTCGTGATCAGAGTAAAAGCATCAGCCCAAGATTAATTTTATGGTTTAATTTGCCTTAAGGGCGCACTAGATAATTACAGAAATATACAGTAAAGCTATACAATGTAATTACAATGGAATGGCAGTCAGAGTAAAAATACAACAATAATGTACAAGGCTTAAAGGTATTAGCTATAGATCATTATTACCGGGTTGTAGTATGGTCATGGGGAGGCATGGAGCTCTGCGTTCCCCAGGAAAGTCTTCATTTGCTGGACAGCCCCCAATGCATGTGCTGCAGCTCCATTTGGCAAGTCTGTCCTGGTGCTTCTGAGTGTGAAAAAGGGAATGAGAGACCAGTCTCTTCTTGGCTACAGCTTCCAAACCTGCTAGGCCCTTCCCCATTTGCTTTGAAGCCCGCATATTAACTGGCCTGCAATTCATATGGAGCAGGAAACAACGCCTTGAGCTTGAGCTAATTACCATACGACTGATCATCTTTTCAGACCCTGGCCTAAACCAATTAGCATGTAAAGGCCTATTGATTCATAGTGGACATCAAAGCTGGCCGTACTGAATATGCTAATAGGCCCTGTGTAGCTAAAAGTCTGTGGCTGTGTGAACTGACAAAATGGAGGCTGATACAGGCCCTATACAAAATGGCGACAACCTTTTCCTTACACCTCCCTGCTTTTGAGGGCGCTAGGGGGTATCACATTCCTGTGTTCCCCGTGCGCCCTACCGCACCCTCTCCTTGCCGGGACAACCCATCAGCGTTACCATGGTCACTGCCCTTTTTGTGGCGAATGGTGAAATGGTACTGTTTGAGAGCGAGGCTCCAGCGTAGCAACCTCCCATTCGTCCCAGAGACCGTGTGTAACCAGCTGAGGGGGTTGTGGTCTGTTTCCACGGTGAATTGGCGTCCGTACAAGTATGGCTGCAGACGCTGCAGGGCCCACACAATTGCCAGACATTCCTTCTCCATCGTGGAATAGGCCACTTCCCTCGGCAGGAGCTTCCTGCTCAGGTACAAAATGGGGTGTTCATGGCCTGTAGTGTCAACCTGGCTGAGCACAGCACCGAGGCCGAAGTCGCTGGCGTCGGTCTGCACTAAGAATGGCCGCGTGAAGTCGGCTGCCTGTAGTACCGGAGAACTAGAAAGGGCGGTCTTGAGCGCTTGGAAAGCTGTCTCGCAGGCGACTGTCCAGTCGACTGCGACGGGCAGCCTTTTCTTGGTGAGGTCCGTCAGGGGCTTGGCCAGGGCACTATAGTGTGGAACAAACCTCCTATAGTACCCAGCAGTACCCAAAAAGGACATCACCTGCTTCTTGGTCCTGGGGGTGGGCCAGGATGCGATGGCATCCACCTTCCCGGGCTCTGGCTTCAGAGCTCCCCCACCTACCCAGTGTCCCAGATAGTGGACCTCACTCATACCCAGCTGGCATTTTTCCAGCTTAATGGTCAAGCCTGCTCGCTGGATCCGCCCGAGCACCTGCGCCAGGTGCTCTAGGTGATCCTCCCAGGTGGGACTGAAGATGGCAATGTCATCCAGGTACGCGGTCGCATACCCTTCCAGTCCCTCGAGCAGCGTGTTGACCATCCGCTGAAAAGTGGCAGGGGCATTCTTCATGCCGAAGGGCATCACCGTGGACTCGTACAGTCCGAATGGGGTGATAAAGGCAGAGCGTTCCCGTGCCCTAGGGGTCAGGGGAATCTGCCAATACCCCCTGCTCAGATCCATGATGGTCAGGTACTTGGCCCCGGCCAGCTGGTCGAGCAGGTCATCGATGCGCGGCATTGGGTACGCATCGGTGACCGACACAGCGTTGAGCCCCCTGTAGTCCACGCAGAACCGCGTAGTTCGGTCCTTTTTAGGGACGAGGACTACAGGCGAAGCCCACGCGCTGTTGGACGCTTGGATCACCCCCAGCCTCAGCATCTCGTCTATCTCTTGGCGCATCTGCTGCTGCACCTCAAGAGAGACCCGATATGCTGAACGCCGGATTGGGGGGTGGTTACCAGTGTCCACGTCATGGACTGCTGCCTCAGTCCTTCCGGGCAGGCTGCTGAACAGCTCCCGAAAGGGGTGTAGGGTGGCCCCCAGCTGGGAACGTTGGTCCCCCGAGAGCTGGTGGCCAACCCCCACATCCTCGATGGATCCACCCGACTTGGCTTGGGTGAGCAGATCGAGGAGGGTTTCTGCCTCTCCTTCCTCTGGAAGGTTGCACACTGGGTGAGCATAAGCCTCCCGCTCATGATGGGCCTTCATCATGTTCACATGGAAGGCCTTCCTCCTTCCACGGGCATGGTCCAGGGTGACCAGGTAGGTGACGGCGTTGAGCTGCTCGTGCACGAGGTATGGACCATCCCAGGCCGCCTGAAGCTTGTTTTGTGGTACGGGGACCAGTACCCACACCTTTTGACCCACCTGGTAGGTCCGCTCACAAGCATTCTGGTCGTACCATCGCTTCTGGTCAGCCTGAGCTTGGGCCATATTGTCATGCACCAGCCTCGTCAAGGCCATCATTCGGTCTCGGAAGTGCACGACATACTCAATGACCGACACTCCAGGGGTGGCTAAATCCCCTTCCCATGCTTCCTTCACCAGAGCAAGGGGCCCCCGTACACGTCGCCCGTACAGGAGCTCAAAGGGGGAGAACCCCGTTGAGGCCTGTGGAACCCCCCGGTAGGCAAACAGCAGGTGTGGGAGATACCGCTCCCAGTCTCTCCCGTGGGAGTCGACCAACATCTTCAGCATCTGCTTTAAGGTGCCATTGAACCACTCACACAAGCCATTGGTCTGTGGGTGATACGGGCTGGCCACCAGATGTTGCACCTGTACCTGCTTACAGAGAGACTCCATCAGCTGCGACATGAACTGGCTCTCTCGGTCGGTGAGCATTTCCTTGGGAAACCCCACTCTCCAGTAAGGCAGTGGCCATTTTGTCGGCCCGAATGGACGACAAAGCTACCGCCTCCGGGTACCGGGTGGCATAGTCCACTACCGTTAGTATGAAGCATTTCCCGGAGCGGCTGGGAGTGGACAGAGGTCCAATGAGATCCACAGCCACCCTCGAGAAAGGCTCTTCGATGATGGGCAGAGTTACCAGTGGGGCTTTGGGGCGCGGCCCCGCCTTCCCCACCCTCTGACAGGTGTCACACGAACGGCAGTAGGCTATCACCTCGGTCCTCATTCCAGGCCAGTAGAAATGCTGAGCTAGCCTGGCCCTGGTTTTAGTGATCCCTAGGTGTCCGGCCATTGGAATCTCGTGTGCGATCCGCAACAATTCCGTCCTGAACGGATGGGGTTCCACTAACTGTCGGTCCCTGGGCCACGCCTCCGGTGAACCCTGCTGGACCGTTACCCGGTACAGCCGTCCCTGGTCCCAGACCACTCGCTCGCGGTCGGACTCCAGGGGAGGCTGTGCCGCCTGTTCCTTGAGAGTCTTCAGGCTAGGGTCAGCTTCCAACGCTGCCTGAAATCCCTGACTGGATATGGCAAGAATTGATGAAACTGCCCTGTCCTCTGTCAGTTCCCCGGGATCTGTCTCCTGGCTACTGTCTGACTCGGCAGCCACTTGGTCAGAGAGGGGGAAACCGTCGGACCTCCGCGAGGCTCCTTGGGCTTCAGCGCTCCCACTCCTGGTAACAAGCGGCCACGACCGCTGAGACCATGGGTAGCGCCTGCTTTCCCTCATCCTCTGACCAAGTCGCCGGGTCAGGCAGACTTCCCTGACTTCCTGACATCCCGGATGTGGGGAACTCCTGACCTGGGGTCCTACCTGGTGGCTCCTCTCCCGGGACACCCCTCCCCCCATGGCCTGTTCCTCTTCCTGCAGGGGCCCTAGACTCAGCAGGCTGGATTCACTTAGGGGCCCTACACTGCCCATAGCAGCCCCTCCCTCCACCTCTGAGCTCTCCCCTACAGCCTCCTCACCTGTCCTCACTGTGAGCCCTGTGTGTGTAGTGTCAGTGCATGGCTTACCATCAGGTTGCACTCCCTCCTCCACTGTTGGAGGCACATTCAATACATTAACATTAGCATTCACAGTAGAGTCATGACATTCTTGGGGAGCCGGACTTGGGGGTTCAGTGGCCACATACTGGGACACTAGCCGCCCCAAATCGGTCCCAAGCAACACATTTGCAGGAATATTCGGCGTTACTCCCACCTCCCGCATCCCCCTCCCGGCACCCCAATCCAAATACACCTTGGCAACGGGCAGCGCCGGTTCAACGCCTACAATTCCGGAGACGGAAAGGGTTTTCCCAGGTACCAAGTCTTGAAGGGACACCACCTCAGGGCGTACCAGGGTTCGTTCAGCGCCTGTGTCCCGCAGTCCATGACCGCTGAGCGGCCGATGGTGACGGGTTGGTAATTGTCTAGGGACCTCCCACCACCCCCTCCCACACACAAAACAGTGGACGGTTTCTGGGACAGGGATGGGGCCTTCTGGCGCTGGGGACATGCAGCCTTAAAGTGTCCTGGCTGATTGCAATTATGGCAACGTCTGGGTTCTGTTCCTGGCCTGGAGAGGGCAGCAGGGGGGTACACCCCTTGCACTCTGGGGGCTGGATATGGGGCTGGGGCAGGATTGGGCTTACCTCCTCTCCAGGTGCTGCTGGCAGGCTTCTTTGGCTCCGGCGCCCTGTTGTTGGCATACTCGTCTGCCAGGGCGGCTGTAGCAGAAGCCCCCTTTGGTTTCCGGTCACGGAGGAACTGCTGGAGGTCCTCTGGGCAGTTCCACAAGAATTGCTCCACGACAAACAGTTCCTGGACCTCCTGACGGGTAGTGAGCTCTAGACCTGAGGTCCAGTGCTCCGCAGCTCTCAACAGGGCCCGCATGTGGTCGGTCCAGGTGTCCTTTGAACCCCGCTGCAGGCTCCTGAACTTCCTGCGGTACGACTCCGGGGTGAGGTTGTAGTGCTGGATCAGGGCCCGCTTGATGCTGTTGTAGTCCTGCTCCTCCCCGGCAGGTAAGTCCCCCAAAACTTCCAGGGACTTACCCCTCAAACGGGGGGTCAGGTACCTTGCCCACTGATCCGGGGCCAGATGATGTTGGAGGCATGTCCTCTCAAAAGCAAGCAGAAAGGAATCCAGGTCTCCATCCTTTTCAAGAAAGGGAAAGTCCTCCGCCCGGACCTTGGGAGCCCTTGTCTCCAGTGGGCCTGGTGCGTCCAGCGGGGGCCCGTGCTGAGCCATCTCCAGTCGGTGCTGGCGCTCCGCAGCTTCACGGCGTTCTGTAGCCTGCAACACACGTTCTGCATGCTCACGCTCTGCTGCTCTCTCTGCCGCTGCTTGCTCACGCTCTGCTGCTGTCTCTGCCGCCACCAGGAGTCTTTCATAGGCGGCGTCATTACCAGCCTCGAGCTGTGCCATAGCCGCTTGGAAAAGGGCCTCCGATCTGGACAGGCTGGGACGGGCAGGGGGTGGACAGTCCACTGTGAGACTGAGCACGGGGGTCGGGCTCCTTGGGGAGCCCTGGCTGAGCTCCCCCTCATCGGTATCGAACCCCTCATAGGCCACAGCATTGGCCTCCCCCTTTGCCCTACTCCTGGTGCCTTCCGCCATCTTGGGAACCTTTGGTTACTGAAACACAGCTGCAACCCTGACCTTGCACACAACTTGTTATATTTACACTCTGACCGTCTAGTGCTGGGCTGACCTTAAGACCCCAGCAGTGAAAGTACTGCTGGTAGTCTCTAGTGTCTGGGAGTAGGGGTCCCACGCACACTATTACTCTGATCCCACCGCTGCCACCAATTTGTGAGGAACTCAGCCGGCCGCCACACGGTAGCCCGGGTATCACAGCTTCTGATACCACCGCCGCTACCAAATGTGACGGACGATCCCTTTCCTCCCACGTCACCAATAGGACGTAACTCCACAGGTACAGCTCTCCGGCGCCCCCTTTGTCTCTCAGGTCAGTAAGAGAACTGCACCTAGAGCAAATGGCCGCCGGGGAAGGTGTCCTGCTACCCACTGGGTATTCTAAGATTCGTGATCAGAGTAAAAGCATCAGCCCAAGATTAATTTTATGGTTTAATTTGCCTTAAGGGCGCACTAGATAATTACAGAAATATACAGTAAAGCTATACAATGTAATTACAATGGAATGGCAGTCAGAGTAAAAATACAACAATAATGTACAAGGCTTAAAGGTATTAGCTATAGATCAATATTACCGGGTTGTAGTATGGTCATGGGGAGGCATGGAGCTCTGCGTTCCCCAGGAAAGTCTTCATTTGCTGGACAGCCCCCAATGCATGTGCTGCAGCTCCATTTGGCAAGTCTGTCCTGGTGCTTCTGAGTGTGAAAAAGGGAATGAGAGACCAGTCTCTTCTTGGCTACAGCTTCCAAACCTGCTAGGCCCTTCCCCATTTGCTTTGAAGCCCGCATATTAACTGGCCTGCAATTCATATGGAGCAGGAAACAACGCCTTGAGCTTGAGCTAATTACCATACGACTGATCATCTTTTCAGACCCTGGCCTAAACCAATTAGCATGTAAAGGCCTATTGATTCATAGTGGACATCAAAGCTGGCCGTACTGAATATGCTAATAGGCCCTGTGTAGCTAAAAGTCTGTGGCTGTGTGAACTGACAAAATGGAGGCTGGTACAGGCCCTATACAAAATGGCGACAACCTTTTCCTTACAGGAATAGACGGGCAAAGTGCCAGAAAGGGCGAATCTAATTATAGATTTGTCTTTTCTGGGGTGTCTGGGGGCAGATGTTAGTAGCCAGGGGGGGCCAAAAATAATGGTCCCTCTCTGGGCTATTATTATCTGCCCCCATTCGCTGGCTTTGTCTGTCTGGTTGCGAAAATAGGGCGGGAGCCCACGCATTTTTTTTAAACAATTTTACACCTCATATATATATATATATATATACATGTCATTGAATTTGTGACACATATATATATATTTATATTTATAGTTCATACACTTCTACATAGTATAATAGCCACTAATTCAATTGACGGCTTTTGTGAAAATGCAGAACCTGACATGAAATGACACTTGGTGTACATAGGGTTAACCATGTCTTTTCATGTCCTTTGCTATCTGATTTGCACAAACAATTACATCAGTCTATGTGTGCAAAATTTCACACCTGTAGGGGTTAATTAAAGGTGTAAATTCGTAGCAAAAAAGTCCGGTTTTTTTACAACGAATTTACACCTTTAATTAACCCCTACAGGTGTGAAATTTTGCACACATAGACTGATGTAATTGTTTGTGCAAATCAGATTGCAAACGACATGAAAAGACATGGTTAACCCTATGTACACCAAGTGTCATTTCATGTCGGGTGCTTCTGTCTTTTCACAGAAGCCGGCTTTACCCGGCAATTGAATCAGAGGATATTTTACTATGTAGAAGTGTATAAACTATACATATATGTATATATATATGTCACAATGACATGTATATATATATATATATATATATATATATGTATTCTATGTGTGTATATTTAGTGTTTACAAGGAAATAAAGGTTTTTTTTAGTTGCGATATTTTGTTCCCATAGACTTACATGGGACTTCCGGTATCGGAATCGGATATCGCCGATATTTAGTGATATCGGCGATACCATTCCGATCCGATATTTTTAGATATCGAGCAGTATCGCTCAACACTAGTCATAGGGTAAATTTTAGGAAAGTCAAATCCCATCACTAACGTGTTGAATGAATAATTGCTCTTTATTCCGTACAAAGTCTATACAGACGTTTCAGTCCATACCAGGCTTTTTTCAACAAATTCTTTGAATCCCTATATGGTCAATTTTTGTCTATGTTACAACTTTTTATGCCTATCTGCATTCAGATATTTGCTTTCAGTATTATGTTGTCAGTGAGTAAAAATAAAGATTATTATTATTATTATTATTATAATGGAAGTTAAGCTAAATTGAAACTTGGTGGTGTAATGATCACAGTTACAGAGGAGGCAGCCAAGACCAAGTCTGGAGTGGAAGTGAGTCTGACAATCAACTGTATCCACATCTTCAGGATGCAGATCTCTAGAATGTTTCTAAATCCTTAGTATTCAGAGCCATAGCTTCTTCCCCATCAGTGAATCTCTGAAGCAAGCCATGGGACTACCAGAAGCAGGAAGTTTGCAGAGGACATTAGTGTCCTATTACAGGAAAGGGGAAGAGGGGCACAATGGCATTATTACATAGTGCTGTCCAGAACACTATGCATTGGGAAGAGGAAAAAAAGGGGACATATTTTCTTTGTTAAGGAACAAAGGCAGCATTATTTCTCTATTGGACCACAAATGGGCATTATTACTTCATGAGCGCACAATGGGAGAATTATTACTGTAGGGAACTCAGTTGACCATTATTTCTATGTAGGGCCTAAAGTGGTCATTCTCAGATACTGCAGATTAAGTCACATTGAAGTGTTTGGGTGCAGAGCTGGGATAACTGAGTATTGCTACTAAACAGTGTATGGAGCTGTGCTGTTCTAACACTCTACACATTTGGCCACCACCAGAGCTAATAACCGCTGATTGGTGGGGTTGTCTCGTGTCGGATTCCCACCCATCTGATATTGATGAGTTAGCCTTTGTATATCACAATCTTGGATGGCCTATGGATAGATAATTAATTTATGATCCTGGACAAACCCTGTTTAGAAACCCTGATCTCCATCTCCATCCACTAGAATAAATACTGCTTACAGATATTAGGTAATTATGCTAAGGTGCTGCTACTCAATGTTGCTAGTGGTGTTAAAAATGATGAATCGAATTCCTCTCCAGCAGGACAAGAGACCCTTCTAGAGCCCTACATGCATGTGGGAGACACAGCAAAATCAGTTGTTAAGAAAAGACCAAAATATATTTAGTTTGTGATTCCAGCAGCAAAAAGAACACAGATGTCTGAATGGGCAAACACTTGGCACATGTGGTTTACTGTTGATAAATGTAGAGTAATGCACCTAGGATGGAGCAATCCTATTGCTGCATATACATTAATTGGAAATATACGCAGGACTACAGAACAGGAGAAAGACTTGAGTAGTGCAGTTACAAGTAAGCTGAGCAGTTGTACTCAATGTCAAGCAGCAGCCGCAAAAGCAAACAAGATTTTAGGGTGTATAAAAACAGAGATTAAATACCGTGATCCCAACATATTGTTTCCTCTTTATAAATCACTTGTGAGGCCACATCCAGAGTATGGGATCCAGTTTTAAACTCCCTGGTTTAAAAAATTATTTTGAAAAGTTGGTCAGTTTAAAGGGGGGCAATTAGAATCTTTCAAGGAGTAAAAGGCCTCTACCTACAATGAGAGGCTAGAAAAGTTGGAGAAAAGATGCCTCAGAAATAGTCTAATTTACAAGTATAGATACATATGTACTCATTACAAAGGATTGGCACATGACTTATTCCTTCCATAGATCCTACAAAGGACCAGATGACATTCTATTGTATATGTGTGCAAGATAGGCGAGTACGGCAGCAAATTTGCAACGGATTCTTTACAGTTACAGCAGTCAGACTGTGGAATTTCCTATGCAAGAGGTATTAATGACAGACATTATATTAACATTTTAAAAAAGGGTTGGATGTTTTTTTTCACAGCAAATGGCATTGTGGGTTATAAATAATCTAACGATAGATAATACCTAACTGCTGGAGAAAAGTAGAACTTGATGGACTTAAGTCGTTTTTTACACTATGTAACTACTTATTTTTTTTAGGAGTCTAAAGAGCTTCCTAACAAACAATAGCAACTTGAATCTCCAGTTTACCACATACTCGTACATATTTAGAAAGGATTAGAGGCTACAAATGTTGCTGGAGTGCTTCTTTAGAAAAGATCATTATTACACTCTGCTTTGATTATGACAGAACTGTGGTTTCATCTGAGAATAGCACAGACTATATAGGATTACTGAAATATAGTCTATAAATTAACTTCTAAATAACATGTTTTTATTCCTGTGCAGTAGTCACTACTTAGTGAGCAAAATGTATCAATGATTTCACCAAATGACATATTAGTTCTTGAGGTTTTTATGTCTTTTATCATTGAAACGTACGGTTCTATATAAACTAACTGATGAGGTTATGTATAAGTATATCAGGACATAACAATATCTGCAGCTCATATGTACCATCCAGGCCTAGCAACTATATCCTGAATATTTCTTCTATTTAACATCTGCTTTGCATTCATTCAATGACACTATTTTATTGTTATAAATGGTCTCCTCAATATGTGTTGCTCTTTGACCCCTATAAAATGATAAAATAGGAAATTCCCTTCCTGTGAAAAAAAAAAGTCCCACGCAAGACCTCCATAAGAGAAGGAAGTTAGCCAGTCCAGAAAAAATGATGTAGAAGGATAATGAACAACAGATACACTGCTGTGCAGACAGATGCACATAACCTAAATGCGGAGGACAGACAGCGTTGGCTGCAGATCGCTTCTACCATTGTTGTAGACACGACTGTACCAAGTATTTAGGACTTTTATGCAGCTAGAAATTTAGCATTTTCTGCTTGTCTCATCGGCTTGAACTAAAGGTGCATCAAGTGAACAGTCTTAAAGCCACCGTGCACATTAGATATCGGTCGACCAACGTCAATCTCCCACTGCCACATCCACGTGAGCACTTTTTCTGTTCTCTATGAGAGATGCAATGCCAAATTCCCCTAACAGAATCTTATTTATGCGCAATAAAAAAATTCAACATCATCTATAAAGGGATAATCAAGAATCTACACTAGAGACATTAGTTGATTAGTTTTTTTGCTATAATCAAGAAACTACTTTGCTTTACAATTACTTCATTTTATGGTCTTTTGAAGTTTTGAAAACATGCTGTCACGGGGCAGTAGTGGGAAAACAGGGGACGAGGCACTGCCCCTGAGCTGCCCCTAAGGCTAAGGGGTTGCCCTGTCTTTCCTTAACTTGGGGGTACCCTTGAAGGTAGGGAGGCCCAAGTCACTGACCTGTCCCTATCTCCTGTTTAGCCCTGAGCTAAACCCCCAACCCCCACCCCAGGAGGTGAGACAGGGAATAAAGTAAACTGCACCAATACAACAAAAGAAAAGACAGACACCACAGGGAATGGGGAACAAAAATAACACTTAGCTTTGTCTGCTGTAATACCCCATACAGCAGAGTAAGGCACAAGCTCAACAGTATTCAGCTGCAGTACCACTGCACCAGAAAGCTCCTGACTCCAGCTCGGTTGGTCTCCTAAAGGACCTGTATTACCAACAGTCAGTTGATGCATCAGGTGACTATATAAAGGATGATAACCCATCAGCTGATCCAGCAACAATGCAGTAATGCAATTAAACCAGCAGGCGTCCGGGGGTGGGGGGGGAAACAGACATTAACCCCCGATGGCCTGAAAAAAAAAGTTTTTATATAAAAAGCCAGATCTGCCACAGATCAAAAAATGGATTGTGACTAGTGTTGAGCATTCCGATACCGCAATTATCGGGTATCGGCCGATATTCGCTGTATCGGAATTCCGATACTTAGTTCCAATATTTTTCCAATATCGTATACCGGAATCGGAAGTTCCCATAATTCTTTGAGAGGCAATGTGATTTTAGTCAGCCAATGAGGAATCTTATGAAGTGTGGGCACATCCTGTAATGCTGCGGTCATCTTAACTAATGGCATGGCTGTGATTGGCTGCTGAAATGATGTCAGAATGCACTATAAAAGGCGCCGCCGCAATTTTAGCGTCACTGTGCTGTAAACTCAGTTAGGGACAGAACGCTGCTGTGCTGACTCTGAGGGACAGTTAGAGATTGCGATTTAGTGTACTGTGCTGTAGGCAGGCTAGCACCAACCGCTGTGTAAAGCTTCCTTTTGCCTTGCAGTGTTGTTTTAACAGCTCTGTGCAAGGTGTGAGAGTGCAGGTGACGCTGCAGTTTGCTCTGCATCCACCGCTGTTTGTAGGCATCTGCACGTGTCACTCACTGACTCTTTTTTTATTTTATTTTGTGGAATTGGTGCAGCTCCATTATATTTGAAAAAAATCTAATCTATTAGTGTGACGCGCTTCCATCCGTATACAATACATTGGTTGCAAACACTATAGAAGTACAGAAAGGAGCCTTTCACAGATAGTGAACAGTTGTCTGCAGTGTTCACTGTAGTCTGTGAGCTTTTCATTTTTTGAGTGCAGATTACGCTCCAGTTAGTTCTTCAACCACTGCTGGTTGTAGTCTGCTGAGCGTGTGTCACTGCCTCATCCTTCACATTTTTCTCTAATTGGTGCTGCTCCATTATATTTGAAAAAAATCTAATCTATTAGTGTGATGCGCTTCCATCCGTATACAATACATTGGTTGCAAACACTATAGAAGTACACAAAGGGGCCTTTCACAGCTACTGAACAGTTGTCTGCAGTGTTCACTGCAGTCTCTGAGGAATAACCACAGTTAGGCCTTATAACTTTTCTGACTTTCTTTATCAATCTACCAAGATGAAGAAGGCAGGGAGTAAGGCACGTGGTCGTGGCCGTGGAGTTTCAGCAGGGAGAGGACGTGGGGATTCTGTGGCTGCTGCCGCACCCAGTGACACAGCATCCACCAGTTTTCCCCGTGAGCGTTCCTTTATGCGCACTTTTGTAGGAGCTCATCGTACCCCCATGCTGCGGGAAGAACAAATTGAAGCCGTTGTTGGTTGGATGGCAGCCAATGCATCGACTTCAATTGCTTCCACCTCCTCTCAGGACCACAGCACTGTTGAACAACCATCTGTCTCTTCACCGCCTGCCAAATTGCCCAGGCAGTCAGAGAGTTCTGAACTGGAGCCAGCTGAGTCTCTGCTTCTGTTCTCAGAATCTGTTGGCTTGCAAACAGGGGCCCAGCCAAGCAGCATTCTGGAATGTGAAGAAGAGGCAGTATGCAGTGATGCGCAACAGCTGTGTCTCTCTGAATGGGAAGAGGCGGGTGAGCCAGTGCCGATGGTCAGCACACCGCAGAACGCATCTGATGATGATGAGACTCAGGTGCCAGTTTCTGTTGAGCATGGTGCTGGCCAGACCACCCAACAGCAGCAGGTGTTGGAAGAGGGTAGTGGAGATGATGAGGTCCAAGACCCAACATGGCGTGAGGAACAGGAAGGTGGTGGTAGCAGCTCTGAGGAAGAGATTGCCCCAACGGTCCAAACAGTAGGGAGAGGTAGGCTGCAGACTCAGTTGCCTGTAGCCTCCAGTTTGGCACCCGTTCGTAGCAGTTCTCTTCCAACAGCCAAAACGGGCGCTCCCAGGACTTGCACTGCGTGGTCCTTTTTTGACACACTTGCAGATGATATTTGCTATGTCAAATGCAAGCTGTGTAATCAAAAAGTAAAAAGAGGTAAAAGTGTCAGTAACCTTAATACCACAAATATGTGGAAACATGTGCGGTCAAAGCACGTGGTTGAGTTACAAAGACACACTGGAGATGTAGGCCAACCTACAGCAGCACCTACATCTTCAGCTCGTGTTGGAGCCTCTTCCTCCAGCTCACACACAGCTGGTTCGGCTTCCTCACAGGATCGCCATGGAAGAACCTCTGTCACTGTTGTCCAGAGACCCAGTGTTATTCCACCCACAGCTGCAAGTTCCCTGTCATCCTCACACTCCCAGGCCACAAAACAGCCATCGGTAGCACAGGCATGGGATAAAAGACGGCCATACTCGGCAAACCATCCACGAGCACAGGCTCTGAATGCTGGCATTGCAAAACTCCTGTCCCTTGAAATTCTGTCATTCAGGCTGGTGGAGACTGACAGTTTCCGTAACTTAATGGCATTGGCAGTCCCACAATACAATGTGCCCAGCCGATTTTATTTCAGCAGGCAAGCCGTCCCTGGTCTGCAAAAGCATGTTGAGGGAAAAATTAAACATGCGCTACTAAACGCCGTCAGTAGCAAGGTCCACCTGACCACCGATGCATGGACCAGTACCCATGGCCAGGGACGATACCTTTCCCTCACTGCCCATTGGGTCAATGTTGTGGAGCCGGGTACAGATCTTGCGAGTGGCGCTGTACGTGTTCTGCCAACTCCAAGGATTGCAGGAATCAAGTCTGTCCACATTGACTCCTCCTCCTACTCCAGTTCCTCAGAATCATCGCTGCAGGAGCCGTCACGGTCTACCTCCACATGGACCCGTGAACGCTTACCTGATGCGACCGATATGAGCACAGCCGTGGCCAAACGTCAACAGGCCGTCCTGAAATTAATTTCCATGGGGAATCGAAGCCACACAGCGCAGGAGCTCTGGAATGCCATCAAGCAGGAGAGCGACGTGTGGTTTTTGCCAGCGAATCTCCAGCCAGGCTTGGTAGTGTGTGACAATGGCCGAAATCTGGTGGCAGCTCTGGGCCTTGGCAACCTCACTCACATACCATGTCTGGCACATGTGCTCAACTTGGTCGTGCAGAGTTTTTTGAGGGACTATCCGGATCTTGATGCACTGCTGCACAAGGTCCGCCTAGAGTGCGCTCACTTGCGACGTTCCAGCATCGCCAGATCGCGCATTGCAGCTCTGCAACGCAGATTTTGCCTTCCTGAACATTGCATCATATGTGACGTACCCACCAGGTGGAATTCCACGTTACATATGTTGGAGCGGTTGTGTGAGCAGCAGCCAGCAGTAATGGAGTATCAGCTGCATCAGGCGCAATCAACTCGCAATTTGCGCCGTTCACACTTCACCACTACTGAGTGGGCCTCTATGAAGGACATCTGCCACGTTTTGCGTGCGTTTGATGAGTCAACGCGGATGGCGAGTGCAGATGATGCACTAGTCAGCCTGACTGTCCCCCTTATCTGCCTGCTTCAAAAAACACTGCAAGCACTAAGGGATGAGGTTTTGGAAGAGGTGGAGGATGAGGAGTCACAAATACCATCACCTTCTGGACAGTCAGCGCAACGTGGTTCCTCACAAAGGGCTGGGCAGGGCTCACTTTGTGAGGAGGATGAGGAGGAGTCAATGGAGGAGGAAGACATCGCTCCAGAGGGAGGTACACAACGCTCTAGTCAGTATGTAGAGCGAGGGTGGGGTGATGCAGAGCAGGCAGAGATTACGCCTCTTGCAGGGGACAGCGTTTCTTGGCCAGTTGGGAGTCTGCAGCACATGGTTGATTTCATGCTGCAGTGCCTGAGAAACGACCGCCGCATCGCCCACATTCTCACCACGTCTGATTATTGGGTGTACACCCTCCTAGACCCTCGCTACCGGGACAACTTACAAAGCCTCATCACACCGTTGAACCGGGAGCGTAAAATGCGGGGTACCAAGACACACTGGTGCAATCCATAATGTTCTCCATTCCAGCCGAGAGCACTGCTGTGTGCTACTGCTTTCAAAGCAGTCTGTGCGTCGAGGCAGTGGAGACAGCTCTGCAACAAAGAGGGAGCATAAGCAGGGGCCTTTCAAAAGGCAAGACAGTTGTTCCAAATGTGGCGAAGTTTTGTGGCAGCGCCACAAATGTCTACACCTCCGGACGGCCCCCAGTCAGCAGGAGGCAAGTTTCCGAAAGATGGTGACAGGACTCATGTCTTTCCCTCTCGTGTACTCCCAGGGTCTTCCCATTCAATTTTTGGGTTCTAAGCTGGATACATGGCCAGAGCTTAGCCCAGTATGCTTGGAGGTGCTGGTTGCCCTGCTGCCAGTGTTTTCGGAGCGCGTCTTTAGTGCTCAGGTGGTTACAACAGACCGTCGCTGCGACTTTCCTCCGATAATATAGCCCGGTTACTTTTCTGAAAATGAACAAGGCTTTGGATCTCGCCGAATTTGTCGTCCGTTTTCAGTTAAATACTGGTTCGCAAGTTATTGTTCCCCTGTTTTGTTCATCTTTCTACCACCTAACTCAATCCCTGGGCTACAACACTGCCATTTTGCTGCTCAGAAGTGTGTGTCCACAGACCAATAACAAGCTTAGTGTTAGTGGGTTTCAGAAACGCCAGCTGTTCCCCTGTTTGGTGTCCGGAAAAGAAGTCTCCTGTTCCCTCAATGCACAGAAAAACCCTGTCGAACATGCTCCAAAAAGGGGAAAGAGCCGTCACCCTGATTGTTATCTTAAAAATAAATTGGAAGTTTTCCAGGCCTAGAATGATAAATTTTTATGACAAATTGGAAAATAATAATTTGTATCCAGGCATATCTCACATGCTATTAGAAATGGTAAAAAAACTAAAACATAGTGTTCACTTTTTGAAATTAGCATTAAAGTACATTTCATACTTTCAATTAAAGCTTTTTAAGGAATTTATCTGTCCCTTGCTTGGGAAAAGAAACACCTAAGCTAGGCACTTTGCCAAATAGTACTTATACGGGGGAAAGTCAGTTTTCCTATTTGGAGTGCACTTACTGAGTATAGGGAATGGTAAACATTCAGGCCAGATTTTCCCTTTGTTTCAGCAGGCCTTTTGGATTTTTTTTAATTCAATGCCCAAATTTGTCTTTATTTTCCACTGCTTTGTGGATAAAGGGGTAGGAAAGTTGTTAAATTCCGAGTGTCAAGACTTCATTCATTATTTAAACCCGTGAAATGTGTACCTCTGTCCTTTCGATTACCTTGGTACTCCATACCTGCACACCACCCCACAAGCAGCTTCTTTGCGGTTGCCGCAGCCGTAGCCTTGGGCAATCGGGAAAGCCTCCGGCCCCAAACCCGAGAATAAATCAAAAACACCCCAAAACTCCCTGATCCTGATTTTGGCGTGAAAAATAATCAATCTGCAGTCTCTGGAAAGGATAGAAGGCCGAGGGGGGTGTTTGGTGGTGTCTTGACTACCCTTCCCTATTATGTGTAGCACATTCCATGCATCCTGGTCAAACCTTCTATACAGGTGGGAAAAACCTGGTGGCCACCCAATGCTTCTGCATCACGCTCATTACAGCAGTTTTGGACTGGTGGGTTGGCCTGTAACATCTGGGCGAGCAGGGTACAACGCCCTTGGAAGGCATCGAGATCCCTTTTCCCCTTACCCCTTTGCGGGGTTCAGCTGCACCTTTTTTTTTTTACTTTTCTACTTTTCCGGCGCACCTGAGCCTGCATTGGGATAAGGATCCTCCGACACAAAGGGATTTTTGGGGGGGCTTACCTGGTGATCGTTACCCCTTGGAGTGGTCCTGGCTGTGTTTTTTTTGCTGATCGGCCCCTTTTGTTTCCTTTACTCAAATGTCGTGCTTTTTGGATGTGTTTAACTTTTATGACAGTACTTCTTTTTGGTATTGTAATGTTTAAATTTTAATGCTGGCTGGTCAGATTTTTAAGGGGTCCTTCCCTCAGAATCCCTTGACTTCCAAATTTTGGCCCCAAACATGAGTTTCGAATACGTATCTTGAATCTGTGTGATGTTAAAATTCTACCTTAGATCTTACAGGCCCCCGGGCAGGCCTTAAGTTCAGCCTCCCCGGGGGACGTAGGGGGCATGGTTCTG
>JARQOD010000004.1:457467002-457653713 GCA_033576555.1 Oophaga sylvatica | reverse complement strand
TTTTACAACACTATATTTTGTAACCAATTTTTGTGTGGTGTGTTGTTCCATTTCTTGTTGGCATGTGCATATATGCGTTTATATTTGCAGTGTCTTTATTTTTATTCTTGAAGTTAGGAAACATGTGTATCTTCGTACCGTGTTAGCCAGTAGATAGAAAAATATTTAGACTTGAGAGTCCGCAGTGGTTGTTACCTTTTAATGGATAACTGAAAAGATGGTAACAAATTGCAAGCTTTCGAGGCTACTCACGTCTCTTCATCAGGCAAAGACTAAAACAAAAAATGAAGCATCACATATTTCTATACACAACAGGACACAGGAATAGTGAAATAGGTAAGACAAGTAAGTGACGTGTAGCAGAACTATCATTATCACAGAGGGATGAACATAAATATTGTAACAGTTCCTAGATAAGGATATAGGAAAGATGTGTATCTTCGTACCGTATTAGCCAGTAGATAGAAAAATATTTAGACTTGAGAGTCCTCAGTGGTTGATACCTTTTAATGGCTAACTGAAAAGATGGTAACAAATTGCAAGCTTTCGAGACTACGCAGGTCTCTTCATCAGGCAAAGACTAAAACAAAAGCTGTGTCCTCTTGTGTATAAATATGTGATTCTTCAGCTTTTGTTTTAGTCTTTGCCTGATGAACAGACCTGCGTAGTCTCGAAAGCTTGCAATTTGTTACCATCTTTTCAGTTAGCCATTAAAGGTATCAACCACTGAGGACTCTCAAGTCTAAATATTTTTCTAGATAAGGATAGAAAGTTTTATTGCCCTCTGATTGGGGTCTGGTTTTGTGTTTTCATGCCCCTGGAAGGGCAGAGACGCAGATTCCTTAATTGATATAGAATGACATAAATCCGTGTGATCTATTCATTCCATCACTAACAGTGTCAAAGGTCATGATGAGCTTATATTCTGAAACCTTTGTATCTTTCTCATATTTGAAGTTATATTTTAATACCAGTAATTCCATATCCATCATGCTATGACTGGGCATACAAAATTGTTTTGCCACAGGTAAATCCATTATTTTTTCTCTTATTGTGTGGCGCTGATAATTCATCCTTGTTCTCATTTTTTGGCCGGTCTCCCCTCACTTGTCCCTCCCTCACTTGTCTTACCTATTCCTGTGTCCTGTTGTGTGTAGAAATATGTGATTCTTCATTTTTTGTTTTAGTCTTAGCCTGATGAAGAGACCTGAGTAGTCTCGAAAGCTTGGAATTTGTTACCATATTTTCAGTTAGCCATTAAACGGTATCAACCACAGAGGACTCTCAAGTATAAATATTTTTCTATTCTTGGAATTGCAATTCATCATTTTATTGTCCTAGTAAAACTTCATTTATTCTTGTTTGAAGTACATACATTTGCAATGGCCACGTAACAAGGCAATAACTCAATATTTTATGCCTACACCCTCCTTGACCCTGGGCTTCAACACCGCCAGTTGCTGCTCAGAAGTGTTAGATGCACAGATGAAAACAATCGCTGATGTGTTTGTGGGGTTCAGTAACGCCTGCTGTTCCCTGCTGTGTGTCTGGCAAAAATTACTGCTGCTAACTACAACTTCAACTTCAAACATCTCATACTAGGCCTCTGCCTACACCCTCCTTGACCCTGGGCTTCAACACCGCCAGTTGCTGCTCAGAAGTGTTAGATGCACAGATGAAAACAATCGCTGATGTGTTTGTGGGGTTCAGTAACGCCTGCTGTTCCCCTGCTGTGTCTGGCAAAAATTACTGCTGCTAACTACAACTTCAACTTCAAACATCTCATACTAGGCCTCTGCCTACACCCTCCTTGACCCTGGGCTTCAACACCGCCAGTTGCTGCTCAGAAGTGTTAGATGCACAGATGAAAACAATCGCTGATGTGTTTGTGGGGTTCAGTAACGCCTGCTGTTCCCCTGCTGTGTGTCCGGCAAAAATTACTGCTAGCTACCTAATCATGGTGAAAAAAACATGACATGTCAAAGTGTCTAGTGCTACACATAGATATGAGGCTACACCCTGATTTCTAAGCTGTAAACATTTGAAACGTCAACTTTAAAACCATAAAATGATTAGTCTTTGTCACAAATCTGTTACAAAATAATTGTGACATATTATTACAGATATGCACATGTCGAAAACAAATGCAAACACAAAAGCCTACTTATGCTATAGGATACTGATGGTCAACCTTGTCACTCCATAGCTTAGACAAATCCAACTCACATCATTCATGACTCAAATTCTGCAATGTTGGAAGTGCATAATGTGGGTTGAACTTTGACAACTGCTGCAGTGTGAAGGTTATACTTCAGTGTTCTTGCCTTTTAAATAAAAGCATACAAGTAAATATAATAATCCAATGTTGATTAAGGGACGTGATGTACACCTGTAATATTGTGCAAACAATGCATGTAGGAATAGTCCTCTTCAACATTACTTATATTTGTGTCATTTTAAAAAATACATATTTAATTAGAAAGTTAACAGCCCATATCATAAAGGTCCTTCATGTAAACACGATAATCGCTAACAAAAATCATGCATTACCTTGGTAAAGTCAATAGTGCATAGTCACAATACCAAAATATATACCTGTAAGTGGTGCTGAAAGAACGACAACTGATAGAATAGGTGAATGATATCTATTTATCAGACTGAATAGCGACACCTGTACAATGTCGATATAATACTGTACCTTAACAAAACAGCTGTGTCACACCTCACACTCGTTTTTCTTGTAGCTTGTTATGTAATAGGGCACATGCGTGTATGTTTCATCATAGGTGCATGTTTACTGAGTAAAGCAGTCATGACAACGCCTTTGTGTTGTCGGTACGCTTGCGATGATGAACGATGCACACCGTGAATGTTAGTCTGCGTCATAAGACGTACAGATGCTCCAATACCCAACGCGTCACAGCAGGAAGCCTCGAACCAGTCCCGCTGCGGTCCCCCATCCATCTCCGGCCGCAGTGGAGCCTGCTCAGCAAAGACGTCAGTCCCAGCATCTCACCCGGTCTAATACTGTGCAGAGACTTGCTGCTGCCTCTTCAGGTTTGCTAGTGTAGCCAGTACTGGTCAGCGGCGAGCAGACGTCTTTAGGACTAAGTCCTTTGTTGCTTCATCTGAGCGTGCCCAGAGCAAGATCTCCCATTGGAGATCAGGGGTCACATGCTCAGATACAGCTTCCACTCCTATTTGTCCTTCAGGAAAGTCCTGTGGCTGTTGATGTTCTGAAGTAGCTTCCCATTGGTCCTTCCTGGAAGGTCTTTTTCTCGTGGCTGCTATAAAAGGCTGTCCTTACCGCATGGCCGTGCGCTAGTATTATGTTAGGGGCCTGCAGAACGCACCTAATAGATATTAAGGAGAGGTGCGTTCGCAGCCCGGGGTCCACCGTGCAGGCAGAGCCTGCTGCCAGTAAGATGGCGTAAATAGGCAGTATAAGCGAACTCTGTTATCCCGCAGAGTCGCAGATGTAAACGCCGTAGCACTATATGGCGGAATAAGCGGTCTCTGTTAACTCACAGAGCCGCTGTAACAAAGACTGTGTCCTGTAAGACTCACAGGGAACACAGATGACTGCTAAGCGGATTGCAGTCTGTGGTCATTCAATCAGAACCCAAGCAGTAATCTCCTCACCGGAGGTGCCGGTATTCCAAGGCGTTTTCAGCCAGACCTAACCACATGCATACATGACCACACTGGCGCAAGCACGTAACAGATTTGATACTAGCACAGGGCCGTGCGGTAAGGACAGCCTTTTATAGCAGCCACGAGAAAAAGACCTTCCAGGAAGGACCAATGGGAAGCTGCTCAGAACATCAACAGCCACAGGACCTTCCTGAAGGACCAATAGGAGTGGAAACTGTATCTGAGCATGTGACCCTGATCTCCAATGGGAGATCTTGCTCTGGGCACGCTCAGATGAAGCAACAAAGGACTTAGTCCTAAATACGTTTGCTCACCACTGACCAGTACTGGCTACACTAGCAGAGCCTGAAGAGGCAGCAGCAAGTCTCTGCACAGTATTAGACCGGGCGAGACGCTGGGACCGACTTCTTTGCTGAGCAGGCTCCACTGTGGCTGAAGATGGATGGGGGACCGCAGCGGGACTGGTTCGAAACTCCCCTTTTGTAGCAGCGGGAACTCGAACCCTAACACACATATTAGGCAAAATTCGAATTTTCTCTCTTGTAAAGATTTGGAGAGAAATTATTCTCCATGAATTTAATGTCCCTGATTATACTCTCAACAGACCACAGAGAATAATAAATGTAAGTTTAAAAAAAAAATAAGTTATACTCATCATATTGCTCAACTCTTCCACCCAACCGATTTGCACATCACCTGTCTGGTCCTCTGCACAGCTTCTGATTGACGCCCTGAGTGGTCAAACCCAGACCTATCATGTCATCCTTGGAATTCTGGTGCTGGCTCTGCACAAGCACACGCACAATGACCTTGCACACGCATGAAGAGAACCCTGCTGGGCCTCTTCAAAGCTGGATGTCCTGGCCTATCTTCAGAGGCCCATCGACTTCTGCACTTCTGCACTCACAGTGGAGATCTGCAGATACAATGAAGACCAGACGGGTGATGGTTAGGAGCTGAGGGGGCAAAAAAGTGAGCAGTAATTTGAGCATAAGTTTTTCATTGTTTTACTTTTTGATGACTCTCTAAGATTCAGAAAACTGGCTGGCATGTTAGAGAATGCAGGTTTTAGTAAAATTGAAGTGGAATTCAATTCCATTCTAATATACTCACAAAATATATGTATATATTTGTATATATTTTTTTTTATGGTAATCAGCATAAATGAGTACACCCCAACAAATTTGTCAGAAAACTTTTAGTTTCCTTTTAAAATCAACATTTTGTATAGGATACCATACTGCAAAATAATCCCACATTGCTAATAATTGCAAACAAGATTTGTTATTTTGCACACACAAAAAAAATTTCTTACAAATTCATTCAAGACTATGTTGCATGAATAAGTACACCCAACGAAAGGCTTAGGAGCAAAGCTAAAGTTTAGACTACAAAATTCTAATTACCAAGAATTCAACCTCAGGTAAGTCTAATTAGTCATTAAGCAGATGTCCATCACACAGTTGACTATAAAAGGGTATCATTTAACAAAGAAAACTCCATTCCATTTAATGCTTTAAGCAATTGTACCACATGGAAGAGAAATGTCACAAGACCTGAGAAAGAAAATTATTTCATTACACAAGAAAGGTGAAGTACAAGAAGATCAGCAAAGCTTTACTTATCATTCAAAATACTGTAGCAAAAGTTATACAAAAATGTAAAAAATGTAGCTGTATACATCTCACAGAGTGGTCAATGCTGAATATGGAAGCCAACACCTAAACAGTAGCATTCTCTGATGAGAAGGATTGAAGAAGATTGACATGAAAGTTCTCTACAGTTCACTAAAGAAGGTGAAAGCCAAACTGCGGTGAGCTTACAGCATGCACAATAGAGGAATGGTTGTCATGGATGTCTTTCAAGATGGAAGCCTATGACGACTACTAGGACTCTATGTTCTGAAGTGATGAAACCAAGATAATAATAAATAATTATAACTTTATTTATATAGTAACAACATATCCTGCAGCATTTTACAAATAAGTGGAGACATGTACAAACAATAAAGTAATTACAACCTATAATAGAAGGGACACAATATGCAAAAAGTGCTTGTCATGTGTGGTCCAGCTATCATTATAATAAATAGAGCATTCAAATATTGCCAAGATAAATGTTTGTGGAACTGATAGGTTCAAAACTATTTGACATCACAAAGGTGAGGAGAACAAAGAAAAATTCATGGTGTCTACATTGAAACATAGTGGTGGCAGTGTCCTTATGTTGGGCTGTATAAGTGTTGCTGGTGTCAGGAGCTACATTTCATTGATGGTGTCATGGGTTTACCTCGACTGAAAGGAGCCAGAAGACCCCGCTGTATGATTTCTCCTACTCCTGCAGTGATTAGAAGCACTTCAACTTCATGTTAATCAGGGCAGGTTTCTTCTACCAGTACAGGGGTTAAACTGTTCAGTTGAGAGCTCATTGAAGCTTACCTGCATTGTTACTCTCAGCTGTTCAGTGTTGGCCACTGCCCTCTCCTATACATGCTGGCCTCTGGCAAGAAGCCGTTGCCTGAGTTAGCTTCAGGCTGCATGGTTCAGGAGCTGGAGGAGTTTTGTTGTATGAGGAGGCATTTTTTGGATTTATCTAAAGATTATTGCTTGGTTTTGGTTGTATGCAAATCCCCAACTTCTCCTAATTTGGTTTTTCCCTTCCTTCACTCTCCTGTGATCCCCTCCGTTGTTCATGAGAGCATATTTGTATGATGGGGTTTTTCCATTATCCCTGTATGTATTCCCATGTTAGTCTGGTTGGTGTATTTCCATACACTTCTACTCTCTTCTTCTATAATGGGGGGAAGGGAACAGACTTAGGGTAGATTCAGTAGCTCTGCAAGGTACATGGCCCCGGTATCTTCACCATTAGTGGTAATCCAGGGAGCAGGGAAAGCTAGGACGCCCCTAGCGCTAGGGACAGGGAAGGAGCCCCTGGTCCCAGGATATCCGACAACAGAGTAGTGACAGATGGTATCATAAATTCACAGATGTGTAAGGAGGCCAGGTTGGTAGTCGTGGTGAGGAGCTGCTGCGTCACCACACCCTGGCTCCTCACAAAGGAAATACAAAGTAGAATCCTCACTTCAGAATCTAGGGTTCCTCCAGCTTCTGCCATCTCTGCTCCAGATTCCCGGTTCTCACAAATGACTCCAGAATCCATGTCCATGCTTAACAGTTTAACTTTATTTAGCAACAGGCTTCTTGACACATATACAGCACAGTGCTCATACAATGACTTTCCTTGAGCTT
Source organism: Oophaga sylvatica (assembly GCA_033576555.1). Lineage (NCBI taxonomy): Eukaryota > Metazoa > Chordata > Amphibia > Anura > Dendrobatidae > Oophaga > Oophaga sylvatica. The sequence continues at coordinate 457,646,808 of JARQOD010000004.1, read as the reverse complement.
TCCCTGTTTTTCCTGCAATCTCTGCCTCGTCCTGGCATTCCCTGCCTCGCTGGACAATCTCTGTGCCATCCTGGCAATCTCTTCCTCACTGGACAATCTCTTTCCCATCCTGGCAATCTCTGCCTCGCTGGACAATCCCTGTCCCATCTGACATTCTGTCTTTCCTGGCAATCTCTGCCTTGCTGGACAATCTCTGTTCCCTCTGTGGCATCCGTGCCTCTAGGTCCACCAGCTTCCTCCCAGTCCCCTGCCTGTCTCAATAGGAAAAGGAAAAAGGCTTGCCATCTCAGCTTCACCTAGTCCCGACCGTAGGCCTTGAATCCTCCTTGGAATAGTTACCAATTAAGGTGGTGACCGCTTGCACGCTCCTCAGCCTGGGGTCCCTTCTTGCTGAAGCAACCTTACCCCCATGGCTATCTGACTGTCCTCGTTCACTGCATCACAGCTCTCTAACCAGGAAGTATCATCACTATATCCCACTGTCCTGTACTACACCCATCTGTTACTCCTCCCAGCCTGGAAAACCCCTTATGCTAACTATGTTATTCTAACACTCTAATTCTCTATCTCTACTATGCCCCACTATTCTATGCCGACTACTGTCCTTTGCTACTGTTATCTTCTACTCTATTCTATCCCTGATCCTATACACAACACATGTTAAGTACATACACATTACAGCAACAGTAAATGACTACATTAGCAGTCATAAACACTAGGGAACCGCACACATGTAATGTGAATACTGTTCAAAGAGGGGGAGGCATATGATGGCCTCTGTCACCACCCTACAGATGTACTGCTCTACATTGAAATATGATGCTACCATCATTATGTGCCCTTGGCAGATGTGCACTTTTCCAGCATGACAATGATCAAAAACACACATCTAAAGCCATTGTTATATTTCTGAAGAAGAACAGTGCGTAGGTGATTAAGTGTCAAAGTATGTCTTCTGATCTGAACCCTACGGGAAAACACCCAAAACCCCTAAAGTGTTTTGAACCAAATAAATCAACATATAAATTGATAAATTAGCGGATCATTAGTACAGCATTAAGTCTAAAGGTACTGCCACACTAAACAATCCCGCTAGCGATCACGATAACGACGCATACTAATGCGATCGCTAGCGGGATTGTTTCTATATCGCTAAGTGCGGCCACATTTAGCGATATAGTTAACGACGCTATCGCTGTTAGCGATCTTCTTAACGACTTTAGCGGTACAAAAGTACCGCTAAATCGCTAAGAAAAGGTGCCACACTAGCGATATATACTTACCCAGCGGGAGCGCCGACGAGAAAATAGGGTCCGGAACGATTCCAGCGACGAGCGAGATCACAGCAGGAAGCTCGTCGCTGGCAGCTGCCGCACTGAACAACATCGCTAACGGGATCGCTAAATAGTGACGTTTTTTAGCGATCCCGTTAGCGATATTGTTCAGTGTGGCATGCCCTTAAGTTGCACCCATAATTCAAAACCTGAAATGTGGCATTTTAACTGATGTCAGGAATTTGCTGCAAAGTAATCTGACAAAATATGTTTTACCACTAATTTTATGTTTCTGTTAGAGACTCAAGACTGTTAGAAGAACTTGGATTATGTGCAGTTATGATATGGAATGATCACAAACATTGACCAGTCAAAGAAATTGTAACAACAACAAGGTAAAGTTGTTGAATTATGGAAACCACATGATTGATAGACATGTTAAAGCTATGCAAATGTGAAGAAACTGTTGGACAATTATTTAGTCTTTAGTTCAATTTTACAAGCCGAAGCTATGTATATCAAATATTACATTGAGACATGTAATGTCCAACATTTTAGGACCACTAGTAACAGATCAACTATCAAATGCCTAGCAGGTCTAAAATTATTTATGGTATATGCTAATAACATTGATCAATACTGTAAAGTTGATCAATCTAACAATAATACCGTAAAACGCTATGGAGCTTTGTAAAGTGAATGCCCAAACCTCAGTCAATAAATGTACTGTATTAACACATATTCATAAAATCGTAGAATATTAGGAGCAGATTTTTTTTAGTAAATTTATTTAAGCAACTTATTGAGGCCCTGGATAAACTAAGTTCATAATACACTCATTCAAAATGAAATCACAAACCCAAGAAGGAAAAGGTGAGTAATTATGGAAATCGTTAGATCGATAGGACAGGGATGAAGTCAAAACAAACTGAATTAGGAAGGGATCTCAGGGAAAGTACAGAGCTGTAGTGGCCTTCTTCAGTATTTTTATGCGTATTAATTGAAAACTGAGTGGAGTTAAACTGAAGACAGGTCTCATAGAAATTGGGACTGCAGGACTGGGTTAAATTATACTTTCCTATGGCCAATGTAAAGTATAGGTGAGCCACCAAAATTATATTTATTCTGCAATGCTCAAGAAGTCTGCCCCAGTCGTGAAAAAAACGCAAAGCTTTAGCATCTCTTAGGTTGTACTGTATCCACTATGCTGTACTGTATGTGCTTCTGTTATACTGAAAACATCAAGCCCATTGTAAGCTGTTTTTTGTGGTAAAAAAAGGAAAGTTTTCATTGGTTTGAATTGTATGTGACTTTATTTGAAGCACTTAGACTGAGATCTTACATTAAAGCACCACTGTAGTGTTTTTTTATTGCACGCTGGAGTGTGCTTTAAGTGTTAGTCAACTGCCCCCTAACTGATACTCACCTGCCGTCGCCTTCATCATTTTCTGGCGTCGCTCCCATTGGTTTCCGGTGATAAGTGACCTGCTGTGGAGCGGCACAGAGGTCACTTTTCAATACAAGTCTATGACCGCTTCATTCTGGCTCTCATAGACTTCCATTGAGAACTTGTGACATAGCTTCTGACTTCCATAGTTGTGGCACCTGAGCTGCACCAAAAAAGAGTGAAGACACCAGAAAGTGAGTATATGACTGGAGGCTTACATTTAAAATGCCACTCCAGTGCTGGAAAAACAAACGCTGGAGTGGTGCTTTAAACTAAGAAACTCGAACAATCACAGTCCTTCTGATGAAAAAATGCTAAAATGTTGTGTAGTTTTGTAGTTTCTATTTATGCCATTGCATTTCGACTGTCTTTATCGTACATTTTACATGACTCAGGCATTTTTTGACCCTTTTCTGTATATATTCCTTATTATATATAGTAATAACAATCCAGTTTTTTTATCTCTCCCCTTTTGTCATTAGAAAGTCTCTTGTTAACATTGTATACGGATTTGATTTACCAACTCGCTTATTGCTACATTTTCATAGTTATAACTTGTAAGTGCATTAAACTTCTCCTACAGTGACATTTGCATTATGGCCCAAGGATGCGTTTTTCTCATTTCCATTGTAAATGTGTCTTTTTTTTCTTGACTGAATGGTTCTGTTACCTTGACATTAAAGGTAAAACTCAAAATCCAGTGCCGCAAGTACTCTATTATCTATTTTGTTCAGTAAGTATTAATACATATTGCAGGGTAGAAAATAGAGCTCTTACAGGAAAGCTCCAAGGCATACTTGTTATTATGCAAAGTGTATCTGTGGTAACGGACAACTAGATCTCAGAATATAGGTTTTATATATATATATTTATATATCGTTTGTTTGAAAACTGGAAAATTGACAGACAGATAGGAAGACTTCCTTGTATAGCTATTGGGGGGAGAAGAAGCAGAGCCGATAGATTATTTGCTACAGCATTGTTAGAGTTATCAATATCGGAGCATTTGGCTCTGGAGTATCAGAAACTATGTATGGCTTCTGGATTGACACAATTAAGCCAATACATGGCAACTCTCAGGCTTTTACTCTAGAATGCAAAGATTTTGGAAAGCAATTTAGAAAATAAAGTTTGTGAATAAAATCCCGGGGCAACTCAGTTTTCAAAATCTTTTTCTAAAATTCTTGCTGCTGTGGTTGTCTTACTTTATAGCAGCTTCTGCAATTCTACCGCTCTGTTAATGTCTCAGCCGTTTATTTAATTATAGGTTATCTCTCATATTATACCCCAACATCACTTGAAAATTGACATTAACTTTTGCATAACACGAAAACCCCAATTTGTGAAAGTGTTTATGGTGGAAATCTGGCATAACACTATGAATAGAATTTTGTGCAACTTGAGGATATGCTAAAATGTTGCAAATTTTGGCACTTTAGCAAAATTTTGGCCTGCTCCAGCAAAACAGACATAGCTAGCACAGGACATGGCAGGGAGGGGACATGGAGATACCAGCTTTTCTAATTCATGATGAGCAATGGCAATACCTTACCCCACAAATCTCACTAAAGTCCCTGACTGAAGTAAGATTTGTGACAAGATGCAAGAGGAAGATGAGAGACACCAGATCCAACAATGCAGACGTGCTGAAGACTGCTATCAAAGCAACCTGAGTGCATTTACTGAACATACATTTCAGTAGGCCAATATTTCTGATTTAAAATAATTTTTCAAGCTGGTGTTATAAAGTATTCTAATTTACTGAGATAATGACCTTTGGGTTTTCATTGGCTGTAAGCCATAATCATCAACATTAACAGAAATAAACACTTGAAATAGATCACTCTGTTTGTAAAGACTCTATATAATATATGAGTTTCACTTATTGTACTGAAGAACTGAAATAAATTAACTTTTTGATGATATTCTAATTTTGTGAGATGCACCTGTATCTATGTATACATCCAAGGACAACATCTGCAAGAAATTTGCATGTTCTCCCGTGTTTGCTTGGGTTTCCTCCCATACCCCAAAGATGTACTGATAGGGAATCTAGATTGTGAGCCCCAATTGGGAGTGTGCCGATAATGTCTGTAAAGTGCTGTTGAATTCATGGTGCTGTATAAGTGAGTAAACTAAACACAGACTTTATTCTGCCCATGTGGTGACATTTTAGCTTATTACAGCAGACCATTTTTTCAAATGCTTGAGAAAGGTTCTGAATAAGCCAAGTAAAAATGTCAACACATGGTCAGAATAAAGTCCATTTTGCTTGGTTTATGAATTTGGTGCTCGACCTTTCTTTGGAGGAATCTATATGAAGAAGAGGTTCTTGGTGAAATCCCGGGAGGTCATTGCATCCATTGAGACATTTCATTTTGAGTAATGCTGCCTTTTCATTTTCTTTCTTTCTTTCTTTCTTTCTTTCTTTTTTCTTCTTTCTTTCTTTCTTTCTTTTTTCTTTCTTTCTTTCTTTCTTTCTTTCTTTCTTTCTTTCTTTTCTTTCTCTCTCTCTCTCTCTTTCTTTCTGTCTTTCTTTCTTAAAATATTGCATTGCACTTTAATTGTCTGCAAATTAACTATTGAAGTGCTTTTTTGGTTAGTTATTTATGAGGGTTTTGGTAATCCTCTGAAGGTGTGCATCCAATAAAATTCTATTAGTGCTGCTTCATTTTTTTCTATCTATCTAAATAGAAAAGACAGATAGCAGCACAAACTTGAGCAGATTTTGGGTGCAATACTGCCTGAATGTTGTCCAAAGCAAAATATAAATGGAAAAAAATCAGGCAGCACCAAATTGTGGACTTTAATCCAGCACCAAGTGGTGCAACTTTTCGACCTCACAACATGGTGTTTGTCAAGCACAAAGACCGTGTTGTGAGGTCGAAACGTTGCACCACTTGGTGCAGAATTAAAGCCCACAATTTTTCCTTGAACTTGAGAGCTGCCTGATTTTTTTCCATCTATCTATCTATCGATCTATCTATCATCTATCTACAGTTGTACTCAAAAGTTTACATACCCAGAATTTTTGCTTTCTTGGCCTTTTTTCAAATAATGTGAATTGACAACACCAAAACTATATCTCCACTCATGGTTAGTAGTTGGGTAAAGCCAGTTATTGTCTAACTACTGTGTTTTCTCTTTTTAAATCATAATGACAACCCAAAACATCCAAATGACCCTGATCAAAAGTTTATATGCCCTGGTGATTTTAACCTGATAAATTGCACAGAAGTTGACACAAATGGGTTTGAATGGCTACTAAAGATAAAAATTTCCTCACCTGTTACCTGTTTGCTTGTAATCAGTATGTGTGCATAAAAGCTGAGTGAGTTTCTGGGGTTCAGACAGACTCTTGCATCTTTCATCCAGCTACTGACGTTTCTGGATTGTGAGTCATGGGGAAAGCAAAAGAATTATCAACAGATCTACGGGAAAAGGTAGTTGAACTGTATAAAACAGGAAATTGATACAAATTTATATCCAAGGAATTGATCATGCCAGTCAGCAGCGTTCAAACTGTGATTAACAAAAGGAAAATCAGGGGCTCTGTAAAAACAAAACCACAGTTCACGTAGACCAACAAATATTTCCCCACAACAGCCAGGAAAATTGTTCAGGATGCAAAGAAAAATCAACAAATAACATCAGCTGAAATACTGGACTCTCTGAAAACTAGTGGTGTGGCTGTTTCAAGATGTACAATAAGGATGCACTTGAAGAAAAATGGGCTGCATTGTCGAGTGGCCAGAAGAAAGCCACTATTCCGCAAATGCCACAAAGTATCTCACCTACAATACGCAAAACAGCACAGAGACAAGCCACAAAACTTCTGGAACAAGGTAATTCGGAGTGATGGGACCAAAATTTAACTTTTTGGCCACAACCATAAATGTTACATTTAGAGAGATGTCAACAAGGCCTATGATGAAATGGAAACCATTCCTACTGTAAAGCACAGGGGTGTATCGCTGATGTTTTGGGGATGTGTTAGATACAAAGGCACAGGAAACTTGGTCAAAGCTGAAGGAAAGAGGAATGCAGCACATTATCAGCAAATATTGGAGGCAAATTTGCAATCATCAGCCCAGAAGTTGCGCATGGGATGTACTTGGACTTTGCAACATGATAATGATACAAAACACAAGGCCAAGTCGACCTGTCACTGGTTACAACAGAACAAAGTGAAGGTTCTGGACTGGCCATCACAGTCTCCTGACCTCAATATCATTGAGCCACTCTGGGGAGATATCAAGCACGCAGTTCAGTCTAGACAGCCCAGGAATTTACGGGAACTGGAGGCTTTTTGCCAAGAACAGTGGGCAGCTTTACCATCTGAGAAAATAAAGAACCTCATCCGCAACTACCACAAAAGACTTCAAGTTGCATTGATGTTAGAGGTGGCAATACACGGTATTAAGAAATGGGGTATGTGAACTTTTAATCAGGGTCATTTGGATGTTTTAAGTTGTCATTATATTTTAAAAAGAGAAAACACAGTAGTTTGACAATAAATGGCTTCACCCAACCACTAATCATGAGTGGAGAAAAAGTTTTGGTATTATCATTCATATTCTTTGAAAAAAGGCAAAGAAAGCAAAAAAATCTGTCAAGGTATGTAAACTTTTAAGCACAACTGTATCTATCATCTATCAAACGATCATTTATCAATCTATCTATTTATTATCTGTCTATCTCATATCTATCTATCAATCTATCATCTGTCTATCTATTATCTATCTATCTATCATCTATCCATTTATTATCTATTTATTATCTATCTAGCTATTTATTTCCTATCTATTATCTACTATCTATCTATCACTACAATATCTATTATTTAATCATGTTCAATGAACATTAATTGATGCATGATGTAATAATAACAGATCATCTTTAATTTTATGGCGCAAATAGAAAGCTTATGTAAAATTGTTGTAATGACCGCTTGAATGATTTGAAAACCTGACCAAACTGCAATATCTCTAATGACATTTTTCCTCAGAATGTCACATAAACAAGTGCAGCAGATTTTAAACTGATCACCATGGAATTAGACTGCCGCAGTTTCATTGCTCTAATGTGGATCCTTCACACTAAATTAATAGTCTAGTTATGGTCCAAACAGCAGCTAAAGGGCAGCCACCTCTGAATTAACATTCTGGCTCTCCATGTTCTCTATAGAAGATGAAGATGCCTCTTCTGGGAACCTTTGAGTACGTGAAAAGTTAATCTGGAATCCAAGTAGCAAGAAAATTGGCCCCTAAGATCATGTATAAAGAGATTTCAACACAAACTGCACAGCATGGGCCCTCGTAACGCAATGGACTCAGCGCTGCAACATTAGATAATTGTTTGGCTGGAGCTCGGCATCCTCCTTACACATGTTACTCTCCGCTGCCAATATGCTCTCAAATTAGAGACATCATATAAATGAATAAACATCCTGTACAAAATCTCCTTTTTGATGCGCATTGTTTTTGTGTGAGAAAATATTTTACTCTTGGATTCAAAAATGTATTGATGAATAATTTGCTATATTGGGATAACGAGAATGCAAAATTCCATTTGCTATGTAAAGGCACAAAGGGAAGATGCCTAATAACATGCCTATATCTTTCCCAAATTTGTCTGTCTGCAAAAATGGAGCAAAATCTGTACTCTGAAGTCTAAAGAGACAACAGAGAATATGTAAAATGTATCTGAAAACGTTAGCTACTAAAGAGAAAACCTCAAAAGAGGACCAGTCAATGGGTAAAAATATAATGAGTTACATACCTTGGAAAAATCACTGGGTTTTGTTTCTCCCGGAGTGCAATGTGAAATCTCTGCTTTGCTGACCAACTGGGCGTTTCTCTGGTACCTTGCATTTTCACTCCTATCAATTACAGATTGAGCTCTCACAGCTGGAAAAATTTGGAAGAAATGCCCAATTGTACTGCAAGCAGAGATTGCACATACTGTGCTCCAAAAGCAACAAACATAAATATCTCTGCAATGCAGTGACGCAGTGCAAATTGTAAAAGAGCTGCAGAATCTTGAGAGCTGTGGGACTGTTACAAGGTATTAATCTTACATTTTTTGCACAAGTGATTACGGTAATTCATTTTAAAAATGTGAGACTTTTATAAGATATCTGAATTTCTTGGCACAGAAATATTCCATATGCGAAAGTAAAACTTATGGAATTACTAAACATGTGATAAAAAAAGAAAAATGTGACAGCTGCATGCATATTTTGCATTTGAATGACACACTTTTTTTAATGTGCCCCCAACATATTTAGATTTTTAAATTACGGAAATTTGTCATTTTGGAGCCACATAGGGTTTAGGACAGTTTCACATGTTCTATTTTTTATGTATGTGAAAAAGTTTATCTCATATGGAAAAATGTATGGAGGTTTCTAAAGCTTCTGCTAAAAATGGACAGCGGTAGAATGCACCTAGGATGGCATCAGTGACCTTTAAGCAGAAAAGGAAATATCTCCGTTTTTTTTCTTTGTAGACCCTAAAAATGGACATGTGAACTGACTGATCTGGGACTATATAGCTTCTACCTACCCCAATCCATTTGACTGACATGTCTGTCCCGATGCACACATGTAAGGAGAGCTGTCTAGGGGAGTGGGTGCAGAGAAACCACCGAGCACTGGACTAGTCAGCTGAGGTGAGTCAGCTGTTACTTTTCAAAGTATGTTTCCTGAGAAACACTGCTGCGTATTAGAGTAAGGCCGCAGTCACACTAGTGTATAGCATCCAATGCTAGAGTAATTTCTCCATCTCCTCCATTACCGGCGTCCACGGGAATCACACTGCACTCAGGTGACATGAGTGCAGTCCAATGTTTCACATGCACCCTTAGACTTGTATAAGTGCATGTGATACAATTCCGATTTTTTATCAGATTGCACTCGTCCGATTTATTTGCTTGTCTGAGCTAGCCCTAAGACATTCATGGCTGCAATAAAGCAGTTGGTCGCTTATTCATGCTGTCGGTGGCTTACACAGCATGAGTCAGATGACAGGTTCCCTTTACAAAGACAACTCCAAGGAAAAGATATTTTGAAGGTGAAAACTGAGCAGCCATAGGTTACTAAAAATGATTTACCTTACCATAGTGGCCACTTCCACCCACCAACAATAATCACTGCATTGACCCCCATGTCGCTGCTGTAAGTACAGCAGGGTTTACCCCTTTTCAATAAGCATTAGCAGCACACATCACCACAGGAGCTGCAGTAATATCTTGTCTTGTATGTAAGAAAATATTCAAAGAATAACAATTTTGTTCTTAACTTTGCCCCAGTAAGGACATCCCCTTGTCAGCTAATACCTTAACCTTACCTTGTACAAGCTATCAACACTGCTGCCTAGCTCATCCAAGTAGTGACTTACCAAGTAACCATTGCTTAATTGTAACAAGAGGCCAGATCACCAATGGAGTTGTCAGACGTTCTTCTCCCTGCAGCCGATCATTTCCTGCATCACACTATGCTAGTTGTGGGTCATTCATGTCCTGACTCCTGGTCTCTTAATAAGTATCGTACATACTATGTTCTCTGGCTCTTACCTAATCCAAGTGGCCCAAGCTTTGTAATGATCTTTTGTCTTGTTTTATCTCTGTGCCTGAGCATTAAGGTCCTTTATTTTCTCTCTGTACCTGAGCATCAAAGTCCTTTATTTTCTTTCTGTACCTGAAGATCTTTATTCCCAATTAGCTTTTGGTGTGAATTTGTTCTATACACTTTTGTGTGCGCTCTCATCGCTGGCTCTTGTCTCCGGTAGACCTAGGCACAGTACCACCACTATACAACATTGTGAACAAGACTCAGGAAGGGTTGAAATGTTTATATCCTGTCACACTTCTCCCTGCAGCTTTATGTGTCTCTACTTCATGTCCACAAATAAATAAAATCCTACTGCACATTGAAACAAGAGGGTGTGATTTATTATTCTATCTGGAAACTTGGGGTTTCACATATCATCCACCGATACCTCAACATACAGACTGTGCGCGCTCATCATGTGACGGCCGCAGACAGGAGCCATCAATGAAAGCACACACTGACAATATGTGAGCATGACTTGCCTCCTGTAGAGTCGGTGTTGAGGTGCAGACCACCGATTGAGTTCAGGCAGTATATGCTTGAGTGCTGTCAATCAAGATATAACAAAGTGCTCAGTATACACATTGAGGGGGTGTAATGGTGCACTGAACACTTGGCTATGCCCAGTGTGCACCAAGGCCCGCTCATTTGCATATGACATGAACCTTTTTTTTCCTGAAAACTAAACTACTATACTTATGAATTTTACATGGGCTTAGTCCACAACATAAGTGCATAAGAGGTTTAATTAGCATTTTTGGGGTGACAAACTCCCTTTAACTCTTTGAATGTACTGTATATTCACTTAAGCTAAGGACTGTAGGACATGCTGGTGCAAAATATTCTGGAAAACATTTCTAATCTGGCTTCTTTTTTATCATTAGATTCTAATTTATTTTTAACATGCCTTTTAAACTAAATAACAGAGTACAATTTTCTAGACAGTAAAATAAAATCAATTACTATCGCTGTCTCTTTGATCCTCAACATGCACAAACCAAAAGCCTTTGACCCTAAGGATAGAGGACCTTAATTTCTATCCTTCCTCATTTCCACCTCCATTATACCTGTACCAGTTACCTTAAGGTTTTATTTGTACCAAAGCTCAGCAAATTCTTTTTTTCTACTGTGTTATATTTGTATAAAAATTTTCCTACACAATGGATAATCTTGACCAACCTAATTAAATAGTCAATTTTGCTCAATCTATGCATGACTGCTTGTCTGTGTGTCCAATAAATGATCAAGTCAAGATTAAGGCCCCCTTCACATGTCTGTATAATAACGGTGTCATCAGTGTTTTGGATCAGTGTGCCATCTGTGTGCCATCCGTTTTTTTTCGGTATGGCTTAAGAGAAATCAATTCCAAAGCTTCTCCTATACTCTGCAATGTTAAGCACGTACACCATGGACGGCACACGGATACCATCCATCTGTGGTAATTATTTTACACGGACCCATAGACTTGTATTGGCCCTTGTCCTCCATGCTGCTAGCAAAAAAACACATCTCCATGTGGTTTGCACAAATACACGGTCCGTGCAGACACACGGACATGTGTGCAGCACCTTAGATTATAATGGGTACATGTGGTCTCCGGGAACACATTCTTCAAACACTTGTTTTGTGATCATCTTTCATTGTAATTACACTGATGATAAAGATGTGATTTGCTCACGGGGCAAAAAAACATCATTCTCTGCAGTGTATTGTCCTGTGTAAACAGGACTTGTACTGCCGAGAATCATGGTACACTATGAGCATTGAGAAATCTATTACAGATCGCTCAGTGTGCATCATTTGCTTTGGTCTGCCTGTGTAAATAGGTATTTAAACGTCTGCAGATTGGTAAAAGTTTCTGCCGATTGATCTGTGTAAATGGATGCGGTAGCACTGATTGGAGGTCATTTAATGGCCTGTTTACACACGCAGACCACAGTAAACGATGCGCATTGAACAATCCATACTATATCGCTATAGGTGATCATCGTTCTCGGCAGCATGAGTCCTGTTTACACAGGACAAAGCACCGCAAAAGATCATTTCACCTGATGAACAATTATTTTGCTCATTCATTGGTCATTTTTTCACTAAAAAGTTATAAAGAAAGGGCATTCTTAAAAATACTCATTTACGATATCATTTAGTTTAAATGTACCTTAAAGAGAATGCATTTTCAACACTTGAAAAAACGTGAAGTTGAACTGTTTTAATTTTTTCAAAAATATTTAATTTTTTGGGTATTAAATATGAAAAATTCTTTAAAAAAGTTTGGATATTTCCAACTTGTAAATAGTAGAGGGAGCAACTGCTGACATTTGTCATGAAAACTGAAAACATAGAAAAGCATAATAAAACCAATGTATAAAAATACTCTGTTAAAAAAATATAACAGTAAACAGCAAGTGCTAATAAAAAGATGAAAAAACACGGTATTTGGTTAATACGTTTTTTGCAAAAAATGTATATTAAGCAATTCCACCAAACGTCAAGGTATACCCGTATCAGAGCAGCCCCTGACTAATGTATTTAATCCCTATCTGATATTTTTAAAAACCTGGTCATGTGTATAATACCTGTATGAGCAGGATTCAGAAAGGTAACGTGCAATGTGGACACCCTGCATAGAATGGCTTTTATGTGCACGGCTTACAAAGGAGGGGTGGAAACCTCCTGGTCTTGCAGAGACAAGAAAACGATTGAATAAAAACAGAAACACATGAGCCATGCACACAGTGAACAAGCCTGTAGGGACATTGTTCATACCACCAGAAGACTGAAAACGTAGAAAAGCATAGTAAAACCAATGTATCAAAATACTCTGAGTATTTTGATACGTTGGTTTTACTATGTTTTCTTTGTTTTCAGTCTTCTGGTGGTATGAACAATGTCCCTACAGGCTTGTTCACTGTGTGCATGGCTCATGTGTTTCTGTTTTTATTTGTCATGAAAACGTAGTGCTAGCTCACATTAGGACTGTAGTAAATGTGGGCAGGATTTGCTCGCATGTGTCTGATGTCACCCCTCTCCTCCCCTTTTGGGTGTTTGCAAAAGGATAAGGGGCGGATGAAGATTAGAACTACAATGAGGAGACATTTTGTTGTTGATTCCAACATGATACTGAGATATGGATAGTGTCACCGATTCACTTAACCAGATTGAGTACAGCAAAAACAAACTTGTAGTATTTTTTTTTTTTTAAAGTTGGGAAAAAATTTGGCTTGTGGCACCATCTTCTAAGACCCATTATATTTCTGTTGATGGATATATCAGGGCTTGTTTTTTGTGTTGTAAAATGACATTTTTATTGATACTATTTTAGGATACATATAAAGTTTTTATTTCTTTATAGAGCATTTTTTATGGAAGTGGGTTAAAAGAAAAAAAGCAATTCAGGTATTTTGACTATTTTTTTGTTTATGGCATTTACCATAAGGATTAATTAATTTAAAATTTTGATAGCCTTTTACAGATGCGATAATATCAAATATTTTCACTTTTTTTTATTTATTTTTAAAGAGGCACTACTGTTAGTTTTTTTATTACCAAAGTTGTGCAAAATTGTATGCAGTATAGTGTGAGTGCATTTGATATACCTGCTGATTGCCCTCTCCACACAGTTCACAGTTTAGTCCTCTTTTCAGTCACATGTCGGTGATTCCAGCCTACCGGATTACATTGTGGTCTATGTGTAAGTCGCTATTAAAAAGTAAGTCTATGGACCAATCAGAACGTGGCTCAAAATGAGGCTTCATAGGCTTACATCGTAATAGCAACATCAGCTCACATATAAACCGCAGTGTGATTCGGTTGATCAAAATCACCATCATGTGACTGAGAAGAGGACCGAAGCGGCCTGGGAACCAGGTGAAGGTAGCAATCGATGAGTAAGGCTGGAGTCACACACAACGTATAAAAAATTGGTCTGTCTTTCATGGACGAGAATCGCGTCATCCGTTTTGCAATGCGAGGATGCAATTTTCTCGCATCTAAGCATCCATGTGACATCCGTATGGCATCCATACGCTCGCCGGCTTGCAAAATGGACATATAATGGATCCATGGCCTCAAATATCCATGAAAACATATATACAGTCTATCAGTGAGACACATATACATATATATTTATATTTTATACAGAGGTAGATAGCAGAATAGCCGATAATTCCATTGTCGGTTTCTGTAAAATCATTACAGAACCAGACAGGATATGAGACATGGTTTACATACAGTAAACCATTGCATATCCGTTATTTTTTTATATGTCCCTCACTAATAATGTTAGTAGTGTATGTGTGTAAAATTTTGGAGATGTAGGTGTTAAATTAAAGGATTAATTCGCGGAAAAAACTTGTGTGGGCTCCCGCGCAATTTTCTCCGCCTGAGAGGGCAAACCAGCGATTGAGGGCAGAAATTAATAGCCTAGAGTTGGACCATTGTTTTGGGACCCACCTGGCTAAAAAAATGTGCCCCCCAGCCAACCCAGAAAAGGCATATCTGTAAGATGTGCCAATTCTGGCACTTTCTCTCTCTCTTTCCATTGCTCTGTAGAGGGTGTCATATGGGGTAATAAGGGGTTAATGTCACCTTGCTATTGTAAGGTGACATTAAGCCTGATTAATAATGGAGAGGTGTCAATAAGACAAACTATCACTTATTAATCCACTAGTCTGAAAGGGTTAAAAAAAACACACACACACATTAAGAATAAAGAGTAAATAAATAAGCACACATTTTTTCCATCTTTATTTAACCACCAATCCATTCAAAGTCATTTTTCTCCTGGAAAAAATCCAAAATAGAAAAACAACACTATACCCATACCTGTCCGCCGAACAGTCAAGTCCCACGCCGCTATCCATCTGAAGGGGTTAAATAGTTTACAACTGGGAGCAGTGCTAATGCGACTGGCCCAACTGTAAACCATGGAGGAATGAAGGAAAAGCTGCCTGTGCAGCCTCCCCGCCTGACCGGAGATGAACTGATTAGCGTGGGAAATTTTCTGAACATTTTCTCACGCTGTCAGTCCACCGCGAGTCAGGCGGGGAGTCTGCGCAGCATCAGTGACTACCGCTGACGTCACTTAGGCTGTGCTCACTGCGGTGGCAGAGGAAAATTATAGCTCACCGTACAGAACTAATCTACAATAAAATGGCGACTAGCTCCTCTCAGCAGTGGACAGGGCAGCCAGGGGAGCATGCACAGTACGCAGCTGAGGCAGCCACAGCATAGGAGATGCGGTTGGACACTGACTGGGGTCTCCTTTGACCTTGTGCTGCCGTATTTGCAGTGTGTAATTCTTGTGTTCAGACACTTACACACCAGCAAATAAAAATGTCAGCTCCCAGTGACTGCAGAAAAAAATAATAAAACATTAAAAGTTAAAATAGTAAATTTAACATTGTTAAAAATAAATGCTTATATAAATAGCCATTATTTCTAATAAAAAATGACACCTAATTGATATAATTACTCTAATTTTAATATATGTGCATTATGAAAATTGCATCTCCAAAAATGTATTACCAAAGATATATTTTACAATGGCTGGCACCACAGAGCAAATTGCTCTCATAATAAAGCCCACATACCGCTATACAGTGGTGCTAGCAACATAATATTGCAAAAACAGCCAAGTAAATACAGTAGTAAGTATTGTACATAAACATAGCTACATCTAGTGCATGGCTCTGGAAAGAAAGAAGGTATATTGTGTTACTATGCCTCAAAAAAGAGTAACATCACACATAACACAGCTATAATTATCTGAGTTCAGATTTTGCAGTAAATGTTACC
Organism: Oophaga sylvatica; assembly: GCA_033576555.1. NCBI lineage: Eukaryota > Metazoa > Chordata > Amphibia > Anura > Dendrobatidae > Oophaga > Oophaga sylvatica. The sequence goes on along the minus strand of JARQOD010000004.1, from coordinate 457,630,679 downwards.
TACAGTCCAGTGTACCACCACAGAAAATACACAGTAATAACTCAGTACAGATAATGTAGTAGATGCTACCTGCAGTCCTATGTAACACAATACATAGCACAGGAATAATTCCCCAAGTATAGATAAAGTAGTAGATGTTACCTGCAGTCCTATGTAACACAATACATAGCACAGGAATAATTCCCCAAGTATAGATAATGTAGTAGATGTTACCTGCAGTCCTATGTAACACAATAGATAGCACAATAATAATTCCCCAAGTATAGATAATTTCTGAGTACAGATAATGGAGCAGATGTCACCCGCAGTCCTATGCAACTCAATAAATAACAGTTATAACTGAGTACAGATAATGTAATAGATGTCACCACCAGTCCTATGTAACACTACATACAGTTAGAGCACAGTGATAACTCTGAGAAATCACAGTAAATATTACTTGCAATCCTATGTAACAGCACAGGAAATGCAGGGATAGCTCCCTGTGTGCAGATAATGGAGTAAATGTCATCTGCAGGCCTATGTAACATCACAGCTACAGTGCCTTGCGAAAGTATTTGGCCCCATGGAACTTTTCAACCTTTTCCCACTTCAAATATAAAGATACCAAATGTAAATTTTTGGTGAAAAATCAACAACAAGTGGGACACAATTGTGAAGTTGAATGAAATTTATTGGTTATTTTAAATTTTTGTGGAAATACAAAAACTGAAAAGTGGGGCGTGCAATATTATTCTCCAAAAACATACTGATAGGGAATCTAGATTGTGAGCCCCATCGGGGACAGTGACAATAATGTGTGCAAAACTGTAAAGCGCTGCGGAATCTGTTAGCGCTATATAAAAATAAAAGATTATTATTATTATTATTCGGCCCCTTTACTTTCAGTGCAGCAAACTCACTCCAGAAGTTCATTGTGGATCTCTGAATGGTCCAATGTTGTCCTAAATGACTAATGATGATAAATATAATCCACCTGTGTGTAATCAAGTCTCCATATAAATGCACCTGCTCTGTGATAGTCTCAGGGTTCTGTTTGAAGCACAGAGAGTATCATGAAGACCAAGGAACACAACAGGCAGGTCCATGATACTGTTGTGGAGAAGTTTAAAGCCGGATTTGTATACAAAATGATTTCCAAAACTTTAAACATCCCAAGGAGCACTGTGCAAGAGATCATATTGAAATGGAAGGAGTATCATACCACTGCAAATCTACCAAGACCCAGCTGTCCCTCTAAACTTTCATCTCAAACAAGGAGAAGACTGTTCAGAGATGCAGCCAAGAGGCCCATGATCACTCTGGATTAACTGCAGAGATCTACAGCCGAGGTGGGACAGTCTGTCCATAGGACAACAATCAGTCGTACCATGGGCGTACCCACCGTGGGCACGGGGGGGCCGTTGCCCCCCCCTAGGAGCAGGGGCGCGCCGTGCCAAGATGAGGCCTGTAGCTGCATTCTGCCGCCCCCTCCTCCCGTTCTCTGAGCGCCGGCTGTCAAATTGACAGCCGGCTCAGAGAAAGTGCTGCTGCTGCGCATCGCTGTGCAGTCACAGTGTGCTAGCATCTGACTCACTCCAGGCTCCAGCCAGGTGTCAGAGACGCTAGCATACAGCTGAGCTACACACACTCACATCTTGCTCCTCTGCAGTGCTCTGTGCCCTGACCGCCGCCGCAGGCACTTCCGCATCCATGAAGCGCCAGCAGCGTGATCAGGTCACATGATCACGCTGCTGACGTCACACGCTGGCTCTTCAGAGGCGAAGACACAGGCAGTGAGGCAGCGGTTGGTGGTAAGTGCTCCAGACGTGTAATGGAGCTGAAGAACCACCGAAGATTAACGGGGGACATGTGTGAGTGTGAGTGTATGGGGGGGGATTTTAGAGTGGGGATGGGGGGTTACTTTATGAGTGGGGGATTTGGAGTGGGATAGGGGTTATTTTATGTGTGGGGGGATTTGGAGTAGGGATGGGGGGGTTATTTTATGCGTGGGGGATTTGGAGTGTGGATGGGGGGGTACTTAATGTATGTGGGGGGATTTGGAGTGTAGATGGGGTACTTAATGTGTGTGGGGGGATTTGAAGTGGGGATGGGGGATTTAATGTGTGGGGGATTTGGAGTGGGGATGGGGGGTTATTTTAAGTGTGGGGATTTGGAGTGTGGATGGGGGGGTACTTAATGTATGTGGGGGATTTGGAGTGTGGGTGGGGGGGTACTTAATGTATGTGGGGGGATTTGGAGTGTAGATGGGGGTACTTAATGTGTGTGGGGGGATTTGAAGTGGGGATGGGGGATTTAATGTGTGGGGGGATTTGAGGGTACTGAAGAGCATGTATGTATGAGGAAACAGTATGGGGGATGGTTGCAGACAGTATGGGGAGTGAACGGGTGAATGTGTGTGGACACAGTATGGGGAGTGAGGGTGATGGGATGTGTGCAGACACAGTATGGGGAGTCAGGGGTATGTGTGAGCAGGCAGAATAGAGTGAGGGGGTAAATATATGAAGAGACAGCGTGAGGAGGAAGGGGAATAGTGTGAGGCGACAGTATATTGCAGATATTTTTATTCAGGAGCATTATAATGACTCTTCTGTCTTTAAGGGCATCGTGTGGAGAGTTGGTGCAGAAGAGCGGAGAAGATGGAGGTCTGCAGAGACGACTGTGGATGAGAAAACTCATCATAGGGTCTGGACAAGATGAAGAAAAGGAGAATGACTCCAGAGACTACGTCATCTATAAGGTACATTTTTTGTTCTTATATTTTACAACCTGAACGACCATGGCTTGCCCCCCCCTAGTTTTGATCCTGGGTACGCCCATGAGTCGTACACTGCACAATTCTGGCCTTTATGGAAGAGCGGCAAGAAGAAAGCCATTTTTCAAAGCTATCCATAAAAAGTGTTGTTTAAAGTTTGCAACAAGCCACCTGGGAGACACACCAAACATGTGGATGAAGGTGCTCTGGTCACATGAAACCAAAATCGAACTTTTTGGCAACAATGCCAAACGATATCTTTGACGTAAAGGCAACACAGCTCATCACCCTGAATACACCATCCCCACTGTCAAACATGGTGGTGGCAGCATCATGGTTTTGACCTGCTTTTCTTCAGCAGTGACAGAGAAGATGGTTAAAATAGATGGGAAGATGGATGGAGCCAAATATAGGACCATTCTTGAAGAAAACCTGTTGGAGTCTGCAAAAGACCTGAGACTGGGACGGAGATTTGTCTTCCAACAAGACAATGATCCCAAACATAAAGCAAAATCTATCAATGGAATGGTTCACAAATAAACGTATCCAGGTGTTAGAATGGCCAAGACAAAGTCCAGACATGAATCCAATCGAGAATCTGTGGAAAGAGCTGAAAACTGCTGTTCACAAGCGATCTCCATCCAACCTCACTGAGATCGAGCTGTTTGCCAAGGAAGAATGGGCAAGAATTTCAGTCTCTGGATGTACAAAACTGATAGCGACTTGCAACTGTAATCGCAGCAAAAGGTGGCGCAACAAAGTATTAAGTTATAGGGACCGAATAATATTGCACGCCCCACTTTTCAGTTTTTGTATTTCCACAAAAATTTTAAATAACCAATAAATTTCGTTCAACTTCACAATTGTGTCCCACTTGTTGTTGATTCTTCACCAAAAATTTACATTTGGGATCTTTATGTTTGAAGCATGATATGTGGGAAAAGGTTGAAAAGTTCCAGGGGGCCGAATACTTTCGCAAGGCACTGTAACACAGAGATGAAACTCTAATTATAGATAATGTAGTCACCTGCAGTCCTAGGCAACACAATAGATGACACAGTTATAGGTCTGAGCGCAGATGATGTATTGGATGTTACCTGGAGTCCCATGTAACACCACAGATAACACAGTGATGAATCTGAGTACAGATAATGTTAATCTTACTTGCCTATGTAAGGGCCCCATCTCACATAGCGAGATCGCTAGCGAGATCGCTGCTAAACAGCGATCTCAGCAGCGATATCGCTATGTCTGACACGTACCAGCGATCAGGCCCCTGCTGTGAATCGCTGGTCGTGTCAGAAATGCCTGGACTTTTTTTTGATCGCTGGTCTCCCGCTGGCCAGCATGCATTGCTGCGTGTGGTTGGCAGGAGACCAGCGATCAGCTGGTAACCAAGGTACACTTCGGGTTTCCAGGCGCGGGGCTGTGTCTGGAAACCCGATGTGTACGTTGGATACCAGCGCGCTGCTGCAGGGGAGCTGGTAACCAAGGTACACATTGGGTTTCCATGCACCGCGCAGCGCCTAGAAACCCGATGTGTACCTTGGTTACCAGCTCCCTGCATCAGCGGGCTGGTATCCAACGTACACTGCGGGTAACTAGGCGACGTTACCCGCAGTGTCGCTGTCCTGATCGCTGCCTGAGCTGCCTGTTTGGCAGCTCAGCAGCGATCATGTAGCGACACACAAGCGATCCTGATCGTTGTCGGGATCGCTGGTGTGTCGCTATGTGAGACGGGGCCTTAAGAACAGGAAATGCAGGGATAGCTCTTTGGGAAAAGATAATGTGCTAGAAGTTACCTTCAGATGACACAGTGATCACTATCTGAGTACAGATAATGTTGAAGTTGTGTAGATGCCTACTGCAGTCCTATGTAGAGATGAGCGACTTTGGCTCCGTGACGGTCGAGTCGGGTTTCGGGCCACCCGACTTTCCCAAAAGTCCAGTCGAACAAAGTCGGCCAACTAACGGAAAAGGTAGAGTCGGAGTTGAAAATCCTACCCCAATGGATTTGACCGTAATACAAAGAGCAGATATACGATACTGTCTCAGAAGCGTACAGCTGTATGCGGTGTAGGGGAAAATTTCAATCTCCATATATATTTGCGGAGTCACACACAGGTAGTCAGCATGTATTTGTCCGTGATACCAGCCGGTACACGGTAGTGTGTGAGGAGCGTACAGCTCTATACGGTGTGGGAAAAAATGAACGGTCGGTAACTGTGCAGAAAAAAAGAATAAAAGTATTAGTGCTGTGTAAAAAGCAGTCTGCACAGCAGTGTACACACAGCAATACACCTAGCAGGCAGCCTAATAACCAGCGCTGCTGCACACAAGAAAATCCTCCCCTGTCACTGCACACTAACTGTACAGCACAATTGCTATCAGCACAAGCACAGAAGAACTTCTCTTTCCAGCCCTAACTCTCTCCCTACTGTTAAACAGCGTCAGCAACCTCTCCCTACTGTTAATATCAGCAGAAGTAAAATGGAGGTCAGTGCTCAGGGCTTTTATAGACACTATGATGCCCCCCAAAGCAAGCCAATCACTGCAATGCCCTTCTCTAAGATGATGGTAGACGCTGCACATGTCATCTTGTTGCCCACAGTGTACGTCCTTGCTCATTTGCTGAAAAAAGGCGCCTGAAAGCATTCTGGGAAATTCGACTTTGGCGCACATTTTGTCGACCGCATGGCCGACTGCTCGCTATGGTCGGGTTTTGGCCACCGAAACCCGACTTTTGCGAAAGTAGGCGACTTTTGAATCTGACCGACCTGTTTCGCTCAACTCTAGTCCTATCTATTACTATATTTTCTTGTGTAGTTCGGTTAGACACAGCCGCCATATTTATATTAGAACCTTCTAAAAAGTCCCGAAAAATGACTGCTAGCTGCTCACTAACATACAGTTATTACTGGTCGAGTGCTTGTGTCCTCCTCTGAGAAACGCTGCCCCTTATATAGCCTAGTCTTGTCCCCTATCTGCATGGAATTCCATTCCTTTACATGGCCGCTAATGGAGAACCATGTGACCAGACCCATCTATTATTGGTCTCCATTGATGAATACTGCACACGACATTGAAAACTGATGCAAGCGCAGAACTTTGGGACTTTTTTAATGGAGTTCACTGATAGATACAGGTGCTTCTCATAAAATTAGAATATCATCAAAAAGTTAATTTATTTCAGTTCTTCAATAAAAAAAAGTGAAACTCATATATTATATAGAGTCATTACAAACAGAGTGATCTATTTCACGTGTTTATTTCTGTTAATATTAATGATTATGGCTTATAGCCTATGAAAACCCAAAAGTTATTATCTCAGTAAATTAGGATACTTAACAAAAAACACCTGCAAAGGCTTCCTAAGCATTTAAAAAGGTCCCTTAGTCTGTTTCAGTATGCTACACAATCATGGGGAACACTACTGACTCGACAGATGTCCAGAAGGCAGTCATTAACACACTCCACAAGGAGGGTAAGCCACAAAAGGTCATTGCTAAAGAAGCTGGATGTTCACAGAGTGCTGTATCCAAGCATATTAATGGATAGTTGAGTGGAAGGAAAAAATGTGGTAGAAAAAGGTGCACAAGCAACCGGAATAACCGCAGCCTTGAAAGGATTGTTAAGAAAAGGAAATTCAAAAATTTGGGGGAGATTCACAAGGTATGGACTGCTGCTGGAGTCATTGCTTCAAGAGCCGCCACACACAGACGTATCCAGGACATGGGCTATAAGTGGCGCATTCCTTATGTCAAGCCACTCATGACCAATAGACAACGCCAGAAGCGTCTTACCTGCGCCAAGGAGAAAAAGAACTGGACTGTTGCCCAGTGGTCCAAGGTGTTGATTTCAGCTAAAAGTAAATTTTGCATTTCATTTGGAAATCAAGGTCCCAGAGTGTGGAGGAAGAGTGGAGAAGCCACAATCCAACCTGCTTGAGGTCTAGTGTGAAGTTTCCACAATCAGTGATGGTTTGGGGAGCCATGTCATCTGCTGGTATAGGTCCACTGTGATTTATCAAGGTCAAAGTCAGTGCAGCTGTCTACCAGGAAATTTTAGAGTACTTCATGCTTCCCTCTGCTGACAAGCTTTTGGAGATGGAAATTTCATTCTCCAGCAGGACTTGGCACCTGTCCATGCTGCCAAAAGTACAAATACCTGGTTTAAAAACAACAGTATCACTGTGCTTGATTGGCCAGCAAACTCGCCTGACCTTAACCCCATAGAGAATCTATGGGCATTGTCAAGAGGAAGATGAGACGCCAGACCCAACAATGCAGACGAGCTGAAGACTGCTACCCAAGCAGCCTGGGCTTCCATAACACCTCAGCAGTGCCACAGGCTGATCGCCTCCATGCCATTCCACATTGATACAGTAATTGATGCAAAAGGAGCCCCGACCAAGTATTGAGTGCATTTACTAAATATACATTTCAGTAGGCCAACATTTCGGATTTTAAAATCATTTTTCATCTGGTGTTATAAAGTATTCTAATTTACTGAGATAATGACTTTTGAGTTTTCATTGGCTGTAAGCCATAATCACCTACATTAACAGAAATAAATACTTGAAATAGATTACTCTGTTTGTAATGACTCCATATAATATATAAGTTTCACTTTTTGAATTGAAAAATTGAAATAAATTAACTTTTTGATGATATTCTAATTTTGTGAGAAGCACTTGTAGATCTGGTCATTTGCCCTTCTATTAGCGGCCAACTTGAGGAATGGAATTTTGCACATGATGTAAGAGCAGCTCTAATTCTGGTGGTTTTGCGCTATATAAATGGCTTCCATTTGCCTCTCACATTTTATCTCTAACCTCCTCTTTCGGCCTCTTGCAGCATACTAACTCCCCCACGCATGAAGATGGAAACTCCCTTGACTTGGTTTTCTCCCGGCTTTGCTCAGTGGATGATTTCACAAACTCCCCTCTCCGCTCTCTGACCACAGCCTTCTTTCATTCTCTATCAAGAACTGCCATCCCGCTCAGGTCACCCCAACTTTCCATACATATAGAAACATACAAGCCATTAACACCTAGAAACTTATGAAGAACTTGCAGTCATCATTGGCCCCTATCTCCTCTTTCTCATGTCCAGATTCTGCACTGAAGCATTACAATGAAACCCTGCAAAGTGCCCTGGATGAAACTGCACCTCCTATACATAGAACAATACGACACAGACGCCGACAATCGTGGCACACGCAGCAAACACGTTTCCTGCAGCGGTGCTCCAGGTGCGCCGAACGTCTGTGGAGGAAATCTAATCTATCCGAAGATTTCATACATTACAAGTTTATGCTTAAAACATACAACTCTGCCCTTCACCTCTCCAAACAAACCTATTTCAACACCTACATCACCTCACTATCCAATAATCCCAAACGTCTCTTTGACACTTTTCACTCCCTACTGAACCCAAAAGTGCAGGCTCCAACCACGGATCTCCACGCTGACGATCTGGCCAATTATGTTAACGAAAAAATTGACCACATCCGACAGGAAATTATCTCTCAATCCCCTCATAGCATGCACTGTCCTCCCTCCCCCACTGCATCCAGCTCACTCTCTGACTTTGAACCAGTCACAGAAGAAGAAGTAATCAGGCTCCTTGCATCTTCTCGCCCTACCACTTGCATCAGTGACCCCATTCCGTCAAATCTCCTCCAGTCCCTTTCCTCTGCTGTCACCTCTCACCTAACAAAAATATCCAACCTCTCTCTCTCTTCAGGTATCTTTCCCTCCTCATTTAAACATGCCATCATACATCCATTAATTAAAAAATCATCCCTCGACCAAAACTGTGCTGCTAACTAATAGAGCTGTCTCTAATCTTCCCTTCATCTCTAAACTCTTGGAACGCCTGGTCCATACCCGTCTTATTCGCTATCTTTCAGATAACTCTCTTCTCAACGCTCTTCAATCTGGTTTCTGCTCTTTACACTCTACTGAAACTGCCCTCACTAAAGTCTCTAATGATCTTCTAACAGCTAAATCTAATGGTCACTACTCCATGCTAATTCTCTTGGATCTCTCAGCAGCATTCGACACTGTGGACCATCAGCTCCTCCTCACTATGCTCAGCTCTATCGGCCTCAAGGACACCATTCTCTCCTGGTTCTCCTCCTTCTCTCTGACCGTTCCTTCACTGTATCTTTTGCTGGTTCCTCCTCCTCTCATCTTCCCCTTACTGTTGGACTTCCTCAAGGATCAGTCCTAGGCCCCCTCCTCTTCTCTTTGTATACTGCCCCATTGGACAAACAATCAGTAGATTTGGTTTCCAGTACCATCTCTATGCTGATGACACCCAATTATACACTTCTTCACCCGTTATCACGCCTGCCTTTTTAGAAAACACCAGTGATTGTCTTACCGCTGTCTCAAACATCATGTCCTCCGTCTATCTGAAACTGAACCTGTCAAAAACGGAACTCCTTGTGTTTCCTCCTTCTATTAACCTACCCTTGCCTGACATTGCCATCTCCGTGTGTGGTTCCACTATTACTCCACAGCAACATGCCCGCTGTCTTGAGGTTATACTTGATTCCAAGCTTTCATTCACTCCCCATATCCGATCACTGGCTCGCTCTTGTTATCTCCACCTCAAAAACATCTCTAGAATTCGACCTTTTCTTAATTTCGACTCTGCAAAAACTCTTACTGTTTCTCTTATTCATTCTCGTCTGGACTATTGTAACTCTCTACTAATCGGTCTCCCTCTTACCAAACTCTCCCCTCTCCAATCTGTCTTGAATGCTGCAGCCAGGATCATATTCCTCACCAATCGTTATACCGATGCCTCTACTTTGTGCCAGTCATTACACTGGTTACCCATCCACTACAGAATCCAGTACAAACTTACTACCCTCACTCACAAAGCATCCATGGCTCAGCACCTCCCTACATCTCCTCCCTCATCTCAGTCTACCATCCTACCCGTGCCCTCCGTTCTGCTAATGACCTGAGGTTAGCATCTTCAATAATCAGAACCTCCCACTCCCGTCTCCAAGACTTTTCACGAGCTGCGCCAATTGTTTGGAATGCACTACCCAGGTTAATACGATTAATCCCCAATCCCCACAGTTTTAAGCATGCCCTAAAAATGCATTTGTTCAGACTGGCATACCGCCTCAAAGCATTAACCTAACTATCCCTGTTGGCCCATTCAAAAAAAAAAAAAAAATTCTACCATAATCAGGTACCTCTTATTATGTTCTCACCCACTTTATGCATTTAATAGCCCTCTGTGTCTGTACTGTTACATGCATTGGCTGTTAACTGGTTCATGCAGAATTACATGAACACCCGATTCTTACACTATGGCTGGTCCGAACAATGAAAGCAATTGTTACCATCCACCTTTTGTGTCTCCCCTTTTTCCTCATAGATTGTAAGCTTGTGAGCAGGGCCCTCATTCCTCTTGGTATCTACTTTGATCTGGGTTTATTGTTATGCTGTAATGTCTATTGTCTGTACAAGTCCCCTCTATAATGTAAAGTACTGCGGAATATGTTGGCGCTATAGAAATAGAAATTATTATTATTATTCCTTGTAATGCTACATTTCTCCTGAATGGACACTCAAAAGAGCTTCTAAATGCCTGGCTAGACACAACATCCCTGTAAAAATCAGCTGTCATGGATCTCTGAGCATTCAGCCAAGGCGACAATGTAACTGAGGAGACAACGCATTTAAGGCTTAAACCTACTGTAACACTGGATATCAGTCAGTTATAATTCTGAAATGTCTTCCCTTGAAAATAACAGCATGTAATGGCAGTGGCATAATAATGGGTGAGGAAGGGTGTGAATTTTTTATTTGTGGAATTTGGACTGGAAATGAGGAAATCTTATAATCTAAAATGTAGGTGATATCTTTAACTTTCTCCAGATTGACTCTGACTGTTCAAGCATGGCAGGGTCTATTAGCATCTGAATGTTAGAATGCCACAAATCAAGTTCATATGTATTTTCATAGGTCTTGGTCTCATTTTCCTTTGTTTCTCCATGAAATCTATTTATTGCTTGTTTTTCTTGGCTGTCCATATTTCCATTTTTCCTATTATTAGTTCCCTCTACAATCCTTTATGTCCACGTAAAAGATTGTAGAGTTTTGGAGCCCTGTTACTTTGTCACCCAGATGCTTTTCTTTTCCTAAATTCCTAATTTTCAGCATAAGTCTTGGAAACATTTATGAATAAGGAACCACAGAATCCAAGAATCTAACTGTCCATGTGCAAAACTGAATTTTGCTGTAACTGAGAAAGTAATGTACTGCCATAAGGCACGAAACAAATACCGTAACTCCTTTGGACTGGAAGTTCCACAGGGCATGGTTCTCTCCTTTTGATTTAGTATTAGTACAGTAGATGTGTTAGACTCTTTTCCCACTAGATTTCTTTTCCATTTCTAACAAAATCATAATGCCGTAATTGACCCAAATGGTGATGACTAGGGATGAGTGGACCCGTGGAAGACTTTAGTCCAAACTTCTGTTTGGGTACCAGGACTTTACCAGAACTTGAACCAGAACCCGAACCTCATTGCAATATATGGGAACACGAACTTTGTAGCTGGAAAAAAATTTCTCTCTCCTCTCTCTCTATGTAAAAGACTTACCCCGGAACTCTGAACTTTGCAACGGACTTCCGGGAGAAGTCTGTGTTCGACGTTTAGCACCAGACACTTACTGCCAGGATGGACCCTGACTTTTAAGTTCAGTTTCGCTCATCTCTCGTAATGACTAACCCTAACCTATATACAGTAAGAGTCTGTATGGGTTCCATTGAAGTTTACATTGTTTTAATGGTAAAAATAATATTGCATATTATATTATTGTCATCAAAAGTGATCAATGGATGAAGACTCGTAGGGTAGATGTGAATGGAGTGTTAAGACCCCCATACATATTAGACTAATGTCATCTGAATTAGCGGTTATCGATGGGTTCGGGTAACGGTCTAATGTGCATGGGCGAGCCAACCGACTCATGGTCGTGAAAGATTTCAATTGTGCTTTCAGATTGACGATCACACTGTTCTCCTGGAGCTACTTAAGCCTTCAGCAGACATTTCAGTCAACGGCTTTCACATAAAGAACAGAGGAGAACTCCGCCAAACGAGCGCTCATGTGTATGGGAGAGTTGGCTTAGAGGGCTGGGCTCATAATCTCTTCTGATCACTCACCCAAAACTTGTGCTCTGGTGTAAGCGACCGAGTGCAAGAAACTGTCCAAGTTGCCTACTTTTAGAAGTTTATTTCCATTTATTTACTGATGTGATAAAATTGAGCTATATTTGTTATTACTCTTTGCTTTGTGAAATTGCAGCTGTGTTTTAAAATGCATGTTCATATTCTTTAGGTTCTCTTCTGTGAGCACTTTGTGTTCTCCATAATACTGCCCCAAGCATGCAGAATATGTGTTCTTTTCTTCTTATGTTTGAAAGACCCTCACAGAACAGAAGGACTTTTCTTACAACAACATCCAAGTAATATAAACTCTGGCACAGTGTACACTTATGTAAGTTAGCACGTTTTTCACTGAGTGTGATTCCTTTAATGTCACAATAGCATGAAGATAAAGTCAAGTGTAAATTCATTCAACATCATCATGTAATGTACACCAATGTGCATTTCGGTGCTGCCCTGATTAGTTAGATTATATTATGATTGATATTATGATTACATCTTTACTGTCCCACTACAGAGCTACACATACAGGTGACCTTTGAGACAAAGAGCTTTTCATGTGATCTCTGCAGAATTCAAACACCAAGTCCTGTTCCCCACATCAGTCAAGAATTTCAAGATTCTATTCATCTGGTGACTTAATTGATATTGAGATTAGACCATATAGTGGTGTCTTTGTTCCTCCAGTGACCACACAGTTTCAGAAGTGGCACCGAATGTTTGATTTTTCATGTTCTGCGGCTGATAAAGCACAAAGCGGAGCAATTTAATGCAGCCTATTTACTGAGTCAATTAGCAAAAGATAACCTCCTATTGTGTAATCATCAATAAATCAATTGTGTTAATACCGCGCTGGAATGTTCTTCATTATTCACCTGAATATTGTCATTTTCTGCAGAAAGAATACATGTGTGTTACTACAGTCAAGAGGTGCATGTTCTAACATCAGATTACAGACAAATCAAAGGACTTTGCTTGTTACACGGAGGAATTAAGGTTAACAGGAGTAACATCTGAGAAGTGCTGGATTATGGGCTGAATTCCATACATTTTGATTAAAAGTGTTATTCTATACCTAAACCACATAATCTGATGGTTTGAGTTGCTTGACTACTTGACCAAACCAACCCATGTACCTTTCTATGAAATGCAGAATTTTAATTAGCACAAGTATAAATGTACTAATGGAACGTCAAGAGATGTCCAATCTGCAGGCGCCATGTTATAGAACAGGAGGAGCTGAGCAGATTAATATATAGTTTTGTGAGAAAAGATTTAGTATAACCTATGTTTTAATCATTTAAACCTTTGCCCTTTTTTGGATTTTCAGTCCGGTGGGCGGTCCTATCAGTGACTGACAGCTACCTCTGCATGCACATTTATACAAACAAAGCTGATCGGACCGCCCACTGGACTGAAAATCCAAAAAAGGGCAAAGATTTAAATGATTAAACATAGGTTATACTGAATCTTTTCTAACAAAAGTATAGGTTAATCTACCTGAGTGGCTAAAAAATCCTTTAATAAATAAACTTGTCAAATGCAATCAATTTCCGAAACTGCTCACTTCTCTAGATATCACCCCCTGAGGCATGTCAGATGCTTGATCTTATCTGCTTGCCTATGGATAAATATTTATAACAAGTTGCACATGCTCAGAAGACACCTGCAATACTAGCAGTCTTACTGTGCAGTGAGACCAATGGTATAACTTGAAGCTCGTGGGCCCCAGTGCAAAATCTCAAACAGGGTCCTCAACTTTTGGAGATCTTTAACCCCTTCATGACCCAGCCTATTTTGACCTTAAAGACCTTTCCATTTTTTGCAATTCTGACCAGTGTCCCTTTATGAGGTAATAACTCAGGAACGCTTCAACGGATCCTAGCGATTCTGAGATTGTTTTTTCGTGATATATTGGGCTTCATGTTAGTGGTAAATTTAGGTCGATAATTTTTGCGTTTATTTGTGAAAAAAATGGAAATTTGGTGAAAATTTTGAAAATTTTGCAATTTTCAAATTTTGAATTTTATTCTGTTAAACCAGAGAGTTATGTGACACAAAATAGTTAATAAATAACATTTCCCACATGTCTACTTTACATCAGCACAATTTTGTAAACAAATTTTTTTTTTGCTAGGAAGTTATAAGGGTGAAAAGTTGACCAGCGATATCTCATTTTTACAGCAAAATTGACAAAACCATTTTTTTTAGGGACCACCTCACATTTGAAGTCACTTTGAGGGGTCTATATGGCAGAAAATACCCAAAAGTGACACCATTATAAAAACTTCACCCCTCCAGCTACTCAAAACTACATTCAAGAAGATTATTAACCCTTCAGGTGCTTCACAGGAACTAAAGCAACGTGGAAGGAAAAAATGGACATTTTAATTTTTCCAACAAAAATTTTCTTTTAGCATCAATTTTTTCATTTTTACATGGGCAACAGGATATAATGGATCCTAAAATTTGTTGGGCAATTTCTCCTGAGTACACCGATACCTCATATGTAGTCATAAACCACTGTTTGGGCGCACGGCAGGGCTCAGAAGGGAAGGAGCGCCATTTGACATTTTGAATGGAAAATATGCTGGAATATTTAGCGGTTGCCATGTCGCATTTGGAGAGTCCCTGTGTGCCTAAACATTGGAGCTCCCCCACAAGTGACCCCATTTTGGAAACTAGACCCCCCAAGGAACTTATCTAGATGCATAGTGAGCACTTTGAACCCCCAGGTGCTTCACAAATTGATCCGTAAAAAAAAGAAAGTACTTTTTTTTCACAAAAATTTTCTTTTAGCCTCAGTTTTTTCATTTTCACATGGGCAACAGGATAAAATGGATCCTACAATTTGTTGGGCAATTTCTCCTGAGTACACAGATACCTCATATGTGGTCATAAACCACTGTTTGTGCTCACGGTAGGGCCCAGAAGGGAAGGAGTGCCATTTGACTTTTTGAATGGAAAATTAGCTCCAATCGTTAGCGGACACCATGACGCATTTGGAGAACCCCTGTGTGCCTAAACAGTGGAAAAAAAAAACACATTTGACACAATTTTGGAAACTAGACCCCTTATGGAACTTATCTAGATGTGGTGCGAGCACTCTGAACCCCCAAGTGTTTCACAGAAGTTTATAACGCAGATCAGTGAAAATGAAAAAAAAACATTTTTTCCTCAAAAATGACTTTTTAGCCCGCTATTTTTTATTTTCACAAGGGTAACAGGAGAAATTGGACCACAAAAGTTGTTGTGCAATTTGTCCTGAGTACACCAATACCCCATATGTGGGGGGGAACCACTGTTTTGGCGCATGGGAGAGCTCAGAAGGGAAGGAGCGCCATTTTGGAATGCAGACTTGATGGAATGTTCTGCGGGCGTCATGTGGCGTTTGCAGAGCCCCTGATGTGCCTAAACAGTAGAAACCCCCCACAAGTGACCCCATTTTGGAAACTAGACCCCCCAAGGAGCTTATCTAGATGTGTAGTGAGCACTTTGAACCCCCAAGTGCTTCACAGAAGTTTATAACGCCCGGCATGAAAATAAAAAAATCATATTTTTTCCACAAACATGATCTTTTAGTCCCCAATTTTTTTATTTTTCCAAGGGTAACAGGAGAAATTAGACACCAAAAGTTGTTGTCCAATTTGTCCTGAGTACGCTGATATCCTACATGTGGGAGAAAGCTACTGTATGGGCACATGTCGGGGCTCGGAAGGGAAGTAGTGACGTTTTGAAATGCCGACTTGATGGAATGGTCTGCGGGCGTCATGTTACGTTTGCAGAGCCCATGATATGCCTAAACAGTAGAAACCCCCCCAAGTGACCCCATTTTGGAAACTAGATCCCCCAAGTAACTCATCTAGATATGTGGTGAGCACTTTGAATCTCCAAGTTCAACAAAGAAGTTTATAACGCAAAGCCATGAAAATAAAAATTCTTTTTTTTTCCACAAAAATAATTTTTTTAGTCCCCAATTTTTTTTTCCCAAGAGTAAAAGGAGAAATTAGACCCCCAAAGTTGTTGTGCAATTTTTCCTGAGTATTCTGATACCCCATATGTGGGGGTAAACCACTGTTTGTGCACACGTCGCGGCTCGGAATAAAGGGAGCACTGTTTGACTTTTTGAACACAAAATTTTCAGCAATCAATGGTGGCGCCATGTCGCGTATGGAGACCCCCTGATGTGTCTAAATAGTGGAAATCCCTCAATTCTAACTCCAACCCTAACCCCAACACACCCCTAACCCCAACCCTAACCCCTACACACCCCTAACCCTAATCCAAACTCTAACCATAACCCTAACCCCAACACACCCCTAACCCTAATCCCAACTCTAACCATAACCCTAACAACAAGTCTAACCCTAATCCCAACCCTAACCCCAAAACACCCCTAACACTTATCCTAACTCTAACCCTAACCACAAACCTAACCCTAATCCCAACCCTAATTCCAACCCTAACCCTAATTCCAACCCTAACCCTAATTCTAACCCTAACCCAAATTCTAACCGTAACCCTAATTCTAACTTTAATGCTAACCCTAAGGCTAACCCTAACCTTAGTTCTAACTCTAACCCTAAGGCTAGGTTCATATTGCGTTTTACCAGCCCGTTCAACACATAGCGTTGACGGGCTGGTAACGGTATAGCATAACGCGATCGCGTTATGCTATACCCGCTAACGCAGATGAATCAGCAGATGATTCATCTATGCTAGCAGTGACGGAGCCCAGACGCTGAAGCCCGCGTCCGAGGCTCCGTCACTGAATGACGGCACTTCGCGAACGCATGCGTCACGATGCGCCTGACAATGGGAGTGAAGGGCAGCGTTAACGGACTGCGTTACACCGCGTTATACCGTGGTGTAACGCAGTCCATCTAGCGGACTGCCATAACGCAATATGAACCCAGCCTAACCCTAACCCTAAGGCCCCGTGCACACATTTGGATTCACTTGCCGATTTTTCCGTGCGGATTTTGCTAAATCCACAGGTAAAATTACCTGCGTTTTACCTGCGGATTTAGCGCGTATTAAGGGCCTGTGCACACGTTGTGGATTTACTGCGGTTTTGCTGCGGTTTTTGTGCGGATTTGCCCTGCGGTTTTACACCTATAATGGAATAGGTGTAAAAACGCTGCGGAATCCGCACAAAGAATTGACATGCTGCGGATTTAAAACCGCACCAAGTCCGCAGCATTTTTGACACTGGAGGGCGCACTGCGCATGCGCCCGCCATTTTCCAAGATGGCAGCGCCCATGAAGAATCCCGGACCGACGCCGGGACGGTCCCAGGGACATCGGAGGACCGGGAGAGGTGAGTAGGGGGGGTCGGAAGGTAAGGGGGGGATCGGAAGGTGGGGGAAGCGGAGGCAAGGAGGAGGGGAGCAGATAGTGACGGCGGCGACCGATCGCCGCCATTTATCGGTGGCGGCGGCCGATCGCCCCCGTCACTCGGTGTTAGGGGGGTCAGATCTCGGTGTCCAGCCATGGCCGATGCTATTGCAGCATCAGCCATGGCTGGATTGTAATATTTCACCAAATTTCATTAGTGAAATATTATAAATCGGTCTGATTGGCTGTTTCACTTTTAACAGCCAATCAGAGCGATTGTAGCCACGTGGGGGTTAAGCCACCCCCACTGTTGTGATGCACAAAGGGTCTTGTGCCTGCGTGTCTGGTGACCTTTCAGTGACCCCGGTAACCCGACCCGCAGGAACATGATTTATAGCATGACGCCTACGTAGGCGTCATGGGTCGGGAAGGGGTTAATAGTTATCGTTTTTTCATATTGTCACAAAGGACCTTTTGGGCCACATAGGTGGTTTTGATGGATAGCTCTCGTACCTATATTATTTTATGGCACTGCCCACGTGCTGAGTGGTCTGAGGAAAAAATCTTTGACGGGTCTGATTTCAAAATCAGCAATGTAAATCTGCGGTTCCACGGAAAAGAGATGACATTCAAGTGAGTTCCGATTTTCACAAAATAACTGAATGGAGAGCACGGAGAAGTATTTTTTTTCCCTCCGAGAAAACGGACCTCACTCTGATCAAGCTCTGGTCAGTGTCTGATTGGCACACTGGAGAGAAAACAGTTGTGTGACCCTAGCCTAAATCTCGTCACAAGGTAAATAAACAAAAAAGCAGCCTCACCGTGTCCTATTAGTATAACTCGGTCCGTTTTGCAATGCTGTGGGTCTCCAACCAATAGCCGTGACTTAAGGCTTCACATAGGAAAATAAGTTATGGTGAGTCCCAAGAATAATAAAATCCTCAATTTATTGAAAAAAGATTAAAAGATCATACAGGTTGGGGATACATCTCAACGTGTTTCTGGCAGAAGCCCTTATTCACTGAGATCCTGAGCTTCCTATGTGAAGCCTTAAATCTCTTCACATGTTCTTAGAACAGGTGATACTTTTAGCACTCCTAATGATCAGCTAAACAAATACTCCAGCAGAGTGCAACACAGCCGCAACCAGAGACACAGCCACACCTCAAATAAAGAAGTCCTCCCATCAAAATTTGTATCCTCTTAATAGATTGCAATCATCATATTACGTAGCACTGTGTGCTTACAATTGCTCATTTTGCCTTTCTACCCAGTTAATTCTTCTGTTTTCCATTAGGTGTATGACATCACATGATTAAACACTGACTAGCTGAAAACCTTCTAACCTCTATATAGAAACAGGAGGTCAATTTTCCTGCACAAGTCATGAGTCACTGTAACAGTCTATGGCAGGGGGACTAGGCAGCAGCTGGGTCAGGAGTTGTAGAGGGGGATGATAAATATGCAGGGAAAAGAGACTTCCTGTTTCTACATAGAGCAGAGAAAAGAGAAAGGTAGAAAGGCAAAATGAGCAATTGTAAGTACATATGATTGCAATATATTAAGAGGATAAAAACTTTTATGGGAGTGTTTATTTAAGGATGTGCAATGGAGAGTCGCTACTCTTTATTAAGCTGATCAGATGCCATAACATAGGCCATCAATATTACAATCTCAAAAAAACCTCTTTAATGCTGAAGGTTTCACTTTTAGATTTGCTTTGCAACATTAAAATATAACGCAGACAGAATTCATGCAAATAATATATTCAATAAAAGATAAAGCTGTCATGAATTAATGTAAATTCATTCATGTAATCGTCACTTCTTGTCCGCACACCTTTTCATACTTGATTTCCAATCTGATGAGATTCTCTGTTCACTATTATGGTATAAGATAGTGTACAATGGAATACTTGTATTAAGAGCAGGTAATAACTGTATATCTGCACGCATAATTACTGGCATTCCCTTAGACACAATTAGTTGCAACACAATATACTTATGAATACAAACATCCTTATGTGTTAATGGAGATTTGCAATGCTGTGACATAATACAATGCTTCTCGTGGCACTCTATGAATCAAATTATCCTTCAATTAGAAGGAGGGATTCCTGGAAGCAGATCTTTCTGAGCCATCAGGTTGCTAATCTGAAAGTTTTAAGTGCTCTATATTTCCTTTCAGATAGTGTCTGGTCACATTAAGTAAGCAGTATGATGGCAGCCAATTGCTAAATATACATATTCTTTTCTAACAGTAAGAATAAAGAGCAGAGGAATGAGCACAAGTCTGCTGACATACACGTGAATGGCAAAAAATAATTAGTCTGTCCCAGTTTTACCTTTTTTTCTAAGCATTGAATAGTCTTATTTAGTTATCCATGAATTTTATTGTTTCTGTGCATGGGGCTAAGAACTTACATACAGATATTTGCTAACTACCTGTCTGTTCTGCACAAGGACGATCTCTGCTCACTCAGCAATTCTGCTGCTTTATTTCTCCACTGGTCAAAATAAAAGTTTTTCTTCTCCCAGTCTGTTTTGTCGAATGGACATCACTGCAGACGTCATGCTGATTGACAGCTGGCTTCCCTCAGTTAAGCAGCGGGGAGCTGAGTGTCAATCATCATAACATTAACAGAGATGTCAACAGACTACAGTGGAAGAGAATGGGCTGCTCTGTTGAAGTGATATAAGTGGAAGCAGGGAAATAGCCAGCAGGAGCAGTCCGTGACAGCACTATTCCACCAGAGATCGGCGCTAGGCAGAACAAGCAGGTAGTTAGCTTTAATCTGCACCTAAATGTACAACAACATAAGAGATCATCTCGTCAAGGTTGGCATTGGGACATGGCACAAGGAGAACAGGCACATTTCCTTATTTGGGATGCACAGCTTCATCAAACTTGATTAAATCCAGTGTCATCATACATCTGTACATGGGTAGACCATACCTCATTGTAGGCTTCTACACATGTGACGCTGATTTTGTAGTCTATATCATCTATATCGTGTGGCCTCCTCTATACAGTGGAAATAACCCAAAACATAAGAGATAGAATTGCTAGCCACAAATGGACCGTCAGGTGCAATTGGGTGTGGGAACACCTGCCTCATCATTTCTCTGCTGCTACGCACACAGTATCCCTGTTAGGATTTCAGGTTGTGGAACAGGTCCCAAGACCAAGATGTGGTGGCAGCCATATTACATTATTTAAAGAGAGAGAGTCATACTGGATACATACATTGCAAATACTAGCCCTCAATTGCCTGAAATGAGAATTTGATCTACTGGTTCATTGATTTTTCTGTTCATAATAGGGATTTAGATCTATTGGCTTATTGATACATCTGTATAGGAAGAGGGGATTAGTTATATTGGGTCATCTGTTATGAATAGAGAATATTATTGGTTAATTTGTACATGTGTTTTGATATGTCCATTGCATATTTTTGTTATGCCCATTGCATACTTTATTTCTACAATCCATCATTGACCTTATTACATTTACCCTTTCAGACCCACTGATCCATCCTGCATTGGCATCCCCTATTTGCCCCTCCTTCCCTTTTAATCCCTGTTCAATACCCTCTTTCCTCCCTATTGGCCACAGCAATCACACTTAACTTCCCAATGTGCATACATACACAGCCATTGCCAAACGAGATCAACTGCTTAGGCCATGCCCCGCTATGATGCGGCCTGCCACCTCACGCTACACACTTACTTACGGATCGCTGTGACCAGAAGTCCCACCCTCTTCCGGCATAAATCTTGCCTTTCAACCGCTTTGCCTCACACTGATGCTGGAGCACATGCAGAGCTACCTTTATGCTTTCTAGACGCAGGTAAACTTCGTTAGCCAGTGTTCATGCCTAATTTTAACAATTTATTTATGAAATACATATGGTCTCCATATATCTTTACTCCATACCTTTAGTCTCTTCTTTCTCCCACATACCCAATTTGTACAATGCCATTATTCGTTATTTTATATACACCATAGTTTCTCCTTCATACTCTGACCTTGCGGCAGCATACTATATCCTTCGCCATTTATAAGTACTACTAGTCCTATAATATAACTTGTTGGCCATGCTTCTATACCACTGTTTATGCCCACTCTAATTCATACAGTCATAGCCGAAAGTGTTGGCACCCTTGATAATGATCCTGAAAATTAAGTGTTTCTCCCAGAAAATTATTGCAATTGCATGTGTTTTGTTATACACATGTTTATTTCCTTTGTGTGTATTGGAACAGCACAAAAAAAACAAAAAAAAAAAGGAAAATTGGACATAATTTCACACAAAACCACAAAAATCGTCCGAACAAAATTGGGTAAACAACTTTGTTTAAAGCATGTGATGCTTGTTTAAACTCACCTGTGGCAGTAACAGGTGTTGGCACTAGGAAAATCTCACCTGAAACCGAATAAAAAGTGGAGAAGTTGACTCAATCTATGCATTATGTGTCACACTAAACATAGAGAACACAAAGAGGAGAATAGAACTGTCTGAGGACTTGAGAACCAAAATTGTAGAACAATATCAACAATCTCAAGGTTACAAGTCCATCTCCAGAGATCTTGATGTTCCTTTGTCCATGGTGCGCAACATAATAAAGAAGTTTATAACCCATGGACTTTTGAGTCGCAATGTAGTGCCCAGCGTCAGAAAGCTGAGTTTGCGTCCTGGGTCATGGGACTTCCAGCAGGACAATGACCCCAAATATACTTTAAGAAGCACCCAGAAATGGATGGAAACAAACCGCTGGAGGGTTCTGAAGTGGCCATCAGTGAGTCCGGATCTAAATCCCATTGAGCACCTGTGGAGAGATCTTAAAATTGCTCTTGGGAGAGGGCGCCCTTCAGATAAGAGAGACCTCGAGCAGTTTGTAAAAGAAGAGTGATCCAAAATTCCAGTTGAGAGGTGAGAGAAGCTTGTTGATGGTTATAGGAATCAATTGATTGCAGTTATGTATTCCAAAAGGTGTGCAATCAAATATTAAGTTGAGGGTGCCAACAATTTTGTCCGGCCCAATTTGTTTTTTTTGTGAAATTATGTCCAATTTGCTTTTTTTGTGTTGTTCCAGTACAAACAATTAAATAAACTTGTATAATAGAATGTTCAGTGGGTATGGAAAGTATTCAGACCCCGTTACATTTTTCACTGTTTGTTTCATTGCAGCCATTTGGTAAATTCAAAGAAGTTCGTTTTTTTTCTCATTAATGTACACTCTGCACCTCATCTTGACTAAAAAAAACAGAAATGTAGAAATTTTTGCAAATTTATTAAAAATGAAAAACTGTGGTTAATTTTCATGTAGGCTATTACTTGAGTTGCCTGCTATGTTTAGGTAGCTGAGGAGAAATAGCAAAAACGGTAATACACCAGAGAGGCTGGAACCTATTGGATTGCAGTAACCTGAACTAACCACACAACTAGAGGTAGCCGTGGAGCGTTCCTATGTTGATCCTAGATGCCTCGTCACAGCCTGAGAGATAACTACACCTAAAGGCAGAAAGATGAAAGCTATCTGCCCCGGAGCAGATCCCCAAAGAAAATAGGAAGCCCCCAAACATGTAATGGCGGTTAGACAACAAGAAAGCACGGACACAAACAGAAAATAGAATGAGCAAATGCTGGGGCCCAATCTGTCTAGACAGAAAAGTACAGGAAAGAATTCTGACTGCAATCAAAAAAAAACCCTAAAAAATACCAACACTTCTGATTGCAAAAACACCTGAGATCACATGATCTCATCCACCTAAATCAGATCTCTGGTGTAACAAAACCAAGCCGCAGCCACTGAAAAAACAGGAAAAAGCAAATGAACAAATAACAGTGGCTACAGATAAACTGAGAGGAGCACAGGCCCCAGGAGGGGACCCGGATGAACTCCAAAAGTGCAGAAAACTATGCAAAAAGCAAGCACAAAAAGAAAAGCAAAAATATCTTATCTGAAAGCAGCAGACGCAGGCAAGACTCCAGCAAACTTCCAAATGAACCAGGAACCACAATTGAGACAAGAACAATTGATCACCGGCAACCATCATGGGAGGGAACCTCCCTTATATCAGTCCAGTCAGTGATCCCAGATTGCCATTCCTTGCTGGAAGGTTCAGTACTGTCTGTAACCACCAGAGGGAGCCTCTGCTCAGAAACCATCTCTAGCACATTCACAACAGTTGCCCAATAAAAACAGCACTTCTTCACTATGCTGTGTGTGCACAGAAATCACTCTATCCTGAAAAATTATTCTCTCTGCAAAATAGCGCAAATTGTTTTTATTCAAGACAAGATAGATGACCAGCTCACTGAGAAATCATATTATGCTGACTATTGAATTCCCATGAAAGCAGATAATGAGAAGGATGAGGAAGGGAGTAGCAAAGTGAGAGTGAGAAAGACAGATGGACATAAGTAGATCATGCTACCTGTAGTGTTTTGCCACATTCCAGTGCTGGATTCCCAGCTACAGCCAAAATCATATGAAAAAACCCAAAATGAAATACTTTATTGATAAATTTACCTTAATAAGTAGCACCAACAATTGACATACAAAATAAACATAAAGTGTTCAAATTAAAATATTGGGCCCATCTGGATGTCCCTATTGTTTCACTAGGCTTTTACCTGCCTTGCCGCGGAGGTTGGCACCCTAGGGGGGAGCGTTATGGCACCCCCGCTCACCGATGGCTAACACTGCACAGTATTGCTATATAATATCCTACATGCTGCTATGGATCTTGAACAAGTTTCATAAACAGAAAATAGAACAAATGACCTTATATCTGTGTGTTCTGTATTTAAGAGAAACCTTAGTGGTTAGTCCTACCCACTAGTTTCGTCACAAATGAAAATCATAGAGTTAGCAAAAGGAAAACTGGTGATTAAAGCAGAATTCAAGCCATATAGTGAATTAGTGATATATCTACTGTATATCTGTATATCTACTGTATATATAGACTTTTATTCTTCAATAAAGTAGTTGTCTAAACATTTAAGAGCTACTCTAATAGATGTATCAGAAGGGCATGCAGAACAACACAACCAGCAAGAACACTGTCCTAACGAAATAGTCATATTGGAAAGTGGATTTCAATATTGGATACCAATTCTGTTTATATAATGTCATTATTTTATCCTTATAATTTACCGAATTGTGCTACGGGATGTAAAATTAGAAATATTAACATTAATTGTTGTAAAAACACTGGTAATTGATTAGGTCCCTAAATGCCATCATCATCTTTTGTTCCTGTTACGGCGGTGATGGCATGTGTCAGGTTATGTGTCTAAGACTTTTGGCCCCTGTTGTTTCTTCATGAGCTTATAAGTCAGTTTGGCAGTTCGTCGTGGTGTTAAATATTAACATGACCTGATCATGTACTAGTTATCCAGCTAACCATTAATATGTGTTTACTCACTACTGACCTCTGCAAGTGTGTACCAGGCTCCTGGCCAGCAAATGTCAACATTTTTCAATCAAAGCCCTCTTTATATCCTGCAACTGTCTCACCAGTGAATGGATTGAGGATGGCATTGCACTTTGCAAGTCTGTGATAAACGACTTATCTCTAATTCTCACAAAGCAAACAGCTTTTTCATCTTTCTTGGGCAGCACAGTGGCTCAGCGATTTGCAACCTTGGGTTCAAATCCCAACAAGGACAACACCAACAAGGAATTTGTGTTTGGGGAACTCTCTGTGAAGGTATATAAGTGTATTCATTAAACCTTCACAGAAAGTACCCCCCGCAAACCATTAACTTAAAATTGATACCGTTATTAAACCCCCACTGTTAATTAACTTTGTTAGCAAACTTTCTCCTGTTTTCAATAAATCAATCAAATAAGAACAATTTAAATGAATAAACACAACTAATATAACTATTTGCTTCATTAAATTCAACAGAAAATGCCATTTTCAATTACTTCTGCAGTCTCAGAATTATTCACCCATTTCATGACAATCATCTTTGTTGCTTATTATTAGACTACCTTTGGCTGTTATGACC
The DNA here is from genome assembly GCA_033576555.1 of Oophaga sylvatica. NCBI lineage: Eukaryota > Metazoa > Chordata > Amphibia > Anura > Dendrobatidae > Oophaga > Oophaga sylvatica. The sequence continues at coordinate 457,605,361 of JARQOD010000004.1, read as the reverse complement.
TGCTGCAAATGTCATGTATAGCCAGACACCAGTTTCTGATAGTGTTTTTTAGTAATCTTAGCCCATTCCTCATGGACAATGATCTCCAGTTCACTAATTTTCTTGGGTTTACATGCTGCAACAGCCTTCTACAAATCCCATCCAAGAGTTTATACAGGGTTCAAGTAAGTGACGGTGATGGCCATTACAGTATCTTCCAGGACTTCTTTTGAAACCAAAGCCATGGTAGACTTTAAGGTATACTTCTGAATATTATCCTTCTTTAGGAGATCCAATGACATCCAAGCTTTAGCTTCCTCACAGAAGGCATGATGTTTCCTCATAAGATGTCCTGATGAATGAATGACGGCAGTAGTCAATCAGTAGCATTCACAAAGGTTTCATTAAGTAAGGCTTCTTTTTTAACCAGTTGTCCTATTTTCTAGTAATCATGGATCAATTCTTTATTTATTACATACAGTTCCTAATTAAAGAGACAAAAGAGCAACTCAAAAAAATCTGCAGTCATTGCTTATATATAGTACATTAAACTATTCACTAATGTGTAACATATTATTTAATCTCTATGAATATAGCTAACAATCTTTTTGTTTTATTTTATAGACAGAACAATGTATCTTTATATGATGAATCATGTTTTTTTAAATGCCAGAAGTTGAGAATTTATCGAACTATTGGAGACTGGACATGTGAGTACTATCAATTATTTTTCTTTTATTTGTGTTGGCAGTTGGTAGTCAGAAACCATGGGAAGAGAGACAAAAAAATCTACGCCGAATGGAATGGAATAGTGTACGACAATCTGTCCATTAGCTAGATAACTGAAAGCCTGCACTTTCCAACACTACAATCTATTAGCATACTGGGAAAGCAGATTGTGAAATATAATCTTTGCCCAACAATTGCATGCCTAGATCAGAAAAATGTTGCATACTGTAAAGAAAGCACCTTGGCCAGTTACAGCATTTATGTAGATAAAAGATCTAAGATGCCTTAGGTGTGCCTTTGCATTTTCTTGTTCATTGACTTCCAAGTTGAGTCAAATTAGTTTCCCCCAGCAGCACTTTGCACACTTGCTGTGACTGCTACTTTGTGCTGTGACGCTACAGTGCTGAATTTAAGCAGAACAACCAGGGGACCTGTCACATATGATTGCATAAGAATTTTCTTTATAAAAACAACACTAAAAACTTATCTTTTTCAACCTATCCTTTGTTCTGACTTCCAAAACAGATTTTAAAGTCCTTTTTACTATTCTAGTTATAGGTATGATGACTGATGCATTCTAATGATAAACTCCATATTAGTAAAGGAGAACACTGGTCATCTGTGTTGAGCACCGTCTCAAGAGTGTATTTATGAGGTCATGTCTACAAAGCAAAAGTAGCAGGGTGGAGGTACTATGTGTCACGCTCGGGGTGGATAAGACTAGAGGACAGAACAACACACACAAACAACTTGATGGAAAAAGGGAGAGGAAGGCCCTAACAGTAGGGGGTGGGGGATGGGGCACCTACTAACCAGAAACTGTGCCTATCCCTAAGCTCCCCTAATGCCCTATGTGGGTCCATCCACCCGCTGCTGTCACCTGCCTAGTTCCTAGCTGTCACCTCACAATACCCTGGCTAGTGCACTGACCAGCAAGCACACTAGCCTCACCACTGCAGATGGTATAAACACAAGGGGTAGTAACAAGCATGAGACAGACAAGGTAAGAAAGCAAGAAACTTAGCTCCAGGCTCCACTGCCAAGCTCCACACAGCAGAAGATATGGAAATAGGACTCCGAACTCCAGAGAGGTAGCAGATACTGCACTGACACAAGAGAGTTACACCATGTGACTATTTAAAGGATGGTGGGAGTGGTCACCATCCTCAACAGCTGACCAGCAACGAAGCATCTGCCAGCAAGGAAATTGACATTAACTCTTGCTGGCCCAAAAAGGAAAAAAAATAATTTAAATAATAATAATCTTTATTTTTATATAGCACTAACATATTCCACAGCGCTTTACAATTTGCACACATTATTGTTGCTGTCACCAATGGGGCTCACAATCTAGATTCCCTATCAGTATGTCTTTTGTAGTGTGGTAGGAAACCCATGCAAACACGGGGAGAACATACAAACTCCTTGCAGATGTTGTCCTTGGTGGGACTTGAACCCAGGACTCCAGTGCTGCAAGGCAGCAGTGCTATCCACTGAGCCACCGTGCTGCCCATAGCAGAAAGTCATAGCAGAACCAGAGCTGTCACAAATCCAAAAATGAATCCGTGACACTATGATTTGAATGCAAAGAGGTAGGACAACCCATTTCATTTTGTGGATATAGAAGTATGGCATATGATGTGGTGAGTAGCAGTTATTATGTAGATTTGGACACTGGTGGACACAGACGGAAGAGGCCCCTGTGCAAAAACAGTATAGGGGCCAATCTTTGTGTCTGTGACAGGACCTGCTTACCAATTTGCAGATGAAAGTACCTCTTGGGATTCTGTGTGGTTACACGCGTTGCACCAATGATATGTCCGTCTGTACTGTATTTTGTCTTGCAAATTTTATTTACTGCTGATATAAAAATCAATGCCATAGAGATGCCATATGGATGTAAAAAATGAACATACACTTAGCATACTGATTGCATACGGATGACAATTCAGATGAAAATACATACCTTTTTTCTGGATTTAAATTGAATGATCTTTTTGTATACACTCATGTGAACTTAGCCTTACTGTTAGACTGAAGTTCTTTTTTACTGAAACGGAGTTCGTCACCCCCAAAATGCATTTGAAATGGACTATACTCTGTTATAAGGGACTCAACCCTTGTAACAACAATACTAACACCGGTTGCTGGTACAGTGACTAAGAAAATAACTTTAAATTCATATGCAAATAAGGAGGCTTCATTGCACCTAGTTTAGTGTGCCATCATGCCTCCTCATTTGTATATTAGGGCCCTTCCCTCGCTTCTGATTGACAGTGCCCACTTCCCAGAGCGATCAGTGTTTGAATGCTACTGGTGTGTGTGCAGCCACACGCACCCATAGTAGCTGCGTAATTTTTCATCCCTATCCCCTTTCTTCTGATGCTGCTCTCTGCACGTCTAAGTTATTAGTGTAGCAAGTAGTCACTTCTCTCATCTCTCCTATACATGCTTTGGTTGAGTGCTCCTGTGTTTTCCATAAGAGAGTATCTGCAGGCATGGCCGGCGTTAGGGGCAGGCAGACTAAGCAGCTTCCTTGGGTCCCCACTCCCACACGGTCCCCCAGCTAGTGGCATGCAGCTAATAGCAGCCTGCCACGTGGTCGCTATGGGGCCCGTGAGTAAGAGGGTCCCGGCGCCACGACACCCACCCACCCCTGCATCGTGCATTCAACTTACAGTTGAAAGAAAGCAATGATGGAGGAGAAGGCATCAGATGTTGCTCCCATATTATACTATATGGAGGACTATGAGGAGTGTATTAAAGTATATGGAGGGATATGTGACACATTATACTATATGGAGGACTATGGGGCACATTATGCTTTATGGAGGGATATGGGGTGTATTATACTTTATGGAGGAATATGGGGTGCATTATACTACGTGGAGGATTATTGGGTGTGCATTATACTATGTAGAGGACTATGGGGTGTACATTATACTATGTGGAGGACTATAAGATGCAATATACTGAACAAGCAAAATGCTGCCAATTCATCGAGTGATTGTATTGTTTTTGCCAGAAAAGAAATCATTGTTCTAAGCAGCACATCGCACAGTGTAAACTGCAGATGTGCTGCTGATAACATGATCCTGTATGGGGACAGATTGATCTACTAGTGATCGTTCTGTGACCATCATTATTCCTCAGCCGCTCTAAAGAGTCTGGGAAACAAGCATTGAACGACTTAATTTTTGTTGGTCTCACTCGTTTAACGTCCAAAATATTTCTGTGTGATGGTGCAATATGTCAGCATTTGGGGTCCCACTTTAAACTTTTGCCCAGGACCCCACTTTGTCTAAAAAAAGGCCCTGCCTGCAGGAGAACTAAAGCGATAGTCAGTCCAAAATAGGACAGTCCTAAATAGGGGTTTGACAATCAGTAGGCCAGAGCTCCAATACACATTACAGGAATGGCCGAAACTGTGATCTATAGGTTTTGGACGACATTAGTCTGGTGTGTGAAGGCCTTAAGGCATCAAACTGGTTAGAAGCGCTCAGTACAGCTATGACTTACTGCTCAGGAAGAATGTGTCCAATCAGCAAGGTCCAAATACCAGCAGAGGAAAGCAAAATTACCCAAAATATACAACTTAGTCAAGGTTCACATTTATACACTGCATTTCACTGAATATATATGCCTTTATTGCAAAATTCTATATTTTGATGTACATGTCTTGCCCAAAAAACTAAAATAGGAAGACATAGAAAATAAAATGATGTGGTTTTTATTACATTTTGTTAGGTTTATTTCATATTGTGTTTTATGACGGCATACCTAAAAGCATAATTGACAATGCTTTTTACCCCCCAAAAAAGGCATGTAAGGCTTATTTTCAAGTATATGAGATGATATATTGAAACATAAACCAGTACGGTATACGTTTTTAATTAATTTATAAGTTTATTCCTTCATTCTCTGCACTTCCTCACAAACTTGGAGTGGAAATGCAAGGGGACTAGCCCATCTAAACTAGTTAAAATTGGTAGAAAAAAAAGAATACCTCTAAAAAAAATAAAGTAAACAGATGAAGATGGATGTATTACTTATGGTAAAACAGATACTGTACATTGAAATATGGACAGACGTAGGTCAATATTTGACACATGTTTTTATGTCACACGTCCAATGTATGTACTATTTGTCAGCGGGTGAACATATGTGAACCCAAACCCAACATTTCTGGATGCACTTAGGAATGATTGGAATTATTTCTTATACAATAATTCCATTTCTAGAATATTGCAGGTCTAGAACATCAGATGTAAAAGCGAGTAGAGGGTTTTCTTTTTCAATTAATTCATTTTTTTATCTCTAGCTACACATGTTCAAAAACAATACCCTTTCGAGGGCTAAATTATTAAAAAGAGAGGAAACCACATTTTCTCCTGTTTGGTGGCCTCCTTCTAAGTATAAGTAATCAATATATTTAACAATTAAATTGTCAGATATATTTCAGTTGAAGCATTCTGGCACCAAATATAATAGTGGGGGCTTGGCTTATAGACAGAAATTTGCCTATGATCATTCAATGTAGCTAAAATGTATGGAATTGGTTAAGTAAAAGTCATATAAAACTGTGCAGCCTTTATTTAACACCTAAATAAAAATTTATATTCTGCATAACTAGTTATTAGCAACTTTAAAAGGAATCTGTCATCCCATTTTTGCCATATCAACTAAAGATATGGCTGAATAGTGCGTCCCAGAAGAAAGCTAGCGTTATTTACCTTATATCCTGATACCCCCGTTTTCATATAAAAATACCTTAGTAAAGTTGGTATTTTGGGCTGCCAATCAGGGCAGTCAGGTCAGCTGGGCGGCGGTTATTCGCTTCTCCCAACCCTCCTCCATTCTTGGCGTACGTAGCTTTTTTTTTCTTGTCCGTTGTCTTTCCGCGCTTGCGCTGTGTAAAAGTCCCTCGCGCGTGCGCAGTGTTGTTTTCCCAACAGTGGGCCAGCACACTATCACTACCGCACAAGCGCAAGTAATTTCTGGCACTTCACTTGACCCGGAAGTCGTCCAGTGATTGCTGATGACTTCCGGGCCAAGGAAAGTCAGGAAGTCTGATGCATGCGCAGTAATGTTTTACTACTTTGCCCACTGTTGGGCAAAGAACACTGCGCACGCGCTGGGGCCCTGCTTCACAGTGCAATCGCGGAAACAGTACGCGGTCTGTGATATTCACAGACAGCGTTACGTGACAGAAGCGGGGGGGAGCGAATAACCGCCGCCCATCTGACCTGACCGCCCTGATTGGCAGCCCAAAATACCAACTTTACTAAGGTATTTTTATATGAAAATGGGGGTATCAGGAAATAAGGTAAATACCGCTAGCTTTCTTCTGGGACGCACTATTCAGCCATATCTTTAGTTGATATGGCAAAAATGGGATGACAGATTCCCTTTAACTAATGTTTCAGATAAGAATTAGGACTAATATGTATGGTGGTCTTGACCATGGGAAACTCTTTAATTATTACAAGTCTTATTAATGGAGTGAAACATTTAAAGGGGTCTGAATACTTTCCGTACCTACTGTATTATTATTTCAAAATTTATTGATTAAAATTAACTTATTTTTTTATGGGAAAACCCCTTTAACTGGAACTTGGGCAACCTTTTTAATCAAAATATTACCCCACATAAAATAAGAACAGCCTTTACTCAGCTCCATTGGTTGCAGGTTTTATGTGACATGTAAGTACTTTACAGAACTGGTAATTAGGGAATTGATCATATATGGTAACATTTCACCAGAATGGCATTATACTGTGATCACTAAAAGTCCAATCTATGGGACCCTCAACGATCCTGAGAATGAAGCTGGTGTAACGCTCCATCATCCCCATCTAATTTTTTTCTGCACATCATGGATGTACGGGGAATACAGCTGCCCCCTGTTCTCCTGCATAGACAATGTTGCTTTGGAAAAAAATTGAGGGCAATATCATCACTGTAATCAATTCATTGTAATGTAGCCCCAGATGTCAGCTCTACCATCCTGCACACACACCAATTGCAAACATTGTGGCATTTTCAAGTAATATGTCAGTACTTTACGAGTAGAGCAACTCCTTTAATTGTGAGATTATAAAAAATAAAGTTTTAGGCATGGTCCCAATTTGTCCTTAAACTGTCACCAGTAGGAGTTTGTCTTCTACGCAAACAGCTTCCGTTCCTAGAGAATCATGCTTTAAACACACGGTTTTTACCCAAAGCTTTCAAGCATATGAATGACTCTCAGTTTTTCTTCAGTGGAAGATAACTCAGCTTGTCACTCTCAGTGAAGTGAGCAATAAATAGGAATGCTGGTTAGAAGTAAGACATTGTGACTAGTTAGATCTCACAGCGAGTGAGAAAAGACAAGTCCATTCAATTAGTGCGCAGACAGCACACAGAGTGTGCGGCTCAGCACCGCACCGGTGATAAATAAGCCCGCATTTCTCCACCCTTTCTCCCAGATTTCCTCATCAGTGAACCATAATACTCACAGACGCATATTGAAGATGAGCAGCGTTATTAAATGAGGCCAAGGAGGGGATTATTTTCTTTTCCAAAGGTTGCACTAGAGATAGTGGACATAGTCAGGAAGCCATGAAATTACAATGTCCCTTTCTATGCTTTATATTTTGGGAGACAGAAACGTAAGAGTCCAGGATCAGTGACAGCAACATTGTCAGAGAATGAAAGCGATGTGGAGTCTGGGGCTGTATTCGGATCACACCCAGTTTACATAGTTCCTAAACTTCTGTTCTTATGTTCTTAAAATCCGAGCTAAGGCATTAGCCACAAATAGTAAGTTCCATGTAAATGATGATGTCTAAATATTTGAGGTCTATTTACATCATATATTGAACAACATAATTATATCAGGAGATACACACACACTTGGATGGAGTGAGGCCGTGCCCACTTGTCGGGTTATTGCCGGGACTATGCATATGGTATACTTGACCCAACACGGACACCGGCAAATTCTTGCTGTCCACAGTGGGGGGATTCACAAGTCTTCAGTCACACAGAGCGACTGCAGACTTGTCATTCTAGACAGAACAACCCCTTTAACCACATTTCATTGACATAGGACACCATATATATTGACATTTACCTATTCACTGTCCTGGACCATCTAATTAGGGATTCTGACGTTACATTTACACCACCAGGTATACTAAAATGAATCATTTTAATGTCATATGACACCAGGGATCCCGGTCTTTGCCTCTCTACTGCCATAAACCTTCACTGATCTCAATATTACTACCTTTTACGGTAGGTCCACAGGCACCTCAACACTAACCCCTGCCTTAAACCACCAAGGATCATTATATTAGACCCTAAATTACAAGTGGTCCTGACATAAGCCTATTTCACTGATATAGACCAGAAATCCTGACATTATTCCATTATTATTATTTATTTCATGCAGTTCTGCATTGCCTATGTAGGCCTAAATAACATTGTATCAGAGACCTCCATCAGATGTGTATGTCATGACTATAACACTGGCAGAAAACTCTGGCTTACATAGGCCTCTGTATAAAATAATAAAGTCTACTACATTATTCCATAAAGTAAGAAAAATAAGGTATACAGACAGTATATCTCCCCAACTGATGTTAATACAGTCAGTGGAGCTCTATGGATACATTATGGATCAAGTTTGAGTCAAATTTTGTGCAATTAGCAGTTTCATATGAATACAAACATTCTGATATTAGAAAATTCACAAAAAATAACTTGCCCGGCACCATTTCCCACACTGCTGAAACATCAGAGAGCAGGACAATGTAATTTTATGCTACCACACAGGCCTCCCCATAATCTTTCTGGGGGAAAATATGTCAAGTTCAAATTTCAAAAGATCCACTCATCTGTACTTTATACACCTTTAATTTTTCCACAGGCCCTTCCACTGCCCACACCTTATCCCTGAGTGGAAATGGGCCTTAGCTGTTGGGATGTATATAATTTGCTTTGCAGGTAGTTGCTCCATGGGGGCTGGCCTATACAGTCACATTATTACCATGAGTGTGTATTCTAGCATTTATGTAATTAGATGAAGGAAAAACCTGAATCTAATTGATGATTTGTGCCAGCAGCATTTTTTGTTAATGCTAGAATGAAAAACAGTAAAAGTAGCAGTCAACTGTGATGTAAGCCCACCATTAGTGGGAAAATTGCCCAAGTCCCTAACTGCCTCCAAAGACTCAGAGGAAACATTGTTCAGAGGTTATCCCTTACTAATGAAACTTTTATTTTTGGGGAAATCCCTTTTAAAGAGAATCTGGCAACAGTTTTTTGGTACCTCATCTGAGAGCAGCCTTATGTAGGCAAAGAGACCCTGAATCCAACAATGTATCACTTAGTTTATTGGGGGCAGCAGTTGTGATACAATCAGAGCTTTTAGATTTAGAATGAAGTAGAGCTCAGAAAGTTAACTCAGGCCACACCAGACTCTCTGTGTACAAAGTCCATAGACAGGGAGCTACTTATCACAGGAGGGGGCGTTGCCTGACTAGTGTAGTCCAGCAATGTTAGGGTCCCGTCACACTCTTCAATGTCCGAGCGATCCCACCAATGATACGACGTGGATGAGATCGCTGGGACATCGTTAGCTGATCGCTGGTTAGCTGTCACATAGGCAGATTCACCAGCGATCAGGACCAGCGAGCACGCTGGTATCCAGGGCAAACAGCGGGTAACTAAGCACCGCGCGGCACCTAGTTACGCGACATGTACCCTAGATACCGGCTCTCAGCGCTCTACAGCAGAAGCTGGGAGCCAGTATCCAGGGTACATATCGGGTAACTAAGCACCGCGCGGCGCCCAGTTACCCAATATGTACCCTAAATACCGGCTCTCAGCGCTCTACAGCAGAAGCTGGGAGATGGTATCCAGGGTACATATCGGGTAACTAGAGGCTGCTAGTGCTTAGTTACCCGATATGTACAGTACAGACCAAAAGTAATGACACACCTTCTCATTCAAAGATTTTTCTGTATTTTCATGGCTATGAAAATTGTAGAATCACACTGAAGGCATCAAAACTATGAATTAAGGCTACTTTCACACTTGCGTTTTTTTGCGCTGCGTTTCGAGCGCACATGAAGCGCATTAAAAAAACGCATGCAAACGCTTGTAAACGCTGCAATATTTAGTCGCATCAGCATGCGCATTTCGACAAAAAAACGCAGCGTTTGTCTGCAATTTCATGCGTTTTTGCATGCGTTTGCGGTTTTTTTTGGCGCATGCGTTTTCTATTTGTCACATTATCATCTCTGCCTCCATCATCTCTGCCTCCATCAGCTGTCTCCATCATCTCTGCCTCCATCATCTCTGGCTCCATCATCTGTCTCCATCATCTCTGCCTCCATCATCTCTGGCTCTATCATCTCTGGCTCCATCATCTCTGGCTCCATCATCTCTGGCTCCATCATCTGTCTCCATCATCTCTGCCTCCATCATCTCTGGCTCCATCATCTGTCTCCATCATCTCTTCCTCCATCATCTCTGGCTCTATCATCTCTGGCTCCATCATCTCTGGCTCTATCATCTCTGGCTCTATCATCTCTGCCTCCATCATCTCTTCCTCCATCATCTGTCTCCATCATCTCTGCCTCCATCATCTCTGGCTCTATCATCTCTGGCTCCATCATCTCTGGCTCTATCATCTCTGGCTCTATCATCTCTGTCTCCATCATCTCTGGCTCTATCATCTCTGCCTCCATCATCTCTGGCTCCATCATCTCTGGCTTCATCATCTGTCTCCATCATCTCTGCCTCCATCATCTCTGGCTCCATCATCTGTCTCCATCATCTCTGCCTCCATCATCTCTGGCTCTATCATCTCTGGCTCCATCATCTCTGGCTCTATCATCTCTGGCTCCATCATCTCTGGCTCTATCATCTCTGTCTCCATCATCTCTGGCTCTATCATCTCTGACTCCATCATCTCTGGCTCCATCATCTCTGCCTCCATCATCTCTGGCTCCATTATTTACAGAAAAATCGCGTGCGTGCAAAAGCGCTGACGAGCGCAAAGCCATGCGCACGCCAGCGCCCCCATAGACTGCAATGTTATTTTTTGCGCATAGCATGCGCACACGTGCGCACGCGTTTTTTTTAAAGTCGGTTGGACGGAAAAAAAAAATGCAACATGTAGCGTCTGGCGCGTATGGGCGCACACCGGGAAAATGCGCAGCACACGACAAACGCACATGAACGCGTGCAAGCGCTAGACCTTGCGCCCGCCATGTTAAAGATAGGGGAACATTGCGCATGCGTCCGATAGCGCAAGATGCGCTGCGCAAAAAAACGCAAGTGTGAAAGTAGCCTAACACATGTGGAATTATACATTACACTTTACAAAAAAGTGTGACACAACTGAAAATATGTCTTATATTCTAGGTTCTTCAAAGTAGCTACCTTTTGCTTTGATTACTGCTTTGCACGCAGAAAATGTGAACGGATGGATTCTACATGCCTGGTTCCCACCGTGAAGCATGGAGGAGGTGGTGTGATGGTGTGGGGGTGCTTTGCTGGTGACACTGTTGGGGATTTATTCAAAATTGAAGGCATACTGAACCAGCATGGCTACCACAGCATCTTGCAGCGTCATGCTGTTCCATCCGGTTTGCGTTTAGTTGGAACATCATTTATTTTTCAACAGGACAATGACCCCAAACACACCTCCAGGCTGTGTAAGAGCTATTTGACCAAGAAGGAGAGTGTTGGGGTGCTATGCCAGATGACCTGGCCTCCACAGTCACCAGACCTGAACCCAATCGAGATGGTTTGGGGTGAGCTGGACCGCTCACCGCTTCAATCTAATATATAAAGCTGAATGTATGTATGTGTGTATGTATGTGGGTATGTTTGTCCGGGATTGGAATCCGCCACCGTCGCACTTACGGGCATGAAATTTTGCACGCCCGCACGTCTCGACCCCGAAAGAGTCCTAGGCTATGTTTTGAATCGAAATTTTAACCCCGCGCGTTCCAAATCGCCAAACAATTTTGGCCCTATCTACATAATGGGGAGAAAGCTGAATGCTTGTGTGTATGTCCGGCATAGGAATCTGCATTTACGGGCATGAAATTTTGCACACCCGCACGTCTCGACCCCGGGAGCGTCATAGGCTAGGTTTTGAGTAGAAATTTTAACCCCGCGCATTCCAAATCGGCAAATAATTTTGGCTCGGGATAGGAATCTGCACCGTTGTACTTACGGGCATGAAATTTTGCATGCCCGCACATCTCAACCCCAGGAGCATTATAGGCTATGTGTTGAATGGAAATTTTAACCCCCGCACGTTCCAAATCGCCAAACAATTTTGGCCCTATCTATATAATGGGGAGAAAGCTGAATGCTTGTGTGTATGTCCGGCATAGGAATCTGCATTTACGGGCATGAAATTTTGCACACCCGCACGTCTCGACCCCGGGAGCGTCATAGGCTAGGTTTTGAGTTGAAATTTTAACCCCGCGCATTCCAAATCGGCAAATAATTTTGGCCCGGGATAGGAATCTGCACCGTTGTACTTACGGGCATGAAATTTTGCATGCCCGCACATCTCAACCCCAGGAGCATCATAGGCTATGTGTTGAATGGAAATTTTAACCCCCGCACGTTCCAAATCGCCAAACTATTTTGGCCCTATCTACATAATGGGGAGAAAGCTGAATGCTTGTGTGTATGTCCGGCATAGGAATCTGCATTTACGGGCATGAAATTTTGCACACCCGCACGTCTCGACCCCGGGAGCATCATAGGCTAGGTTTTGAGTCAAATTTTAACCCCGCGCATTCCAAATCGGCAAATAATTTTGGCCCGGGATAGGAATCTGCACCGTTGTACTTACGGGCATGAAATTTTGCATGCCCGCACATCTCAACCCCAGGAGCATCATAGGCTATGTGTTGAATGGAAATTTTAACCCCTGCACGTTCCAAATCGCCAAACTATTTTGGCCCTATCTACAATAATGGGGAGAAAGCTGAATACTTATATATAGATATAATCATTACAATTTGTTATAACTAACCGTAGTTAGGTACTATGCCCGGGCAGCGCCGGGCTCTTCAGCTAGTTTTGAATAAATCCCCAACAGTGTCACCAGCAAAGCACCCCCACACCATCACACCACCTCCTCCATGCTTCACAGTGGGAACTAGGCATGTAGAGTCCATCCGTTCACCTTTTCTGCGTGCAAAGCAGTAATAAAAGCAAAAGGTGGCTACTTTGAAGAACCTAGAATATAAGAATATTTTCAGTTGTTTCACACTTTTTTGTAAAGTGTAATGTATAATTCCACATGTGTTAATTCATAGTTTTGATGCATTCAGTATGATTCTACAATTTTCATAGTCATGAAAATACAGAAAAATCTTTGAATGAGAAGTTGTGTCCAAACTTTTGGTCTGTACTGTACATTGGATAAGCGCGCTGGTATCTAACGTACACATCGGGTTTCCAGGCGCCGCCCAGCGCCTGGAAACCCAATGTTTACCTTGGTTACCAGCTCCAGATTGCTTATCGTTGGTCTCCCGCTGTCACATGCAGTGATGCGTGCTGGCCAGCGGGAGACAAACAATGAAAAAATGGTCCAGGACATTCAACGACGATCAGCGATACCCAGCAGGGGGTCTGATCGTCGCTGCGTGTCACACTAAGCGAGATCGCTGGCTAGGTCGCTGTAGTGTCACAAAATCGGTGACGCTTCAGCGATCTCGCTAGCGATCTCGCTTAAGCCCCTGTCACACACAGCGATCTCGCTAGCAAGATTGCTGCTGAGTCACTAGTTTTGTGGCGCAACAGCGATCTCCCTAGCGATATCGCTGAATGTCCTGGACATTTTTTTGATCATTGGTCTCCTGCTGGCCAGCACGCATCGCTGCGTGTGGCAGGCAGGAGACCAGCGATCAGCTGGTAACCAAGGTACACATCGGGTTTCCAGGCGCCGGGCGGTGCCTAGAAACCCGATGTGTACATTAGATACCAGCGCGCTGCTGCATGGGAGCTGGTAACCAAGGTACACATCGGGTTTCCAGGTGCTGCGCAGTGCCTGGAAACCCGATGTGTACCTTGGTTACCAGCTCCCTGCACAAGCGCGCTGGTATCTAACGTACACTGCGGGTAGCTAAGCAACGTTACCCGCAGTGTCGCTGTCCTGATCGCTGCCTGAGCTGCCTGTTTGGCAGCTCAGCAGCGATCATGCAGCGACACACCAGCGATCCTGACAAGTGCATATCGTTGTCGGGATCGCTGGTGTGTCGCTATGTGTGATGGGGTCGTTAGTGTGACGGGGCTTTAATCTGGTAGTGATAAACCCTTCACAGTTGGTAAACAATATCAAACACTTTGACAAGTGACACAACCCTGAATTCTGTGTCTCAGCCTCTATCTCTTGCCATCTTCAGATTATATAGCAAAAGCCTGCTGATAGATTCCCTTTAAGTCAGGTTAGGTATAAATTAAATTCTCTTAATTCTGATTACTTTTATCAATCACAAGATGAGGACTTTAACATACAGAGAAAAAGGAAACAAGACAAAGTTCTTCACAAATCTTCTTCAGGAAAAGAAAAGTGTGTAAAAGCAATAAGTGCAAAAATAGCACAGATGTGCATTTATTTGCCGGGTGGCTATAAGAGTTTAGGCCAATGAAAAATGAAGCAATATGTCTCACTGATCATTTGATGCAATTTCTGTGATTCCCCAATGCTAAACAATTTGCTAATAGAAGATTGCAGGATATCTCAAGTCCAGTTAAAAGCCTCACTCACGGTGATTCATTCACATAATAGAGGCTTGGAATAAATCTTCTCCTCAATTCAAAAACAAGAACACATCAGTAAATATTTAAAATTAAGGGGGGAGTGAAGTCATCTGGTTTCCATTTGGATGATAGAATATCCAACTAGAATCCTATTACCAAAGACTCTGAAAACTGGGAGGTGCCCATACATCTCACTCTATCACCAGGCAGGAGACTCAACATAAAAGGCTAGCCGAGTCAAGCTAGCCCTCTTAATCAAGAACTAATTGTGAAAAATAGAAGGGAGTGTGAACACAGTGACCGCTGGGTTATGTTGGTGGTGTATATGCAAGACTGAACATGGAACTCAGCCCCGGATGATAAGCCTTATCAGCACTTTGTAGGTCCTCCAGCAGTTCTTGTCGCTCAGTAATGCTTTGCATCTATTTATAATGTCTGCAGTTCTTCATTCCATTGTCCGGTAAGTATCTGTCAAAATAAAGTGGATCAAACAGAAGGATCTGAACAAGATATAATTAAAAAATTGCCTTCTAGGCTCGGCTTGTTTATTTCCGAGTACATACTAGACAATAATGGATATAAAAATATTTACTATATATACACAACAGTCCCATGATAATAAGTTAACCTGGCAGCAAGAGTTACATTGCTCTGTAGCGCCCCCACAGGTGAAATAAACAGTGCCACTTCCAATAATATCCAAGTGCTATGGAACCTAAGTAGAGAAACCATCTTCATTCATTCAAAATGAACTAATAATCCATATAAAAATGGGTTTGTAAAAGGTACAACTTAAAGTGGAAAGGAAAGGAAAGAAAAGGGGAAGTAAATGCATTAAAACTAGAAATGATTGAAAAGATTTTGTTGGACATTGGTCCAGCGGCCACATCACAATGATGATGCCGTGCCTATGAATCCATAGAGGCACCGGAGATTCCAGCAGGTAGGAGCAGATTCACAAGCCATGGACTATCGACATGGCCACTGGAACGAGGTCCTACAAGTCTTCTTTTCTCAGCTATAATTCCAACTAATCACATGAGTAATGACCGAGTGCTACATTTTGCAGAAATTATTACAAGGATTATCTATGAGCATAGGGTACTTAGTTATCACAATTTTGATTAATAAACGCATAAAAGCCTTCTCACTGCGACAAATTGTACCTAATACATATAGAGAGAAAACATTTGCGTGCACCTACCCTTAATGCACCACTCCAGCGGGTTTTTTTTTATTGCACCACTGGACTGGGGCTTTAAATGTAAGTCCCCGTCCCTCTGATACTCATCTTGTGGTGTTTTCATCCATTCTCGCTGCTGCTCGAAAAGTGACCTGCTGGCAGCTCCTGTGTTTCATGGAGCAGCACGAAGGTCACGTTACAATACAAGTCAATGAAAACCTCGCCCTTGCCTCATTCTGGCCTCGTTCTGGCTCTCATACACTTGCATTGCACTCTTGTGACATAGCTTCTGAATTGTAAAAAGCAAGACTCACAAGATGGAGCAAGGGAACTGGAGTGCCACCGAAAAAACGGACCCGTAGGGTGAGTATATGACCGGGGCTTAGCTTTAAATTGCCACTTCAGCGCTAAAAAAAACGCTGGAGTGGTGCTTTGAGAATATATTCTCATGGAGGTTTTTTCTGTTTTTTTTTCCCTAATGCGGTTTTTCAAGGATTACTTCAGAAAAGACTTCAGGAAAAATAATAACTCCTACCAAAACTGCTTACCGTGCAAACTCATGTATAAGCTGAGATTTTCAGCACATTTTTTGTGCTGAAAATGCCCCCTCGGCTTATACATGAGTCATTGTGCAGAAAGCCAGCGGGGGAGGGCGAGAGGAGTGGCAGGAGATGGCAGCTGTGACATCATATTCACCCTCCTCGTGCCGTCGCTGAACGTCCCTGCATCTCCATTGTCCCGGCTTCCTGTAGTTCTCCTGTGCTGAGCGGTCACGTGGTACCGCTTATTAAGGTAATGAATATGCACTCTGATAGGAGTGGAATACATATTCATTACCTTAATGAGCGGTACCACATGATCGCTCAGCACAAGAGAGCTGCCGGAAGCCGGGACAACGGAGATGCAGGGACGTTCAGCGACGGCGCGAGGAGGGTGAGTATGACGGGGGAAGATGTGGGAGCACTGGGGAGCACGGGAGAGGTCGGGGAGCCGAGCCAAACATAGAAGGATTGGACTGGGGGAGCCGAGCAATGTATAGAAGGATGGGATGGAGGTGCCGAGCCATACATAGAAAGATGGGACGGGGGAGCCGAGCCATGTATAAGAAGGATGGGACAGGGAGCCGAGCCATACATAGAAGGATGGGACGGGGGAGCCGAGTCATACATAGAAGGATGGGACTGGGGAGCCGAGCCATACATAGAAGGATGGGACGGGGGAGCCGAGCAATGTATACTGGGAGGGGGGGAGCCACACAGAGCAGAACAGGGATGAGGGGATAATGTATACCCGGCTTATACTCGAGTCAATAACCTTACCCAGTTTTCCGTGGCAAAATTAGGTGCTGTCATGGGTGCATCGCCACGAGGATCGTCGCGATTGCACATTCTGACTTCTCGCAGCTGAGTTGCTGTTACTTTGTGTTTGGTAATGAGAGAGTTAATTTTACCTAGCTCTTTGCTAAGACTAGGTCCAGCCTCGCCCGGCTGCTTTTGATTATGTTCTAATTAGCTTCCTTTATATCCCTGCCAGTCTGGGTGTTAGATGCCGGTGAAAGCATTCATGTAGTCTAGCAGACTGGATCGGTTCTGAGAATACTTAAGCTAAGAGCTCCTTAGTTGTTTTTACTCTTACAGCTTATAGTTTATCTCTGAGACCTTAGGTGTTCCTACTGTGTGTGAGTGTTGTATGTAAGACTTTATTTACTTTATTTCTTGTCTTTCTTGTATGTCTTTCTGTTCATTAACCGTTACCTGTTCATTCCCTTTGGTGGTAATCAGGGTCCTTCTTAGGACTAGATTACAGTTGGCAGGGATTGATAGGAGACAGGGTTTACGCTGGTGGCCTGGACCTCTGTACCTTTAACAGTACCTCCAGGTAGAGGGATTAATTAGGACCCCAGTTTAGGGTCAGCATAGACCCCGGTCACCCTCTAGCCGGAGACAGCGTATAACGGATTCCGTATTGACCCACTGGACATTCTGTCAGGTAATTCTATGTTATCATATATCTATACGCATGTTATATAGTATGTTGCCCTTTTGATAAAGATTACTGACATCACATATATATATATATCTGCTATACAGCGTGACATTTTCACCGGCCCATACTAAGGATTCTCCCCAGCTGTCATGGATCCAGTAGCCCAGCTGGCCCGGCAGTTGCAGGGGTTGTCCATGGAGTTTGCAGACATTAAGTCCAAGGTTTTGTCCCTCCCGGAGCAAACCAGATCTGAACCTAAGGTTGCTCTCCCGGACAGGTTCACTGGTGGGCGGGACAAATTTTTTACTTTCCGGGAGGCATGTAAATTGTACTTTCGGCTGCGGCCTCGGTCATCTGGGAGTGAAGAGCAGAGGGTGGGAATTGTTATCTCGCTCTTACAAGGGGACCCTCAATCTTGGGCGTTCTCTATTCCTCCAGGCTCCCCAGATCTCCAGTCAGTGGATCGATTTTTTACTGCCCTGGGTCTGGTATATGATGATCCGGATCGAGTTTCCCTTGCTGAAACAAAGTTACGTAAGATACGGCAAGGAAATTGTCCAGCGGAGGAATATTCTTCTGAGTTCCGTAGATGGGCAACAGATACTCAGTGGAATGACCCAGCTCTTAGAAGCCAGTTTTGTCAAGGGTTGTCTGACAAATTAAAAGATGTGTTGGCTCAGTATGATTCTCCTCCATCACTGGAGGCTGCTATGGCCCTCGCTATTCGCATTGATAGATGAATTCGGGGAAGATGCGAGGTAACTCCGCCTCCCGTGATGACTCCACCTACTACTAAAGTCCCTTATACTGAGGTTCCCCTGGTCTGTTCTGAGGAACCCATGCAGTTGGGAGGGACATCTTTTTGTAGGAAGGAATCGGCGGTGCGCCGCAAGACTAGAAGGTGTTTCTTTTGCGGGAGAGAGGGACATTTTGTTGGGGGGTGTCCATCCCGGGCCTCTTTGAGCAAAGGAGTTAACCTAGGAGTGTGTATTTCGTCCCCAAATCCCTCTCAGTTTCTCGTGCCTGCGGAGGTGGTGATTGGTACTAGAACTGAGAGGATTTCTGTTTTTCTTGATAGTGGGTCCGGGGCTAATCTGGTGGACGCTCGGTTTGCCCACGTGCATGGTATGCAACTGAGTGTATTGGCCAAACCGGTCCCTATAGTCTCTATTGATTCTAGACCTCTCGGTCAAGGTAGGTTGGTACAAGCTGTTCATAACATAGATCTTCGAGTAGGGGCAATACATAAAGAGCAATTGTCTTGTTATGTGTTGGAGGGTCTACCTACTCCTATTGTGTTGGGACTTCCTTGGTTGGCTAAACATAACCCAGTGATTGATTGGCAATCCAGAAAGATAAGTCAGTGGGGTGAATTTTGCAGGAATAACTGCATGAGCACGGTCATCGGTGCGGTTGTGCCTAGGACTTTGTCTCCTTTTCTGGAGGACTTTGGGGAGATGTTCTCAGAGGAGGGGTGTAAAGAGTTACCTCCTCATCGCGCATATGACTGCTCAATAAAGTTGCTTCCTGATGCCTTATCTCGTACTTTCCCAGGGGCCGGGATGACGGATGATCCGGTTCCTATTCCTCAGGAGGGAGTTGTAGTGTCAGCTGTATGCTCTGAGCTTGAGGGGGAGGTATTGGGGGCTCAGGGGGACGCCCCTGTGGGATTTCCAGGGAGACTGATAGTTCCAGATCGGTTAAGACTGAAGGTTACGGGGAACCGTTACAAACGGATGGCTGATAGGGGGAGAGTTTCTGGTCTAGATCTGAAGGTGAACGATCTGGTTTGGTTGTCTACCAGGAATATAAAACTTAAAGTTTCCTCCTGGAGGTTGGGTCCCAGATTCATCGGTCCATACAGGATCAGTTCTATAGTTAATCCTGTGGCATTTCGTCTGGACCTCCCTCCTATGTTTAAAATCTACAGTGTGTTCCACAAATCGTTGCTTAAAAGGTACGTGGCGCCAGTTATACCGTCGCCTCTGCCTCCTCCTCCGGTGGTGGTCAATGGTAGCTTGGAGTTTCAGGTGTTGAAGATCATTGACTCACGTCTGAATCGTCGGTCCCTTCAGTACCTGGTTCATTGGAAGGGGTATGGTCCTGAGGAGAGGACGTGGGTCCCTGCGTCGGAGGTTAACGCAGATCGATTGGTTCGGACCTTCCACACAACTTACCCGGGCAGACCTGGCCCTGAGGGTCCGGAGGCCCCTCGTAGAAGGGGGGGTACTGTCATGGGTGCATCGCCACGGGATCGTCGCGATTGCACATTCTGACTTCTCGCAGCTGAGTTGCTGTTACTTTGTGTTTGGTAATGAGAGAGTTAATTTTACCTAGCTCTTTGCTAAGACTAGGTCTAGCCTCGCCCGGCTGCTTTTGATTATGTTCTAATTAGCTTCCTTTATATCCCTGCCAGTCTGGGTGTTAGATGCCGGTGAAAGCATTCATGTAGTCTAGCAGACTGGATCGGTTCTGAGAATACTTAAGCTAAGAGCTCCTTAGTTGTTTTTACTCTTACAGCTTATAGTTTATCTCTGAGACCTTAGGTGTTCCTACTGTGTGTGAGTGTTGTATGTAAGACTTTATTTACTTTATTTCTTGTCTTTCTTGTATGTCTTTCTGTTCATTAACCGTTACCTGTTCATTCCCTTTGGTGGTAATCAGGGTCCTTCTTAGGACTAGATTACAGTTGGCAGGGATTGATAGGAGACAGGGTTTACGCTGGTGGCCTGGACCTCTGTACCTTTAACAGTACCTCCAGGTAGAGGGATTAGTTAGGACCCCAGTTTAGGGTCAGCATAGACCCCGGTCACCCTCTAGCCGGAGACAGCGTATAACGGATTCCGTATTGACCCACTGGACATTCTGTCAGGTAATTCTATGTTATCATATATCTATACGCATGTTATATAGTATGTTGCCCTTTTGACATAGATTACTGACATCACATATATATATATCTGCTATACAGCGTGACAGGTGCCTCGGCTTATATTCAGGTCGGTTTATACTCGAGTATATACGGTACCAAAAAATTGAGCAATTTCTTCAGTGCTTTTCACTTGAGAAAATCATAATTTTTTAATAACCAAAAATACTCCTGTGAACATACTCTAATCTCATGAAGAGATGATTATATATTTGTTGTTTACCTAGCGCTATCATATTCTGTAGTGCTTTAGACATTGTATTTAGCACTGTCTCCATTGAGGCTCACAATCTAAATTCCCTATCACTATGTCTTTGGAGTATGGAAGGAAACCGGAGCACCCAGAAGAAACCCCCACGCAAATATGGGGAGAACATACAAACTCCCAGGACCTCAGTGCTGCAAGGCTGCAGTGCTAACCAAAGTGAAATTTTGGAGAGATTCAGGAGGCCAGGAGCATTTATACTGTATACCTAACCTGTGATGATATTATTAGGATACAGTAATTGTCGTGGCAAATTATTGAAAGCTATTCTTAAATCATGTATAAAATTTGTATTGGTGCAAAGTAATAAGAAATATTACTTTTAATTAGCAGAGTTGAAGGGATTATTATTATTATTATCATTGTCTGTTTTTCAGAAACTATCCAGGGAATGCATTCAATTATTTAAAGAACATCTACTCACCTAGTAAATCCTCTGCCACTGCGTCGCCATCACTCCAGTAGTCTTATAGGCATTCTTAGGGTATGTTTCCACGGTCAAGAAACAGTCCGGATTAGCTGCGTGTTTGACGCTGTGGGTTGGCGCAAGGGAAATAACATAGGGCTATGTAGCCCTGCGGTCATTCCGGATGTGTTCCGGATGTGTTCCATGAACACATCCGGATTGACCGCGCGTTCAGTAGGGGACGGGGCTTTGGGCGGAGCGGACTTTCCGCTCCGTCCAAAGCGCTGTGTTTCCTGACCATGGAAACACAGCCCTAATGCAGGTCTGCCGCCTGCGTGTTTTTAAGCATAGTGGAGACGGGATTTCTTGAAATCCCCTCCACTATGCTGTAACATCTGGACGCTGCGTGTTTGACGCAGCGCCAATGCACAGAATCAAACACGCAGCTAATCCTGACTGTTTCCTGACCGTGGAAACATACCATTAGGCATCCTGCCATGATGGCGGCTCGTTTACCTTCACATGACTAATGTAACCAATCCATAGTCTTAACGCTGGTGATATCATGGTCAGCACATGACCGCTGAGGCCAGAGGTCACCTGAGGGTAGTCAGAACCTCATCACTGTTGGACGTCGAACAAAACCAGAGGTACCACTATAGCAACGGGGAGGTTTATCAACTATAACTTATTTTGCTGTTTTAATGCATTTTTTTCTTTAACTCCTTTAACATGATTTAATATAAACTTATTTTTGGGCAAGATTCCCCTGTAGCGCTCAGACAAAAGAGAGGCTAATATGTAAAATGAAGTTCATGAGTCAGAAGAGAGATAAGCGCAATAATTCACCCACCCCAACCAGATCCTGAATTCTATGTGGCTTCATAGAGTATGCAGATTGCCACTTCTACTTTTTCTAGCTTACTTGCTTGCTGTATTTGTGCACTTAATAGCTTAATGTTTTTTACAGTAACAGCTGGTGGATTGGAAAATATTATTTTGCTTGGTGTTTTTTAAGTGACAAAACATTCTCATTTTTCAACAGCATACAGTGGATTGCAGAAGTATTCACCCCCCCTGGCTTTTTACCAATTTTGTTACATTGCAACCTGTGTTTAAACATTTTTGTAATCCAATTTGTGTGTGATGCATTAACACTAAATAGTCTAAGTTGGTGAAGTGAAGTGAGAAAAATATAGACATAAATAAAATTTATGAGATAAAAATAATTAAAAATTGGCATTCACCCCTTTTGCGATGAAGCCCCCTAAAATTTCTGGTGCAAGCAATTACCTTTATAAGCAACATGCTTAGTGTAAGGCAGTCCACCTGTGTGCATGGTCTGTCAGTACATGCATACCTTTTATGAAGAGCCACAGAGGCTGCAACACCATTAAGCAACAGCCTGCACTAGCCAAACAAACAACACCATGAAGACCAAGGAGATCATCAGAGACAAAGTTGTTGAGAAGTACAAGTCAGGGCTGGGTTATAAAAAAAATTCCAATCTCTGATCCACTGGTGCACCATCAAATCCAATATCACTCCATAGAGCTGGACTTTATGGAAAAGTGGGTAGAGAAAAGTCTTTACTTACACACAAAAACTGTAAGGCTCGTTTTGAGTTTGCCAAAAGACATGTGGGAGACTTCCCAAATGTATAGAGGAAAGTGTTTTGGTCAGATGAGGCCAAAATTGAACTTTTGGCTACCAAGGTAAACGCTACAGTATGTCTTGGGCCAAACCAACACAGCACATCACCTCAAGAACACCATCCGCACAGTGAAACATGGAGGTGGCAGCATCATGGTGTGGGGATGTTTTTTGGCAGCAGAGAAAGGGAAAATGGTCTGAGTTGAGGAGAAGATGGATGATGCAAAATACAGGGATATTTTTGAGCAAAACCTGTTTCAGTCTGTCAGTGATTTGAGACTGGGATGCTTCACCTTCCAACAAGACAATGACACAAAGCATGCTGCTAAAGCAATACTCAAGTGGTTTAAGTGGAAATGTGTTAGGCCTCTTTCACACTTCAGTCGTGTGGAGTCAGTTAAAATCTGCCAAAGTGTGAAAATAGCGGATCCGCCAGTAAAGTGCAAAAACGGATGCAAATGGATCCGTTTTCAGACGGATCCGTCATGAATTTTTCAACCCGGAAAATGCATGGTACGCATGTCTGGCACGGAGGAGAGAGAGAGAGAGAGACCCCGGACAGTGTTCTCAGCATTTTCTATGGAAGGAACGGATCCACTGGCGGATTCCGTCAAGAACGGATGGCAGCGGATCCGCCACCCATAGGCGCCCATTATACAAATAGCGGACGAAGCGGATCCGTCATAGTCTGCCATTTTGACGCACACAAAAAACGTTGCATTGAACGTTTTCAAAAAAGGCGGACACCAAATTTATGGCGGATCCGTCTAAAAACGGATCAAACGGACGACCATCCGTCAAAATCCGTCACTAATGCAAGTCAATGGGAAAAAAGCAAAAAAAAAATGGGGATCCGTTTTTTTCACACTTTGGCGGATTTTGACTGACGTCGCACGACTGAAGTGTGAAAGAGGTCTTAATGTTTTGGAGTGGCCTAGTCAAAACCCAGACCTTAATCCAATAGAGAATCTGTAGTCAAACTTGAAGATTGTTGTTCACCAGAGGAACCAATCTAACTTGAAAGAGCTGGAGCAGTTTTGCCTTGAGGAATGGGCAAAAATCCCAATACCAAGATGTGGAAAGCTCATACAGACATTTCGACCCAATTGGGATGAAACGTGGCTCCATCTACCTATTTTTTGTATCTCACTATGCGATTTTAAGGCTGGAATAAAGGCTATGTTTTAGCCCTAATATTCTGTAGTGCCTTGGAATCTGTTTTGGATTGTCTGTTGGCTTGGACTTTGTGTGGGGGTCTTACTGAATCCGCACTGAGTCACCAATGGTGCACGAGAATCATTCTGCAGACTTAGCCAGAGATCAAAAGGGTTAGAATCTCTTTCCCAACATCTTCTGTTGGGGACAGCCAGGAGGCCGACATACACAAAATTTAGCCAACAGTTAGATTTATCTTTGTTTTAATGTGTATGGAAAGCTATATAAACGGTCATCTGATGAAAGTAACAAATCAATATGGCACTGGGCCAAAAAGTGGCCTCATAGACAATGTTTTAAATGGTCTGGCCATCTACACATGTACTCTAAATATAACATTCATCCTGATATTAGGTGATTCACTGAGCACAAGCTTAAAAATGTTGAATGAACATAAACACTATTTAAAGATCCTCCTACATCACAACCACATGCTCTTTCACATGTACCAGATTTATAGCAAAAATTTCTGTAAATCTAAATACTGAAAAGTTTGTAATTGAGAGAGAGGACCCCACAGAGCATAAGAGCTTACACAATACAGAAGAGAGAGAGAGAAGGCTCCGCTGAACATAAGAACTTACACTCTACAGGAGATAGAGAATTACCCAGTGACTCTGGAGATAAAAAATGACTCTGCTGTACAAACTGTGCACCACTCGAAACCTCTGATCTGTGATGTCCCAGGTACTGACCACCACTGTAAGATGTCATTGCTTCGCAGCATTATGGGGAGGAGGCCTGTGTGGCAATGCGAAATTATATTAGCCTGCTCTCTGGTGCTTCAGCAGTGTGGGAAAGGTTTTTTTTTCTTGTGAAGTGCAAATTGAATCTTAGAATGATTGAATTTGTGAGAAATCGCAAATTTCTGGAAATTCGACTTAAACTCAGTCCTCCACGGATTGATCTACTCATCTTTACTGTCCACCAGGTCTTTGTTATCTAATATCAGAAATACAATGGGTGCTGGTGATTGTAGAGATCATTCACATTGTTGTCTACCTTTGTCTTTCTAATTTAATACTGAAGATATAAAGTGTTCTGATGTAATAAAAGGCTGCACACACTGCTATTTACCCTGTCCATCTGATCTAATTTTGGAGATGCCAAGGATGCTGAGGTAAGAAGAGGCTGCTCACACTGCTGTCCACAGTGTTTTTCTGATCTAATACTAGAAATATCAGTGCTAAGGTAATAAAATGCTGCTCATGTGGCACCCCAGAGTCCGGTTGCCATGGTGACATTGCCTCCTTCTTAGGGGTGATGTCATGCCTGGAGGCAAGGGGGGGATCTCCTTGCCAGGTAATACATAGCAGGGAAGGGACAGGAGCGGAGTCAAGGGCTCTGGGGAATTAAAGCTGCATGGAGCTGACCCCAGAGCAGAGCGCTGACAAAAAGGACGCCAGAGTCCTTGGCTGAGCAGGTGCTGTTGGCCCCGACAGCCGAATCTGGAGGGCAGGGGACTGCAAGCTCCCTACCCGCACCGAACACCCGGAGGCACCGCAGCAGACCAAGAGCCTGAGGCTAACAGTGAAAATGCAGTGCCCATGATATGCTCATGCTATCTGCCATACAGGTTAAAACCAATACGCATGAGAGGGCCACAGCTAAGTTACAGGCAGCAGGTACCCAAAAAGAGAGCGCAGCAGGAAGGTCCTCAACTCCATCTGGCAGGGTGGACCCCCTGAATGCCTCCAGGCTAGCAGGACTCCTGTCATCTGCAACTGGTACCCCAGATTGCATTTTCATCTACCAAGAAGTAAAAGGAAAAAAAAACTGCACTTCTCTGTGTCCCTTACTTATTCTCTGCACCCAAATGTTCACCACCACCTTAACAGCCAAAAATATTTGCCCTGGGATCCCTCTCTGCCCGTGGGGAGCTGTACCATATTTGCTGCATCACCATCGGCCCCAGTGGACCTGAATGGCAGCATCGGCCACCCATTGCCGAACACCACGGGTGGTGTCACGACTCAATACCATATAACTATCCCCCATTTTATGACCCGGCCAGGGCCACGGAAACGGATCACAGCCCCGTGACCTTCCCCAAAGAACTGTCTGACCTGATTCCGAGTACCCCCCGGCCCTGGGGGCGTGTCACTCACACTGCTGTTTACTCTCTTTATCTGATCTAATATTGTAGATACCAGTAGTGCTAAGGTAAGAAGAAGCTGATCACACTGCTGTTGTTTACCGTGTCTATCTGATCTAATGATGGAGTTACAGAGGCAGTGCCGAATTAAGGTAATGGAGGCCCCTAGGCCGGTAAAATTTTGGGGGCCCCCCTCTCATCCATGCGCCACAGTCCCGCCCACTACACCTCAGCCCCACCCACAATGTGTCAGGACCCCACCCACTAAGCACCATAGCCCGCCCACAGTAAGACCAACTGCTGTTTGTCAACAGTGCCTGAGAATCTTAGTTGTTACTTGCGCATTTAGCACCTGAATGAGACAATGAGGCCTTAACAATACTGTAATAAAGTATTCTTAATAAAATAAAAAGCATAGCACTGGTATGTGCATCACAAGTCACAACACATCTGTATAACAAGGCACAGCATCAGACAGGCAGCAGATTTATCATTCGGGTAATCGGCCATGCTTTTCAACGGTGCAATTTTTCGTGGAAAATGCCCTTAACCCGGGAACAGCAGTGAGCAGGCGAAGCATCTGTCTAACTGGGCACAGTAGCAGGCATCAGAACCACCTCTTTAGCTGGAGACAGCAGGCAGGTACCAGAAGCATTTCTTACTGGGAATAGCAATAGGAAGGTATCGCACACATGCGATTTGCACACTTAGTCATGTACTGACGAGCTGCTCTCCCTAATGCTCTTAATATTCAGTGAAAATCTGAGAGAAGCAGGAAGAGAAGCTCGTTGTCACAGGACCATAAGTATGAAAATTGCATATGAGTGAAGTGTCCATGTGATGACTACTGGAACCTGCAGAGCTGAATCCTGACAGTGCAGCTTATGAATTCTCACAACGAATGCACTGCACACTTTTAGGATTCTCCATTACCGGTGGCGAGAGTACACGGTCATGTCAGCACAGGCATGTGATTTATATACTTCTGGTCACATTCCCACTAGACGTGCCCGGCCTCGCTCTGTTCATTTTCATTGAGGCCACACATGTCTAGTCAGCATGTGACCGCATGTATGTAAATCACCGACACGAGAGAATCCTAATAGCGTGCAGTGAGCACTGTGAGAATTCAGAAATTGACTAATTCTCATGTCTTTATTTGTTAGGAGCATTAAAGGGGTTCTCCAGGTTTGTGCTGAGTCTGCAGTCATTCTATGTGACACAGACCTGGAGAACCCCTTTAATGCTCCTAACAAATAAAGACATGAGAATTAGTCAATTTCACAAATAATATTTACATCCAGGTACCTTATAGATGACGCTGTCTCTGGAGTCGTTCTCCTTTTCTTCATCTTGTCCACACCCCATGATGAGTTTTCTCATCCACAGCCATCTCTGCAGACCTCCATCTTCTCCGCTCTTCTGCACCAACTCTCCACCGATGCCCTTAAAGACAGAAGAGTCATTATAATGCCCCTAAATAAAAATATCTGCAATATACTGTCACCTCACACTATTCCCCTCCCTCCTCACACTGTCTCCTCTCACATCCCCCCTGTTCACCCTCACTCCCCATACTGTGTCCACATACATTCACCCGTTCGCTCCCCATACTGTCTGCACCCATTCCCCATACTGTTTCCTCATGCATACTCTTCAGTACCCTCAAATCCCCCCACACCCATTAAATCCCCCCATCCCCACTCCAAATCACCCCACACACATTAAATCTCCACATCCCCACTCCAAATCCCCCCACACATACAATAACCCCCCATCCCCACTCTAAATCCCCCACACACATACAATAACCGCCCCATCGCCACTCCAAATACCCCCACACATACAATAACCCCCCCATCACCACTCCAAATCCCCCCACACATACAATAACCCCCCCATCGCCACTCCAAATCCCCCCACACATACAATAACCCCCCCATCGCCACTCCAAATCCCCCCACACATACAATAACCCCCCCCATCGCCACTCCAAATCCCCCCACACATACAATAACCCCCCCATCGCCACTCCAAATCCCCCCACACATACAATAACCCCCCATCGCCACTCCAAATCCCCCCACACATACAATAACCCCCCATCGCCACTCCAAATCCCCCCACACATAATGTATCCCCCATCCCCACTCCAAATACCCCCACACACAGGGCCGGCTCCAGGTTTTTATGGGCCCCGGGCGAAGGAGCCTCAGTGGGCCCCTTTAACACAGACCACGATTCATGATGCACAGATACAGCAGAGAAATATGGGTACAGTACAATGCCAAACACTTCTCTTCTTACATTACATGAGTGATATCTATTGTAAATTGTACAATAGCTCAAAAACCGCCAAATCCTCACAGCGCACAGTACAGACTGGACAGTACAGTCCTCCATACAATATTATGGGCACCACAGTCTCCCCCTCATCACCCATATAATACCCCTTGCAGGATGTCACCCCCCATATAATGCTCCATACAGAATACTGGACCCAATATAATGCTCCATACAGGATACTGGTCCCCATATAATGCTCCATACAGGATACTGGTCCCCATATAATGCTCCATACAAAATATGGAGCTCTCCTCTGCGCTGTACTGCGTTCTGCACTGTTACGGCTCAGGAAAGGGCGCTGTGGAAAGACTCCCCATTATCATCATGATTGCCTCCCCATCATCATCATTGTCTCCTTATCATCATCATTGCCTCCCCATCATCATCATGGCCTCCCCATTATCATCAATGCCTGCCCATCATCATCATCTCCTCCCCATCATCATCAATGCCTGCCCATCATCATCTTCTCCCCATCATCAATGCCTGCCCATTATCATCATCTTCTCCCCATCATCATCAATGCCTCCCCATTATCAGCAATTCCTGCCCATCATCATCTCCTCCCCATCATCATCAATGCCTGCCCATCATCATCTTCTCCCCATCATCAATGCCTGCCCATTATCATCATCTTCTCCCCATCATCATCATCAATGCCTCCCCATTATCAGCAATGCCTGCCCATCATCACACACAGACAGCACACAAGCACTCTCTCACATACTTATACACACACATACACACACACACACACAAAGCACCGCACTACATACACACAGACACACACAGAGACACACACAGAGACACACACGTCTTACCCGTCCGACGTCCGCGCGCTCTCTGCCACAGCCGGCCGCTGAATGATGACGTCATTCAGCGGCGCTGCTGTGAGAGGAAGCGCCGGCGCCCCCTGGAGCCCGGAGCTGCGGCAGCGGAGGCACGGGAGAGGTAAGTATTGTGCCAGCTGATGCCGGGGCCCTGAGCAAGCGGGGGGGGGGCCCAGTGGCGGCGCTGACACCGCTCTCCTCCGCTAACGGGTGCGGGGGTGCCAGACGGCGAGTGGGCCCCCCCGCCTGCTCAGGGCCCCGGCACTTGCCCGGGTGTGCCGGGTGCTGACGCCGGCCCTGCCCACACATAAAAGAACCCCCCATCCCCACTCCAAATCCCCCCACACATAATGTATGACCCCACATCCCCACTCCAAATCCCCCACACATAATGTATCCCCCCATCCCCACTCCAAATCCCCCCACACATAATGTATCCCCCCATCCCCATTCTAAATCCCCCCACACATAATGTATCCCCCCATCCCCATTCTAAATCCCCCACACATAATGTATCTCCCCATCCCCACTCTAAATCCCCCCCATACACACACACAGTATGTCCCCGTTAATCTTCGGTGGTTCTTCAGCTCCATAGTGGAGCACACTTACCACCACTGTTCCCCTTCTGAGCGCCAGTGAGTGACGTCAGCAGCGTGATCACATGACCTGATCACGCTGCAGACGTCGCTCTGACCCGGAGGTCAGAGCTTCAATTGTACTGGCGTCTGTATATAGACGCCAGTACAATTGGTCCCTGCTGGGAGCCGGCACGCTGCAGCTTCTCTGCGCCGGCTGTCAGCATGACACCCGGCACAGGGAACCGCCGACTCCCAGGCCGGGGGCGGCTGAACGCAGCCGCAGGGGAGACACTGCGGACCGCCGCACTAGGCGGCCCGACTGCGCCCCCCTGCTGGCTGCGCCCGGGGCACCTGCCCCGGCTGCCCCCCCCTAGATACGCCCCTGTATGTGTGCCCCACGAACGCCGGCAGACAGTGGGGGCCTATGGGCCCCCAGAGGCTCAGGGGCCCATAGGCCATGGCCTAATTGGCCTTATTAGTAATCCGGCCCTGTACAGAGGGTGCTGAGATAAGAAAAAGATGATCATCCTGCTGTTCACTCTGTCAATCTAGTCCAAAACTGAAGATACTAAAGGGTATGCCACACTAAACGATATCGCAAACGAGATCGCAAACGAGATCACTAAAACGTCACTATTTTGCAATCTCGTTAGCGACCTCATTGTTTGTGGCATGTAGCAACGATGTGGCCCCTGCTGTGATGTCGCTGATCATTCACTAGAGTTCTGGACCGTTTTTTGATCGTTGGCGTCCCACTGGTGAGCCTGAATCGCTGTGTTTGGCACCTTTTGCGAACGACGAGCGACCTCGTTTGTGACGCATATGACTTTTGCGTCACGGAGTGGATCGCAATATCTGTAAGTTCTCTTTTGCATCACAGAGAGGAACGCAGAAGTTGCAAAGCAGGCTAGCAGGACGCAGAGAGCAGGAGCGATGCTGGAAATCCCTATGAATCAGAAGCGCTCAGTACATGCTAATGACAGATCCTAACGACCGCCAAAGTCGTTAAAGAGATCGCTGACCGCTGATGAGTCGTTTATGAGATCTCCTGTTTGGCAGCTACTAGCGACCTAAAAGAGATCACACCAACGATTGCGTCGTTATCGTGATCGCTAACGAGATCGCTAAGTGTGGCAGTACCTTAAGAGTGCTCAGGTAAGAAGAGGCTACAATGTTGTAAACCATGTTTATCTGATCTACTGGTGGAGATACCAGTGGTGCTGATTTAAGAAGATACTGCTCATCATTTCTTTCTGAATGTTAAGTAACTGCTCTGGTCAGGAAATAGTTGTATGTAGCCAGCATAGATTATCTCCAGGTCACCGCAGCACACGCTCACACATCTCTTTTTTTAAATATTCTAGTAAAGGTTTCAGTTAGTATAACAAGGTGATGGCGATTTAAATTCTATGTAATCACCTCCCTAGACAAAACAAGCGTGCATTGCTGATTAAAAATATTTAGGAATATATCATAACAATTTAATAATTTTTTCTTCTATTATTGAAGAACCCTTTTAGTGTGTCTCCTTAGAATTATTTCATATGTTGCATAGTGTTATGCTAAATTTGCCCTTTTACTTTGGATAGCTGTTGGCTGTATGCATCTTTTTATATTTCTTATTTTTTCAGATCCCCATATACACCTCAACGCTCGGCTCCATCTAGTATTTAAGAGTTTTTTTAATGGGAGGAGCAAAATAATTCACTGCCACCTCTGCCAGTGGCTTATCTTTCAGAAAAATAAAATAACTGAGTGTTAGAAATCAATATACCTCTACGTTCTATCTTTGATATGATTTGTCGTGGAGAGTCAGGACATCATATATGTTAGATTTTTTAACAGCCAACCTTCCATTTCTTCAATTATCATAAGCAAAATCCATTCAGGAGAATCTTCCAGATATGCTTTGATCTCTCACATGTTCTTTCAGAGGTCTATCATCAGTTAAGTTAGACCCTATAAAAATGCATAAGCAAATACCAATTGATTTGTGATAGGGTCTCCTTTAAATCCCCATGACTGTTAATTTTTTTTTTTTTTTGCCCATTTGTTAGGGATCATTTGTGGAAGTGTGATGATGGTAGAAATATTGTTTTGACGTTTTCAGCAGGTCTCTATTGTCACATGACTGTATATGTGACCGGCCAAATCACAGACTGTTTGCTGTGTGGAGTGGAGGTCATTTTTTTAACTTTCTCATAGACTAAAGGTACTGTCACACTAAGCAAGATTGCTAGCGAGATCGCTAAAGCGTCAGCGATTTTATGACGCAGCAGCGACCTCGTTAGCGACGTCGCTGTGTGTGACATGTAGCGGCGATGTGGACCCCGCTGCGATGTCTCTTATCGTTCTGAGCCGTTTTTTGGTCGTTGGTGTCCCGCTGGTGAGCCTGAATCGCTGAGTGTGACACCCTTTATGAATGACTTTACCAGCGTCGCAGGTGGGACTAGGTTTTCCCTACGACCGCAGAGGTCGTTATACAGATCGCTGATCTCTGATGAGATCTTTGTGTTTGGAAGCTAACTAGTGACGATATAGCGATCGCACCAACGATCTCGCCAGGTCGTGTCGTTGTCGTGATCGCTGGTGTGATCGCTAAGTGTGACAGTGCCTTTACTGTCATGAGCTCGGTTGCAACAGCTTTATTATATAATGGATTGCAACCGACCCCGGGTCCGCGATGCAGTTTATGTTCACTGCTGCCGAACACCCCTAGAGTATGAGGGTCAAACTGACGACAGAAATCTAATATTAGATCTCGCCTGTGTTAATTCACACTAGGGGAGATGTAGAATTGGCACTATCTCCATTAACGTCACGGGAGATGTGCTATCAACTGGCAGAGATGTAGCCCTGTTAGTGGCACAGAAGCCACTTGCCAGATATTAGGTTTGCACTATGTGCTGCAAGCTGGTATAGACGTAGCCCTGTTGACTGCACAGAAGCTACGTGCCAGCCGCTAGGAAGTGTGTGCGACTGACGCCAGGCGTACGTGCTACCAGCCGGCGTGAGACCGGGCTGAGCAACTCTATTCAGCTTGGCAGGCGATGCCCAGGTTACGCGCCCCGCAGTCTGCTCAGGGTGTATAGCTACCCTATAGTCGTAGCAAGACTGCGCCACATTGGCTACAGGTTACGTGCCCCACAGTCTGCTCAGGGTGTATAGCTGCCCTCTATTCGTAGCAGGACTGCATCATATTAGCTACAGGTTACGCGCTCCGCAGTCTTCTCAGGGTGTATAGCTACACTATATTGGTAGCAGGACTGCATCACATTAGCTACAGGTTACGCGCCCCGCAGTCTGCTCAGGGTGTATAGCTACCCTATATTCATAGCAGGACTGCATCACATTGGCTACCTGCCTGGCATAAGCTGAACCTGCCTAATGGACCTGTGATAATTAGCCGAGCGAACTCTGGCATCGACATGTCCCGGAGAGCAAAGCTAGAGAGCACGTGGAGCCCAGATTCTGGTACAACCACACATGAGCACTGCCAATTTTAGTATGATCTGACCGCGCCGCGCCACGGACAGACAAGCTATTTAAGGGCTAAGCTCCGCCCCCAGCCATGTCGTCAATCACATCATCGATGACGTCATCCGCGACCAATCAGGCGATGCCAGGTCAGAGGATCAGCTGACATTAAGCACCAATCATGGTTCGCCATGTCACGGATATGCTCAGTGCAGGCATTTCTGGACTTAGGCTTTTCTTGTTCCGTAACCTAGGTTTAAGGCCACTATGAACAAAGACCTGAGTAACTATTTGTGCCTCTCGGGTATTGCCTCGGCTGGGTGTGGATGGAAGACCACAGACTCCTTGGATCCAGGTTCAGATCCTGCCGTCACCCAATGCCTAACACTTACATTGAGAATTTTACATCCGCCTCTCACTTTATGGCCAGGGTCACACTTGCGAGTGTGATGTGAGAAACGCGCTTGAGTCTCTCACATCAATACCTTACACTGCCGCTGGGACTCGGACCGGAGTGTGCGGCTGCATAGAAATACATACAGCAGTACACTTTGGGTGAGTTTCCACGGTCAGGAAACGCTGCGTGTTTGGCGCTGTGCACTGGCGCAGCGCCAAACACGCAGCGTCCAGATGTTACAGCATAGTGGAGGGGATTTCAAGAAATCCCGACTCCACTATGCGTAACAATACGCAGGTGGCAGACCTGCGTAAACGGACATGCGGCGCGTCTTTTTAGACCGCAGCATGACCTCGCGTATTGCGGCGACGGTGCGTCGCCGCAACAGAATTTAACACAGGGCTATGTAGCCCTGCGTTCTTTCCGGAGGTGTTCCGGAGGTGTCCTGAACACCTCCGGAAAGATCGCGCGTCATAAAGGGGGCGGGGCTTAGACGGAGCGGAAATTCCGCTCCGTCCAAAGCGCTGTGGTTCCGGACCGTGGAACCACAGCCTTTGGTGCCGGGTATTGATGCGAGAGACTTGCACAAGTTTCTCGCATTGTACTCGCAAGTGTGACCCCGGCCAAAGATGGCAGGCTATATTTGTGGTTACAAGATGCAGGAATGGACCAGAGCACCACTGGAACCGGGAAAAGAAGACAACCAGTGAGCATATATTACTAGCATTATTGCATTCACATACATGATCCTTGGCAAATAAAAAAATTCACCAGAGTTGGGCTTTAAGGTCATTAATTAGGTGAAATAATGCAGTTTTTATGTAGAAAAAAGGCATCACTCCTAAGGTTAAATTTTAACAGATGCTCTTTGGTCTTTTTTCAGGCATGCTTTTGCAGCATGCCTTTCCACACTGATCCTGTGTAGAAGTTCTCAGCACCTATGACGTACCCAAGACAACAAGCAACTTCAAGTTGAACTTTATTCCTTAGGAATTGTAGGAAATAAAGCTTATGTCTCCTAGCCACCTATTAGCATTTTAAGGGGGTCATTTACTATGTAGAAGTGTGCCACACTCTCACCTGTGATTGGGCAAAGAGACAATAATAATAGTAATACTAAATTAAAATGCTTCTATAAATTTACACGCTATATATAACACACAGCTTGTTATTGTCTACAGATTGCTGTACATTTGAGAATAACTCGTTTTCGTGGGATGTATAGTAATTACTATACACAATAGTAAAACTTGAGAATGCAGAAAAATAATAGAAGAAAATTTTAGACCGTCTGATGTGCAAGGTGGATAAATGTAATGAATATATAAAGAAGATTTATACTGACAGGGAGGAGCCAAGTACAGAATATACTGCAAATGTCCTGTGATTTGGAGAGATTAGGAACAGTAATATTCATGTCTTGACATGCATTTGCCAGAACAGAATTGTTCTGCTGCCTCGGAAATCACTTACTGTGCAGGATCATCTTTACTCCGGAAATACAAATTTAAGTCTGAAACCTGTCATTAGTTTGTGTTTGAGTGAAGGGAACATAGAGTGTAATCTTCAGAACTACTGCAAGGAGATTAACCCCTGTAATATAGTGAGGTAATGTGTCTCGTTACATTGTAATGAGAATGTTTAGGAGATTAGAGGCTTTTTTTCCTTTGTAAGATGAGAAATATTCAGCCGGTTGAAGATAGATTTTAAACGTTTATTTTGATTTTTTTTTATTTGCTTTTGGAAATGTACAATCCTTTGTTTACAAGTTTTTGCAACACGGAAATTGAGAAATTATTCGTGAGAGAGAGAGAGACCTTGGTTTCCAGAATCAGGATCAGTCTTTTGCCGGATTGCACAAAAGACTGATCCGGCACCATAGACTTGTATTGTTTGCGCCCGAGGGAAATGCCGCTTCAGGCGCTATCCGGCGGGTGCGGCAGAAAAAAAAAACGTTGCAGTGACTGCTTTGTCCGGCCGCCGGAATGTACATTTCCGCCGGATCCGGAAAAAAACGGACACAACGCAATGACATCCGGCGCGATCCGGCGCTAATGATAGTCAATGACATAAACGAATCCGGCGGTTTAAAAAAACGGTTACCTTTTTTTTAAAAAGCGCCGGATCGCACCTGACGTCAAAAAACGGATGTGTGAAAGAGGCCTAAGTGTCATCAATGCACTGATAGCATTGTTAGCCGTAAAGGGGCTGCACACCTTAGAAGAGTCACATATTGACGAGGTGTGCTGCCCAAAGCCCCAATATTCACCGAGAACTCAGCAACAAGCAATTAAGGGCAACCTGGTAGCTGATATATGCTCTCCGATCCACACACAGAATGTATCAGAAACTAACTGTATGATATCAGCTTTGCTTCTAACACATCGGTTCAGTCCTAGGGCCCCTGCTCTTCTTCATCTACACCTTCGGCCTGGGACAGCTCATAGAATCTTATGGCTTTCAGTATCACCTCTATTCTATGCTGATGACACACAGATCTACCTGTCTGGACCAGATATCACCTCCCTACTAACTTGAATCCCACAATGTCTGTCCACTATTTCATCCTTCTCTGCTACATTTCTAAAAGTTAATATGGACAAAACAGAATTCATTATAATTCATTATCTTACCCCCATCTCACTCGAGCTCCCCAATGGACCTATCCATTAAATTAAATGGCTGCTTACTCTCCCCAGTCCCACAAGCTCGCTGCCTTGGGGTAATCCTTGATAGAGATGAGTGAATATGTTCGGGTTCCCTTTTATTCGGCACGCTATAGCACTTACTGAATAAGCTGCAGAGGGAACCGGCTTCCTGGATCACGCCGGCTGATCAGACTCTTCTGGCAGTGATTTTTCAACTTTGAATTTAGTCACCTGCTCCTTTTCTTCGAAGGCAAATAATCAATCCACTGCCAGAAGAGTCTGACAGCAACTTACTTGGTTCATGGTAGAGAGAACACATGAATGCTCTGCCAGAGCAAGCGCTCGTATGGGCACCCTGAGATAGCTGTCAGCAGAGCAATACTCCAACAGACACATAACACACGTGCACACTCCACGTAGTTGGAAGCACATGTCTTTTAAACTGGGAAAGGAGAGTCACCCCTTTTCAAACAGGTTTTAGGGGTCTAATCTCCACTGAGAATGAAAGATCAGGCATCATGAATTCCAAATGCCTGATCTTTCTTTACCCAAAAGACTGATTTCTAGGAAATCAGAATTCCCCCATACACATGATATTTGCTTTGCATTTACAATAAAACATAGTTTGAAGAATCGTCCGTGATTATTTGTAGAGACATGACTAGTCTTAAGGGTATGCCACACTAAACAATATCGCTAACGGGATCGCTAAAAAACGTCACTATTTAGCGATCCCGTTAGCGATGTTGTTGTGTGCGGCAGCTTCCAGCGACGAGCTTCCTGCTGTGATCTCGCTCGTCGCTGGAATCGTTCCGGACCCTATTTTATCGTCGGCGCTCCCGCTGGGTAAGTATATATCGCTAGTGTGGCACCTTTTCTTAGCGATTTAGCGGTACTTTTGTACCGCTAAAGTCGTTAAGAAGATCGCTAACGGCAATAGCGTCGTTAACTATATCGCTAAATGTGGCCGCACTTAGCGATATAGAAACAATCCCGCTAGCGATCGCATTAGTATGCGTCGTTATCGTGATCGCTAGCGGGATTGTTTAGTGTGGCAGTACCTTTAGTGCAGACACTGGTCAACTTCTCCATGCTCCACTCCAGGTGAAGTTATGGTAGCAGAGAACTTGTTGCCTGTAGCATGGAAAATCAGCAAAGTTATGGCTGGAGCAGCATTTTCAAAGAATGCCTAGTTTGAAAAGCCAGCCGGGGACTGTAGGGAAACATGTGACTAGTCTGATCAGTCTGAAGACATCTCCTGCTCGCTTCACCTAGCACTGCTCATGTTTATTGACAGGTCTATCAAATGTGTGTACATATGGAAAGACCACTTAGTAAATATTTGAAACAAATATATGTTTTCATTTAATTTCAGGTAGATATTCTCTTTAATATAAGAATAGCCATACCACATGCAACATCTCTCATACCAATCTGGACTGAAAAGCTCACCAGGTCTAATAATCAATTTTATAAAGTTTTATGGGAACTTCCTTTAACCCCCTCATGACCAGAGGTATTTTCGTATTTGCATTTTCTTTTTTTGCTCCCTTCCTTCCCAGAGTCATAACTTATTTATTTTTTGGTTTGGTTTTAACATGTCATGTACTGGAAAACAGGAAAAAAATTCCAAATTCGGTGAAATTGCAAAAAAAGTGCAATTCCACAATTGTTTTTTGTTTTGCTTCTTTACTATGTTTAATAAATGAAAAAACTAACCTGCCATTATGATTCTCCTGGTCATTACAAGTTCATAGACACCAAACATGTCTAGGTTCTTTATTATCTAATTGGGGAAAAAAATTCCAAAGTTTGTTAAAAAAATTGCCGCATTTTCCAGTACCCGTAGCGTCTCCACTTTTCGTGATCTCAGATTGGGTGAGGGCTTATATTTTGCACGATGAGCCGACGTTTTTAATGACACTATTTTGATACGATCTTTTGATCACCTGTTATTGCATTTTAATGCAATGTTGTGGTGACAAAAAAAAACGTAATTCTGCCGTTTTTACTTTTTTCTCGCTTCGTCATTTAGCGATCGGGTTAATTTTTTTTATATTGATAGATCAGGCGATTCTGAATGCGGCGATACCAAATATGTGTATGTTTGTGTTTTTATTGTTTTCTTTTAAATAATAATAATAATAATCTTTTATATAGTGCTAACATATTCCGCTGCGCTTTACAGTTTTGCACACATTATCATGGGGCAAAGGGAAGTGATTTGAACTTTTATATTCTTTTTATTTTTTTATATTTTTAAAAACATTTTTTTTTAATTTTTGCATTCTTCAATAGTCTCCATAACCCGATCGCCTCTGCTACATACAGGCGATGGTCAGATTGCCTGTATGTAGCTGAATTGATGACTTGCTATGAGTGACGACCACCAGGCGGCACTCATAGCAATGCAGCAGTGACAACTATAGAGGTCTGCAGGAGACCTCTGGTTGTCATACCAACCCATCTGTGACCCGCGATCACGTGATGCGAGTCACTGGTGGGCGGATTTCTGACACGCATGCCGGAAGCACGTGTTAAATGCCGCTGTCAGAGTTTGACAGCGGCATTTAATGTATTAATAGCTGTGAGTGGATCGCGATTCCACCCATGGATGTTAGAGGCACATGTCAGCAGTTCAAAACAGCTAAAGTGCCGAAAAAGATGTGGGCTCAGTGCCGGAGCCCACATCAAAGGGAGGGTGTCCAACATCGGCGTATTATTACGCCCAACGTCGGAAAGGGGTTAAATTTTAGAAGTTGTTACACGTAGCTTTTTTTATTAGACTAGGACTGGATTTCTATCATCTGCTATGTCAACAGCTACTTGCTATTTTGATGTTTCCAGAAGGCAATGCAATTGTGGTTGTGGGGTCATTCTATAAACTGGTCATCAATGTTTTTATGTAAAGGCTCATTTATGTCTCGTTTACTCGTTTCTCATGTGTACAAGTTGAAGCACTATAAACGATTGCCATATTTCCATGCTTAGTGCAATATCTGAATGATAGAAGTTCTGTTTTTCTTTATTCTCAGTGTTAGGGGAGGAAAGTAGTTTTGCTTGCTGAACAAATGTGGCCATTACACACGATAGATTTAATTAAGGTAATTGACCAAACAGTGTTTATGGATCTACTGGAGATATCAAAGCTGACCTCTGCATAATGAGATGCATATAATTAAGGGATATTTATTATGAATATTAACCTCTGCTATGGCATCTGTGTCAGAAGAACATATTGCTATGTATTCACTTCATTGCTCTTCTAAGCAATACATGAAACCGATATTAATATGTAGCACTGATATACTGACCGCTTATTACTCTGAGCCAAGCGTTCATATATATGGGGGCTTGAGAAGAGTAACTGTCAGCTGATGCCATCGCCCTTCACTGGCCATAAGGGGCTGGGTGTCACCTCCAGGGCGCGGCGCTTGTGGGGGTGCTCTCTCAGTCCGAAAATTGCATTCTAGGAGATGCACTTCTACACCGCTGGGAGGCAAGACGCTGCTGTTCCCAGTGATTATGCTGTGCTGGGACTCCGGGACTCAGGGTACCCTGGTATCTGCTGTTGCCAAGGGGTGCAAGACACCATCCCTACTGGGGCATTCAGATGGTGGGAGGTTAGCTCCAGTCTTCTCTCCACTTCTCCAGTGTCTCTGTGGTCCAGGGG
This sequence comes from Oophaga sylvatica, assembly GCA_033576555.1. Classification (NCBI taxonomy): domain Eukaryota; kingdom Metazoa; phylum Chordata; class Amphibia; order Anura; family Dendrobatidae; genus Oophaga; species Oophaga sylvatica. The sequence continues at coordinate 457,565,184 of JARQOD010000004.1, read as the reverse complement.
TGAAGGTTGGGCGTTGCCCCATCAGGGTCAGGTGACTGCTGGGAGGCTGATTTAAACCTGCCATTTCCTTCTTTTTTGCTAGTTATTCTCAGTTCTGGTGGGTAGTTAAGGTCAGTGCTACTGTGCTTCTGAGGAGGTTCATGCTTTGGTGCCTGTGCTTGGTTCATTATTGTTCACCATAGTTTATACAGTTGCACTGCGTTTTCTTATTTCTGGTGTGTTTTCCCTGTCTGCTGTTTGTGTGGCCAGTCACCAACCGCCGTGCTGCACTCCCCTGGGAAGGGCTCTGCTAAAGTTCCCGCTTGCCAGGACAGGGAGGCAAGTGAAAGAGTATTGCTGGCCCGCGGCAGTGCGATGGCTAGCACCAAGAGTTACCGACACAGTGCTCTTGCTTGCTAGCGTAGGTAATTTCACCATCATCCAGCATCCCAGCGTTACACATATGGATGGAATACAAATGGCAGATGGATGACACATGGATGACAATACAGAGGAAAGTTGTCTGAGCTTCCTGGACGTTTTCTGATTTGCTCATCTGATCGCGACCTTACTGTTGCCTTTCCTGCCCTGAAATAAACAATGGAGCTGTTCTCTCTGTCCAAATTAGTTGTAAAACATTTATGTTGGTCAAATATGTTTGACCCTTAATATTAGGCCGGCGTCACACTGGCGAGTGTGATGCGAGTAAGTCGCACGACTTTCTAGCATCAACACCCGGCACGGCCGCCCGCTCTCGGACCCGAGTATGCGGCTGCATAGAAATACATGCAGCCGCACACTCGGGTCCGAGAGCGGGTGGCCGTTCCGGGTGTTGATGCGAGAAAGTCGTGCGACTTACTCGTATCACACTCGCCAGTGTGACGCCGGCCTTATACTGAATGTTCCACTGCTTTTGCTTTGTCATAAAAATTTACGTAAAAGATGAGGAAGAAAGAATAAAAACAATGGCCGTTGGGGGTCACACCAATATTGCTGGGACCGTCTTTGCGCTGCTGCAACTTTTTATATTTGTTTGTATTTTTAAAGCTAAATCAATCTCTATCAAAATGGGAACCACACCCTGTATAGAAAAATGCATAATCTACCGAGCTAGGCTAGTGCTACGCGGCAGCTTTTCATTAATGCACATATAAAAACTTCAATAAAGGGACTTCATTCTCGCTAAATGAGTTTATATTTGCTATCCCTGCATTGTCAGCATAAAATAAATGGACTACATAAATAAGGCCGTTGCTGGTATACAGTTACTGTGTAATCTTTTTATTTTCTTCTGCTCGGATCCAGTTATACTTACACAGAGAAACGTACCATTCCGTGACATACATGCAATGTAATTGCATTCTCTTAATGGGTATTGTGTGACTAATGCGATCAAATGCCAGTGCCAAACACCTGCATTTAATTGGTTGTAAAAAATGGTTTATTACCCATTGGATACACAGAGCAGAAATATAATTAGCCATTTCTAAAAGGCAAGTCAATGTTTTTCGTCACCTGGACCCTTTACGACATCGGCGTCAATCATGTGCCATTCGATTGCTGGTTTGTGGTAAGAGAAAGGTGTATATTTTGGGATTGCCGTGTAAACGTAAAATACGCTAAAAGTATTTGTTTGTTTGATTGCATGTTTTATCATAACAAATAGAATCCGGCAGATCATTTTACAATGCAGGAAAGCACAAAACTGATTTGATTCAACAAGAAAAAAATGTACAGTTCTTTCACTTAAATTATGTGTCAATTATCAGTAAAGAAAGATTGCTGCCAGAAAGTTAGGACTTTAAGCAGATATTGTGTTTTGTATTTTTGTTCTCTGTATTTTTTTTTAATGCAGCTTTTTATCATAACCACTATTTATTATAATGATACTGGACCATACATGACAAGCACCTTTACCTATTAAGTCACCCCCTCCCCCATTTACTTATTTAGCTATTTTATCCACTTATATAACACCATTAATTCCGCAGACATTATCCGCACTGTCCCCATTGGGGCTCGCAATATGTTTATGGAGTGTGGGAGGAAACAAGAGAACACGAAGGAAACCAATGCAAGCACAGAGGGAACATACAAACTGCTTGCAGATGTTGTCCTTGGTGGGATTTGAACCCAGGACCCCAGCACTGCAAGGCTATAGTGCAGCGGTCACTGTACTGTCCGGATTGTAAGCTTGCGAACAGGGCATTCGCTCCTCCTGTAACTGTTCAACTATGTGTTACTTTTTAATTTTTTGGGTCTTTACATATCCTAACTTAATTGTAAAGAGCTGGCGCTATGTAACTAAAATGATTATTATTATCATTATTAATGACTGTCCTGAAAAATATATTCCCAGCTAGCAAAAATGACTTTTCACTGCATACTGTATTTGTTTGCCGAAAATCTGCTGCTGTACAGTACCAGCAATGTGCATGAAATATCTGCAGCATTAATGGTCAACCATGACTATTGACTTGTAGACTGTTGGTTGGATCTCTGGAGGTCTCTATATCCTGTGCACCTTGTGAAGTTATTATATATAGGAACTAACAAACTTTTGTGGTTTTATCCAATTTGAGATGTGACACCGGATTTGTGCAATTATTTGACTATGGATTCGCTCACACTAGAGTATAAAAAATCGTTCCATGCTCATCCAGACAGTGTGAAGATTCTTTTCTCACTGGTCATCTGTATACAGTCCATTTTTTTACTCAGCAATTATTAATCTTTTACAGGACCATTTCAGTTTCCTGTAACCTAATTGCAAAGTAAAAATCAGATGCCATAGTGATGATCCGTATGGCATGCGATTTTTTTTCTCGAACCGTACCAATTTCAGAGTGAAATATGTAATTTTTTATTTTTGGCTTTCAGGCAAGTGAAGGTGCAGTATTTGTCCAGAAGCAGCCATAGGTGTCACATTATTGCATTATATAACGCATAGTTTGGTGATTGTAAAATTGCTTTAAGGATTTAATAAAAAAAAATCACACATAAAATGCTTCTTAAAAAAAATGCATTAAAATAAGTAATTTTTCAAAACCTAGTCAAAAATGCTTCCAAATATGTAAAAAAAAACCATAAGATTATGTTCACATTGAAGGTTTGATGCAAAAACAGAAAATCTATTCTATACATATGAGTAGGGTTGTTTCTGCACCTTTGAGCTTGGCATGAAAATACCACTGTGCATTATAAGGAGAGATGAGCGGAGCTTTTGAAATTCAAATTGGCCAACTCCACAGGATATTCACAAAAAATAAATTTGTGCGAATATCAATACTGGAAACCTTGTAACTGCTTAGAAAACACATGTGGGGGACAGGAAAAAGAGAAAGGACCCTGCTGACCAGACGCACTTACACTCTACAGAACAGAATAAGGGGTTTCACTCTACAGAAGAGAGAGAGTACCCCGCTGACCATAAGAGCTAACACTCTACAGAAAAGAATGAGAGGACCCCCCTAACCTTCAGAGGTTACACTCTACAGAAGAGGTAGAGAGGACCATGCTGACCAGAAAGAGAGGACCCCGCTGACCATAAGAGGTTACATACTACAAACGAGAGAGCGAAGACCCCGCTGACCATAAGAACTTACACTCTAAAGAGCGAGAAAGGACCGCGCTGACCAGAAAGAGAGTACCCTGTTGACCATAAGAGGTTACACACTACAGAAGAGAGTGAGAGAATCCCTTTGATCTTAAGAGCTTACACTTTACAGAAGCGAGAGAAAGTACCCTGCTGACCAGAAGAGCTTACACTTTATAGAACAGATAGACTTACCAAGTGACTCTGGAGATGTGAAACGACTCTGCCATACGTACTGTTCTCCACTGGGAACAGCTGATCTGTGATAGCCCAGGCACTGATAACCACTGTACAAGATGTGATAAACAATAAGATGTCTGTGAAGGACAGCCCCCATCCTTTCACATCACCAATGTGACGTAACTCCACAGGCACAGCTCTCCGGCGCCCCCTTTGTCTCTCAGGTCAGTAAGGGAACTGCACCTAGAGCAAATGGCCGCCGGGGAGGGTGTCCTGTTACCCACTGGGTATTCTAAGATTAGTGATCAGAGTAAAAGCATCAGCCCAAGATTAATTTTATGGTTTAATTGCCTTAACGGCGCACTAGATAATTACAGAAATATACAGTAAGCTATACAACTGAATTACAATGGATTTGCAGTCAGAGTAAAATACAACAATAATGGTACAAGGCTTAGAGGTATTAGCTAGAGGTCAATATTACCAGGTTGTAGGGACATGTGGAGGCAGGGAGCTCTGTGATCCACAGGTGAAAGTCTTAGTTGCTGGACAGTCCCCCAAAACGTGTGCCGCTGCTCCCTTGGCAGGTCTGTCCCTGGTTGCTGCTTGGCTTCTGTGAGAATGGATGTGGTCTGCCCATAGCTCACAGTTCTTAAACCTGCTAGGTCCCTCGCCTCGGTGTCCGAGGGTGGGATGATAATCTCCACCCTTAGCCCCATGCAGAAATTATTCCCAATACCAAATAAAGGGGTTAACTTTCTCCAGGACGATCGGATCAGGACACGAGAGGTACCAGCGGAGGCAGTATGTTTTGCCTGTCGCGTGGAGATCAAACCTGGCCCGATTGGGTCTCTTTGGAGTGCCAATATCTATATCTTAGCCTCCCGAGCCATCACCCGAATCAGGAGTTGCACCATCAGATGCCCGAGGTCCGCAGGATCACGCAGATATTTTTTATGAGTTTGTACCTACAAAGATGTGCCCATAATTCATAATCCTAGAACGGAGCTTTCGTGTCTGGGATATACAATAGATGTGTTTTCTGTGTCTAGTTGGCAGGTATAATCTAATTGAAGCCCCCAGGCATCTCATTACCATGCTAACAAACCTTACTATTCACCATGCTGGCTTGGCTCCTCACTCGTTACCATATTAAAGACCTTGTCATTCAAACATGGGCCTGAATTACTTAGCATACTAAAAGCCCTTTTTATTCACAGTGGACATCAAACCCTGTCGTATTGAATATGCCAGCAGGCCCTGGGGCCAGATGCAGTTAGCAGCCTGTGGCTCTGTGAACAGACAAAATGAAGGTTGGTATAGGCCCTATCCAAGATGGTGGCTGTCCCTACCTCACAGTCATGTACCGATGAGCTGCTCTCCCTAATGCTATCAATGTTTAGTGAAAAACTGAGAGAAGCAGGAAGAGAAGCTCGTTGTCACAGGACCATAAGTCTGAAAATCGCATATGAGTGAAGTGGCCATGTGATTACTACTGGAACCTTGAGAGTTGAATCCTGACATTGCAGGAGTCTGAATTCTCACAACGAATGCACTGCACACTTTTAGGATTCTCCCTTGCTGATGGACAGTCATGTCAGCACAAGTATGCGATTTGTATACTTCTGGCAGCATTCCGACTAGACGTGCCCGGCCTCCCTCAGTTCATGTGACTGCATGTATGTAAATCACCAGCACAACAGAATCCTGACAGCGTACCGTGCGCACTATGAGAATTCAGAAGTCTGCAGTCACAAAGAATGACGGCAAACTCATCACAAACCTGGAGAACCCCTTTAATGCTCCTAACATAAATAAGACATGAGCGTTAGCACAAATAACATTTAAATCCAGGTACCTTATAGATGTTGTCATCTCTGGAGTCGTTCTCCTTCTTTTCTTCATCTTGTCCAGACCCCATGATGAGTTTTCTCATCCACGGCTCATCTCTGCAGACTTCCATCTTCTCTGCTCTTTTCTCCACTCTTTGGTAGAAAACCTCCACATGATGCCCTTAAAGATAGAATTGTCATTATTATGCTCCCGAATGAAAAATTGCCCCTCACTATATTGTCTGCACAAAATATGACCCCCACACTGTCCCTATTAAGGTACATGCTCTTTACACTGACTTTTCCTTTCCATACCGGCCCCCCTATTCACACTGTCCTCTCACACTGTGTCCCCTCTATAGAGCCCAGTCTTTATACTGTACTCTCTCATCACACTCCCCTTCCTTGGTATACTGTCTCTTCCTGGCTGTGCCTTTACACTGTCCCCCCATACTACACTTCCACTACTCAGTTTCTATTCTGTGCCCACTCACTTTTCTCCCCTCATACTGTCTCCTCACACTATTCCCCTCCCTCCTCATACGGTCTCCTCTCACATCCCCCAGCCTCACCATACTGTATCCTCATATATTTACCCTCTCACTCTCTATACTACCTGATCACACATACCCCAACTCCACATACTGTGTCTGCACACATCCCATCACCCTCACTCCCTGTACTCTGTCCACATACATTTTTCACATCGCTACTCATACTGTGCCCGCATAAATTCCCTTGTTGGCTCCCCATACTGTCTACACACATCCCCACTCACCATACTATGTCTGCACCCAACGCCCATACAGTTTCCTCGTACATGACCCCATTCCCCAGTACTGTTTCCTCATATATGCCCCCATTCCCCAGTACTGTTTCCACCTACATATCCCCCATTCCCCGTACTGTTTCCTCATACATGCCCCAATTCCCCTGTACTGTTTCCTCATATATGCCCCCCATTCCCCTTTACTGTTTCCTCATACATGTCCGCATTCCCCTGCACTGTTTCATCATATATGCCCCCATTTCCCTTTACTGTTTCCTCATACATGTCCCCATTCCCCTGCACTGTTTCTCATATATGCCACCCATTCTCCCATTCCCCTGTACTGTTTCCTCATACATGCCCCCAATTCCCTGTTCTGTTTCATCATACATGCCCCCATTCCCCTGTACTGTTTCTTCATATAAGCCCCATTCCACTGTACTGTTTCATCATACATGCCCCCATTCCCCTGCTCTGTTTACTCATACATGCCCCACATTCCCTGTACTGTTTCTTCATATAAGCCCCCATTACCGTTTACTGTTTCCTCATACATGCCATTTCCCTTTACTGTTTCCTCATATATGCCCTCCATTCCCCTGTACTGTTTCCTCATACATGACCCACAACTTGTTGGCATATGCAACAGATTAGGACTTATTATAAGTAAAAGGAGGACTTTATGCTGACCTGACAATAGATGGCGATGTTGTGTAACGTTTCCTTCTGTTTAATGTATTGCATAAGAAATAGTCTCACTTGTAGTTTCACTTTCGTTTTGTTCCTGTTTTCCTGATGCAATGCTAAAATGACTGTGCATTCTTCCTTTACCTCATGTTGTTACAAGTAAAAGCTTGTTATCCCATGCAGCCTGCTCTGTGAAATTTTCTACTGCAAAGGTGTGGATTCAGAAGCTGTGCAACAGGTTATGGGCCCAGATACAGCGCACCCAGTCACCCCAGATATAGCGTACCCAGACATCCAGACACCAGAGAATCCAGACACCACAGATCCCAAGCACCAAGAATACCAGATACCCAGGACACTGGAACTCTCAGCAAGACCCTGGTGAATGCAGAAGAATTTTTCAGTGCAAGTCTCTCCAAACAAGTAAGATAAGTTAAAAATGATATGTAGCACAGAGCTAAAACTCACAGTAGCTAAACTGAATGATGAGAACTATCAGCTATGGAAGTTCAAAGCAGAGATGTTATTGTCTAAAGATGATTTATGGGAAGTAATCACTACAGATAGACCTGATCAAGATAATCAGACATGGGATAAGAAAAATAGACAAGCGAGAGCCACCATTAGCTTATTAGTGGATGATGCTCAATTAATACATATAAGAAATGAAGAAACAGCTAAAGGAATGTGGGAAGCATTAAGAAAGCTATATGAGAGACCCAGCTTAAATCATAAATTATTTTTATTAACCCCTTCATGACCCAGCCTATTTTGACCTTAAAGACCTTGCCATTTTTTGCAATTCTGACCAGTGTCCCTTTATGAGGTAATAACTCAGGAACGCTTCAAGGGATCCTAGCGATTCTGAGATTGTTTTTTCGTGACATATTGGGCTTCATGATAGTGGTAAATTTAGGTCGATAATTTTTGAGTTTATTTGTGAAAAAAATGGAAATTTGGCGACAATTTTGAAAATTTTGCAATTTTCAAATTTTGAATTTTTATTCTGTTAAACATGAGAGTTATGTGACACAAAATAGTTAATAAATAACATTTCCAAACATGTCTACTTTACATCAGCACAATTTTGGAAACAAAATTTTTTTATGTTAGGAAGTTATAAGGGTTAAAAGTTGACCAGTGATTTCTCATTTTTACAACAAAATTTACAAAGCCATTTTTTTTAAAGACCACCTCACATTTGAAGTCACTTTGAGGGGTCTATATGGCAGAAAATACCCAAATGTGACAACATTATAAAAACTGCACCCTCAAGCTACTCAAAACTACATTCAAGAAGATTATTAACCCTTCAAGTGCTTCACAGGAACTAAAGCAACGTGGAAGGAAAAAATGGACATTTTAATTTTTCCAACAAAAATTTTTTTTAGCATCAATTTTTCATTTTTGCATGGGCAACAGGATAAAATGGATCCTAAAATTTGTTGGACAATTTCTCCTGAGTACACCGATACCTCATATGTGGTCATAAACCACTGTTTGGGCGCACGGCAGGGCTCAGAAGGGAAGGAGCGCCATTTGACTTTTTGAATGGAAAATATGCTGGAATATTTAGCGGTTGCCATGTCGCATTTGGAGAGTCCCTGTGTGCCTAAACATTGGAGCTCCCCCACAAGTGACCCCATTTTGGAAACTAGACCCCCCAAGAAACTTATCTAGATGCATAGTGAGCACTTTGAACCCCAGGTGCTTCACAAATTGATCCGTAAAAAAAGAAAGTACTTTTTTTTCACAAAAATTTTCTTTTAGCCTCAGTTTTTTCATTTTCACATGGGCAACAGGATAAAATGGATCCTAAAATTTGTTGGACAATTTCTCCTGAGTACATCGATACCTCATATGTGGTCATAAACCACTGTTTGGGCGCACGGCAGGGCTCAGAAGGGAAGGAGCGCCATTTGACTTTTTGAATGGAAAATATGCTGGAATATTTAGCGGTTGCCATGTCGCATTTGGAGAGTCCCTGTGTGCCTAAACATTGGAGCTCCCCCACAAGTGACCCCACTTTGGAAACTAGACCCCCAAGGAACTTATCTAGATGCATAGTGAGCACTTTGAACCCCCAGGTGCTTCACAAATTGATCGTAAAAAAAAGAAAGTACTTTTTTTTCACAAAAAAAATCTTTTAGCCTCAGTTTTTTCATTTTCACATGGGCAACAGGATAAAATGGATCCTAAAATTTGTTGGGCAATTTATCCTGAGTATACAGATACCTCATATGTGGTTATAAACCACTGCTTGGGCGCACAGCAGGGCCCAGAAGGGAAGGAGCACCATTTGACTTTTTGAATAGAAAATTAGCTCCAATCGTTAGCGGACACCATGACGCGTTTGGAGAGCCCCTGTGTGCCTAAACAGTGAAAAACAACCACATGTGACACCATTTTGGAAACTAGACCCCTTTTGGAACTTATCTAGATGTGTTGTGAGCACTCTGAACCCCCAAGTGTCACAAAAGTTTATAACGCAAAGCAGTGAAAATAAAGAAATCATTTTTTTCCTCAAAAATGATTTTTTAGTCCGCTATTTTTTATTTTCACAAGGGTAACAGGAGAAATTGGACCACAAAAGTTGTTGTTCAATTTGTCCTGAGTACACCAATACCGCATATGTGGGGGGAACCACTGGTTTGGCACATGGGAGAGCTCAGAAGGGAAGGAGCGCCATTTTGGAATGCAGACTTGATGGAATGTTCTGCGGGCCTCATGTTGAGTTTGCAGAGCCCCTAATGTGCCTAAACAGTAGAAACCCCCCACAAGTGACCCCATTTTGGAAACTAGACCCTCAAGGAACTAATCTAGATGTGTAGTGAGCACTTTGAACCCAAAGTGCTTCACAGAAGTTTATAACCCAGAGCCATGAAAATAAAAAATCATTTTTTCCCTCAAAAAATGATTTTATAGCCTACAATTTTTTATTTTCACAAGGGTAACAGGACAAATTGGACCCCTAAAGTTGTTGTCCTGTTTGTCCTGAGTACGCTCGTACCCCATATGTGGGGGGGAACCACTGTTTGGGCACACGTTAGGGGCTCAGAAAGGAAGTAGTGACGTTTTGTAATACCGACTTGATGGAATGGTCTGCGGGCATCATGTTACGTTTGCAGAGCCCATGATGTGCCTAAACAGTAGAAACCCCCCCAATTGACCCCATTTTGGAAACTAGATCCCCCCAAGGAACTCCTCTAGATGTGTGGTGAGCACTTTGAATCTCCAAGTTCTTCACAGAAGTTTATAACGCAGAGCCGTGAAAATAAAAAAATCATTTTTTTTCCACAAACATGATCTTTTAGTCCCCAATTTTTTTTCCCTAGGGTAACAGGAGAAATTAGACCCCCCCAAAGTTGTTGTGCAATTTTTCCTGAGTACTCTGATACCCTATATGTGGGGGTAAAACCACTGTTTGGGCATACGTCGGAGCTCGGAATAAAGGGAGCACTGTTTGACTTTTTGAACGCAAAATTTGCAGGAATCAATGGTGGCGTCATGTCGCATTTGGAGACCCCCTGATGTGCCTAAATAGTGGAAACCCCTCAATTCTAACGCCAACCCTAACCCCAACACACCCTAACCACAACCCTAACCCCTAAACACCCCTAACCCTAATCCAAACCATAACCCTAACCCCAACACACCCCTAACCATAATCCCAACCCTAACCATAACCCTAACCACAAGCCTAACCCCAACCCTAACTCTAATTCCAACCCTAACCCTAATTCTAACCGTAACCCTAATTCCAACCCTAACCCAAATTCCAACCCCAACCCTAATTCTAACCGTAACCCTAATTCTAACCCTAATTCTAACCCTAATGCTAAAGGCTAGGTTCACATTACGTTTTACCATCCCTTCAACACATAGCGCTGACGGGCTGGTAACGGTATAGTATAATGCGATCGCGTTATGCTATACCCGCCAGCGCAGAGGAATCAGCAGATGATTCATCTGCGCTAGCGGTGACAGAGCCCAGACGCTGCAGGCCGCGTCTGAGGCTCCATCACTGAATGACGGCACATCGCGAACGCATGCCACTTTACAGCATGCGTCGCGATGCGACCGCAAATGGGGGTGAATGGCAGCATTAACGGACTGCGTTACACCGCGTTATACCATGGTGTAACGCAGTCCGTCTAACGGACTGCCATAACGCGATATGAATCCAGCCTAACCCTAATTATAACCCTAACCCTAATGCTAACCCTAGTCCTAACCCTAACCCTAAGGCTAGGTTCACATTACGTTTTACCAGCCCGTTCAACACAGCGTTGATGGGCTGGTAACGGTATAGCATAACGCGATCGCGTTATGCTATACCCGCTAGCGCAGAGGAATCAGCAGATGATTCATCTGTGCTAGCGATGACGGAGCCCAGACGCTGCATCCCGAATCCGAGGCTCCGTCACTAAATGATGGCACGTCGCGAACGCATGCCGCTTTACGGCATGCGTTGCGATGCGCCCTCAAATGGGGGTGAATGGTAGCGTTAACGGACTGCGTTACACCGCGTTATACCGCGGTGTAACGCAGTCCGTCTCACGGACTGCCATAATGCGATATAAATCCAGCATAATCCTAATGCTAACTCTAACCCTAAGGCTAACCCTAACCCTAAGGCTAACCCTAACCTAACCCTAACTGTAATTCTAACCCTAATAGAAAAAAAAATATTTTATTTTTTGTCCCTACCTTTTGGGGTGATAAAGGGGGCGTTTATTTACATTTTTTTATTTTGATCACTGTGAGAGTTTATCACAGTGATCAAAATAAATTTTTGGACTTTAGAAGGCGCAGTTCGCATGAGCAGGCCGGCGGGCGCACTGCGCATGCGCCCGCCATTTTCCAATATGGCAGCGCCCATGAAGAGTCCCGAACAGACGCCGGGACGGATCCACGGCGCCAGAAGATCGGGGGAGGTGAGATGACACTGGGGGTGGGATCGGAAGGCGGGGGAAGCAGACTGGAGCGGAGGGAGAGGACCGGAGCGCAGGGCAGCAGATAGTAACGGCGGTGACCGATCGCTGCCATGAAATCAGTGGCGGCGGCCGATCACAGCCGTTACTCGGTGTGAGGGGGGTCGTAACTCGGTGTCCAGCCATGGCAGATGCTATTGCAGCATCGGCCATGGCTGGATTGTAATATTTCACCAAATTTCATTGGTGAAATATTACAAATCGCTCTCATTGGCTGTTTCACTTTTAACAGCCAATCAGAGCGATCGTAGCCACGTGGGGGTTAAGTCACCCCCACTGTGGTGATGCACAAAGGGTCTTGTGCCTGCGGGTCGGGTGACCTTTCACCCGACCCGCAGGAACATGATTTATAGCATGACGCCTATGTTGGCGTCATGGGTCGGGATGCCACTGGTTTTCATGATGCCAAAGTAGGCGTCATGGGTCGGGAAGGGGTTAAGAAAGCTTTACAGTATGAGACTAAGTGCAGACAGTGACATGCAGAAGCATATATTCTCAATGATGGAAGTGATATCACAGCTAAGATCTATTGGTGAAGATATTAAGGAAAGCCATATAGCAGCAATTTTATTGCGCAGTTTACCAGATTCGTATGCAGCTTTAATAAATGCACTAGAGACAAGACCAGAAACAGACGTTACATTAGAGTTTGTGAAGACAAGACTCATAGATGAATATCAGAGAAGAAAAGAACAAAGCAATGATTCTTCTACTGAAAAGGACAGTCAAAATGCTCTTAAAGCTACAGAATTTAAAAAACCCTATAATAAAGAGACAAGAGAATGCTTCAGATGTAAGAAAAAATGTCATCCTGTACCATATGGAAAGCAGAACAACAAAAATTACAACATAAAAAGCATACACAGAAAGTAAAAAACACAATTTCCAATTCGTGTGAGAATAATTGGAATGGCACATTCAAAATAACAGACAAGAAATCATCACTTTGTTGGTTTATTGATTCAGGAGCAACGAGTCATATGACAAGTGACAAGAATTTCCTTACTGATCTTGATTTAAATAAGAAAGAAGCCATTTATCTTGCAGATGGAAGCAAAATAACCGCAGAAGGTTTCGGACAAGGTATGCTAAATTGTTCAAACAAGTTCGGACAAGATTCAAAGATACTTGTACAGGATGTGTTGTATGTTCCAAAATTGGAAGGCGGATTATTATCTGTGTAACGTTTAACAGCAAAAGGGCTTACAGTAAAATTCAAAGACAATGAGTGTGCAATTATTGCAGGAAACAAGATGATAACCAAAGTCAAGGCAGATGAACAATTATATCATTTTGACAAATCAAAGGAACAGAAGGTATGTACACATGATCACAAAAACTGTATTCACATGTGACATAGACGTCTAGGACATAGACACCCGGACAGTATAAGGGAACTATAGAGAAAAGAATTGACAAAAGATTTAAAGATATCAGATTGCTCAATTACTATAAGATGTGAATGTTGTATAAAATCCAAAGCCACAAGGATATCTATTCCAAAAGAAATTGAGATGAAAAGCGAAAGAGCACTTGATTTGGTGCATACTGACGTATGTGGACCTATGAAAGTGACTACATCAGGAGGCAATAGATACATGTTGACTTTTATAGACGACTACTCAAGATACACAGTCACATACTTAATTAAGAACAAAAGTGAAGTTTTTTATAAACTTGTAGACTATGTAACAAGATCAAGTAACAAATTTCAAAGGAAGCCAATTGTCATCAGAAGTGATAATGGAGGTGAATTTACAGATCACAGAATAGAAGACTACTTAAGACAAAATGGAATAGAACATCAGAAAACTGTTCCATACACACCTGAACAAAATGGAGTAGCAGAAAGGAAAAACAGAACTCTAACAGAAAAGATGAGATGTATGCTGACAGATTCTAAACTACCAGAGAAATATTGGGGCGAAGCAGCAATGACAGCTACATATCTACAGAACCGACTTTTTTCCAGAAAACTGAAGAAAACTCCATATGAACTGTGGCAAGGTATGAAACCAAGTATCAATCATTTAAAAGTTTTTGGATGTAAAGTTTTTATATTCATTCCAACAGAAAAACGTTCCAAACTTCAAAACAGATCCAGGAAGGAATATTCATTGGATATAGTGAAAACTGCAAAGGATATAGAATCTTAGATCCCAAAACAGACAGAGTTACGGTGAGTAACAGTGTGACATTCATTGAAGATTTAAATGAAGACATTATGATTTCAGCTGAAACAAAAAATGAGAAAAACAATAGAGACATAACTGAAGAAATATCTGATGAGAAAGAAGTAGAAATTGATGAAGAACAAAATACTGAAAGTGAAGAATCACAACTACAAACAGACACAGAACCAAGACGTTCAATAAGAGAGAACAAAGGAAAACCATCAAAACGTCTCTCATACAAGACAAGTATAAGAAAAATCTATGAACCTACCTCTTGGGAAGACATATCTAAACTTCCTGAAGAAGACGCTAATAATTGGATGGAAGCAACAGAAACAGAAATTAAATCCATGCATGATTCAAATACATGGACACTAACAGATTTGCCAGAAGGAAGAAAAGCCATAGGATGTAAATGGATTTTTAAAGTAAAATACCAAACAGATGGCACACCTGAAAGATATCGAGCAAGACTCGTAGCTAAAGGGTATTCTCAAAAATATGGAGAAGACTATGATGAAACATTTGCTCCAGTTGTCAAACACACTACAATAAGAACTTTACTTACAGTTGCAGCAATGGAACAGATGGAACTAAGACATCTGGATGTAAAGACAGCTTTTGTGAATGGAGATTTAACAGAAGACATTTACATGGAACAACCTCCAGGATTCAAAGATGAAAGAAATCCAAACAAAGTTTGTAAACTACAGAAAACCATATATGGTTTAAAGCAAGCAGCTAAAGCGTGGAATGACAAAATCACGGAAGTACTAACAAATGAAAAATTTCAAAGAAGCAAAGCTGATCCATGTTCTGTACAGTCATGGCCAAAAGTTTTGAGAATGACACAAATATTATATTTTCACATGATCTGCTGCCCTCTGGTTTTTATGTGTGTTTGACAGATGTTTTTATCACAGACAGAAATATAATAATTGCAAACATATGAGTAACAAAAGCTTATATTGACAGTTAGCATGAGTTAATGCAGCAAGTCAATATTTGCAGTGTTGACCCTTCTTCTTCAGGACCTCTGCAATTCTCCCTGGCATGCTCTCAATCAACTTCTGGACCAAATCCTGACTGATAGCAGTCCATTCTTGCACAATCAATGCTTTCATTTTGTCAGAATTTTTAGGTTTTTGTTTGTCCACCCGTTTCTTGATGATTGACCACAAGTTCTCAATGGGATTAAGATCTGGGGAGTTTCCAGGCCATGGACCCAAAATCTCTATGTTTTGTTCCCTGAGCCATTTAGTTATCACCTTTGCTTTATGGCAAGGTGCTCCATCATGCTGGAAAAGGCATTGTTGATCGCCAAACTGCTCTTGGAGGGTTGGGAGAAGTTGCTCTTGGAGGACATTCTGGTACCATTCTTTATTCATGGCTGCGTTTTTAGGCAAGACTGTGAGAGAGCCGATTCCCTTGGCTGAGAAGCAACCCCACACATGAATGGTTTCAGGATGCTTAACAGTTGGCATGAGACAAGACTGGTGGTAGCGCTCACCTTGTCTTCTCCGAATGAGGCGTTTTCCTGATGTCCTAAACAATCGAAAAGGGGATTCATCAGAGAAAATAACTTTACCCCAGTCCTCAGCAGTCCACTGCCTGTACCTTTTGCAGAATATCAGTCTGTCCATGATGTTTTTTATGGAGAGAAGTGGCTTCTTTGCTGCCCTCCTTGAGACCAAGCCTTGCTCCAAGAGTCTCCGCCTCACAGTGCGTGCAGATGCACTCACACCTGCCTGCTGCCATTCCTGAGCAAGCTCTGCACTGCTGGTAGCCCGATCCCGCAGCTGAAACTCTTTTAAGAGACGGTCCTGGCGCTTGCTGGTCTTTATTGGGCGCCCTGGAGCCTTTTTGGCAACAATGGAACCTCTCTCCTTGAAGTTCTTGATGATGCGATAGATTGTTGACTGAGGTGCAATCTTTCTAGCTGCGATACTCTTCCCTGTTAGACCATTTTTGTGCATTGCAATGATGACTGCACGTGTTTCTTAAGAGATAACCATGGTTAACAGAAGAGAAACAATGATGCCAAGCACCAGCCTCCTTTTAAAGTGTCCAGTGGTGTTATTCTTACTTAATCATGACAGATTGATCTCCAGCCATGTCCTCATCAACACCCACACCTGTGTTAATGGAGCAATCACTGAAAAGAGGTTAGCTGGTCCTTTTAAGGCAGGGCTGCAATGATGTTGAAATGTGTTTTGGGGGATAAAGTTCATTTTCTAGCCAAATATTGACTTTGCAAGTAATTGCTGTTAAGCTGATCACTCTTTATAACATTCTGGAGTATATGCAAATTGCCATTAGAAAAAGTGAAGCAGTAGACTTTGTAAAAATTAATATTTGTGTCATTCTCAAAACTTTTGGCCATGACTGTACACAAAAAGACTGAGTAATAGATGGATTTATGTACTCATATATGTAGACAATATTTTGATTTGTTTTAAACAAGAAAGGGATAAAGAAAACATTCTAAAAATCCTGAAACAAAATTTTGAAATCAAAGACTTAGGAAATGTAAAACAGTACCTAGGAATACAGATAGAAAGACAAGAAGTACTGTGGTTAAGACAATTGTTAACAGAATTAGGACAACCACAGTTGGAACCAACAAAACTAAAAGAGGACAATCAAGGATGTCTTGTTCTTGCTCAGATGAAAAGAGTTAATCCAAGAACCAAGCATATTGATGTGAAATATCATTTCTTGAGAGATCATCAGGACCAAGGAGTCTTGAAGTTGGAGTATTGCCCTACTGAAGAAATGACAGAAGACATTTTCACAAAAGCGTTGAATGCTGATAAACGTCAGAGACTAATGAAGAAATTGGGTTTGATTGAATAAGTCCTTACTGTTGAGAAAGGGTGTTGGCATATGCAACAGATTAGGACTTATTATAAGTAAAAGGAGGACTTTATGCTGACCTGAAAATAGATGGCGATGTTGTGTAACGTTTCCTTCTGTTTAATGTATTGTATAAGAATTAGTCTCACTTGCAGTTTCACTTTCGTTTTGTTCCTGTTTTCCTGATGCAATGCTAAAATGACTGTGCATTCTTCCTTTACCTCATGTTGTTACAAGTAAAAGCTTGTTATCCCATGCAGCCTGCTCTGTGAAGTTTTCTACTGCAAAGATGTGGATTCAGAAGCTGTGCAACACAACTTCCCTGTACTGTTTCCTCATATATATTCCCCATTCCCCTGTACTGTTTCCTCATACATGCCCCACATCTCCCCTGTACTGTTTCCTCATACATGCCCCACATCTCCCCTGTGCTGTTTCCTCATACATGTCCCGAATCTCCCCTGTACTGTTTCCTCATATATGCCCTCCATTCCCCCGTACTGTTTCCTCATACATGCCCCCCATTCCCCTGTACTGTTTCCACATATATGTCTCCCATTCCCCTGTACTGTTTCCTCATACATGCCCCGCATCTCCCCTGTACTGTTTCCTCATACATGCCCCGCATCTCCACTGCACTGTTTCCTCATACATGCCCCCATTCCCCTGTACTGTTTCCTCATACATGCCCTACATTCCCCCTTACTGTTTCCTCATACATACCTGTTGTGAATAGGCTGGAAATGAGTTCTGAGCAGAAGCTCCCTCTGGTGGTTACAAACGGTACTGGACTGTCCAGTGAAGATTGTGAGGATTGGGAATCAGGTGTTACTGACTGGTCTTATATAAGGGAGTCACCTTCCCATCAGGGTTGCCGGTGATCAATTGTTCTGGTCTCAATCCTTGATTCCTGTTTCCTTGGTAGCCTGCTGTGTCGTGTCTGAATCTCCTGCTAACAGATAAACATTTTCTTCTTTTTGTTTTTGTGCTTGATTTTTGCTTTTTGTCCTGCACTTCTGTAGGGGCCTTCTGGGTCCCCTCTGGGGGCTTTTGCCTCTCAGTTCAGTTCAGCCACTGATGTTTGTACCTTTGCTTTTTCCAGTTTTTTCAGTGGCTGCTGTTTTGTTTTTGGTTACACCAGAGAACTAATTTAGGTGGTAGAGGTCGTGTGATCTCAGGTGTTTTTGAAATTAGTAGAGTTGGTGCTTTTCAGGGTTTTTTGGGATTGCATTAAGTGCCCTTCCTATCCTTTTCTATTTAGTAAGTTTGGGCCCCAACGTTTGCTCATACTATTTTCTGTCTGTGTCAGTATTTCTTCTTGTCTAACCGCCATTACATGTTTGGGGGCTTTCTATGTTCTTTGGGGATCTGCTCCGGGTCAAATAGCTTTCCTCTTTCTATCTTTAGGTGTAGTTAGTTTCTCAGGCTGTGACGAGGCCTCCACGGCTGCCTCTAGTTGTGGTGGTTAGTCAGGGTACTGCAATCTCATAGTTTCCAACTGCTCTGGTGTATTACCTTTTTTGCCTGCTCTCCTCAGCTACCAAATCATAACAGTATCACCGGCCTAAACTGAAAATTATATGTACTCACAGAAGGGAAAAATATTGTGAAAGAAAAAAGTTGTCAGAGTTGTCAGAGTTGTCAGAGATTTTTTTTTTTCTGTTTGTTGCATTTTTTTTTTTTTTCCCTCTGTATCTCTGGGTGCTGAGGAGGATTTTTTTTTTTTTCTCTCAATGGAGTTTGCACAGTTGTCTGGCCGTGTGGATCAGCTTGCCACTGAAGTTCGGAGTATTGCTACCTATCTTGCTAGGTTGCCTGTTGTGGAACCTAGGATTCCCATGCCAGATTTGTTTTAGGGGATCGAGCTAACTTTCTGAATTTCAAAAATAACTGTAAATTGTTTTTTGCCTTAAAATCTAAGTCCTCAGGGAACGCAGCGCAGCAGGTTCAAATTGTCATCTCTCTCCTGCGCAGCGACCCTCAGGATTGGGCTTTTTCCCTGACACCTGGGGATCCTGTTTTGAGTGATGTTGATGCGTTTTTTTCAGGCTTTGGGGTTATTGTACGATGAGCCTAATGTCACTGATCAAGCTGAAAAAACTTTGTTGGCATTAAGTCAGGGGCTTGAGGACGCTGAGTTATACTGTCAGAGATTCCGTAGGTGGGCAGTCCTGACCAAATGGAATGACGACGCTTTGGCAGCTCTTTTTCAGAAGGGACTGTCAGATAATGTAAAGGATGTTATGGTGGGATTCCCTGTTCCCTCTGGTCTCAAGGATTCTATGTCATTAGCGATTCAAATTGACAGACGTTTGCGTGAGCGGAAAGGTATGCGTGGAATAATGTTGCCTTGTGAACCTGCTTCTGAATCCATGCAGTGTGATAGAGTGGTTTCTGGGGCACAGCGTCATGAATTTCGAAAGCGCAATGGGTTATATTTCTACTGTGGTGATGCCTCTCATGCTATTTCTGTCTGCCCTAAGCGGGGAAGATGTTTTGCTCGCTCAGTTGTCTTGGGTAGTGTTCAGACTAAGTTTTTGTTAACTGTTACCCTGATATGCTCTCTGTCCTCATTTTCTGCTCAGGCTTTTGTTGATTCTGGAGCAGCTATTAACCTGATGGATTTTGATTTTGCTAAACGTTGTGGGTTTCCCTTGATACCCCTACGGAAGTCTATTCCCCTACTGGGGATCGATTCTACCCCTTTGGCTGAGAATAAACCTCAGTTCTCTACTCAGGTGATAATGAGGGTAGAACCTGATCATCAGGAGAGTTGCAAATTTTTGGTTCTGTATAATCTGCATGACATTATCGTACTGGGTTTCCCTTGGTTACAGTCTCATAATCCTGTTTTGGATTGGAAATCTGTGTCTGTTACCAGTTGGGGCTGTCAATGTGTTAATACCAACACTCCTGTTTTTTCTGCCTCCCCCAAGACTCAGGATGTTCCTGACTTTTTGATTGATTTTTCTGATGTGTTTAGCGAAAGTAAATCTGCATCCTTACCTCCCCATAGGAGCTATGACTGCGCTATTGAATTAGTGCCTGGTAGTAAATTCCCTAAAGGTCGCCTTTTTAACTTGTCTGTACCTGAACATGACGCTATGCGGTCTTATATCAAGGAGTCATTGGAGAAGGGTCATATCAGACCATCCTCTTCACCCTTAGGTGCCGTTTTTTTCTTTGTGGCCAAAAAGGATGGTTCATTAAGGCCGTGTATTGATTATCGTCTCTTGAACAATATTACTGTGAAATATCAATATCCGTTACCCTTGATCTCTGATCTGTTTTCCAGGGTGAAAAACGCTACTTGGTTTACCAAGCTTGACCTCAGGGGGGCATATAACCTTATTCGCATTAAGCACGGGGATGAATGGAAGACGGCATTTAATACCCCTGAAGGGCATTTTGAGTACCTTGTGATGCCCTTTGGGCTCACTAATGCTCCTTCTGTCTTCCAGTCCTTCATGAATGACATTTTCAGGGATTTTGTGTATAAATTTCTGATTGTTTATTTGGATGATATCTTGATTTTTTCCAATGACTGGGACTCTCATGTAAAACATGTTCGGACTGTGTTCCAGATTTTGAGAGAGAATGCTCTGTATGTGAAGGGATCAAAGTGTCTTTTTGGTGTTCAGAGGATCTCATTTCTGGGTTTCATTTTGTCCCCATCTATTATTGAAATGGACCCGGTCAAAGTTCAGGCTATCTGTGATTGGGTCCAACCTACTTCTTTAAAGGCTCTTCAAAGATTCTTGGGTTTTGCCAATTTTTATCGTAAATGTATTGGTAATTTCTCTGTTATTGTTAAACCATTAACTGATTTGACCAAGAAGGGTTCTGATGTGGTGAATTGGCCTCCTGAGGCAGTCTCTGCATTTCAGGAACTTAAGCAGAGATTCACTTCTGCTCCTGTTCTACGGCAGCCTGATGTTTCTCTACCATTTCAGGTGGAGGTTGATGCCTCTGAAATTGGGGCAGGTGCCGTTTTGTCCCAAAGAGATCCAGAGACCTCTAAAAGTAACCCTTGTGCCTTTTTCTCTCGAAAATTTTCTCCCACTGAACGTAATTATGACGTGGGTAATCGGGAGTTATTAGCCATGAAGTGGGCTTTTGAAGAGTGGAGACATTGGCTGGAGGGAGCCAAACATCAGGTGGTGGTCCTTACTGACCATAAGAATCTAGTTTATCTGGAATCTGCCAAGCGACTTAATCCTAGACAGGCCAGGTGGGCCTTGTTTTTCACACGTTTTAATTTTGTGGTTTCATTTCTTCCTGGCACTAAAAATGTTAAGGCGGATGCCCTCTCGAGGAGTTTCCTGGCGGACTCTCCTGAGTTATCTGATCCTTCTGTTATTTTGAAAGAGGGTGTAGTTCTTTCCGCCATCTCGCCCAATTTGAGACTGGCTCTGGAGGGGTGCCAGGAGGATAAGCCCGAGCGCTGCCCTGTTGGGAAATTGTTTGTCCCGGACCAGTGGAAAAAGAGTGTAATGTCTGAGATTCATTGTTCCGCGTTGGCCGGTCATCCCGGAATTTTTGGTACCAGGGACTTGGTTGGTCGGTCCTTTTGGTGGCCTACCTTGTCTCGTGATGTCAGGGAGTTTGTGCAGTCCTGCGGGACTTGCTCTCGCTCCAAGCCTTGCTCTCGTTCTAGTGGTTTGTTGATGCCATTACCGGTGCCCAAGAGACCATGGACCCATATCTCTATGGATTTCATTTCCGACCTCCCTGTTTCTCAAGAATGACCGTCATCTGGGTGATTTGCGATAGGTTTTCCAAGATGATACATCTTGTGTCATTACCTAAGTTGCCTTCCTCCTCGGAATTGGTGCCTTTGTTCCTTCAGCACGTGGTTCGTTTACACGGCATTCCTGAGAACATTGTGTCTGACAGAGGAGTCCAGTTTGTTTCCAGATTTTGGAGGACCTTTTGTTCTAAAATTGGTGTTCAATTGTCTTTCTCCTCGGCGTTTCATCCTCAGACCAATGGTCAAACTGAGAGAACAAACCAGACATTGGAGACTTATCTAAGATGCTTTGTGTCTGCTGATCAGGATGACTGGGTCTCTTTTTTGCCTTTGGCTGAGTTTGCTCTTAATAATAGGGCTAGCTCTGCCACTTTGATGTCTCCATTTTTCTGTAATTCTGGGTTTCACCCTCGATTTTCTTCTGGACAGACGGAGGCTTCTGTCTGCCCAGGTGTTGACTCTGTTGTGGAGCGTATGCAACAGATTTGGGACCAGGTAGTGGAGAGGTTGTCCCTCTCTCAGGAGAGGGCCCAGCGGTTTGCTAACCGGCATAGGACTGATGGTCCTCGGTTTAAAGTGGGGGACTTGGTCTGGTTGTCCTCAAGAAATATTCCTATGAGAGTGGCATCTCCTAAATTTAAGCCTAGGTTCATTGGACCTTATAAGATCATGGAGATTCTTAACCCTGTTTCTTTTCGTTTGCTTCTTCCAGGGACATTTAAGATCCATAACGTGTTCCACAAGTCCTTGTTGAAGAGGTTTGTTGAGCCAGTGGTTCCTACTACTGGGCCTCCTGACCCTGTTTTGGTCGAGGGCAATCTGGAGTATGTGGTTGAGAAAATATTGAATTCTCGTTTTTCTAGACGGAAACTCCAGTATTTGGTTAAATGGAGAGGTTATGGTCAGGAAGACAATTCTTGGGTGTTTGCTTCGGACATCCATGCTAGGAGACTCATCCGTGCGTACCATAGAACTCATCCTGACCGACTTGGTTGCCCAAATGAGGGTTTGGTGACCCCTCCTCAAGGGGGGGTACTGTTGTGAATAGGCTGGAAATGAGTTCTGAGCAGAAGCTCCCTCTGGTGGTTACAAACGGTACTGGACTGTCCAGTGAAGATTGTGAGGATTGGGAATCAGGTGTTACTGACTGGTCTTATATAAGGGAGTCACCTTCCCATCAGGGTTGCCGGTGATCAATTGTTCTGGTCTCAATCCTTGATTCCTGTTTCCTTGGTAGCCTGCTGTGTCGTGTCTGAATCTCCTGCTAACAGATAAGACATTTTCTTCTTTTTGTTTTTGTGCTTGATTTTTGCTTTTTGTCCTGCACTTCTGTAGGGGCCTTCTGGGTCCCCTCTGGGGGCTTTTGCCTCTCAGTTCAGTTCAGCCACTGATGTTTGTACCTTTGCTTTTTCCAGTTTTTTCAGTGGCTGCTGTTTTGTTTTTGGTTACACCAGAGAACTAATTTAGGTGGTAGAGGTCGTGTGATCTCAGGTGTTTTTGAAATTAGTAGAGTTGGTGCTTTTCAGGGTTTTTTGGGATTGCAGTAAGTGCCCTTCCTATCCTTTTCTATTTAGTAAGTTTGGGCCCCAACGTTTGCTCATACTATTTTCTGTCTGTGTCAGTATTTCTTCTTGTCTAACCGCCATTACATGTTTGGGGGCTTTCTATGTTCTTTGGGGATCTGCTCCGGGGCAGATAGCTTTCCTCTTTCTATCTTTAGGTGTAGTTTGTTTCTCAGGCTGTGACGAGGCGTCTAGGACCAACGTAGGAACGCTCCACGGCTGCCTCTAGTTGTGGTGGTTAGTCAGGGTACTGCAATCTCATAGTTTCCAACTGCTCTGGTGTATTACCTTTTTTGCCTGCTCTCCTCAGCTACCAAATCATAACACATACCCCATTCCCCCGTGCTGTTTCCTCATACATGCCCCCCATCCCCCCATAATGTTTCTTCATACATGCCCCCATCTCCCCCTTTGCTCCTCATTTTGTGTCCTCAAATCTCCTCCCACACATTAAATCCCCATCCCCACTCCAAATCTCCCCACACACATTAAATCCGCCCATCCCCATGCTAAATCTCCCCTACACATTAAATTCCCCATCCCCACTCCAAATCTCCCCACACACATTAAATCCCCCCATCCCCACACTAAATCTCCCCCACACATTAAATCCCCCATCCCCACTCCAAATGTCCCCACTCACATTAAATCCCCCCATCCCCACTCCAAATCTCCCCACACACATTAAACACCCCCATCCCCATGCTAAATCTCCCCCACACATAAATCCCCTCATCCCACTCCAAATCTCCCTACACACATTAAACACCCCCAGCCCCACTCCAAATCCCCCATCCCCACTCCAAATCTCCCCACACGTATTAAACATCCCTATTCACACTCCAAATCTCGCCACACACAATTAATACCCCCATCCCCGCTCCAATTCTCCCCACACACACTAAATCCACCCCCTGCACTTAATCTTCAGTGTCTTCAGCCTCTCTGGAGCACTTACCAACAATGTGCATCTCTCTGCAGCGCCGGCAAGTGACATCAGCAGCGTGGTCACATGACACGACTGTCAGAGCTTCAATTGTACTCGCGTCTTACAGACAGACAAGAGTACAATTGATCCCTGGGAGCCAGCACTCTGCAGCTTCTCTGTTCCGGTTGTCAGCTTGACAGTGATTAACAAATGGAAAATCAGGGGCTCTGTAAAACAAAACCACGGTCAGGTAGACCAACAAAAATGTTGTCCACATCTGCCAGGAAAATTGTTCGGGATGCAAAGAAAAACCCACAAATAACATCAGCTGAAATACTGGATGTCACGGTTCCACCCCTCAGGGTGTCTGGGATGCAGTTACTGACAGCTCGGCCATCCAATCCCGTACAAGGTCGCACTGAAGTTATCAGTACTTTGATGGACAGCATGGCCATCCAATCTGGTACAGGGGTGTGCTGAGCTGTCAGTGTGTTGATTGACAGCTTGACTAGCCAATCTGTGACTGGGAGGAGTCAGCTATCTCAGGTGTTCACTATGCCAGGTAATTGCTCTGCCTACTTAACTGAGCAGCTTCTCCCAGACCATTGCCAGACGTACATTCATCCTGCTAGATTGTGCTCTGTTCTCTCCTGAGCTTTGAGTTCTATATGCTTGATCTGTTGCCTTACCTTGGACTTTGTTCTGACTATCCACCTGTTTAACCCCTTCTGTTCTGATCCGTTATCCTCCCGATACTCTGACCTTGGAACTTCACCTGACTACGCTTTTGTCTCTTCCTTCTGTTTATGACATACCCTCCTGGCTTCTGACCTTGGACTCCTTGACCCTTCTGACTCACGACTTGGCCGTGAGAAGTGACTAGCATCACATTACGTCTGGCCCATACATTTTTCTTTTTCGCCAGTATGGATCCTGTTCACACGCTTTGTGACCAGGTGGTGAATTTGATGCAGATGACTCAGGATCTGGCGAAGGATTGCCAGAGTCTGAAGTCATTGCAATATCAGTTGCAGGGTCAGATAAATAACTTGATGAAGACCCCCACATAGCCCCCCACTGGCTGTGACGTCAGTATCCTCTGATGTACAGTTGGTCTCTCCCGAACCTGTGATATCCCTCCCTGATAAATTTTCAGGAGAGAAAGACCAGTTTAGGTTATTCGGGGATAGCTGTAAGCTGTTTTTCACCCTACGTCACCTGTCATCAAGGGAGGCGTTCCAGAGGGTGGGAATAATCATGTCCCTACTGCGAGAGGGTCCTCAGACCTAGGTATTTTCTTTGTCCCCACAAGCCCCAGAGCGGTTTTCTATAGATGCTTTTTTTGACAGTTTAGGTCTGATATATGACGAACCCGACAGAATCCAAGTCGCTGAGACTATGATCATGAATCTGGCACAAGGGAGTTGCACAGCTGAGGACTACTGTACTGAGTTCCGGCAGTGGTCCACTGAAGTTCTATGGAACGATGTTGCGCTCTGGTGCCAGTTCCAAAGAGACCTTTCCGAGACACTCAAGGATGCTCTGGTCCTCCATGACGCCCTTTGTTGATGCAGAATCCGTGAGAGACATGGTGAACAGCAGGCTGCATGTTATACTCCCTGGGAGCAGATCCATTTATCCAGCGTAGAGTTGCCAGTCTTCGAGTTGCGGAGAGAAGACCGAGACAGGATCATGGACTTTGTCTATACTGTGGTCTCTCTGGACATTTTCTTAAGAATTGCCCAACTCGTCCTCAAGCTATCAAACCATCGGGAGAATGTCTGAGTCTGGGTGATGGCCGAGGAGGTCACCCAGACTCCCAGGTACCTTTTTCTTCCTCTGATAAAGTACTGATAAATTTGATGATTTCCTTTGAGACCCAGGTGTTGTCAACATTGGCATTCATTGACTGTGGGTCTGCTGCTAACTTTATTGATTTGGGACTGGTTCTGAAGTTAGGCTTAGATTGGAAAGACCCATTCAAGTCATCGTCCTTGACAAGACACTGTTAGCTCACAATTTGGTCGAGAGAGCAATGGTGTATTTCACTCTTCAAGTGGGAGCACTCCAATCTGAATCCATCTCCTGTTTTGTGTTGGAAAATTTACCTGCTGCATTGGTACTGGAGTTTCCATGGATGCAGATTCACAATCCTGTTATTGACTGGTGTCAGAAGGAAATTGTGTAATGGAGCCGCAAGTGTTACAGGGGGACGAAGGAAAATATTTCCGAAACGCACGTCGGGGCGCGTTCTTCCGAGGCCATAAACCTTTGATATCAGTTCCCAGGTAATTGTCCCTTGCTTGGCGGTATTTTTGAAATCCTCCATTCTACTCACTGCAGTGCATGGTGCTTGTACGTTACATGAGTGGATGCAATTATTGTCCCATGTTTGGCGGTATTTTCTGAACCTTTCACTTTATTCACTGCGGTGTTAGGTATTTTTACTTTACATGTGTGGATGCACATATATATATATATTAATTTTTCACCAGTGCAGTGTTTCTTACCTTTTTGCACGTTTTTGTGGATGCACACATATATATTGATTTTTCACTAGTGTAGTTCATTATCTTTTTGCACCTGGTACCATTATCAATGTGTTCCCCTCACATTTGTGTATACATATATATTTGATTTTTGTATGCACACAATTATCATCAGTTACTGCACATTGTATTTCCTCTTGTTAATTTTTATCATTTAATTTTTAGTTTATTTTTATTATTTTTTGATACTAACATAGAACTCTGTAGGAACAGTGCACATCATCAGCCTCTGCATAAAGGGTTCATTTACCTGGTCTTTCATAGAGCATACCATTTTCCCTATGTGTATATGTTTACATACCTGCTATATATTTTATTTTGTGCAGGAATTATCAAATACATATGGTCACATATCAAGGTGCTCACTTTACATTTTGTAGCTTTATCATATAATATGGGTTATTGCCTCTTTTTACAAAATATATATATTTTCTGTATTTTAATACATATACAATTTTGTATTGTTATATTTTTGCTCATTGATTTAATAAAAATTTAAAATTATATTTTATTATTCACTTTGTGTCACCTTTGATTTTTTGTTGCTATCTTGCCACTTGGTGTCTTCCCCCATTCCTGGATATTTTCTCTGACTACACTTTTGTCTCTTCCTTCTGTTTATGATGTACCCTCCTGGCTTCTGACCTTGGACTCCTTGACCCTTATGACTCATGATTTGGTCGTGAAAAATGACTAGCGTCATACTGGACTCTCTGAAAGCTAGCAATGTGGCTGTTACAAGATGCACAATAAGGAGGCACTTGAAGAAAAATGGGCTGCATGGTCGAGTCGCCAGAAGAAAGCCATTACTGCGCAAATGCCACAAAGGATCTCGTCTACAATATGCAAAACAACTAATTCAAAAGAGAAATAGGAAGCCTTTTTACACTATAAAATACAAAATTTTATTCATATTAAAATACATTTTTTTAGGATAAAAAATCCAAATGGGGACAATAGATGCAGCAAAAACAGGCCCAATATCAGCAGGTGCAAACACAGTATAAAGAGTATTTCAAAGGTGCATATATCTACATTTCATATAAAGCCACATTGGCTAGTAGTGGGCTAAACAAATAGCTCCTATATGGTATATATCTGTGCACAAAGAAACATATAGCGATCAGAATAGAAAAACGTGTCCTCCCACCATAAATGCTAGCTATTTTTTAATGCCAGCATACAAATGCAGAGCTCGCAGCAAGTGCTACAAATGAATGCAAAAAATCACAGTCTGCACATCAAAATATGGGGCAAATCAAAGTGCTGAAAATGTTAGGCTGCTAGTGGAAGATCATACCTGATATGGCCTTGGCACCCCTGACGCGCGTTTCGCGTTTAGCTTGTTCACAAGGGAGCGCACGCTGCGGGCTCTGCATTTGTATGCTGGCATTAAAAAATAGCTAGCATTTATGGTGGGAGGACACGTTTTTCTATTCTGATCGCTATATGTTTCTTTGTGCACAGATATATACTAAAAAAATGTATTTTAATATGAATAAAATTTTGTATTTTATAGTGTAAAAAGGCTTCCTATTTCTCTTTTGAATTCGTTGATATTTTGGAAGTACTATTTGATCTAGGCAATATATCTTTGTGATTAATATGCAAAACAGCACAGAGACAAGACTCAGAACTTCTGCGGATCAAGGTAATTTGGGGTAATGAGACCAAAATTGAACTTTTTGGCCACAGCCATAAATGTTACATTTGGAGAGAGGTCAACAAGGCCGATGATGAAAGGAACACCATTCCTACTGTAAAGCACGGAGGTGGATCACTGATGTTTTGGGGATGTGTGAGCTACAAATGCACAGGAAACTTGGTCAAAGTTGAAGAAAAGATTAATGCAGCATGTTATCAGCAAATACTGGAGGCAAATTGGCGCATGGGACTTACTTGGACATTCCACCATGACAACAATCCATACCACAAGGCCAAGTTGACCTGTCATTGGCTACAGCAGAACAAAGTGAAGGTTCTGGAGTGGCCATCTCATTCTACTGACCTCAATATCATTGATCCACTCTGGGGAGATCTCAAGAGCGCAGTTCGTGCTTGACAGCCCAGGAATTTACAGGAAGTGGAGGCTTTTTGCCAAGAAGAGTGGGCAGCTTTACCATCTGAGAAAATAAAGAACCTCATCCACAACTACCACAAAAGACTTAAAGCTGTCATTGATGTTAGAGAGGCCAATACACGGTATTAAGAAATGGGGTATGTGAACTTTTGATCAGGGTCATTTGTATGATTTGGGTTGTCATTATGATTTAAAAAGAGAAAGCACAGTAGTTTGACAATAAATGGCTTCACCCAACCACTAACCATGAGTGGAGAAAAAGTTTTGCTGTTATCATTCATATTCACTGAAAAATAGGCAAGAAAGCAAAAATTCTGCTGTGGTATGTAAACTTTTGAGCACAACTGTATAATGAATAAACTGAAATCAGAGAAATTAGCTGTAATCTGAGCACCCAGCAACTGGTGTTCTGCTTCATCCAGAGCAAGAAATACTGTCTACTATGGCTAATATCTGAAGATTCTGGACTAACTACTATCGACTAACTATGTACGAAGGGTTTCCAAATAAAAAAAAACCCTTTAATATTCTAAGTAATAATCGTAGTAAAGCGCAGCAGCATATAATGGCGCTGTATAAATAAAGATTATTATTATACATTTACTAGGTTCATTGCTTCTCATAACTCCAACATTTGTTTCTTATTTGTGGCGAATGCATAAATGTAGAACTTCATGTGTATGTTACCAAAAGAGAAAAATAACTGTTATTCCTGTAAATAGATAAATACATACCGGCCTATTAGCAAGGGAAATTGATAAATGTCCTTCAGAGCAGTCCGGGCCTCTCTATTGTATGCTACTAAAGAGTTCCTGGTTCCTAATATATGAAATTATGCTGCTTTTAAACCTCTATGGCTCCCCTGTGTAATTAACACAGTCTGGAAAGACTACAACTTCCACCAGCAATAAAACACGGTCACTTAAACATTTTTTGTTTTTTTAAATTAGATGTGTGAGATTTCACAAGTCTGATTTTTTCTTTTTTTTTCTAATATCACATGCCAGTTTTTGCTATAGATGATGTTTCCCTCTCCATTCATGATGGCGTAAACTAATGTATATTCTACTTTGTTTTCTTTTACCAGAATCTCACCCTTTGGCTCTAATTTCCTATAGATCAATAATCAATAAGTGATTTTAATGATAAAATATCCTATAAGCTGTTTATATGCTCACCTCACCAGCATTGAGTAGCATAAGGAATCATTGGCACGTTACCTAAGTATTTTACCAGAGATCCCAGATCTTCCAGCAATATCCGCACTAAATTCTACGCATGACCTCCATTTCTGCCAGTGCTCTAGCTGTCTTCAGAGTCTTTCATAACTCATGCTGAGAACCGATGAGGTATACTGTTTGAGTGTGCCCATTGCTAATATTAAAGTTTAACACTGGTAGTTGAGAGCTAACGATCAATACATAATCCACTTTGGCCTATATTCTGGGTAGGTGCAAAATTGGGAGAACAGAAAAAAACATCAATGATTGGTCTGCCATTTGCCATAGTTCTTGGGTACCAACAATTTTTGTGAAGTATGGGGGATGTAATGGCAGCTTACAATCGTCCTGTAAGCATGTGTAGCTGTAAGAAGGCACCTGGCTCCGCAAGTGGTTCTGACATTCAGATGCAAGTCAAAATTCACACCCCCACCAGCTATCTAGAATCCAGCTCCTAGAGGAAGACCCCCTGTGGTCTGCTTTGTTCAGACAGCTAGGATTTCATAAGGAGAATTTGGGCTTATCGTATGTCCTGGCCATACACCAGTTATATTTCTGAGATCCCCAGAACATGGTGAGCGCTGAGCTGGGTCTCGACCCATTCTAGCACCCAGGGGCATGGAGATACCTAAAACAAGAGCAAGCATCACTACTCTGTCCTCCTTCTCCTGGACCTGTCTTTTGCCTTCGACACTGTGGACCATTCCCTCCTGTTACAGATTCTCTCATCTCTTGGCATCACAGGCTTGGCCCTATCCTGGATCTCATCATATCTAACAAACCGAGCATTCAGTGTCTCCCTCTCCCACACCACCTCCTCACCTCGCCCCCTGTCTGTCGGTGTTCCCCAAGGCTCAGTTCTTGGACCCCTACTCTTCTCCATCTACAACCTTGGCCTGGGACAGCTCATAGAATCCCATGGTCTTCAGTATCATCTCTACGCCGACGACACGCAGATCTACCTATCTGGACCTGACCTCACCTCCTTACTGACCAAAATCCCACAATGTCTGTCTGCTATTTCTGCTTTCTTCTCTGCTCGCTTTCTAAAACTGAACATGGACAAAACAGAATTCATCATCTTTCCCCCATCTCACTACCCCCCCCACCAGACCTGTCCATTAACGTTAATGGCTGCTCATTTTCCCCAGTCCCGCACGCTCGGTGCCTCGGAGTGATCCTCAACTCTGCCCTCTCTTTCAAGCCACATGTCCAAACCCTAGCCTCCTCCTGCCGTCTCAAACTCAAAAATATTTCCCGGATCCGTGCATTCCTTGACCATGAAACTACAAAAACACTAGTGCATGCCCTCATCATCTCCCGCCTCGACTACTGCAACCTCCTACTCTCTGGCCTTCCCTCTAGCACTCTGGCACCACTCCAATCCATCCTGCACTTTGCTACACGACTAATACACTTGTCTCCCCGTTATTCCCCAGCCTCTCCTCTCTGCCAAGCCCTTCATTGGCTTCCTATCGTTCAGACGCTCCAGTTCAAAACCCTAACCATGACCTACAAAGCCATCCACAATCTGTCTCCTCCATACATCTGTGACATGGTCTCCCGGTACATACCCACACGCAACCTTCGATCCTCTCAAGATTTCCTCCTCTACTCCCCTCTTATCTCTTCTTCCCACAACTGCATACAAAGCTTCTCCCATGCCTCTCCCATACTCTGGAACTCTCTACCCCAACACACCAGACTCACGCCTACCATGGAAACCTTCAAAAAGAACCTGAAGACCCACCTTTTCCGACAAGCCTACAACCTGCAGTGATCATCAGTCTACTGAACCACCGCACGACCAGCTCTACCCTCTCCTAGTGTATCCTCATCCATCCCTGTAGACTGTGAGCCCTTGCGGGCAGGGTCCTCTCTCCTTCTGTACTTGTGTGTGCCTTGTATTGCTCATGTTTACTGTACTTGTCTATATTTGCCCCTCTTCACATGTAAAGCGCCATGGAATAAATGGCGCTATAAAAATCTATAATAATAATAAATAATAATAATAACAACCAGTAAAAAAACAGATAGCAAAGCTGTGTTTTGTCTTAATACGTAGCAGGGGCCCAGCTGGATCCAATAGAGCCAGAACCGCTTCCCTAGGGCCATCCAGAAAGGAGTTATGATCTTTTATAGTTTTTGGAGTTTGCAGCTGCAGAAGCAAGGGGAGTACATTTAGTTTCAGCCCACAGGGCAGGAGGAAAGTGACCCAGGGGTTAAATGCTCATGTAAAGCATGGCCTAGTGCTTTTTCTCTGGGGAGGTCGCGACAATATATCATGTGAGAAGAAGTCCAGAAACAGAGGGAACCACAATCCTCCCATATGGCAGCCCCTCCGCTGCAAGCCAGGTCTTTCATCTACTGGTAACTGACAAATATATTCTGCTTATATCTTTTGTCCTACCTCTATTGTTTTTGCATATCTGACCATTATAAATGCATAACCATTGTGTATATATAGCGTATTGTCTAGTGTGCCCTTTTAGGTGATTAAATATATAACCTAAATTTTGTCTGCTTTTTTGTCTTGATCCATGACTCCACACGTCCATTTCTCGGTTTAATTTCCCATGCTACCAGGGCTACTTTCTGGCCCGATATAATTCCGGTTAATGAATCCGGCTTATATCGAACGAGGAACTGGTGGTAGTCCCACAGGGTTGGCCAGGTGCTGTTTCACTGGTGCTAGTGAAAGGGGCCTCTCCTCCTGTCAAGGTGGTGGGCGATGTGTAGTGCCAAGTCAGAAACTGCGGTGGCCACATTATCTCACTCCCCGTGCCTCAATGATCCCGTGTGAAAAGGGGGGTTTCTGTGTAAAATGGTGCCAAGCTGACCTTATGTGTCCTCAGGGGTGCTGAACATCTCGTTGGTACAAGTGGGGAGACCTTACCACATGATTCCGCTGAAGTAATATTGACATCAGGCGGGGAAGCGAGGTGTGGATCTTTCACAGTTCCATATTGAGAAAGAAGGTATTTAAATTGCTCAGACCAATGACTTGTCCTGAAACCAAGTAGGTTGAGCCTGATAAGTGGAGACATGTAAATTGATAATATATACAGCAATTATGTTGTACTATATCTAAATTATTCTGTCAACCATTGGTCAAAGCTGGAGATCCAAAGAATTGAATTAGCAAATAAAAAAATGAATTCTCAAAAAGTGTAAAACAATACCAATGTTCCACAAAAGAAAGCTTAGTCCAAAAATTGGTCCTAACTTGTGACCAGGGCCGGCTCCAGGTTTTCATGGGCCCCGGGCGAAAGAGCCTCAGTGGGCCCCTTTAACACAGACCACGATTCATGATGCACAGATACTGCAGAGAAATATGGGTATAGTACAATGCCAAACACTTCACTTCTTACATTACATGACTGATATCTATTGTAAATTGTACAATAGCTCAAAAACCGCCAAATCCTCACAGCGCACAGTACAGACTGGACAGTACAGTCCTCCATACAATATTATGGGCACCACAGTCTCCCCCTCATCACCCATATAATACCCCATGCAGGATGTCACCCCTCCATCCCCCATATAATGCTCCACACAGGATACTGGTCCCCATATAAAGCTCCATACAAAATATGGAGCTCTCCTCTACACTGTGCTGCGTTCTGCACTGTTACCGCTCAGGAAAGGGCGCCGTGGAAAGACTCCCATCATCATCATAGCCTGCCCATTATCATCATCATTGCCTGCCCATCATCATCATTGCCTGCCCATTATCATCATCGTCTCCCCATCATCATCATTGCCTCCCCATCATCATCGCCTCCCCATCATCATCACTGCCTGCCATCATCATCAATGCCTGCCCATAATCATCATTGCCTGCCCATCATCATCACTGCCTGCCCATCATCATCACTGCCTGCCCATCATCATCAATGCCTGCCAATAATCATCATTGCCTCCCCATCATTATCACTGCCTGCCCATCATCATCACTGCCTGCCCATCATCATCAATGCCTGCCCATAATCATCATTGCCTCCCCATCAATATCATTGCCTGCCCATCATGATCACTGCCTGCCCATCATCATCACTGCCTGCCCATCGTCATCAATGCCTGCCCATAATCATCATTGCCTCCCCATCAATATCATTGCCTGCCCATCATCATCACTGCCTGCCCATCATCATCACTGCCTGCCCATCATCATCAATGCCTGCCCATAATCATCATTGTCTCCACAGAAATATCATTGCCTGCCCATTATCATCAATCATCATTGTCTCCCCATCATCACTGCCCTCCCCCCACCACCATCACACATACAGCAGACACACACACACACACACACAAAGCATCGCACTACATACACACAGAGACACATACACAGACACACACACAAACATCTCACCTGTCTGGCGTCCGCGCGCTCACTGCCACAGCAGGCCGCTGAATGATAACGTCATTCAGCGGCGCTGCTGTGAGAGGAAGCGCCGGCGTCCTGCAGGCGCCCCCTGAAGCCCGGAGGTGGAGCTGCGGCA
This sequence comes from Oophaga sylvatica, assembly GCA_033576555.1. Taxonomy (NCBI): domain Eukaryota; kingdom Metazoa; phylum Chordata; class Amphibia; order Anura; family Dendrobatidae; genus Oophaga; species Oophaga sylvatica. The sequence continues at coordinate 457,530,521 of JARQOD010000004.1, read as the reverse complement.
GCGGAGGCACGGGGAGAGGTGAGTATTGATCCGGCCGCAACCGGGTCCCTGAGCAAGAGGTTGGGGTCCCAGTGTCGGCGCTGACACCGCTAACGGGCGCCGGGGTGCCAGACGGTGAGTGGGCCCCCCCGCCTGCTCAGGGCCCCGGCACTTGCCCGGGTGTGCCGGGTGCTGACGCCGGCCCTGCTTGTGACATGGAGCGGCCAAGTAAATAAGGAAGGTAAGATGAAGGGTGTTCACCCAACAATTGACCAAATCTTCTCCTGCCCAGCACCCTAATAACGCAAATGGCACCCCCTCTCAAGGATGTCTGGCCCTAGTGAACCTCTTAAGTTATGGGATAAGAGGACTACTCTTTAATTTTCTATATTACTACCCAATTGGGACTACTGCTATCTGTGGCTAATCACAAGATGTATTTGGTATTCTCTCCTGATGGGGGAACCATCCTTCCATCTCATGCTGCCATATGTATTTGAACCACTATTTACAGTGTACAATACCTTTAACTAGATTATCGCAATAGGACCACATAAAATTCATTGTCCTAATTTAAGAGGACTATATACGATTAACTGACCAACTTGTGAGCAATTGTTTGTATATAAATACAGTATACAGTTAGTGGTTCAATACTGGTGTTGCATTGAAATGTTTTTGTAAATATTGAGGTTGCTAGGTGGCAGTACTAGGGTCCCCTTGGTCATTTTTTAGGATACTGTAGGGCTCAATAGTCATCTTTGAACTGGTGTGCCATTTGCATTATCAGGGTGTCAACCTCCTGGTAATTCCGGGGACGATAAGGTCAATTGTAGGGTGAACCCCCCCTTTCCTTATCTTCCTTATTTATTTGACCAACCGCACCCTGTCACAAGTGTTCTTTATGTCCATTTTTTGAGCCAAGTTTGTTTTTTTTGTGGAACATTGGTATTGTTTTGGAACATTTTAATTATTGACTAATGAAAGTAACATGTTATACATATAGCATAATTTCTGTAATGCAAAGCTGGAGTTCCAATAAAAAAGTCAACTGTCAGCAAAAAAATTATCTCCGTAACAATCAATGAAAGATGGCACATGGCCAACAAAAAGTTATGTAAAGGGTGTCAGACATGATGACGCTGCACTCTTTACTTTTTTTAGAAGATCGAGATTGACCATGTAGTGTATATAGACTGTTTTAGGGACTTCTCACCAAGAATTCCTAGAAGTTCTATATAGGAAAGATGTGTATCTTCGTACCGTGTTAGCCAGTAGATAGAAAAATATTTAGGCTTGAGAGTCCTCAGTGGTTGATACCTTTTAATGGCTAACTGAAAAGATGGTAACAAATTGCAAGCTTTTGAGACTACGCAGGTCTCTTCATCAGGCAAAGACTAAAACAAAAGCTGAAGAATCACATATTTATATACACAAAAGGACACAGGAATAATGCAATAGGTAAGACAAGTGACGTGAAGCAGAACTGTCATTATGGCAGAGGGATGAACATAAATATGACTAGTTCATAGTTCACGGACAAGATAAAGATACCCAACTCCCATCAGGACTACAAGATCCCAGGTACTTTCAGCTGCATCACATCTAATGTGGTGTACCTAATTATATGTACTAAATGTCCAACTGGGGGTCTGTATGTGGGGGAGACCGGGCAAAAACTGAGAACAAGGATGAATTCTCATCGCCACACGATAAGAGAAAAAAGAATGGATTTACCTGTGGCAAAACACTTTTGTATGCCCGGTCATAGCATAATGGATATGGAATTACTGGTATTAAAATCTAACTTCAAATCTGAGAAAGATAGAAAGGTTTGGGAATACAAACTTATGATGACCTTTGACACTCTTAGTGCTGGAATGAACATGTCACATGGATTCATGTCATTCTATATCAATTAAGGAATCTGCGTCTCTGACCTTCTAGGGGCATCAAAACACAACACCAGACCCAATCAGAGGGCAATAAAACTCTCTCCTTATCTATGATCTGTTCCAATATTTATGTTCATTCCTCTGCCATAATGACAGTTCTGCTTCACGTCACTTGTCTTACCTATTGCACTATTCCTGTGTCCTCTTGTGTATATATATATATATATATATGTGATTCTTCAGTTTTTGTTTTAATCTTTGCCTGATGAAGAGACCGGAGTAGTCTCGAAAGCTTGCAATTTGTTACCATCTTTTCAGTTAGCCATTAAAAGGTATCAACCACTGAGGACTCTCAAGTCTAAATATTTTTTTAGTTCATAGATAAGGAGTGAAAGTTTTATTACCCTCTGAATGGGGTCTGGTATTGTGTTGTGATGACCCTAAAAGGTCAGGGAAGCAGATTCCTTAATTGTTGTAGAAAGACATAAAACTCTGGGATATATTCATCCCAGCACTAAGAGTGTCAAAGGTCATCATAAGTTTATATTCCCAGACTTTTCTATCCTTCTCAGATTTGAAGTTAGATTTTAATACAAGTAATTCCATATCCGTCATGCTATGACCGGGCATACAAAAGTGTTTTGCCACAGGTAAATCCATTCTTTTTTCTCTTATTGTGTGGCGATGAGAATTCATCCTTGTTCTCAGTTTTTGCCCGGTCTCCCCCACATACAGACCCCCAGTTGGACATTTAGTACATATAATTAGGTACACCACATTAGATGTGATGCAGCTGAAAGTACCTGGTATCTTGTAGTCCTGATGGGAGTTGGGGATCTTTATCCTGTCCGTGGTCATTATAGATGCACAGGTTTTGCATTTCTTTTGTTTGCAAGGAAAGGTACCTGCAGCTGTTGGGGAGGACAGGGAGCTTCTGACAATGATGCTTCTTAGATTTGGGGGCTGCCTAAAACATAGTAGTGGGGGGTCTGGAAATATGGATTGTAATCGGGCATCTTTTTGTAGTAAAGGTTGTAGTTTCCGTGCAGCTCCCCTTAGCATCTCCAGACTTGGATTGTAGGTGACCACTAGAGGCACCCGGTTATTTTCTTCTTTAGCTTTGTAATGTAGCAGGTGATTCCTTGATATTCTGGTGGCTCTTGTAATTTGGTTTTCAATTGTTCTTGGATGGTAGCCCTGGTTCAAAAAAGTCTTTCTGAGGCGACCAAGGTGTTCATCTCTATCCATGGGGTTGGAACATATACGATTGTATCTGATGGCTTGGCTGTAGACAATAGAGTTTTTTATGTGTTTTGGATGGAAACTGTCCCATTTAAGATATGTTGGACGGTCGATTGGCTTCTGATACAGGGATGTCTCTATTTCATTGTTCTTTAGCTTAATGGTGGTGTCTAAAAAGTAAATTTCAGTGCTGGAGTAGTTAAGTGTTAAGTTGATGTGGGATGAAATTGATTGAACTGTTCATGGAACGTCTTTAGCTGTTGTTCAGACTCCGTCCAGATGATTAAAATGTCATCAATGTAGCGGTAGTAGGCCCGAGGCCTGATGGGGCATGAGGACAAAAATTTGCTTTCAAGCTTGGCCATGAAAAGATTTGCATACTGTGGAGCCATTTTACTTCCCATAGCTGTGCCAGTCTCCTGAAGATAGATCTTGTTGTCAAATTCAAAGTAATTGTGGGTGAGGATGAATTTTGTGAGTTTCACCACAGAATCAGCATCATTTCCGGTGTTTCCCATGAAGACTTTGCAGGCATTTAATCCATCCTGGTGTGGGATATTAGAGTACAAAGATTCCACATCCATGGTGGCCAGGATGGTTCCTTCTGGTAGAGAACCCATTGCTGCTAGTTTATTCAGTAGGTCAGTTGTGTCCTGAATGTAGCTGGGTGTATCCTTTACCAGGGGTTTAAGAACACCCTCTACCCATCCAGATACTTGCTCAGTAAGGGTGTCCACACATGAAATAATCGGCCTCCCTGGATTTCCGGCTTTGTGGATTTTGGGAAGCATGTAGAATGTCCCTGTTCTTGGACTTTCTGGTATCAGGTCATCAGCTCTTATGGATTTGTCAGACAGACAAGATACCAACTTGCTTAGTTCCTTGTAATAGTCCTGTGTAGGGTCCGACTCCAGTTTTCTGTAGTATCGTGTGTCCGTAAGTTGTCTGTTTGCTTCCTTCATATAGTCTGATGTGTTCATCATGACTATTGCACCTCCCTTGTCAGCAGGTTTAATGATGATTTCTTTGTTGGTTTTCAGAGACTGTATGGCCTTTCTCTCCTGGGCACTGATGTTGGAGGCTTGTCTCTTGTTGGTGGCTATGATGGTGGATTTTATCAAATGTCTGAATGAGTCTATATATTTATCCAAATGAGGGTTACGTCCAGGTGGAGGTGTCCAGTCTGACCTCTTCTTGGTTGTTGGGATCCCTCTTCCTTCAGTCCGATGTTTTCTGAATCTTCTGTATCATTGAAGTATTCCCTCAGGCGCAGTCTCTTGAAAAAATGTTCCATATCACTGCAGAGTTCGGTTTTATCCAGGGCCTTAGTAGGACAAAATGAGAGTCCTCTAGAAAGCACGGCAAGCTCCACTTTGTTGGGTTTGTAATCTGAGAGATTGATGACACAGTTAGATGCTTTTGTGTCTGGAATGGAGTGGTTGTCAGAGTTGTCAGGTTTTGGTTTTGTTTTGTATCTGTTTGTATAGAGTCCGGAATGGAGGCGCAATCTGTGTAGTTTCTTTTCCTTGTTTTGAATCAGAAAGGTCCGTAGTTTGTTATAGTATTGTTGTAATTTTTGCTCTGTGCTTTCTGTAAGTGTTTTCCTAAGAGTTTCAAATTGTCCTTGGACTTTACTCCTTATGCTGTAGCAGACATGCAAAAGATGGTTCCTTAGTCTTTCAGAAGTCCTGTGACAAAGGTTTTGTGCATAATGGGTATTGTAGGTGTGAAAAATTGGGTTTGTAATCCAGAGTCCTTTGGGAATTAGATTCTCCTTTTTGCATTTAGATAAGAAAAAAATGTCGCTGTCCATTTCTGCACGTTTCTTCAGAAGTGGTTTCAGTTCCATAAAGATGCGGTACATTCTGGTATCCTCCATTTTGATATAGGAAAGATGTGTATCTTCATACCGTGTTAGCCAGTAGATAGAAAAATATTTAGACTTGAGAGTCCTCAGTGGTTGATACCTTTTAATGGCTAACTGAAAAGATGGTAACAAATTGCAAGCTTTCGAGACTACGCAGGTCTCTTCATCAGGCAAAGACTAAAACAAAAGCTGAAGAATCACATATTTATATACACAAAAGGACACAGGAATAATGCAATAGGTAAGACAAGTGACGTGAAGCAGAACTGTCATTATGGCAGAGGGATGAACATAAATATGACTAGTTCATAGATAAGGAGTGAAAGTTTTATTACCCTCTGATTGGGGTCTGGTATTGTGTTGTGATGACCCTAAAAGGTCAGGGAAGCAGATTCCTTAATTGTTGTAGAAAGACATAAAACTCTGGGATATATTCATCCCAGCACTAAGAGTGTCAAAGGTCATCATAAGTTTATATTCCCAGACTTTTCTATCCTTCTCAGATTTGAAGTTAGATTTTAATACAAGTAATTCCATATCCGTCATGCTATGACCGGGCATACAAAAGTGTTTTGCCACAGGTAAATCCATTCTTTTTTCTCTTATTGTGTGGCGATGAGAATTCATCCTTGTTCTCAGTTTTTGCCCGGTCTCCCCCACATACAGACCCCCAGTTGGACATTTAGTACATATAATTAGGTACACCACATTAGATGTGATGCAGCTGAAAGTACCTGGTATCTTGTAGTCCTGATGGGAGTTGGGGATCTTTATCCTGTCCGTGGTCATTATAGATGCACAGGTTTTGCATTTCTTTTGTTTGCAAGGAAAGGTACCTGCAGCTGTTGGGAGGACAGGGAGCTTCTGACAATGATGCTTCTTAGATTTGGGGGCTGCCTAAAACATAGTAGTGGGGGGTCTGGAAATATGGATTGTAATCGGGCATCTTTTTGTAGTAAAGGTTGTAGTTTCCGTGCAGCTCCCCTTAGCATCTCCAGACTTGGATTGTAGGTGACAACAAGATCTATCTTCAGGAGACTGGCACAGCTATGGGAAGTAAAATGGCTCCACAGTATGCAAATCTTTTCATGGCCAAGCTTGAAAGCGAATTTTTGTCCTCATGCCCCATCTCCAGATCCATCTCCAGACTTGGATTGTAGGTGACAACAAGATCTATCTTCAGGAGACTGGCACAGCTATGGGAAGTAAAATGGCTCCACAGTATGCAAATCTTTTCATGGCCAAGCTTGAAAGCAAATTTTTGTCCTCATGCCCCATCAGGCCTCGGGCCTACTACCGCTACATTGATGACATTTTAATCATCTGGACGGAGTCTGAACAACAGCTAAAGACGTTCCATGAACAGTTCAATCAATTTCATCCCACCATCAACTTAACACTTAACTACTCCAGCACTGAAATTTACTTTTTAGACACCACCATTAAGCTAAAGAACAATGAAATAGAGACATCCCTGTATCAGAAGCCAATCGACCGTCCAACATATCTTAAATGGGACAGTTTCCATCCAAAACACATAAAAAACTCTATTGTCTACAGCCAAGCCATCAGATACAATCGTATATGTTCCAACCCCATGGATAGAGATGAACACCTTGGTCGCCTCAGAAAGACTTTTTTGAACCAGGGCTACCATCCAAGAACAATTGAAAACCAAATTACAAGAGCCACCAGAATATCAAGGAATCACCTGCTACATTACAAAGCTAAAGAAGAAAATAACCGGGTGCCTCTAGTGGTCACCTACAATCCAAGTCTGGAGATGCTAAGGGGAGCTGCACGGAAACTACAACCTTTACTACAAAAAGATGCCCGATTACAATCCATATTTCCAGACCCCCCACTACTATGTTTTAGGCAGCCCCCAAATCTAAGAAGCATCATTGTCAGAAGCTCCCTGTCCTCCCCAACAGCTGCAGGTACCTTTCCTTGCAAACAAAAGAAATGCAAAACCTGTGCATCTATAATGACCACGGACAGGATAAAGATCCCCAACTCCCATCAGGACTACAAGATACCAGGTACTTTCAGCTGCATCACATCTAATGTGGTGTACCTAATTATATGTACTAAATGTCCAACTGGGGGTCTGTATGTGGGGGAGACCGGGCAAAAACTGAGAACAAGGATGAATTCTCATCGCCACACAATAAGAGAAAAAAGAATGGATTTACCTGTGGCAAAACACTTTTGTATGCCCGGTCATAGCATGACGGATATGGAATTACTTGTATTAAAATCTAACTTCAAATCTGAGAAGGATAGAAAAGTCTGGGAATATAAACTTATGATGACCTTTGACACTCTTAGTGCTGGGATGAATATATCCCAGAGTTTTATGTCTTTCTACAACAATTAAGGAATCTGCTTCCCTGACCTTTTAGGGTCATCACAACACAATACCAGACCCCATTCAGAGGGTAATAAAACTTTCACTCCTTATCTATGAACTAGTCATATTTATGTTCATCCCTCTGCCATAATGACAGTTCTGCTTCACGTCACTTGTCTTACCTATTGCATTATTCCTGTGTCCTTTTGTGTATATAAATATGTGATTCTTCAGCTTTTGTTTTAGTCTTTGCCTGATGAAGAGACCTGCGTAGTCTCGAAAGCTTGCAATTTGTTACCATCTTTTCAGTTAGCCATTAAAAGGTATCAACCACTGAGGACTCTCAAGTCTAAATATTTTTCTAGAAGTTCTATAGGGAGAATCCTGTTCTCCAAGTGACCAATGAAATGTTTAAAATCTCATACATGATGAAATTAAAAATTCTACTCATCCCATTCCATTGGCATAATGCACTGATGTGTGCTACCTCGATGGGAACAAATGAAGAAAATGTGTTGTCTTTAGATAAGAACACCTGGCGGTGTAAGATATCAGGTACTTTTGCTATCTGTAGAGCAGACCCAATGAAGTGTTCACAGGTCTGGAAAAAAGAAAGAAACTCAAATCTCTTCATTGAGAAAATTTTCTTTGGTTTCATTTCATATCACGCTTATTAAGGTTTTCATTGAAAAATAAATCAGCCTTTGCCAGCTCTTGTCTATTACCGGCTTAACTGTGCCAAATAGTGGGAACTCAGTCAAATATTTTCAGTACCAAGGAAAAAGTAGGTAAGCATGTTCAGTCATTACAAAAAGCAAACTTATTTAGCAATTAGTAATTCCCCAATAGAATGTGGTTATTATAATCGTTTTGTGAATAAGATACAGCCAATCTATAGCCAACTGACTAATAGCAGGAAAGTCATTGGGGATTATGACACCTTGACATCTCTTAAAGCTCTGCATAGTGTTGAGCATTCCGATATTGCAAATATCGGGTATAGGCCGATATTGGCTGTATCGGAATTCCGATTCCGAGTTCTGATATTTTCGTCATATCGGATACCGGAATCGGAATGTCACTGTCACTGTCAGTGTCCGTCGGTCGGGTCTGTCAGGAGTCAGCGGCACTTACCCGGCAGAAGATCTCCGGCGGTCACATCCTGGACTGCTTGATGGCCGCCATCCTCTTCTCCCTGGCGGTCACGTGCAGTTTCTCGCGATAACTGCAGTGACTGCTGGGTAATCGCGGCCGTAAAGCAGTCCGATAACGTCACCGCCGAGGAAGCAGGTAATCAGCTATGCTGCGTAGGGATGTCAGGCTCTGCCTGGCATTGCGATGTAGCAGAGCTGGATCGTCGTGGGACACTCTTTACTATGGACTGCGTCGGACAGGTGGTATACTGTTGGTTTGTTTTTTTTATTTTTTTACAGGAGATCGATGGCGTCGCAGGAATGAGAGAGTAATAAAATTAATGAAAACTGTGTTGTCTCTTTTATTTCATTAAAATACTTTTTTCTTGCTGTGTCTTTTTTTAAACATTTAAAAACTTTGGGATTAATAATGGATCGGTGTCTTATTGACGCCTCTACATTATTAACCGGGCTTATTGTCACCGTGCAATCAACGGTGACATTAACCCCTTATTACCCCGCTTGCCACCGCTACAGGGCAAGTGGGAAGAGCCGGGTAAAGTGCCACAATTGGCACATCTTTTGATGCGCCAAATGTGGGGCTGCTGTAGCCTGGTATTATCAGGCTGTTGAGGGCCAAAATCCATGGGCCTTGACAGTCTTTTAATACCAGGCCGCAGCAGTCTGCATTTTACTTGGCTGGTTAACAAAAATAGGGGGACCCCTATGCCGTTTTTTTTTCGAGGGGATCCCCTATATTTGTTAATCAGCCAAGCTAAGCAGACTGCTGTGGCCTGGTATTATCAGGCTGGCAAGGTCCATGGATATTGGATCCTTACCAGCCTGAAAAACCAGGCCTCAGCGGTCTGCTTCATCTGGCTGGTTAACAAAAATAGGGGGGACCCCACGCCAATTTTTTTCGAGGGGATCCCCTATTTTTGTTAATCAGCCAAGATATGCAGACTGCTGTGGCCTGGTATCATCAGGCTGGCAAGGTCCATGGATCTTGGCTCCTTAACAGCCTGAAAATCCAGGCCTCAGCGGTCTGCTTCATCTGGCTGGTTAACAAAAATAGGGGGGACCCCACGCCAATTTTTTTCGAGGGGATCCCCTATTTTTGTTAATCAGCCAAGATATGCAGACTGCTGTGGCCTGGTATTATCAGGCTGGCAAGGTCCATGGATCTTGGCTCCTTAACAGCCTCAAAATCCAGGCCTCAGCGGTCTGCTTCATCTGGCTGGTTAACAAAAATAGGGGGGACCCCACGCCAATTTTTTTCGAGGGGATCCCCTATTTTTGTTAACCAGCAAAGATAAGCAGACTGCTGTGGCCTGGTATTATCAGGCTGGCAAGCAGGGTCGGACTGAGCCACCGGGACACCGGAGAAACCTCCGGTGGGCCCCAGCTCCTGTGTGGTGGGCCCTGATTTGAAAGGGTAGGTCGCGGGGCAGAGGGGGCGGTGGCCCCGGGCCCCGCGCTCTGAGGGGGCCCACCCGGAGCTACGCTACAGTAACTGTATCGGCGTGCACAGCACGCCGATACAGTTACATTCTGCGGCAGAGCAGGGAGAATCGCTCTCCCTGCTCTGCCGCCCGGAAGCTATGGGGCCTGAACAGGCGGTGGGGGGGCCCGGTGCCAGCAGTGGGCCCCCCACCCGTCATCGGAGGGTCAGCTGTATCGGCATCCAGCCGATACAGCTGACCGCATAGAGAGAGAAGGAGCGAGCGCTCCTTCTCTCCCATAATCCCCCTCTCAGCGTCTGACAGCGGGCGCGATGACATCACCTGCCGGCGCCCGCTGTCAGACGCAGAGAGGGAGAACAGTGAGCAGCACAGGAGCCGGGAGGTGAGTATTGTTTTTATTTTTAATGGGGGTGCATTATACTACAGAGGCTGTATATGGGGGTGCATTATACTACAGAGGCTGTATATGGGGGCTGCATTATACTACAGAGGCTCCATATTGGGGTGCATTATACTACAGAGACTCCCTATGGGGATGCATTATACTACAGAGGCTGCCTATGGGGGTGCATTATAATATAGTGGCTGCCTATGGTGGTGCATTATATTATAGACTCTGCCTATGGGGGTTTATTATAATATAGAGGCTGCCTATGGGGGTGCATTATACTATATTGAGGACTATCTGGTGTATTATGCTGTATGGATGCTATCTAGGGGCCATCATACAGTGTTGGACCATTAAATAGTTTGGGGACATTAAGGGGTCAGTATATATCCAGTGAGGGGCATTATTCTGTGTATAGGGGAGATGTACAGGGGGAGACTTGGGACATTATTAAATGTAAAGTGGACACTTATTGTTATAGGGGAACTCGGGTTACTGTGACTGTCAAAGGGGCACACAGGGCATTATTACAGTCTAGGGGACAAAATGTGGGCACTGTTTTCTAGGGCACTTGCACCCGGCATTACTATATTCTAGAGGGGTGCTTTAAAATTTAGAGGTCACACAGAACCACACAGCAGGTGCAGTAATAGGGACACATACGGCAGCAGCAGCTCAGTATTGGGGTATCAGGTGCAGTAATAGGGACACATACGGCAGCAGCGGCTCAGTATTGGGGTATCAGGTACAGAAATAGGGACACATATGGCAGCAGCGGCTCAGTATTGGGGTATCAGGTGCAGTAATAGGGACACATACGGCAGCAGCGGCTCAGTATTGGGGTATCAGGTGTAGTAATAGGGGCACATACGGCAGCAGCGGCTCAGTATTGGGGTATCAGGTGTAGTAATAGGGGCACATACGGCAGCAGCGGCTCAGTATTGGGGTATCAGGTGCAGAAATAGGGACACATATGGCAGCAGCGGCTCAGTATTGGGGTATCAGGTGTAGTAATAGGGACACATACGGCAGCAGCGGCTCAGTATTGGGGTATCAGGTGTAGTAATAGGGGCACATACGGCAGCAGCGGCTCAGTATTGGGGTATCAGGTGCAGAAATAGGGACACATATGGCAGCAGCGGCTCAGTATTGGGGTATCAGCAGGATGAGGAGTTTGTGCAGGTTGAGAATAGTCCAATTGGTGACCGTGACAGTGCTAAAAATATGAGAAGTGAAATGTATCTTTGTTGTAATCTCTGCAGTCGAGTCCTGGCTGGAGAAGTCATCATGTCGGTCTGGGCCAGATGGAAAAGACATGAAAAGTGAACAATTCCATTAGAAAGAACATCAGCGGTAAGTCATTATCTGTACCTGTGCTGTAATCTATTATATGTTCTGTAGGACTGGTATTATTTACCACAGACCATATGGCGGTAATATCAATATTGGTCTTTTTATATATAGATTATTTTTGGCAACAGCGCGGTCATTTGTTGAGGTTCTCTGATTAGGGGCCCACTCAGAAGTTTCGCCCCACTAAACCAAAACCCTAGCTACGCCTCTGGCTCTCTCTCTAGTCTTTCTTTCTCTCTCTAGTCTTTCTCGCTCTCTGTTCTTTCCTTCTCGCTCTCTGTTCTTTTTTCTCTCTGTTCTTTCTTTCTCTCTCTCTTTTCTTTCTTTCCTCTCTGTCTTTCTCTGCTTGTTCTTTCTCTCTCGCTGCTCTTTCTTTCTTTTCCTCAGTACCAGCCACTGTGCCCTCATTACCAGTCAGTGTGATCAGCAGTGCTAAATGGGTACGCTTGGGGCGAGGATATGGGTGTGATTAGCTGTGAAATGGGTGTGGTCGGGGCGTGGCCTAAAATTTGCAGCGGCGCGCATAGCGCGCCGCAGCCTTTAACCCTCTTTCCTGTCTTCAAAATTTGGGAGGTATGCTGTATGACCTCCCTACAACTTCTGGGCATGCTCCTGATGAGCACAACGGATGGTCTCGTGAGGGATCTCCTCCCACACCTGGACTAAAGCATCCACCAACTCCTGGACAGTCTGTGGTGCAACGTGGCATGGCCTAAAATTTGCTGCAGCAGGCACAGCGTGCCACAGCCTTTGTCCCTCTTTCCCTTCTTCAAAGGTTGGGAAGTATGATGGTGGGCCCCAAGAATAATTTTTCTCTGGTGGGCCCAAGGTACTCCAGTCTGACGCTGCTGGCAAGTTCCATGGATATTGGCTCCCTAACAGCCTTAAATACCATGCCTCAGCAGTCTGCTTCATCAGGCTGGTTAACAAAAATAGGGGGGACCCCACGCCATTTTTTTTTCGAAGGGAACCCCTATTTTTGTTAATCAGTTCCCTCTGACGTCACTGATTGTGTCCCTGGCTGACCTGAAGTGAAAGTGGAAAGCAATCAATTAAGCTTTCCACTTCCTCTCCTGTGAGCCAGGAGAGGAACTCATTCATTTGGGGGTTTACTGTGAGGCTGCAGCATTAGCTGCGGTCCCTGCAGTAAACATTAACCCTTTCTGAAGGATTACACCGTGGGACCTGACTGTGCATGGGATAGGTAAGAATAATTTTGCTTTTTTATTTTATTTTTATTACAGGAAATGGTTTTTGCAGTAAAATAAAAGATGGTCAAAAACATGTCTTTATTTCATTAAAATGATTTTTAATTAAAGTGTGTGTGTTTTATTTTTATTTCATGCAATAGGATTAATAATTGATAGTTGTCTAATTGACAGCTCTCAATTATTAACCTGGCTTAAGGTCACCTTTCAATAGCAAGATGACATTAACCCCTTATTAACCCATTCGCCACCGCTACAGGGCAATGGGAATAGACGGGCAAAGTGCCAGAAAGGGCGAATCTAATTATAGATTTGTCTTTTCTGGGTGTCTGGGGGCAGATGTTAGTAGCCAGAGGGGGGGCAAAAATAATGGTCCCTCTCTGGGCTATTATTATCTGCCCCCATTCACTGGCTTTGTCTGTCTGGTTGCGAAAATAGGGCGGGAGCCCACGCATTTTTTTTCAGCAATTTTACACCTCATATATATATATACATGTCATTGAATTTGTGACACATATATATATATATATATATATATTTATATTTATAGTTCATACACTTCTACATAGTATAATAGCCGCTAATTCAATTGCCGGCTTTTGTGAAAATGCAGAACCCGACATGAAATGACACTTGGTTTACATAGAGTTAACCATGTCTTTTCATGTAGTTTGATATCTGATTTGCACAAACAATTACATGAGTGTAAGTGTGCAAAATTTCACACCTGTAGGGGTTAATTAAAGGTGTAAATTCGTAGCAAAAAAGTCCATTTTTTTTACAACGAATTTACACCTTTAATTAACCCCTATAGGTGTGAAATTTTGCACACTTACACTCATGTAATTGTTTGTGTAAATCAGATATCAAACTACATGAAAAGACATGGTTAACTCTATGTAAACCAAGTGTCATTTCATGTCGGATGCTTCTGTCTTTTCACAAAAGCCGGCTTTACCCGGCAATTGAATCAGAGGCTATTTTACTATGTAGAAGTGTATAAACTATAAATATATGTATATATATATATGTCACAATGACATGTATATATATATATATGTATTCTATGTGTGTATATTTAGTGTTTACAAGGAAAGAAAGAGGTTTTTTTAGTTACGATATTTTGTTCCCATAGACTTACATTGAATTTCCGGTATCGGTATCGGGTATCGCCGATATTTTAATGGTATCGGCGATACCATTCCGATTCCGATACTTTTGGATATCGGAAAGTATCGCTCAACTCTAGCTCTGCACTACCTTGGACTATTTAAACTATTTTCTAATTTCATGAAAGTCCTCTACAAAGTGAAGTTACACTTTAAAGGAATGAGTCATCATCATCAAACAACATATAGCAGTTTACATTTACTATAGATGCAATGTACAATGCAAATTGAAAAGATTTGTAACTGCAGCTCTTATCTTGCATTGTTCTTGTACTGGGATGCACACATCTGAAATAGCCCACCAGAAGTAAAAATGTGTATGGATTTTATTAAATCCATAGAGATGAGCAAATTTATTCAAGTGGAATTGAAATCTCCTCAAATTTTACAAAATTTTGTGTTATCCAGAAGACAAATTTTTTGCAATTTGCTCCACTTGAATTAAAAAAAAAAGTGGTCAGCCATTGCTACCATTTAGCTGTAATGCAGAAGGTCAGGTAAATGGTTAAAAAAAATCATCTCATTTCACCATTCATCTGTCCTGATGTTCTTGGAGCCTTTCCACTTCCTTGCTGCCCTTCACCACTTTTGCTCTTCTTTGGCCTCTTCTCTCCAGGTCCTGCCTTCTAGGTGTACATCAAATACCTTTTCTGTGAATCAAATTTCCCTATAAAATCTGCACACTTTGCGGAATTCAAATCATGGCAGATTCTATCATCTCCACTGATTACTTTAAAGGAATGTACTTTAGGACTGCGCCAAACATATCACATTTTGGGGAGATTAGCCTGCAAAAGAAGGGTAGGATCTGTGAAATTGTTTTTTTACCACTTTTCAACTGTTTGGAGAGCTCTTAAGTTATCCCACATTCTCCCTTTTGTTGTTAATCCAAGGTTAGGTGCCCCCCATATCTGCCTTCATTCAGATATCGCACATTTTCTTCCATCACAGCATTCTCAGTTCTATGTGATTCAATGCTGAAATATTCAGAATTCTCCAATAATTGAATGGCTTTTCACACTCTTCACTGTATAAGGGTGTGTTTCCACGATCCGGATTTCTTCAGTAAATGCTGCGTGTTTGACGCTGTCCTATCACCTCACTTCACTAATCTAACTCTCGTCTGTTCCCTCATTCTAATTTTTCTTCACATTCTAGTCCCTCCTATTCATCTGTCTCCACTTCCTCCATGAACCCAATAGCACTTGGTAACCGCACTTAGACAGATACTGTCTGATAACCGGATCATGCAGCTTTATGTCATAAGCCCTATTTATTATATGATGGCTGCAGAACACATGACAAGCACAGGCTATTTATTGTGTCCCCCCATATTTTTCTTACAGATTTTAAGCTTACGAGCAGGACCATCACTCCTCCTGTAACTGTAGACCATTGTGTTACTTTGTTATGTCTTTTATTGTCTTTACATGGCCTTACTTAATTGTAAGGTGTGTGGAATATATCTGCACTATGTAAATAAAATTACTAATATATAAAAATATCCCAAATTAGCTTATGTTCATATTACACTCTAGTCAAATATTCATGATGTCAGGGAATCCCAATTATCAAGCAGAGTCCAAAACATGTAATTTTGGACTCCATTTGAGGCTCCATCTTTAAAGTCATAAACAATAGCGTGGTCTACTATGCTATAATTTCTAACTTCAAAATCGAATGTGAATGAAAAAGTGAACAAAATCCTAAGTTGCTAGTTTTTAACTGTTTCATAATTGATATGGGGCATGTCAAAATCTATTTTTTGGGGATTCAGATGGAACACTGATAGAGTCACAAAAAAGTGGCTGAAATGTGATATTGACCTGGTACCGATCTATATTATACAGTATCTGTGTATGTTCTAAGTAAACTTTAGCACGAGATGGAAAATATTGCAATGTTACTCACCCTTAGTTATATAGGTTACAGGTCTATAAAAACTGTAAAATGCTATTGAAAAGAACATAGACTTTAAATATTGTATACACGGAAAGCAAATGAAGAATGAAATAATATCCTGGCACATTTCTGCACTCATTGAGGCTTCAGTCCTAATTACTTGGTCAGATCACAAGCCAAAAAAACATTTGCTGCTTTCAAAGTCACTTGGCATAAAAAAAAAATACAAGGAAAATCAAAGTTATCATTAATCTTGCAAGTAGTCTTTATCTCAGCTGCCAATAGAATAATCCATCCCAGGATGAACATCACCGCAGTTCACATCTGCTAAAAAACTCACTGCTATCTGTCTTTCATTAAAGTGAATCGCTGAAGAGCAACCCCATGAGTGGCAGGATTGTGCCAGAAATAATCATTGACATATTGTCAGAATGTCCAACCCACAACACTCATAGTAGCCACAAACAATGTTCGCTGACAGATGTTTCATACTTCTGGGTCCTAGAAAATGAAAGAGGACAATGATCAGTGTAAGACAACTTGAATGGTGTACTCCCGTCATCTGGATTATGTTTGTTGCATCTTTTTAGTGATAATTGTTGTGTTTTATTCATAAATGGTGACAAAGATGGGAGATCTTGGATAAAGCGTGCTGCAAGTTTTTTTTCCATCAAGTAAGAGTTAACAATTTATTCTACAGAGATCTCTCTGATTGTACCAATATGCAGCATTATTTAGGACAGCGTGATGGATCAGTGGTCAGCACTCCTGCATTGCATCCCTGAGATCCAAGGTTAAGACCTGCCAAAACAGACTGATTAAGCTTGTGAGTTGAGAAGAGTCAACAGATCTGTGGAGAGTCAAATTGCCTGAAATTTGTGGTTTCATGCAAGTTTGAAAACTCTGAAATGTGGTTCACAAAAAAAAACTTGTCTGGCACCTTTTCCTTCAGGTACCAGAAGTCTACCCCAACTTGAACCGAATACGAACCCCATAGAAGTCAGTGGGGACCCAAACTGTGGTGTTTTAAAATGGTCGTAGTAAGGGCTAGGGTGCTGCAAATGCTTTCCCTTTCTCTATCTTCCTAACTCCGAACTCTAAGATGACCTTCCAGGAGAAGTCCGTGTTCAGAGTTCATTACCCAAACCCCAAACTTTACAGTCCGGGTTCGCTCATCTCTACTCATAAGTGAACAACTTCGCTTAGGAGAGGTTGAATAGCATAATTAAAGGTTGCTCATCAGAACTCAAGAGTGTTGTCGTAGGATCTACTCACATCTCATTTTTGGTCATGTCAGAAATATGCCTCCAATCATAAGCCCCATCCAATACTTTAGACTCATCTGATTATTCATGTGCACATAATGTACAATCTATTAAGAATTCTAAATGAGGAATTCCTGTATAAGTCGGAATTTCCTAACAAGGTATTCGAAAAGAGATTTTTAAACCAGACAACCCTCTTATGACGTTTATCCATGCCTGGTAAAACAATAAAGGTTTGTCTTCTTATGTGGATTTAGATACTTCCATAACATGGTAACGTTGCCTACTAGAATAGCCCAAAGAGATCAACATGATAGTAGTCTGTATTGCACTGTGTACAAGATCAGATTTAGTTGGTCCATGTCTAGGAAATGGAGATCTTATGGGCGAGACCTTAGTTAGAAGCTGGGATACTAGACTTAAAATGCTTGATCGGTGGAATGCAGAGTGTTTTGCAAATTAAGACAATATGCTTATTGATGAACCTCATGGACTACTTTCTTCTTTGTAATCTGGCTCCATCAAGCTGAAATGAAGCCATTTATTCTGCCTGTGGCTGATTAAACACAGAGTAAAACTAGATCTCTAAGGAAGTCGTAATGAATCTCCTAAGAACTGCTCTGCCATGCACCTGCACAAAGGCACGGATTTAACCTTTTCCGTGCTGGCTCCTTATACTGTAGGTCTCATACTTCTATTACTGTCATTTGTATTATTCGGCAACATATTTATCAATACACATTTGCAAAGTAATGCATATTTCTTTAATTTAAGCAATATTCGAGGCACTAAAACAGCAAGTTTCTTAGCTGCGCATTGAACAGTTTAACTTTTTATTGCCTTTTTATATTTTTCATAGCTGTGAGCTCTACATTTTTTAGTGAAGTTTAATTATTATCAACCACTTAGGGGGTCATTTAGAAAGAGGAGGATTTCGATGACAACATAAAGCATGCCTACGGATATACAGTAATATTAGAAGAATAGAACTGCAAAGAAAATGTGGTCTATGCACACAGCTTTAGGCGCTGTTCACATGTCCACTTGTCACATGTTTGAAACGCATTCAGTATTTTTAAAAAAAATTGCAATCAGAGCAAAAATGAATATACATTTTGGTTTCCACTTTGCATTATTTTGTTGCTTTTTTTTGTTTCAATTGACACATTTTAAACTAGAAGTGACTCTGGTCATCTCTAGTAGAGATGAGCGAACCCGAACGTAAAAGTTTGGGGTTTGTGCAAGGCAGTTAGTTTCTGGCACTAAATGCCAAACACTGATTTCTCCGGGAAGTCCATTGCAATGTTTGGAGTTCTGTGGGAAGTCCGTTGTAGAGAGAATTTTGCAGCTGAAAAGTTCCAGTCCCCATTCTTCTCAATGGGGTTTGGGTTTTGGTTCAAGTTTGGGTACAGTTCTGGTTCTCAAATCGAACTTTGGAAAAAAAGTTCAGGTCAGGCACCGGAACCCAAACTTTCACGGGTCCACGCAACCCTAATCTCTAGTGTTTCATGTAAACAAAATGCTGAAAAACAGATCCATTATGAGATGACATACTGTAATAGATGGCCATCACTTAGGATCCATGTGCTATAGATTTATTGCTAAAAAATGGATCCAGTTGCTATCTGTATTTTTGGCCATTTATAAAGTTGTGCAGGCTACATTTTTGATCCAGCTAAAAAATGCATCACAGTCAAAAGGATAAAAGACATTTTAGGACATTTCTTTCCTCATTCAAATGAATGCATCATGTAGTAAAGCGGATCATTTTAATTCAGTTTTTTTTGTCATCACATTATGGAACCAGAAATGTTCCTAACTCCTGGACATGTGGACATAGACGTAGGGAACATTCAATTCATTTTTAAAATCAAGGAGTGTTTTATCTTTCTAGGCAAAAACTGAGCTTTTTGAGGCAGTAATATTTTTACATTGTATACAGAACATGAGAAATGTAAAAAGTGATCTCTTCATTGACCCTTAATGAAAGGTTGACAATAGAGGAACTTGATGGGAGGTGGTAGATACTGTAGATATACAGTAGATATACTGAATCATGTTTTCACTGTTCATTCTGTGTTGGATTTGTCTATTTTCTATAGTTTATAAAGTTTAATAATTTATGTAAGTGAAATAGTTAATATCCAATATTCCCAAATATCAGTCCGTTTGTTTATCATATGATACATGTCACCCCAATGGGATACCAATGATGAGAGTGATTAAAGGAATTGTCCTGTTGGAAAAACTAGTTGTATTTAAAATAGAAAAATATTCACCTAATATATTTGAATTAGCAAAAGTGTCCTGATCTGAAGACATCAGTCCTGGTCTCAGTTTGACTTCTGCTTTGGGTTAACACAGTAGAGAACTTCCAGTGCATGTGACCAGTGCTGTGTCTAAAGGGCATGGCTGACTGGCTCATTTCTATAGCTAAGCCAGCCCCCTTCACTGTCATGGCCGATGCCTATGTAAAGAAGGCGGATGGACTTCTCCCAGCATCCGTTTTAGTGTTCAGATTTCGGATTGGTTTGAGAGAGCGAGAGACAAACTTTGGCAACCCCTAGCCCTTACTATGACCATTTTATAGAACCAAGGTTCGGGTCCCCATTGACTTCTATGGGGTTCGTGTTCAGATTCAAGTTCGGATAGAGTTCTAGTTTGGACTAAAGTTCGTTCGAATCCAAACATCCAAGGCTCCGCTCATTCCTACCTGGCACTTATATTGCGCAGAGCACCTTTGTTAACTCAAGGGCATTAGTAAGTGATATATCTTCCTGTTGTAAACACGTCGACAGACAATTTTGTGGGCTGGACAACCTTTTCATATCAGAGATATGACATTTACAAGCTGAGGCTACTTTCCCACGATGAGCTTTGGATTGTTTTTGAATTTGCTGATTTTCTGCACCTGCTCATTTTGTCATTGTGCTTTTGAGTTCATTTATTTATATACATTTTTATCACATATTTGACACTGTGTTGTTTGGTGTTTGGCTTTGACAAAACTATTGATCCAGGCATGTGCACATTACTTACTTTTTTAATGCATTTACACTTTGGAAACACACTTAAAACGCCTGTGCATTTTACAGTTTTTCACCCAAAAGCATATGGGTGCGAGTGAGACAACGATATACGCCGACCTCGGCAATGGAGGAGATGGAGAAATTAATATCTCTGCCTCGTCCGCAGGTGTGCTCCGATCCGCTCTGTGCGAGAGGCTCGGAGCACAGACACATGACACTCGGCACGTGCACGCAGCAGAGCAGGAGCCGAGCGTTATTAGCATATCGCATCCCATGCTCTTGCGTCAGATGCCATACGCTAGTGTGATGCTGGACTAAAACTCTTGCATATTGGCAAGAGAAATTGACATATTGCTAGTCCTTAAGGCCGGGGTCACAAATGCGAGAAACTCTATGTATTTCTATGCAGCCACAAGCTCCGGTCCGAATGCCGGCGTCAGTGCCGCGTGTTCATGCAAGAGAATCGTGCGAGTCTCTCGCAAGTGTGATCCCGGCCTTACACTGAGTAAAATAATAGCAACATGGGTAGGAGATTTCTATAAATCCCATCCACTTTGCTGGAACTGAAAGACGCTGGAACGAAAGAGTCAAAAACGCACAAAAACTCACAATGGGCACACAGTCTTAAAGTCATATGTTTGGTTTATCATTATGTTTCTTTAATACCTTTTTTAAGTTGTTACAATTTTGTATGAAATAGAATTTTTTTTTCTTTTTGATTTTTTTTTATTAAAAATAAACTTTTTTCTTGTGTCGTCTTGTCGCTTAAAACCGATGATTGCAAATGTGGACAGTCCAATTCTGCGGTTAACACTACTTTGGATATTGAGCTTCTAATCAGAGAGATAAGAATGTAAATTCTAGCATAAAAAAAAGGATTTCTGTGCGATGTAGAAGTGATGCTGCTCTCTGATTCTAGAACGGCCTACAATCAGAATCTTCCTTCATGAAGGAGCCGTAAACTAACGGATAAACCTAGAATAGCTGAATGTCAATCAAGCCTGCCCAAACATTCAGAAATTTTGGAATTTGTAGAGAAAAATGTCTGACCTTTTCACTTATCTCCTACATTTTATATATTTATGCTTCTACAATATATGATGCACATATTGTATTGATTGTGCTACATGGAAACATCTAACTACAGAACGGATGACATTTTTAGTAAGCATCCATCAAGGAGAGAAAAGGTTTTGGATATCTTTATAGTGGGACCACTGTATGAATCCGTTCACTTCTACAGCAATGTTCTGCCTAAAATCTGAGCCATAGAAGGGACCACAAGACTATTTGACCATGTCATTAATAATTTACAGAGAATAGGGGGTAGCCCGTAATGGTTAAATAGTGCATGAATAGCAATGAATGAAAGGGCAAACGAAAGGAAAGATAAAGAAAAGCACAATGAAGGAAAGATGGGGAAATATTGCTGTTAAGTGCAGTTCTGGCAGATCAAATATTTAGCAAGTTAATTCATTAGTAACTGGCAGTCGCCTGTTTCATTATTAACATAGTACCAACCTGTATTTCCTATTCTCGCCAGATAAGGCTGCACCTTCATTAGTGTCATCTTAAAGAGACAAATAGTTTAATCGACAAGGCGCTCCAGCACCGAGTGGGTTAACACGCCTGGCCCTTCGATGACTTATGGACAATTATTCAGCCGCTTTGCATTGATGCAGGGCATTATCTCGTATGATATCATACCGCAGAGACTCACCACAGCCCAAAAATAATAAACTCAACTTCATTACCATTTCAAATGTCTGTTGATTTTTCTAGGTTGAATTTAAAAAAAAAAAGGAATTGCTTTATTCCCCGGATGATAAACCAAACAGATCAGCACAGATTAAACAACTTAGCTGTATAGGAGGTGTTCTTCATATTGTGGAGTGTTCCACGTTAACCCTCTAATGGTCAATGGAATTGAGGAACAAATCTAATCTTTTAGGCTATCTGCCCAAGATGTGTTTTCTGTGTGTTTTTGACGCAGCGTATTCTCACTGCATCAAAAATGCAGCGTCTTACAGTTCCTGCAAAGTGGATGGAGTTATAGAAAACTCATGCCCACTGTGCTTTTTTTTTCTCAGCATAAACTGACCTGAAGTGCATGTTTCAAATCCGCAAAATGTTAGTTTCTGGGGTGGCTGATAGCTGATCTTTTAGTCTGGGGGGGGGCCAATATCCATTGCCCCTTCCTAGCCTATTAATATCAGCCTATTACTGATTATTACAATTACCAAATTTTTCAGATTATAAGACGCACTTTTTTTCCCCAAAATTTGGGGAATAATGAGGGTGCGTCTTATAATGCAGATATAACTTACTGGCCGCGGTGGAGCAGGGTCGCTGCAGACCGCAGGTTGGAATGAGGGGTGTTCGGGTGTGCGGCGTGCCGCTGTGGGTGTTCCATGCTGTGGGTGTTCCGTGCTGTGGAGGCTCTGCCGACATTTTGTGAAAGGCCAGAGCCCCCGCAGTTGCATGGTTTCCTATGCGGTGGACTCCGGGAAAATGGCTGCCGGGGTAGTGCATGCGCAGATGAAGATCTCGGCACCAAGATCTTGGGAGATGAGATTTCAGTGCTGAGATCTCATCTCCCAAGATCTTGGTACCAAGATCTCCATCTGCGCATGCACCGACCCCAGCAGCCATTTTCCTGGAGTCCACCACATAGGAAACCATGCAACTGCGGAGGCTCTAGCCTTTCACAAAATGTCAGCAGAGCCCTCGCAGCACGGAACACCCACAGCATGGAACACCCACAGCGGCACACCGCACATCTGAACACCCCCTCATCCCTGCCTGCAGACTGCAGCATCACCCCACTCCTGCCTCCTCCAGCAGCAACCCTGGGACCCCGCTTCACCGCAGCCACCACCCCCGGTAAGCAATAAGACGAATGGATTATAAGAAGCACCACCATTTTATTAATAAAAGCTTTTTCCTATTTTTCTCCTCAAAATTTTAGGTGCGTCTTATAATCCGGAGCATCTTATAATACGGTATAGGGAGTCCCCACATTATTTTTTGGGTGGTCCCCCATTTTAATAACCAGTAAAAGCTAAGTATACAGCTGTCAGCTGCTATTAATAGCCTGAGAAGCTCCATGTTTATTACACCCTTCCCAGGCTATAAACATCAGCCCCCAGCTGTCAGCTTTCCCTCAGCTGGTTATTAAAATTTTGGGGTACCCCACACTATTTTTTTCTTTAAGTAAATGATTTATTAAAAATGGAAAAAGTGGGTGGAAAAAAATGGTGGATCTGGGTGCACACCTCAATATACAATGCTAAAAACTATAAGAAAGGGTTTACACACCTACAGTTTTAAATTAAATTAATATGCAGGTGCACAAATACATTGTGGCAAATACAAAACATATATACAGTCATGGCCAAAAGTTTTGAGAATGACACAAATATTAATTTTTACAAAGTCTACTGCTTCACTTTTTCTAATGGCAATTTGCATATACTCCAGAATGTTATAAAGAGTGATCAGCTTAACAGCAATTACTTGCAAAGTCAATATTTGGCTAGAAAATGAACTTTATCCCCCAAAACACATTTCAACATCATTGCAGCCCTGCCTTAAAAGGACCAGCTAACCTCTTTTCAGTGATTGCTCCATTAACACAGGTGTGGGTGTTGATGAGGACATGGCTGGAGATCAATCTGTCATGATTAAGTAAGAATGACACCACTGGACACTTTAAAAGGAGGCTGGTGCTTGGCATCATTGTTTCTCTTCTGTTAACCATGGTTATCTCTAAAGAAACACGTGCAGTCATCATTGCAATGCACAAAAATGGCCTAACAGGGAAGAGTATCACAGCTAGAAAGATTGTACCTCAGTCAACAATCTATCGCATCATCAAGAACTTCAAGGAGAGAGGTTCCATTGTTGCCAAAAAGGCTCCAGGGCGCTCAAGAAAGACCAGCAAGCGCCAGGACCGTCTCTTAAAAGTGTTTCAGCTGCGGGATCGGGCTACCAGCAGTGCAGAGCTTGCTCAGGAATGGAAGCAGGCAGGTGTGAGTGCATCTGCACGCACTGTGAGGCGGAGACTCTTGGAGCAAGGCCTGGTCTCAAGGAGGGCAGCAAAGAAGCCACTTCTCTCCAGAAAAAACATCATGGACAGACTGATATTCTGCAAAAGGTACAGGCAGTGGACTGCTGAGGACTGAGGTAAAGTTATTTTCTCTGATGAATCCCCTTTTCGATTGTTTGGGACATCAGGAAAACGCCTCATTCGGAGAAGACAAGGTGAGCGCTACCACCAGTCTTGTCTCATGCCAACTGTTAAGCATCCTGAAACCATTCATTTGTGGGGTTGTTTCTCAGCCAAGGGAATCGGCTCTCTCACAGTCTTGCCTAAAAACACAGCCATGAATAAAGAATGGTACCAGAATGTCCTCCAAGAGCAACTTCTCCCAACCCTCCAAGAGCAGTTTGGCGATCAACAATGCCTTTTCCAGCATGATGGAGCACCTTGCCATAAAGCAAAGGTGATAACTAAATGGCTCAGGGAACAAAACATAGAGATTTTGGATCCATGGCCTGGAAACTCCCCAGATCTTAATCCCATTGAGAACTTGTGGTCAATCATCAAGAGACAGGTGGACAAACAAAACCTAAAAATTCTGACAAAATGAAAGCATTGATTGTGCAAGAATGGACTGCTATCAGTCAGGATTTGGTCCAGAAGTTGATTGAGAGCATGCCAGGGAGAATTGCAGAGGTCCTGAAGAAGAAGGGTCAACACTGCAAATATTGACTTGCTGCATTAACTCATTCTAACTGTCAATATAAGCTTTTGTTACTCATATGTTTGCAATTAAATTTCTGTCTGTGATAAAAACATCTGTCAAACACACACATAAAAACCAGAGGGCAGCAGATCATGTGAAAATATAATATTTGTGTCATTCTCAAAACTTTAGGCCATGACTGTACATACATGTGCCTCAGCACGCTGCAATTAATGTATACAAAAGTGCGTAAGCTACCCAACCATGACAAGGTGACCTCATGGATGGATCTTACATCTTTTGACCTGCCTCAAATGTGTACCTGCATATTAATTTAATAATATAGGAGTGCTGGCCTTGTATGTTTTCCAGTATTGTGTATTGTGGTGTGCATGGCTGACCCCTGGACTGTGCACTCTTACGCACCCAACTTGATAGACAAGTTTTATTTATAGCAAAGCCAGATCCTATCTCATTCCCAGTTATTTGAGGCTAGATTGGCACATAGTAAGTGTGGAAGTCAAAAGATTTAGGGTCCATCCATTGAGTTACATGTAGATGCTACTCAATGGCCTATATACTTTTTGCCCCTGAAGATAACAGATGCGCTATGTGAATACCATTGTGCGGTTTTAAATGTAAAAGTAAAGTTTTTCTAGTGTAATGTAATGTATTATGGTGAGCACACTGGGACTGGGACATGCCTTGTCGGTAAAGTGCCAGAGCGAAACTGATGAACAGCTTGTTTGCGACTAGCACTTTCGGACTCTTTACAGATGCACAGTGTATGTATATGTGTATATTGCTTTTTTGCAATTACATAGCAATGTAATACTATAGATATGTGTTAGCCTTGTTTTATGCTTTATTCTTTTGCATTAAATAGAAGTGGTTCACAGTGCTCTGCTCCAGCTGCTACTGAATAAAAAAAAGGCGGCTGGACCAGGAACCTGCAGGTCTTTTTGCTGAACTCTAGCAACTTAATGACTCACAGTTCGTTTCCCCATACATAAACGTTCTATTGAGAATAACCCCCTTTATATTGCAGACATTGAAGCATGCTATGATTTTTTAAAAAATGAGGCACATAAGGCAATGTAGGAATGTCATATTACAGTTTTGGACCACGATTGTATGCAACATGTGATCCTTTCTGGACTAAACTATATGCAACATGTGATCCGTACTAGAACATACCATATGCAACACATGATCCCACAAAGACACCGTACAGTATGGTCCAGTAAGGATCATGTGTTGCATATATACATGATTCATACTGGACCATACTATATGCAACACGTGATCCTTGCTGGACCACACTATATGTAAGAAAACATAAAGCTGCACTCTGGATTGTTTAGAATGATTCATGTACAAAATTGGAACTGCACCAACCAGTAATGCTCTTCCAATTTAATAGATGAATCATTCTAAACAATCGAATGCAGCTTTATGTTTTCTTAGAATTGTTATGTTATCTGGCACCTACTCACTCTAGTCGGGATGTGCTGGTCAGTTTTTTTCTGTTTGTAGCATACTCTATGTATATGTAACATGTGATCCATACTGGACCACGCTACTGTATGTGCAAAACACGATCCTTACTGGACCATACTATATGCAAATGCAATCCTTACTGGACCATGCTATATGTAACACATGATCCTTACTGGACCATACTATATGCAAATGCAATCCTTACTGGACCATACTATATGGAACACATGATCCATACTGGACCATACTATATGCAAATGCAATCCTTACTGGACCATGCTATATGTAACACATGATCCTTACTGGACCATACTATATGCAAATGCAATCCTTACTGGACCATGCTATATGTAACACATGATCCTTACTGGACCATACTATATGCAAATGCAATCCTTACTGGACCATACTATATGGAACACATGATCCATACTGGACCATACTATATGCAAATGCAATCCTTACTGGACCATGCTATATGTAACACATGATCCTTACTGGACCATACTATATGCAAATGCAATCCTTACTGGACCATGCTATATGTAACACATGATCCTTACTGGACCATACTATATGCAAATGCAATCCTTACTGGACCATGCTATATGTAACACATGATCCTTACTGGACCATACTATATGCAAATGCAATCCTTACTGGACCATACTATATGGAACACATGATCCATACTGGACCATACTATATGCAAATGCAATCCTTACTGGACCATGCTATATGTAACACATGATCCTTACTGGACCATACTATATGCAAATGCAATCCTTACTGGACCATGCTATATGTAACACATGATCCTTACTGGACCATACTATATGCAAATGCAATCCTTACTGGACCATACTATATTGAACACATGATCCTTACTGGACCATACAATATGGAACACATGATCCTTACTGGACCATACTATATGGAACACATGATCCTTACTGGACCATACTATATGCAAATGCAATCCTTACTGGACCATGCTATATGGAACACATGATCCTTACTGGACCATACTATATGCAAATGCAATTCTTACTGGACAATGCTATATGGAACACATGATCCTTACTGGACCATACTATATGCAAATGCAATCCTTACTGGACCATACTATATGTAACACATGATCCTTACTGGACCATACTCTATGGAACACATGATCCTTACTGGACCATACTATATGTAACACATGATCCTTACTGGACCATACTATATGCAAATGCAATCCTTACTGGACCATGCTATATGGAACACATGATCCTTACTGGACCATACTATATGCAAATGCAATCCTTACTGGACCATACTATATGTAACACATGATCCTTACTGGACCATACTATATGGAACACATGATCCTTACTGGACCATACTATATGCAAATGTAATCCTTACTGGACCATGCTATATGTAACACATGATCCTTGCTGGACCATACTATATGGAACACATGATCCTTACTGGACCATACTCTATGGAACACATGATCCTTACTGGACCATACTATATGGAACACATGATCCTTACTGGACCATACTATATGCAAATGCAATCCTTACTGGACCATGCTATATGGAACACATGATCCTTACTGGACCATACTATATGCAAATGCAATCCTTACTGGACCATACTATATGTAACACATGATCCTTACTGGACCATACTATATGGAACACATGATCCTTACTGGACCATACTATATGCAAATGTAATCCTTACTGGACCATGCTATATGTAACACATGATCCTTGCTGGACCATACTATATGGAACACATGATCCTTACTGGACCATACTCTATGGAACACATGATCCTTACTGGACCATACTATATGTAACACATGATCCTTACTGGACCATACTATATGCAAATGCAATCCTTACTGGACCATGCTATATGGAACACATGATCCTTACTGGACCATACTATATGCAAATGCAATCCTTACTGGACCATACTATATGTAACACATGATCCTTACTGGACCATACTATATGGAACACATGATCCTTACTGGACCATACTATATGTAACACATGATCCTTACTGGACCATACTATATGCAAATGTAATCCTTACTGGACCATGCTATATGTAACACATGATCCTTGCTGGACCATACTATATGGAACACATGATCCTTACTGGACTATACTACAGTATATGCAAAATGTGACCCATACAGGACTATACTATTTGTAATACGTGATCCATACTGGTCCATACTATATGTAACACGTGATCTATACTGGAGCATGCTGTACAGTGTCTTTGTGTAACACTGTATATTCTTTTAGATGTAATCCTTTTAGGAAGAAAACCCACTAAAATTACAAGCATTGGAACATGATACAATTTTCAAAGAAATCTAATAAAATCAGAGGCGCATGTTAATTTTGTATTGGTTCATAGCAATTGTTGAGCACCATATAATATGCCATAGTGGCATTCAATATTTTAAACTTTTACATAGCCATTGGCAATGCAAATGATAAACCAAACTACATTGTCTACAAATATTTTAAATAGGAAAAGCAGGAAAAAGCCATACAGTGGTGACTAAGATGACCCTACTGTTGTTTTCCTGTGTCCCAGCATGCAGCTGCAGCCCTGACCTTGGCCACCATGTTGTAGCCACTTTTCTAAGGTCCTTTATGGTCTAGGTACATGAATTTGTCATATGAAAACAGTCCTTACTGGTCTGTAATTGAGACCCTTGAGTCATTGAACGGTTCCTATGTGAGACATTGAATTATCCCCTAGAAGAAATGCTCTTTGGTAAGAACACCCCCATAATATGGCAAGAATTGGAGCTTGCTATGATTAAATACAAAAGGAAAATCAGAAGCACATTGAGATATAGTTTGGGCCAAAAGTAATATATGAGCATCATAGCACAGCCCTAAACATGATAGATCTATATTATGGATATGTGTGGAGGATCCTCCAGGACAAAAAAAACATAGGCTATGTGTCACAATACTGAGTAAAATCTCAAAATATTAACATATCCAAATATTATCTCAATTGCTTGTAGCTACATTTAAAGAAAGTCTGCCATGATAGCCAATGTCCCCTTACCAAACACTGTATTTTCTCCATAGTCTATACACTGAAGTTCTGCATCGTGAATAATGTCACTTGAGTTCTGATGAAGAAGAGTTTGTTCTAACAGTTCTTCAATGAGTATCTGCTTAGACATGCCTAGATGACTGCCAAAAGAGAGAATGGTGTAGGCATCAGGGCTACAATTGTGAACCCAGCACCAATGGGTAAATCAGAATTTAGCGCAGTATCGAATGCCCTTTGGTGCTTAAAAAAAAGAAGTCCACAAGCTTCAAAAGATGAGGCAAAGTCTTCATGCTAATCAGTTCATCCTGCAATATCCTCTTTTCATTAGCCTTTTTTGTTTCAGTCCTATTTCCTTTTTTCCCCAGTTTCAAGGACTTTTTTTTATCCGCCCTCAGCTCCCAGATGACACTGTACAATGGGAAAAGTTTATTTCCAGTTATCTTGCCTCCTTATTTTAATCTTTCGGCATTGGCTTGTATACTAATTCAAAAGCTTAGAAAGTTGAGCTTGTGAGAATCAGCCACTTGTGCAATGGTGAGGGGAATCCTAATTTGAGTCTTCTAATCCATGTTTATTGGATTGCCGCCCATCTACTGACCTAATGGTCACTTCAGACTTGTTAGAGTCAAAGAGTGATTTCATGCTCTGAGAGGGATTTTTTTAGTTGAACTCCTTAGTAACATTTGCTTTGTTGTGTCAATGAAAAGAACATTTCACACTATCTATTTGCCAGAACTCTGTGAAAAAATAAACTGTAACTATTCACTGATAGACGGGGAAAACATAATAGTGCAGTCTATCTTGCTTGAAGAAATGTTACTTTCTATCCAGCCTCTTCAACAATTTACCATTGATTCATGCACAGAAATCACACATTAATTTAGCTATGAATATTGGGTTTTTTTAATTCGTACTTTATCAGTACCCAAAGATTACTCATAGGAAAGGTAATCAATATCAAATTGGTGGGGGTCCTACACCTGATAACCATTGATCAGCTGTTTGCAGCTTTTTGCAGTGGCCAAATGTGCAGTGTTCATAGCTAGAACAGTTTTGCTCCATACTCTGTATGGTAGCCGTTCTTAGGTACTGCAGATTAGATCCTACTCCCTTCAATGGAAGCTGAGCTGCCATACTCAAAAGCAGACATTACAAAATGTTCAGACTGGTTCTATTCCAGCATTATAATTAAATTACTAAATACTGTTAATTAGGAGATTACAATTGATTTGCTTAGGAAGGTATCCACTATTGAATTAAAAAGGCCATGTCCTTGAATGCTAGGACTAGTGCCTGTGAGCATGTATGGTAAGAAGTTTCACTACTGTGACATGGAGATACATACTGTATAGTATGAATTGCCATTCAGTTATACAGGGTGGACAGCATTGTGAGCTGCTTCTTCTAACCTCAGCACCTATGAAGTCTCCAGTATCAGATTAGATAGAGTGGACAGCACTGTAAGTGACCACTTCTTATTTCAACTCCTCTGACATTTCCATTATTTCCGTTGTTATCTCAGCACCCCTGGTATCTCTAGTATTAGATCAGATAACGAGAGTGGACAGCAGTGTGAGCAGCCTCTTCTTTCTTCACCACTTCTGGTTCTCCAGTATTAGATCAGATAGACAAGGTGGACAGCAGTGTGAGCAGCCTCTTCTTACCTCAGCACTCCTGGTTCTTCAATATTAGATCAGATAGACAGTGTGGACAGCAGTGTGAGCAGCCTCTTCTTACCTCAGCACTCCTGGTTCTCCAGTATTAGATCAGATAGACAAGGTGGACAGCAGTGTTTACAGCCCCTTCGTACCTCAGCACTCGTGGTTCTTCAATATTAGATCAGATAGACAGTGTGGACAGCAGTGTGAGCAGCCTCTTCTTACCTCAGCACTCCTGGTTCTCCGTTATGAGATCCGATAGACAGGATGGACACCAGTGTGAGCAGCCTCTTCTTACCTTAGGGACCCTGGTATTCCAATATTAGATCAGATAGACAGTGTGAGTAGCCTCTTCTTATCTCAGCACCACTGTTATTTCCAGGTTTAGATCAGAAAGGGTGAACTGCATTTTGAATAGCCTCCTTTTACATTCAAGGATAGGCTTCTGTCATTATATCAAGGCAACAGCCGTTTTAATTGAATAGTGATTACTTGAGGTGAGAAAATTGATTCAAGTGGAATTTTACAAAAATCTGCATTGTAAAATATGTGGATTTTTCGTAAGTTGCTTCCGGATTTGCAGAATGCTCACCAATATGATGAACCTTAAAAAGGGCCATAAAAAGCTAAAAAAATACATCTAAGCACCTTACTGCTCACCTCTCCTAATCGCATCCTCTCACTGTTGCCCCAAGTGCTGAAATCCTGAGCCTCTTCACGATATGATGTGACTTGTGGCTCTGATGACTCACGGGACGGTTCTGCACATGCACGTGTAAGCACACAATGTCACAGAGGATTTCAGCACATGGCAGCGAAGATAAAAAGTTGGGCCAGGCGAGGGACAGTGAGGAGCAGAGAGAGAGGTGAGTAATA
This sequence comes from Oophaga sylvatica, assembly GCA_033576555.1. Lineage (NCBI taxonomy): Eukaryota > Metazoa > Chordata > Amphibia > Anura > Dendrobatidae > Oophaga > Oophaga sylvatica. The sequence goes on along the minus strand of JARQOD010000004.1, from coordinate 457,498,403 downwards.
AGCTGATTATAAGTATTCTTATTTTTCTCACATATTATTTTTATTATCCTCTGGGGTGTAGATAGACCCCATAGCATATATAGACCCCAGAGCATATTAAGGAATATTCAATTTGCAGAGAATAACTGCAAATCAAATTTTCTAGGAATTTTGTCAGATCCTTTCACCTCCAGTGATTGCCTCTCTAGACAAAACTACTCTGTTTTGAGAATTACAAGAATATAAAAATTTATTGATAATTAATGACATTTCCATTAGGTTATTTTTCCATTCCCAAAGAAAAGGTAGATCATTAATATGTAATATCAATCCATTTTTCACGAACACTATTACTGATTTGTATGTTGAGTTGTGTGGACTAATCTTTTCAAAGAACATTCAGATAGGCCATCTTCCCTCCATTATCAAGTGCTGATTGACTATATACAATATTATACAAATACTGATGGGAACAAAACAATTGTTAATATGATCATTCTTTCCTATATGGCATTATGTTATCAACAGCACCTCTCTTTTTTACATGGGATGATACACTCTCTATAATAATTATTTTTATGCCGGCATAAACAATCTAATCATAAGTTCTACAAATATTTTTCTCATTCTCCTGATGATCGCCATCATATTTACATTAGTTGACACCATGAACAAGGGTTTTGTGAACTAAATGCACCTTTAGATTCAATAACTTAACCCAAGTTATGTTATCTATTATATTCAATATCTAAGTGCTATGACAATTTTTAGAAATCATATTTTGTAATAATTCCAGCTTCTTTGCTAGTTACTTTTTATTTCATTACAATTATTTGAGATTGTATATCAATCACAAACATGAACATATAGCAGCTGTGTACACAGCACACAAGAGACCCAGAACAATGATCAAATTGGTTTACTCCATTATGGTAATAATAAATAAGGATTTTACCATGTAGAATAAAAGTACATGATGTTTGTTTCCCCATCTACATCCTTTCCATTACTCTTGACGCAATTTTTACACTTTTTTGCTTTTAGTGCCGTTCTTATGGAGAAGGAAGCCCTGCGCAGATTTTTTCCATCCAAGGACAACGCAAGATTTTGCTTGTTTGCACATGTGAATTCATAAATGTTTAAAAGTTTGCTTCTAAACGGGTGATCGCTAGGGATGTGGATGTTTGAGTTCATCGGCTTCGACTTTAGTCCAAAGTTTGGTTTGGGTACTTGAACTCTACCTGAACATGAACCTGAATCCAATAGTAGTCAATGGGATCCTAATTTTTGTGCTGTAAAATAGTCTTAGTAAGGGCTAGGAGGCTGCCAAAGGAGGCAGAGTACACCCACAGAGTCTCTCTCTCTCTACTCCCGGAGCTCCTAACAGCAAAACGGACTTCCGTGAGAAGTCCGTGTTTGGAGTTCAGCACAAGTGCCCGGTAGAGACCCCAAACTTTACAGTTCAGGTTTGCTCATATCTAGTGACCCCCATGAAGGAAGTACACACCAGAGAAGTAAACTATGCTCGTGCTATAAGGTCAATGGATCAATGGAGACAGGTTCCAGTAGGTAAACCAAAACTTCTCATTCTAGACAAACTATATTCATAGTAAAAAAAAACTTATTGAAAATTGACTTCTTTCTCTAAAATGAGGCCTAAAAATCTACAAGTTTTTTTAGGTCTTAATTCGCAATAAGGCATATTCAACAATACAATATAGGAAGAATGAATCTAAAAAAAGTAATGGCCGGAGCTGAGCCTCCCCTCCTCAAAAACGAGGCGTGGGCGGAGGCCAGCATGACGGGGGGTTGGAGGGTTTACAAGGGGGAGGAGCATTTAAATTAAGGGTGCGGTGGGGGAGTTTATAGGGCTAGGTAAGGGGCGGTCCCCCTTTTCAGTTCCCGCTTTTGCCCCCATCAGCAGTCCCGCCCTCCCTCCCTGTATGCTAGGGGACGTCACCGTTTGTATAATTTTTGGGTCATGGCGGTTCGGGGGGGGAGTCCATGAAGTTGTTTGGAAATTGGTTTGGGGGGACTCAGTGTATAGGGTCTCCTCCGTCTGAACTTATGTGGATCGTGATCTGGTGAAACGTGGACGGGGAGTTCCCACAAGAGTGGGCGGATCCCCAAGTGGCTTTGTGAACAACATATCTCGGTTGTTGGTGCTCCCGAGCCTGTGGGGTAACGGCTGGGAGTAAGAGGTTGGGTGTTGTTCACAGCATTTTGGGTCAATTCACCATGATTTTTGTGGCTTCAAGGACTCCTCCCCAATGTTTAAGTATGGTACATTGTTAATATTGTTAATGTTGTTTGTATATTAATAAAGGCTGCTGTGGCCATATATATTCCAAAGAATTACTGGCTCTCGTGTTTTGGTGAATGGGTAACGGGGTCATACTTATATGGGGGATGGGATTGGTCGTTGGGAGGCGTTGACTCCATCCAGGTAAACAACTTGACAATACCAACGTCAAGTAAATCTATACTAAACAACTTCTGAAATACATATTCCAGATAAAACTCATTAGTGGCGTACCCACACCTCAACACTGCTTGATGGCCTTGCGGATACTTTCTGAAGATAAAGCAAGGTCCTCTTCTTGACGAAGCGTGCCTCTTCCTGTGGGGCTTAAGGACAAGAGTACTTGTGTCATGCTGCACACTTCTCAACTTACCCTGCCTCATGTGTAATATTGATTGCAAACAGCGAAGCACATTACACATTCTTAGAATTATAGGCTCTATATTTTTGGAAATTTTACAGGGAAGAAAAAACTGAATGATGTAAAAGCGAGCACACTTATTTTGTACATATGAAAAATTATCAGAGAAAATATTGCTTGAGTACAAGTGAGGTTGAATTGCCTCCAGTTCTCTGTCTACATATGCTCGGGATCTCTTTACACTGCTATTATCTGAATCTAATTCAAATTGCATATGAAATCGAATAAAATTCCAAACTGCTAAAATAGCTGACAGGGTCCTTCACATTAACAGATTGGGGAGGAATGCATGACCACAGCATGAGGAGAGTAGGTCACGGTATTCTAGTAAAAGGGAGGAGGGGCACTTGTTGCAGAATTAATTTCTCATTAATAACTTTGCCTGGAACTATTACTAAATGCTTCAGAACAACCAGCGAAGTGATGAGTTATTTTGGTCATCAGTAAGTTATTTCGTCATACAGTGTATGTATAATGTAACTGCTACAAAACTTACATTTTCTGCATTTGGGATAAAAAAAAAAAATTGGAGTAACATAAAACAGGGAGAAGTTGATCAATTAGTAAGATGCTTGCACTTAGGAATTGTTGAATATATAACTATGAGGCTACTTATTAGTCACGTTAGCTGTTTTTCCTCTTTACGTCACCCTCTTCTTAGCATATAAATACTTTAAGGCCGGCGTCACACTAGCGAGTTTGATGAGATTTAGTCGCATGACTTAATCGCATCAACACCCGGCACGGCCACCCGCTCTCGGACCAGAGTGCGCGGCGGCATAGAATTACATGCAGCCGCGCACTCTGGTCTGAGAGCGGGCGGCCGTGCCGGGTGTTGATGCGATTAAGTCATGCGACTAACTCTCATCAAACTCGCTAGTGTGACGCCGGCCTAATACTAAACCTACAAGAAGCAAAATTAACATAAACCCTGCTGTAACTAAATAAGTAAAAAGCAAAAATGTGTTTACATTATTATATGTTGTTCTTAGTAACACTGTTTTTGATCATGTATTTCATAAAAGCCATCCCACCGTTGACAAGGTGACCCTGATCAGGACGATCCTACACTGTCTAATATGAAAAACCTTACCATGTGTCAGAGTTGACCTCAGTGTGTGAATAAGGGCAGACAAAGGACCGGGTCCCAACCTGTGCACGCCAGCCTAGGGAAGCTTTTGAATTTCCATCTCAAAGGACAGAGGCCACACCCGACTTGCACAAAATGCAAAACTACAAGGAAAAAAGAAAAAAACACAAAGAAAAACCAAAGAAAAAAATGGTGGGATGGCTTTTAGGCTATTTTTGTTACCAAGAACCCTATGTTATTTAATAATAATAATAATATTTATTTTTATATAGCGCTAACATATTCCTCAGCTCTTAACATTTTGCACACATTATCATCGCTGTCCCCGATGGGGCTCACAATCTAAATTCCCTATCAGTATGTCTTTGGAGTATGGGAGGAAACCGGAGAACCCGGAGGAAACCCACGCAAACACGGGGAGAACATACAAACTCCTTGCAGATTTAAATGCACTTTTGCTTTTTACTGATTTAGATACTGCAGAGTTTATGTTCATTTTGCTTCTTGTAGGTTTTGTATGCTTTATGGCCAATGTGAACATGCGTTTATGTGCTTCATGTATACCAACTTAAACCAAGCTCAATTTTTATGTAAATACTTTAATACTGAACATCAAAAACTGAACACATTTTCAGATTTTATTTTACATTTGAGATGCACATGCAATGACCCTCAATATAGTATTATATACAGATAAAAGGCATTCTCAACTTCCAAAAATCTCTTTTTGAATGTGTTTGTAATATATTAAACTTACTAATATAATTTAATATCTGAGGGTGCGTCTATCTTCTCCTATCAGCGAGGTCCTAGGATTTCTCCTCAACACAGGAGATTATTTCCTGTACCGACACATCATCAATGTTATGTGTGAGAAGAGGCTGGCTAACTGCACCAATGGCCGATAGCTGAACCCATGCATAGACCTAGAAGGGGGCTTGTTATGCTAATGAAGTCAGCAGCCAGCCCCCTTCTCACACAGAACTGATGAAGTGCTGACACAGGAAAAGCTCTCTCCTGAGACAAGCATGCAGGCAAAACCAAACAACTTTTAAAAGGGGACATCCTCTTTACCTAAAAAATGCATCAAATGTCTGGTGCGTAATAGTGGTGGTAGATTACATATGTTGTAAAACTTGGTTCACTTAGGGCAAGAGTGGTTCATGTAAAAATGTATATGAGGCCATGAAAAAGAAAACAGAAAACTTCAAGACTCATTAAACCACAATATTGGTCCAAAGGACTCTGTCAGCAAAAGATGACTGTTCAAACCAAGCACAGGCGTTCCATGCATCCTTTAAGTGGGTGATCAGTTCAGTGCACCTTCCCATCTACATGTTTTCCATCTCTCTCCACCATCCTCTAGCTCTGTAAAGTCAGAGCTGTCAATCAAGGATGAAGAGGGTGGATGTAAATGGAAGTAAGTGAGGCGGTGCACTGAATTAAGCGGCCACTCCAAGGGTGCATCCACCTTGTGCTTAAGGCCGGCGTCACACTGCCGTGTTTGATGCGAGTTAGTCGCACGACTTTCTGGCATCAACACCCAGCACGGCCGCCCGCTCTCGGACCCGAGTGCCCGGCGGCATAGAAATACATGCAGCCGCACACTCGGGTCCGAGAGCGGGCGGCCGTGTCGGGTGTTGATGCGAGAAAGTCGTGCGACTAACTCGCATCAAACTCGGCAGTGTGACGCCGGCCTAATATGAAAAGTCATTTTGGGCTGACGCAGTCACTTTTAGGCAGGGGTCAGACATGCGAGAAACTCGCACGAGTCTCGCATGTCAATACCCGGCACTGCCGCCGGTACTCAGGACCGGAGCGTGCGGCTGTATAGAAATACATGCAGCCGCATGCTCCTGTCCAATTGCCGGGTATTGACATGCGAGACTTGTGCGAGTTTCTCACATGTCTGACCCCGGCCTAAAAGTGACTGCGTCAACCCAAAATAACTTTGCAAATTAAGCACAAGGTGGTTGCACGGCCGCACGCTCCTATCCGAGTGCCGTCGGCAGTGCTGGGTACTGACATGCGATACTTGTGCGAGTTTCTCGCATGTCTGACCCCAGCCTTAGGTAAGCAGTCAGACGGCCGTATAAATTGGAGCGAGATCACAACACAGTGCACAGACTGGCCGGTGGATCTCCTGACCTGAGCATGAAAGCTGCCACGTTCAGGACGGAAGAGTCGCCGGCCGGTCCATGCACTCAGCTACGATCTCCCTACGATTCATACAGCCATAAATGCGCACGTTTTAAGTTCTGGTTTGCTTTTTTTTCACATTTTACAATGACTTTATAATGATCAAACATTCAGGTAGCATATGAAGGGCACAATCCATTCACACATAATTTGTAATGATAATCTTTATTTTTATATAGCGCTATCTTATTCCGCAGCACTTTCCAAACATTATCATCGCTGTCCCCATTGGAGCTCACAATCTAGATTCTCTATCAGTGTCTTTGGAATGTGGGAGGAAACCGGAGAACCTGGATGAAACCCACACAAACACGGGGAAAACATAAAAACTCCTTGCAGATGTTGTCCTTGGTGGGATTTGAACCCAAAACCCCAGCGCTGCAAGGCTGCAGTGCTAACCACTGAGCCACCGTGCTGCCCCTATCTGCATTCATGGAGACTCATTAATCGGTGTACACAAAACAATACAAAATCTTTAATCAAGGCCATGTGCATTTTTTATTTTATAAGCACTAGAAAAATTAGGCCGTGTTCCCAGTGTTTTTTTTCTTGCTGAAAATCTGTTTCATTTAATTGTTCAAGCAAAGTGGATGCGATTTTGTGAATATTCATGCCGAATGTGCGTTTTAAAGACGCGTTGAACTGTGCAGTGTTTTTGTGGGTTTGATCTTACAGGCTTCTAAGGAAAAAACAAGTGTAAAAAATACAGTTGCATATTAAAGGATAGAAACGAAGTTTTTTTTGCTAAAAAAGTGTTAAAAATGCCACTTCAAATCAGCACCAAAAAGGTATCAAATAAAGAGGAAAAATCAGCAAGAAGAAATAGCGAGAACGGGATAATTAGAGAAGTTGTTTGTATGTATTTTGGTGCTGCTGACATCTCCAGAACTGGCAGATAAAAATCTGCAGGAAAAACACAGCATTTATGCTATGTGTGGTCACGGCTGTAAATAATGGTTGTAACATTTATCCTTGAAGGCGGATTTAAAAGAGGACATAGTTCTTATATGAAGCAACAGTCAGGTACACAACTCCATCTGTGAGCCTGTTACACAGAAAGTGAGTTTACTCTGTACCTGCCTGGGGTCATAATGAGACCACGATCACTTCCATCGTACGCACAATAACATTGCAGATTTGTAAAGCATTTAACTAATTATAGCATGCAGCATCTAAGGCGGTTGACAGAGAGGGCAGGAAATATAATGCACCATCTGCATTTGATTTGTCTGCAAACGATGAAAGAACTGGAACATCATTCAAGCATAATTTACAGATTTCAATAAGCCAAATTTATTTTCTCGTTGCCTGGAAAAAAAAATAAAAAACATTGTTGAACCATCAAACATCAATAAATAACATTTCACAAGTTGCATCCTTCAGTACTTTAACCTTGCATCTAATGTCTTACATCTAGGAAAATAGTTTACAAGTATAATATTAAGGCTATGTGCACACGTTCAGGAATCTTTGCAGAAATTTCCTGAGAAAAACCGGACTTTTTCCCAAGAAATCCGCATGCGTTTTTATCGTGTTTTTTGCGGGTTTTTACCGCGATTTTTACTGCTATTTTTTCCTGAACATTCTAGGTCAATAATATAGCGGGAAAAACACAAATTTACTGCAAAAATAATGAACATGCTGCGTTTTGTACCGCCATGCGTTTTTTGCGTGGAAAAAAAACGCACCATGTGCACAAAAATTGCAGAATGCATTCTGAATAATAGGATGCTTACTGCATGCGTTTTTTAAGCATTTTTGCCATGGAAAATCGCGGAAAAAACGTGAAAAATCTTGAACGTGTGCACATAGCCTAAAAGTAGAAGATATATACAATCTATATGGAATCTATATACAATATATCTATATACAATCTATACAATCATCTCTTGGCATCACAGGCTTGGCCCTATCCTGGATCTCATCATATCTAACAAACTGAACATTCAGTGTCTCCCTCTCCCACACCACCTCCTCACCTCGCCCCCTGTCTGTCGGTGTTCCCCAAGGCTCAGTTCTAGGACCCCTACTCTTCTCCATCTACACCCTTGGCCTGGGACAGCTCATAGAATCCCATAGTTTGCAGTATCATCTCTACACCGACGACACGCAGATCTACCTATCTGGACCTGACCTGACCTCCACTAAAATCCCACAATGTCTGTCTGCTATTTCTGCTTTCTTCTCTGCTCGCTTTCTAAAACTGAACATGGACAAAACAGAATTCATCATCTCTCCCCCATCTTTCTCTACCCCCCCACCAGACCTGTCCATCAACGTCAATGGCTGCTCACTTTCCCCAGTCCCGCATGCTCGGTGCCTCGGAGTGATCCTCGACTCTGCCCTCTCTTTCAAGTCACATGTCCAAACCCTTGCCTCATCCTGCCGTCTCAAACTCAAAAATATTTCCCAGATCCGTGCATTCCTTGACCATGAAACTACAAAAACACTAGTGCATGCTCTCATCATCTCCTGCCTCGACTACTGCAACTTCCTACTCTCTGGCCTTCCCTCTAGCACTCTGGCACCACTCCAATCCATCCTGCACTCTGCTGCCCGACAAATACACCTGTCTCCCCGTTATTCCCCAGCCTCTCCTCTCTGCCAAGCCCTTCATTGGCTTCCTATCGTCCAGAGGCTCCAGTTCAAAACCCTAACCATGACCTACAAAGCCATCCACAATCTGTCTCCTCCATACATCTGTGACATGGTCTCCCGGTACATACTCACACGCAACCTTCGATCCTCTCAAGATCTCCTCCTCTACTCCACTCTTATCTCTTCTTCCCACAACCGCATACAAAGCTTCTCCCGTGCCTCTCCCATACTCTGGAACTCTCTACCCCAACACATCAGACTCACGCCTACCATGGAAACCTTCAAAAAGAACCTGAAGACCCACCTCTTCCGACAAGCCTACAACCTGCAGTGATCCTCAGTCTACTGAACCATCGCACGACCAGCTCTACCCTCTCCTAGTGTATCCTCACCCATCCCTGTAGACTGTGAGCCCTTGCGGGCAGGGTCTTCTCTCCTTCTGTACCTGTGTGTGCCTTTATTGCTCATGTTTACTGTACCTGTCTATATTTGCCCCTCTTCACATGTAGAACGCCATGGAATAAATGGCGCTATAAAAAATGTATAATAATAATAATGTATCCAACTAATGTCTGTTCTACAAGAACACAACTACAAAGACACAAATTGTGGATAATTATTTTAAACTGTTGATAATTTTAGTAGCTTTTTAAAAAACAATTCCAGCTGTGGTTCTGTCTACATGTACAGCGCATATCAAATTCACATTGTACAGGGCGGGCCATTTATATGTATGCACCTAAATAAAATGGGAATGGTTGGTGATATCAACTTCCTGTTTGTGGCACATTAGTTTATGGGAGGGGGAAAACTTTTCAAGATGGGTGGTGACCATGGCGGCCATTTTGAAGTTGGCCATTTTGGATCCAACTTTATTTTTTCCAATGGGAAGAGGGTCATGTGACACATCAAACTTATTGAGAATTTCACAAGAAAAACAATGGTGTGCTTGGTTTTAACGTAACTTTATTCTTTCATTAGTTATTTACAAGTTTATGACCACTTATAAAATGTGTTCAAAGTGCTGCCCATTGTGTTGTATTGTCAACCTTCACAGCATAGACAATTGCCTTCAAATACGAGATGTGCAGCATCTAAATCAACGGATACTGGAAGCCTGTGCTAGCATTTCTTCTGCAGTGTTGCTATCAGTGTGTCAAGAGTGGGAGAAGAGGGTTGCATTGACAATCCAACACAATGGGCAGCACTTTGAACACATTTTATAAGTGGTCATAAACTTGTAAATAACTCAAGAAAGAATAAAGTTACTTTAAAACCAAGCACACCATTGTTTTCCTTGTGAAATTCTCAATACGTTTGATGTGTCACATGACCCTCTTCCCATTGGAAAAAATAAAGTTGGATCCAAAATGGCCGACTTCAAAATGGCCACCATGGTCACCACCCATCTTGAAAAGTTTTCCACCTCCAATACTGAAATGTGCCATGAACAGGAAGTTGATATCACCAACCATTCCCATTTTATTTAGGTGTATCCATATAAATGGCCCACCCTGTATATTATCATATACTGCATTTATCCATAATAAACATCTTTGAAATAAATAGGCAAGAGTTTGTAGTCAACTAAAAGTGTCCATAATCATAGAGATAATAATAATAATCTTTATTTATATAGCGCCAACATATTTCGCAGCGCTTCCGATTTAGCAGTTTGAAACGCGACAGTCATAAGTAACAATGTTAACAATAATACAATAATTAAAGCAAATTAAAACGACCCTGCTCATGAAAGCTTACAATCTACAATGAGGTGGGGGAGTACAAAGTACAGATGTGTATTTACAATGATGGTCCAGTCATCTCAGGGAGTGGGGGATAGATAGAGATAGTGAATGGGCTACACACACCTACACATAGAGATGGTCTGATTGCATGTTGCTTCCGTAGTGCAAGGATGATGCCACTACAACGCCCAACATCACTAATTTCTGCCAGAGACTCTTCTACATCCCATAGGAAGATTTTCGAACGGTCATATAATTTACTTTACGCATTTGCACATTGTGTTATTTTCTATCCTGATTCTATTTTGTAGCATTTTTAGGGAGTTGTTTTGTTTTTTTTATTTGCACAATTGACACCCTTTAATTGGACGTAACCCAGGATATCATAAATCAACCATAAAAACAGGGAACTTAAGAAACATATGCACAGCAATCCTAAATACACAAGAAATCTGCTCTGCTCCAGTGACAATTTTCACTGTAAGGACTGGACTGTGCCGAGCTTAAGTGGACCTTCAGCAGCCTTTTGTTAGCTGCATCCCACCGATCACATCAGGTAAAAGGTGCATGTCTTCAGGGCTTAGGCCGGTGTCACACACAACCACAAAAAATCGGTCCGTTTTAGACGGTCGACAATCGGATCAAAATAAAAACATCACACATCCTTCTGGCATCCGATTTTCCTTCAAAGATGCGATTTAATCGCATGTGTGTGTACCTTGTAACATCCGATTTTCATCCGACTTGCGAGATTTTCTCGCAGGCTTGCAAAACTGACATATAATGGATACAAAAGAATAGTATTTAAATGCCAAAAGAAAGAATAGATATATACACATAGAGCACATATATATATATATATGTCATTGTGACATGTATATATACATATATTTATAGTTCTTACACTTCTACATACTGTAATAGCCGCTAATTCAATTGCCGGCTTCAGTGAAATCACAGAAGCCGACATGAAATGATACATTGTTTCCACACATTTAACCATGTAATTTCATATATTTTTTTATATGTTTGAAACATACAATTACATGAGTATATGTGTGCTAAATTTCAGACATGTAGGGGTTAATTAAAGGTGTAAATTCGTTGAAAAAAAATCCGTGGGCTCCCGCTGTATTTTCTCCACCAGACAGACAAAGCAAAGCGAGTGGGGGCAGATAATAATAGCCTAGGGAGGGTACATTTTTTTTGTGCCCCCCCTGGCTACTAACATCTGCCCCCAGACACCCCAGAAAGGGCAAATCTTTAATTAGATTTGCCCTTTCTGGCACTTTGCCCGTCTATTCCCATTGCCCTGTAGCGGTGGCGAATGGGTTAATAAGGGGTTAAAATGACCTTGCAATTGAAAGGTCACTTTAAGCCAGGTTAATAATTGATAGCTGTCAATTAGACAACTATCAATTATTAATCCTATTGTATGAAAGAAAAATCAAACACACACAGTTTAATAAAAAATAAGTTTAATGAAATAATCACACAGTTTTTGACCATATTTTATTTTCCTGCTAAAACCATTTCCTGTAATAAAAATAAAATAAACAAGCAAAATTATACTTACCAATCCGATGTACAGTCAGGTCCCACGCTGTAATCCATCAGAAAGGGTTAACAGGTTACAGGTCGCAGAGAGCTAATAATGCTGTCTCAGACCTGTATTCCCCTGAATGAATAAGTTCCTCTCCCAGCGAAAGTAGAGGAATAGATTCATGAATGGAGCTTAATTGATTTATTGGCAATTTAACTGTAGTGACCTGACCTAAAGGGAAAGTGGACACAATCAATTAAGCTTCATTCATGAAACACATCCTCTCCTGTCGCCAGGAGAGGAACTTATTCATTCATGAGCTTTGAGCTGAGCATGCAGGATTACTTGCAGTGCTTGGCTCAAAGCTAGTTAACCCTTTGTGAAGGATTACAGCGTGGGACGTGACAGATCGGCAGAATAGGTAAGAATAATGTTGTTTTATTTCTTTTTCTTTATTTTAGGAGATCAATGGCTTCGCACGGATTAAGTGTAAAATAAAATATGGTCAAAAAAATGTGTTTTTATTTCATTAAAATTATTTATTCTTAAAGTGTGTGTGTTTTTTTATTTACTTCAATAGGATTAATAATTGATAGTTGTCTAATTGACAGCTATCAATTATTAACCTGCCTTAAGGTCACCTTTCAATAGCAAGGTGACAGTAAGGTGAGATTAACCCATTCGCCACCGCTACAGGGCAATGGGAATAGACGGGCAAAGTGCCAGAAAGGGCGAATCTAATTATAGATTTGCCCTTTCTGGGGTGTCTGGGGGCAGATGTTAGTAGCCAGGGGGGCACAAAAAAAATGTACCCTCCCTAGGCTATTATTATCTGCCCCCACTCGCTTTGCTTTGTCTATCTGGTGGAGAAAATACAGCGGGAGCCCACGCATTTTTTTTCAACGAAATTACACCTTTAATTAACCCCTACATGTCTGAAATTTTTCACAAATACACTCATGTAATTGTATGTTTCAAACATATATAAAAATACATGAAATTACATGGTTAAATGTGTGGAAACAATGTATCATTTCATGTCGGCTTCTGTGATTTCACAAAACCCGGCAATTGAATTAGCGGCTATTACAGTATGTAGAAGTCTAGGAACTATAAATATATATATATATATATATACATGTCACAATTACATATATATATATATATATATATATATATGTGTTCTATGTGTATATATCTATTCTTTCTAGTCTTTATTAAAGCTGTCAGTGTGATTTTACAGTATAGCCGGGGATGAATTGCTGGCTTTTCTAAAGGACACCGATGCGATTTCATCGCAAGTCACACAGTGTGGTCCGTTTGTAATCAGATTTTTCATCGCTCCCATAGACTTGCATTGGCGATTGTCGACCGACAATCGGTGACAATCGCAGCATGCTGCGATTGTACACGGACGTTTAAAACGGACCACAAAAAATCTGATACTGGAGCTGCTCCATAGATTAACATAGGTCCGACTGCAATGCGATTTTTCATCGCATTGCAGTCGTCCGATTCTGTCGCCAGTGTGACGCCAGCCTTACAGTGGCTCTAGGACCCTAAACTTGTGGATTCCCAAAAGGTCCCTTTGGCCCATATGAGAATATCAGTACAGTTGAAGGCCTATAACAGTTGGAGATTTTGCATTGGAGGCTATGGTATATTGTGCAGATATTTATGTGCAAATATTTATCTGAAATCTCGTAGTATATATAGGAGGTTATTTTTGATATGTGTCCCTCCCGCATAAAAGGGATGTATATTTGAAGACCTCTATTATAGTAGTGGCACGCATCTTCAACACATTGATTGCTATCAGAGATAACCCCCGCGTATTTGCTCCTCGTTCATGGGGCATAAGGCTTCATTTTGAACATTATTGAGGCTTCTATACGACAGGAATTATAATGAATACACAAATAAACACAGGATGTGTAGAATTGAGATTTGATATGCATCCTGGTTCTATTGTTATGATACAGATCGCGCGTCAAATTAGTGACTATTATTGATACTATTGCTGAAATGGCTGTTATGATATCAGATTTATGCACGTTAGAAGGCTCCTGAACTATTTAATATCAATTGCAACCTGTATACATATATGATTAGAGGGTTGATACATTGTTCTACAGACGTGTTAGAGAGAACATCCCTTTGTGATCTTCTAGGGACGTGTATATCAGAGCATTAGATATATGCACGTTGTAGGGCTTGAGTAGTATCTGGTATCTATTATAAACTCTACTCATATATCTTTTGAAATAAGCCCTTGGCACCACCAGGTGCTAATATCCACTCTGACCCCTTATGTCATAAAGGAGATATATGTGTACATTTAAGGTGCACAGCAGTCAGTGCAACCGATCGAGACACCACCCACCACATTGTGTGTTTTCATATTGTTTTTAATCACTCTTGGGACCTAGGACAATCCTTAGGTTTAGTTGGTCTCTGTATATTTGTAGGGGTCCCCTTAGTGAATGGGTAGAGGGACTCCCTAAGGCGGTAGGGTTTAACAGGGCCACCAGGGATAGCCATCGTGGAGCGGGGGCGCCACAACGCTCCCCCCTAGGGTGCCAACCTCCGCAGGTAGGTAGGCAACAGCCTAGACCACTACTAGGGATTCTAGGACATCCCTGAGCTTTTAAGGTAGGAATACACGTTTTGTTGTTTTTTGTACGTCACTTTTCTTGGTGCTACCAATTGTGGTATTTATTAATAAAGTATTGCCTATAGGGCATGTTATATTTATATAGCACCAACATATTTCACAGCGCTTTACGATTTAGCAGTTTGAAACGTGACAGTCATAAGTAACAATGTTAACAATAATACAATAATTAAAGCAAATTAAAACGACCCTGCTCATGAGAGCTTACAATCTACAATGAGGTGGGGGAGTACAAAGTACAGATGTGTATTTACAATGATGGTCCAGCCATCTCAAGGGAGTGGGGGATAGATAGAGATAGTGAATGGGCTACACACACTTACACATAGAGATGGTCTGATTGCATGTTGTTTCCGTAGTGCAAGGAAGATGCCACTACACGCCCAGCATCACTAATTTCTGCCAGAGACTCTTCTACATCCCATAGGAAGATTTTCGAACGGTCATATAATTTACTTTACGCATTTGCACATTGTGTTATTTTCTATCCGGCTTCTATTTTGTAGCATTTTTTTAGGGAGTTGATTTGTTTTTTTTTATTTGCACAATTGACACCCTTTAATTGGACGTAACCCAGGATATCATAAATCAACCATAAAAACAGGGAACTTAAGAAACATATGCACATCAATCCTAAATACACAAGAAATCTGCTCTGCTCCAGTGACAATTTTCACTGTAAGGACTGGACTGTGCCAAGCTTAAGTGGACCTTCAGCAGCCTTTTGTTAGCTGCATCCCACCGATCACATCAGGTAAAAGGTGCATGTCTTCAGGGCTTACAGTGGCTCTAGGACCCTAAACTTGTGGATTCCCAAAAGGTCCCTTTGGCCCACATGAGAATATCAGTACAGTTGAAGGCCTATAACAGTTGGAGATTTTGCATTGGAGGCTATAAACTTCAAGTTTCGCCACTGTCACAGATACCTAATAACACATTTTAAGGGGTTTTCTGGTAATAATTTTTTCATCCCCATTACTCACCTTATTCAGATCAAGCACCACCTCTCAGCTACCATTTCCCTCTTTGTTGTCAGGTGTTGGCAGCGGATTATTCAGGATACTCTCCAAGCATGTGACAATAGAGCTTCTTTATACAGGAACAAACATGAACATTATATGATAAGCTTAATAGATCAGGAATAAATCATTTGTTTGTCTCTACCTGTGCAGCATCTACAGCAGGCTGCTTCTCTCATACACAGACACAGGAAAACAGGAAATATAGTCACAAGCTCTCCTTGTAAGAGCCTCTGAGAGTTTTTCTTTTAACTTTATAAACAGAATACAAATCAAGCAAATGAGCACTCATAGACAGGAATGGAGTTGTTGCACTAAACATATTCCAACATCCCCACTCAACAACTACTTATCCTGTTAGTCCCATTGCGGTTCTGAAGTCCACAAACTTGGCTCTTGATAATGGCCTTGTCATACCATCAGCTATCATCTTGTCAGACTCGCAATAAACAAACTCGAGTACACCACGTTCCACTAAGTCAAGTAAGTGGTGATGTTTTACATCAGCTTGCTTAGTCCTTGCACTAATCTTGCCTTAAACCGGTGAACTTTACCTTTTGAGTCATATTTGTTTTTGAAGACCCACTTACATCTGATAGCTCTTTTACCTTGTGGTAGCTCAGTAAGCTCCCATGTCTGGAGTTGGTGAAGGGACTACATCTCTTCATTAGCATCATTTATCCACTTCTGCTTCTCGTGGACAGGCAGTTTTGCATCTCTTGCCATGACTGTGGCTCTGGTTCAGGAAGTGTTCTGATCATATCAGAAAGGCGTCTAGCTGGGATACCTTTGTTTGGCCTTTCTGATCTCCTGACTGGAGGTTGACTTGGTTCTTCTGTGTCTTCCTTGGTGGCTTCAGAGATTATCCACACTTCAGTGTTTTCCTTTTCGGTGTCTGGGTTTGGTGATTGAGATTCTTGTTCTTGATTTTTAGGTTGAATAACTGGTGTTACTTCATGGAATTTGAGCGATACAGAGTTTTCATCAATCACTACATCTCTGCTGATTGTTTCTATGTTGGTCTCTGGGTGCAGCATTCTGTATCCCTTTTGAGTTTCGCTATAGACCACTAGGACTCCATGCTTTGCATGTTTTTCCCACTTCGAACGTTTTTCTTTGGGAACATATACAAATGTGATGCTTCCAAATATCCTGAGGTGCTTCAGGTTAGGCTTCTCGCAGTTCCATAGCTCATATGGAGTTTTATTTGTAGCTTAACCTGGCAGCCTGTTTTGAAGATAGCAAGCTGTCATGATGGCTTCTCCCTAATACATTGTAGATAGATTTGCATCAAACAATATACTTCTTCCACTTTCACAGAGAGTATGGTTCTTTCTTTCTGCAATGCCATTTTGTTCTGAGTTGTATGGAATGTTAGTCTGGAACACAATTCCATTCTTTTTTCAAAATGGTTTGCATCTTACTACTTGTATATTCAGTACATTATCTGCACACAGGGCTTTTGGCATTCACCCACATTTGTTAAACACTGCAGCAAGATATTCTTCAAGTTTCTGTGGAATTTCATCCTTACTGTGAAGCAGGTAGGTGACTGTATATCTGGAGCAGTCATCAATTAATGTGAGAAAATATCTCTTCTTGCTAGGAGTTTGAACACTGATTGGACCGCATACATCTGTATGTATCAGATCCAGAGGATGTGCAGATCTAGAGGAGCTTATTTTAGGAAAGGATTTTCTGGACATTTTCCCTTTAAGACAGCTAGTGCACTTCATCATTTGACTACACTGGTTGATTTCAATATTATTTTCAAGTTGAGCTAGCTTCCTTACTGCTTCTCGGTCTCTGTGCCACAGACATCTGTGCCATACATGGATATAGTTCTTATGCAGATCTTGTCTAGCACTGTACACTCTTTCTTAACATTTTAGCTGATAAAGTTCATCTTGGATTTTTCCTTCTGCAAGAGTGTGACCCTTCTTTGAGATGATGCAGCTGTTAGCTCTAAAAGTAACTACATTCCCCTTTTGCGTGAGCTTCTTTACTGACAGAAGATTGCTTTTAAGGCTGGTAACATAGAGAACATCCTTTATTGGGATATTTCTACTTTGTACTGAGGAAACTGGACAGTGGAGGTAGATGTCTCCTACTCCTTCTGAAGTCATATAGTGACCATTAGCTAAGATGACCTTTTCTGACTTGCTTTCATTAAGGTCAGTGAAGAAATCCTTGTTATTTGTCATATGACTGCTTGCACCAGAATCTACACACCATATTAGCTTTGCAGATGGGCCTGTACTGGCATTAAATGCAGCTTCAGCACATGCAGAATCTTTCTTTATAGCTGTTTTAACCCTTTGATGACTGTTCTGCTTTTTAAGTTGACTCATTCTTGCTTTCCAAATTCTGCGGTCTGCTTTAATGTGGCCGGGCTTTTTACAGACAAAACATTCACGAGTTTCTCTTAGGTTGCTCTTAAATACACAGGATTTCCCTAAATATAATGCTGTTTCTGCTCTGGATTCATTACTGCTGCTTACATGCTGCGTTTTTCTCTTGAATAGATCCACAAGTTTGCCTTTAACATACTCTAGTGTCAGCTCATCATCTGGTCGTGCATCTAGTGCAGTCACGAGTGTGTCACAACTCTCTGGAAAACCACTTAATAAAAGTGCAGCATCATGAAAATCTTTAATTTCTTCTCCAATACCCCTGAGACGCTCCACAATCTCCAGGGTGTTTCTTATATAGTCCTGCATATTCTGTCTATCACTTAGCTTAGACTGATACAGATTTCTCATGAGATAAAGCTTATTGCTGAGATTTGATCTTTCATGCACTTTCTGTAACTCATCCCACATCTCCTTTGCAGTTGCACACTTGCATATATGCACAATCTGATTATCATCTACACTGAGGGAGATCGTACTTTGTGCTTTCTTATCCTTCTCTAGCCAATGATCTGGTAATGGATGAGGCACTTGTTCCTGAGTATATTTCCACATACCTTCTCTTATGAGCAGCATATTCACCTTGAATTTCCAGGACTGGTAGTTCTGGTTAGTGAGGCTTGGCACTGAGAACTTGACAGGATTGCTGCTAGTAGACATTTTCTCTGTTGCTCTGTGCTGCTTTTGCTTTTGGCTTCTGTTGCTGTGTTACTCTGGGGTTCTATGTCACTCTGGGCCCATAACCTGTTGGTAGCGGATTATTCAGGATACTCTCCAAGCGTGTGACAATAGAGCTTCTTTATTCAGGAACAAGCAGGAACAATATATGATAAGCTTAATAGATCAGGAGTAAATCATTTGTGTGTCTCTATCTGTGCAGCATCTATAGCAGGCTGCTTCTCTCATACACAGACACAGGAAAAACAGGAAAATACAGTCACAAGCTCTTCTTGTGTGAGCCTCTGGGAGTTGTTTTTTTTAACTTTATAAATGGCATACAAATCTAGCATCTAAGCATTCATAGACAGGAATGGAGTTGTTGCACCAAACATATTCCAACAATAGGCTATAGCGTTGAGTTCAGGACTCACCCTACCCACCCAGGTACAGAGTTGCCTCTCCGCTACTGTTTCCCTCTTTATTGATCTCTCTGGCCCAGATGTCACCTCACTGCTGCCCAAAATTCCTGACTGTCTATTAGGCATATTCTCCTTCTTCTCATCACACTTATTAAAGCTCAATATGGACAAAATTTAACTAATCATCTTTCCTCCATCTCACCTAACTCCCCTACCTGATCTATCTATCACAATAAATAATAGGTACAGCAAAAATTAGGTTTAAAATGTAATGTTTAAAAGACAAACAAGATACAAACACTTAAGATGCGATACTTAACTACTGATAAGAAACCCACTTTTTAGTAGTATTGCATATTTTTTTGCTGGTTTAGTGTACACAGATTATCAGACTCTCTCAGGCATTTATTGACTATACCTCTATATGTTATTTGGCCCTGGGTTTGAACGATTGACCTATAATACATTGGCCGCATGCTTTTCGGTTTTATGTCATACCATCTAAAAAGTGTTATCTCATTTATTTATGTCCGACAGAGGTAATTGTATAAGCTGTGGGTCTTTCTTTCTGATCAAAGTGATTGTATAAGCTGGAGGACGCTGTTCTTTTTTCGTTTTTACAGCTATATTTTTTATTTACTATAGAGTGTGGACCCGGCTCCCCATTGACCATTGACTCCTTGTGCAGTTCATACCAGCAATTTCATTGTTTATGTCCATTTACTTGGCACTTTGCACATTGAGTGTTTGTGTCTTGTTTGTCTTTTAAATTATTTTTAAACTTAACAATTAAAAGTTACATTTTCAACCTAATTTTTGCTATACCTGACATTTCATTAAGTTGGGTCTATATACCATACTAGCGTCTCACAATAAGTTATATCACACTTTCCCCTGTACCGGAAGTCCACTGCCGCATAGTAACCCTCGATTCTGTCCTGTCCTTCAAACCGCACATCCAAGCTCTTACCACCTCTTGCTGCCTCCAACTCAAAAAAATTTCAGGAATCTGTCTTTTCCTCAACCCTGAGTCTACTAAAATATTAGTGCATGCCCTCATCATCTCCCACCTCAACTACTGCAATATCTTCCTGTGTGGCCTTCCTTCTAACACTCTCGCAACTCTCCAATCCATCCTTAATTCTGTTGCACGATTAATCCACCTCTCACATCACTATTCCTCCACTACTCCCCTCTGAAAAATCACTTCATTGGCTCCCAATTCTCCAACTTATCCAGTTCAAACTATTAACATTGACCTACAACGCCATCCATAATCTGTTTCCTCCATATAGCTTCGAACTAATCTCTTGTTACCTTCCAACACGTAATCTCTGGTCCTATCAAGACCTTCTTCTCTCCTCTACACTTATATGTTCCTCACTCAATCGTCTCAAAGACTTCTCCCAAGCATCCCCCTTACTCTGGAACTCTGTGCCCCAAAATATCCGATTATCAGGCAGTGTCTGATACATGCTGACCATCAATCGGGCAGTATTTTTCACCTGTCAGGTTCCCTTTTTGCTGGTTAAAATATATTAAATTGAGAAAGTCTACCTTCACAAGGGAAACTACTTGGGAACACTACCCTATACAATTATTATTATATTTCCTATGCATATTTAGTTACAAAATTTATCATAAAATATATTAAATCAGTATTTAATTTTATCTCCATTTTAATCCCTAGCCTAAATGTGCTTGAGAGCCATCCACACACTGATCATTTAGATTTTGAAGCCCCATTTATGGTTGGGTTTATATTAGCTGATAGTGCACTTAATTCTATCAAGGTTTGCATTGAATGTCTTCAATGGTTGGTGAGATCGTTAAATATGAATTACAATTGTGTAATACTAAAACCATTACAAATGACCTAAGTCCACAGTTGTGTAAACTCCGTGATTTCCAGATATCCACGTTAGATTGCTGATATTTGCTAGGATTTTCATTGAGCCACTGAGCACACTGTCAGCACAGAATAGAAGAGATGAGATATGAGGCTGTTTTAATAGAATGCATTTTGCCTGTACAGTTTACATACTAAGAAAGCAATTTACTTCATGGCGCCAAGTAAAGGATGTTTAATTCTTCAGAACGTATCTCATGTTTGTTGACAATGGCCCATAAATAAAACATGATTGCCGTTGTAATTTATATGGCTGCATGTGTAAACCTAGCGATCCCATTCAATTAAGCAGCAAAATAAAAGTGAGAGAGGAAGTCTTTCAATCAAGACAGGCATTAAGATTGTGTGCGGGAGGTGAGCGAGGGAAATCCTGACAACCTGAGGATTTTCGCACATAGGTATTCAGCTTGTCTGTTATCATATTAGGCGTGTTCTACAATCGTGAAATCCAGGCAAGGTGATCCAACGATGACAGGGCCAGGGACATGTCACTCAGAATCTCGGAATGTATTATACACAGTGTAAAATAAATACACAAAATACACAAAATAATTGTTTTACATGGCAAGCAACATGCTACACATATCACACATTTTCATATAGCAATAAGCTCAGGTTTTTGCTAAATATACAAAATAGATCACAAAAGAGAATACAATGTAGTATTTTTATCAGAGGCACACACTGATATGTACAGATGTAGGCAATGGCGTAACTTGAAGCTTGTTGGCCCCAACCGAGGTTTAGGAAAGCTGAGTGAGGTCCCCAAAACAGCAAATTCTTGAACTTGAAGACACAGCAGGCAACATTTTGGCCATAATTTGCCTTTATCAAGCTCAGAGAAAAAAGGTTCAAACAACCCAAGAATTTTCTGTTTTCTTGAGCTTCTATATCGTTCTTGGACCTGGTGGAAGGTCCTGCCGAGTTCAGCACAATTGGTCAATTATGCAAATTAATTTATCATTTGACCATTGTTGGCCCCAATGCAAAGCCTAACTATTGCAAGTCTTTAATAGTAATGGTCTTTTCATAAGGGACACAGGGTCCTTTTGGGCTTTTTAGGCTCCAAGGCCCAGGCTCGATTGCAACCCTTACACCAATTCTAGCTATGCCCCCTGGACGTAGGTAAAAATGGAAGCTCTTCTAGTTTTCTGATAGTTGATAACTCTGTTTTCAGTAAATGTAGATCAGGATACTCTATGAAATTTCATCAATGACCCTTGTAAAAGGCTAAATCCGGTCTGTAAGAGAGGATGGTAGCAATCACATTTCCCCATCACTATTATTGTGTGAAAGGTACACATTTATATGCCTTATGAGTTTGTAGGGCCGGCCATACAAGACCGGCATCTCAGCTGAGCCTAGCGATTGGCTGCAGCTCTGTTGCCATTAAATTAGAGTCACCGTTGAAAGAATCATCAAAACAGAAGCAGAAATGTCGTTTTGGGTTGGGGAGGGTAAGTACAGGTTGTTCCTGATGTCCCTTTCAAGTATAGCTTTACTCCCAAAAACAACTTTTCATGTGGTCAGGAAGCTAATACTAATTGCACTCTTTCAGTCATATGGGCGGCCCCTTACCCAAGAACAGTCAAGCCACAAACATGGATGGCAAAATGGAAGACAAGAGTGTCTTTGACCAGCCTGTTCCTGCAAAGGCATAGGGCTTCTTCTGACCACATTAAAAGTAGTTTTGGGTCATAATGCTAAACCCAACAGTAAATTCAGGGGCATGATAAAAATTCACGGAAATGCTAGAAAGCAGCATTATAGTTATCTGGAAGGCTTAGTGCAAGTGGTGGGATGCCTCTAATTGAGTTAGGTCTTAGTGCATGTATGAGATCGGGAAATACCAGTATTAGCCCCACTGGGAACAAGATGTGAGTGATGGCATCTCTGTACAAGAAAATGTTGATATCATGTTTATTATTGATCAAAAAAATTGTCCAAAAGAAATTTCCAAAGGCACTTCATACATAAGTAATACACCACACTGGAGTGTAAATTCACACCAGAAAGAAGAGATCCACGATAATATAATAATTTTATTTCAATGTTTAAAACAAACAGAAAACAAATAGGAAAAACAAACAGAAATGTCTCAAAAAGAGACGTCACCATATGAAACTGGACCATGTAAAAAATTCAAGCAGGTAAGTATAAATGTCATGAGCAGTGTGCCCAGATTAATAAAATGCAGTATATGATGCTTACAATGTATTTTTGGTTTAATACTGATGTTACTATGGGCGCCATGAAATAGCACCTTATTAGACTATTCTATTTGATATTAACTCTGGATATAACTGGAATTGTTTTACTCTCTTAGGTTTATCCTCTACTTTGATATCAAGCTGATCTGGTCATTCGCTATAGATATTAGGAACCTTTGAGCAGCTATCTGATAGATTTTCACTATATCCAGTACTGCCATCCTTCTATAATATTTGCAACTTTGCACTTATATGTTGATTTCAAATGGCTGTATAATCTTATTCTTTATATGATAATACTTGCATTTTTACTGGCATTGTTCACATTCACGGTTTCCATGTGATTAGTGGAATTTTTTCCAAATATCTTTGATTATGTAAGCATCATATACTGCATTTTATTAATCTGAGCTCATGACATTTATACTTACCTGCTGGAATTTTTTACATGGTCCAGTTTCATATGGTGACGTCTCTTTTTGAGACATTTCTGTTTGTTTTTCCTATTTATTTTCTGTTTGTTTTAAACTTTGAAATAAAATTATTATATTATCTTGGATCTCTTCTTTCTGGTGTGAATTTACATTCCAGTGTGGTGTATCATGTTTATTATGCTGTAATGTTTCATTATCCCCTATTCAGAGGTCTGGGCTTTTTTTCCCTTGTATAATGCACTAGGTGTTATATGGGAGACAAAAAAATATTGAAAACCTGTTCTTTTTTTCTCTCTACTTTTAAACAAATCCTCTTTGAGTGAACTGTAAAAGTAATCTAGGAGGTATAAATCTTGTAAAGACCTGCAATGCTTCCATTTGTTCATGTTTCTTTTATGTGGATGGCTGTTGACCTTGATCTTCCACAGGCAGGTTATAGTCTATATTCTATGCACTGTTTTGAAGGAAGAATTGAATGGTATAAGTGGGTACTGACATCTAAGTCAACAAATCTGAACAACACTTGAAACTAACACTACGGTAAATATGACAGGAGATATAACGCCTTTGTTAAGCGCAGGCAAACAGAAGGCAAAAACTGCATTCAGATCAGTGGATGCAGTGCCAGGTAGTCAAAGAAAACACATTTCTAATTCTCATTATTTCACGAGCGTTCGTAAATAGAACAATGCAGCCATAGAAGTACTGTGATAAATGTAATGTTCTCAGCTTGGATACAAAGCATTTCTAGAGTAGGGATCATACTGCTGGCATAAATGTCATCTATGGAAAATACTTGCAGGCCATTATCAATATTCTTAAAGTTTTTGACAGCCCTAAATCTGGGCACTTCAAAAGCAGATGCGGAAGGTCAATTGACTTATACCAAGGCATTTCGATTTTGAGGGACTGATAAGTGCGATTCCTTACGATGTGAAAGATATTACATTAAATTATTATTTTCACTTCAGCCAATCATGGCAGAGACGGGAATATGCCTATGAGCCAGCGATGTGTGGTTACAGAAATTGCCCAAAACGCGTAGAAGTTAATCTGTCATGTAAAATAACATTATTAACCTGCAGATATGGGGTTATCCTGCAGGTTAACAGCGTTCTGACACCGTGCGTCGCCGGAACTGAGAGCCCCACTGCCAGGAGGAAATCAACTATATTCACCCCCTGCAGTGTTCAGCTTCTAGTCAATTGGGCAGTAACAGTACAGTTTCAGTCACCGTGCCCCAGCACTAACTTACAGCAGGCTCCACATTTCTCCTGGCAGGGGGGCTCTCAGTGCCAATGCCGCACAGTGTCAGACTGTTATTAACCTCTAGATCAGGGATGTCAAAGTCAAACACACCGAGGGCCAAAAAAAAAATTTGCTACAAGCCGAGGGCCCGACTGACGCTGGCCCTGCTACCGGTGCATTGTGGGAAATGTAGTGTTGGTGCCAGGGCCGGCTCCAGGTTTTTATGGGCCCCGGGCGAAAGAGCCTCAGTGGGCCCCTTTAACACAGACCACGATTCATGATGCACAGATACAGCAGAGAAATATGGGTACAGTACAATGCCAAATACTTCTCCCATTACATGAGTGATATCTATTGTAAATTGTACAATAGCTCAAAAACCGCCAAATCCTCACAGCGCACAGTACAGACTGGACAGTACAGTCCTCCATACAATATTATGGGCACCACAGTCTCTCCCTCATCACCCATATAATACCCCATGCAGGATGTCACCCCCCATATAATGCTCCATACAGAATACTGGACCCAATATAATGCTCCATACAGGATACTGGACCCAATATAATGCTCCATACAGGATACTGGTCCCCATATAATGCTCCATACAGGATACTGGTCCCCATATAATGCTCCATACAAAATATGGAGCTCTCCTCTGCGCTGTACTGCGTTCTGCACTGTTACAGCTCAGGAAAGGGCGCTGTGGAAAGACTCCCCATTATCATCATCATTGCCTCCCCATCATCATCATGGCCTCCCCATTATCATCAATGCCTGCCCATCATCATCATCTCCTCCCCATCATCATCAATGCCTGCCCATTATCATCAATGCCTGCCCATTATCATCATCTTCTCCCCATCATCATCAATGCCTCCCCATTATCAGCAATGCCTGCCCATCATCATCTCCTCCCCATCATCATCAATGTCTGCCCATCATCATCTTCTCCCCATCATCAATGCCTGCCCATTATCATCATCTTCTCCCCATCATCATCAATGCCTCCCCATTATCAGCAATGCCTGCCCATCATCATCTTCTCCCCATCATCAATGCCTCCCCATTATCAGCAATGCCTGCCATCATCACACACAGACAGCACACAAGCACTCTCTCACATACATACATACACACACACATACACACATACATACACACACACACAAAGCACCGCACTACATACACACACAGAGACACACACACAGAGACATCTTACCTGTTCAGCGTCCCCGCGCTCTGTGCCACAGCCGGCCGCTGAATGATGACGTCATTCAGCGGCCGGCTGTGAGAGGAAGCGCCGGCGCCCCCTGGAGCCCGGAGCTGCGGCAGCGGAGGCACGGGAGAGGTAAGTATTGTTGCCAGCTGCTGCCGGGGCCCTGAGCAGGCGGGGGGGTCCCAGTGGCGGTGCTGACACCGCTCTCCTCCGCTAACGGGCGCGGGGGTGCCAGACTGCGAGTGGGCCCCCCCGCCTGCTCAGGGCCCCGCCTGCCAGGGGGCCATAGATAATCAATTCGCGGGCCGGATCTGGCCCGCGGGCCTTGACTTTGACATATGGGCTCTAGATTAACCCCATGTCTGCAGGTTAATAGCACAATTTTATGACAGGTTCCTTTTAATGGAAGTAATAGAAACAGCATAACACATCAAGTAGAGTAACCCTTCAGAGTTTAGATCTCTAGTACCTTTAAATATTGAGAGAATATGGGTCCACTGCCACTCTTTTTACAAGAAAAGTAGCCGCATATCCAAATGCAAAAAGAATAGAAGGGTAAATATAAAGGGGCTAATTCATTAATGTGTTTAATGCCCTACTGAATAGGCGGTGATTCCAATGCACAGGCACAAGACTTTGGGTACTACATGGATGAAGGAGAGACGTCATCCACTTACATGTATTTAGAAGAGGCAGAGTTTGCAGGAACCAGGCGGCATTTGAAGGAACCGAGGCATCTGGAAACACCCATAGGACTGGACTGTGCAATTTACATACAGCGTGGGACAAGTATTAAACACTTTTTCTGAGGTATGCAGGGGCACGTCTGAGAAATTCAAAGGGGTTGCAAGAACCCCATTCTTATGATCTGAAAAGTTATGGACATAGTTTTTAAGTGAAAAAACTGTTGACAGGTTCCCTTTAACATAAAATCTTTATAAGTAGTTTGTGATAGTATCACTTATAGTTCCAGCAATAACAAATTTCTAGCATCATCACAAAAGTATAGTTTTGGCTAATCTGACATATCATTTATCCCTAACTGTATTAGAAGAGCATCACAAAATCCTTATTCTTTGCATCTGCTGTAAACTCCTAATAAGAATGACTACTGTTTACTTGAGATCTCATTTTCAACGTCCACCTTTGAGTACCATTCAACAAATTGTAGCTGCTGTGGTAGCTCCCCGTGGTCCCCTTTTCTCAAACTCATTGCATGCTACCACCTAATAAACCAACAAGTCACTGTATCAGAATATGTTCTGTAAACTGTGCACCAATTCTAGAACATATATTTGTTACTGCTATACCTAAAACTTCCAAGCTTGTGTAAGGTCCTCTCCTAATGTAACTAGTTTTCTGCATTTACATTTACCCAGGAAATATGACCATAGATTGAAATACTATCATGTACAATGTTTCTAATAAAGATAGGCATTTATCAAACATGAAGGTTTTCTGGATTGGTAGCAGTAAACACTTTTTGTAACTAATACCATTGTGGTAGATTGGCTCACTCAGCTGCGCATGGAGGTAGACATGGGAACACTGTATCTTTAAGTCCTTCACTCATTTATGACATGCTGCATAAATCATGATAAATTAAAAATAAACACGGCCCTTTGGGCATAACAAGGAACACAAAACAAAGTGGTAGCACAAAGCACAGTCCTTGTCTTTGGGGGATTCGCCCACTCAGGGTTAGCAAAACACATGGTTCAGGTTAGCACAAACACGAACACTTCTCTGGAGTTAGCCTCTCCAGACACACTGAACACTGAATGCCTCAGGAGGCCAACTATTAATAACCCAGACCTCACCCTGGGGTGGAGATAAAGGTGGACAACCTCCCACCGGGTCTATGGTTGTTCTCAAAAACCCAACCCTTTTAAAAAGGCTGCTTAACCCCTCTCAACAATTAGTGTGCTCGAGCAAACTTCTGGGTTTCAAATCAGTGAAGCTATTAGCATCAGTGAAACATATCTTCCCTCCAGCACTTTGCCAGTGACTTTGTCACACCATGTATTCAACAAATTATTGAGGCAATGCGGATGAACATCATGTGAACATGGCTTTGCAATAATCCATTTTCATTAACATGGATTGCTCCATTGCAAGATTGCCTATGGCCATATGCTGTCTTTGTCATGTGTGACCACATTAGGTGACCACAACTGCGCCTACCAGGATAGTCACCAGACAGGAGCACTCCGGTGGTCGAATCACTCTGCCCAACTATAACCTTAGGATAAGTGCGATGAATTCAGGATAATTACTTTTTTTTCATCCAAACTCTATGACACTGGAACTACTCGATAAACTATTTTACATCACATGCTTTCATTATTATTTTATTTTAATGGTAATGAATACCTTTATCATTTCAATGCCATTCTGCAGTAAGTGTTAGGCCGGCGTCACACTGGCGACAGAATCGGACAACT
The DNA here is from genome assembly GCA_033576555.1 of Oophaga sylvatica. Taxonomy (NCBI): domain Eukaryota; kingdom Metazoa; phylum Chordata; class Amphibia; order Anura; family Dendrobatidae; genus Oophaga; species Oophaga sylvatica. The sequence continues at coordinate 457,469,876 of JARQOD010000004.1, read as the reverse complement.
GCAATGCGATGAAATATCGTATTGCAGTCTGCCCTATGTTAATCTATGGAGCAGCTCCCAGTATCCGATTTTTTGTGGTCCGTTTTAAACGTCCGTGTACAATCGCAGCATGCTGCGATTGTCACCGATTGTCGGTCGACAATCGCCAATGCAAGTCTATGGGAGCGATGAAAAATCGGATTACAAATGGACCACACTGTGTGACTTGCGATGAAATCGCATCGGTGTCCTTTAGAAAAGCCGGCAATTCATCCCCGGCTATACTGTAAAATCACACTGACAGCTTTAATAAAGACTAGAAAGAATAGATATATACACATAGAACACATATATATATATATATATACATGTCATTGTGACATGTATATATACATATATTTATAGTTCCTAGACTTCTACATACTGTTATAGCCGCTAATTCAATTGCCGGGTTTTGTGAAATCACAGAAGCCGACATGAAATGATACATTGTTTCCACACATTTAACCATGTAATTTCATGTATTTTTATATATGTTTGAAACATACAATTACATGAGTATATGTGTGCTAAATTTCAGACATGTAGGGGTTAATTAAAGGTGTAAATTCGTTGAAAAAAATGCGTGGGCTCCCGCTGTATTTTCTCCACCAGACAGACAAAGCAAGCGAGTGGGGGCAGATAATAATAGCCTAGGGAGGGTACATTTTTTTGTGCCCCCCCTGGCTACTAACATCTGCCCCCAGACACCCCAGAAAGGGCAAATCTCTAATTAGATTCGCCCTTTCTGGCACTTTGCCCGTCTATTCCCATTGCCCTGTAGCGGTGGCGAATGGGTTAATAATCTGGCGTTAATGTCACCTTAGTATTGAAAGGTGACCTTAAGGCAGGTTAATAATTGATAGCTGTCAATTAGACAACTATCAATTATTAATCCTATTGTATGAAAGAAAAATCAAACACACACAGTTTAATAAAAAATAAGTTTAATTAAATAATCACACAGTTTTTGACCATATTTTATTTTCCTGCTAAAACCATTTCCTGTAATAAAAATAAAATAAAAAAGCAAAATTATACTTACCAATCCGATGTACAGTCAGGTCCCACGGTGTAATCCATCAGAAAGGGTTAACAGGTTACAGGTCGCAATCAATTAAGCTTCATTCATGAAACACATCCTCTCTGTCACGTCCCACGCTGTAATCCATCACAAAGGGTTAACTAGCTTTGAGCCAAGCAGTGCAAGTAATCCTGCATGCTCAGCTCAAAGCTCCTGAATGAATAAGTTCCTCTCCTGGTGACAGGAGAGGATGTGTTTCATGAATGAAGCTTAATTGATTGTGTCCACTTTCCCTTTAGGTCAGGTCACTAAAGTTAAATTGCCAATAAATCAATTAAGCTCCATTCATGAATCTATTCCTCTACTTTCGCTGGGAGAGGAACTTATTCATTCAGGGGAATACAGGTCTGAGACAGCATTATCAGCTCTCTGCGACCTGTAACCTGTTAACCCTTTCTGATGGATTACACCGTGGGACCTGACTGTACATCGGATTGGTAAGTATAATTTTGCTTTTTTATTTTATTTTTATTACAGGAAATGGTTTTAGCAGGAAAATAAAATATGGTCAAAAACTGTGTGATTATTTAATTAAACTTATTTTTTATTAAACTGTGTGTGTTTGATTTTTCTTTCATACAATAGGATTAATAATTGATAGTTGTCTAATTGACAGCTATCAATTATTAACCTGCCTTAAGGTCACCTTTCAATACTAAGGTGACATTAACGCCAGATTATTAACCCATTCGCCACCGCTACAGGGCAATGGGAATAGACGGGCAAAGTGCCAGAAAGGGCGAATCTAATTAGAGATTTGCCCTTTCTGGGGTGTCTGGGGGCAGATGTTAGTAGCCAGGGGGGGCACAAAAAAAATGTACCCTCCCTAGGCTATTATTATCTGCCCCCACTCGCTTGCTTTGTCTGTCTGGTGGAGAAAATACAGCGGGAGCCCACGCATTTTTTTTCAACGAATTTACACCTTTAATTAACCCCTACATGTCTGAAATTTAGCACACATATACTCATGTAATTGTATGTTTCAAACATATATAAAAATACATGAAATTACATGGTTAAATGTGTGGAAACAATGTATCATTTCATGTCGGCTTCTGTGATTTCACTGAAGCCGGCAATTGAATTAGCGGCTATAACAGTATGTAGAAGTGTAAGAATTATAAATATATGTATATATATATGTCACAATGACATATATATATATATATATGTGCTCTATGTGTATATATCTATTCTTTCTTTTGGCATTTAAATACTATTCTTTTGGATCCATTATATGTCAGTTTTGCAAGCCTGCGAGAAAATCTCGCAAGTCGGATGAAAATCGGATGTTACAAGGTACACACACATGCGATTAAATCGCATCTTTGAAGGAAAATCGGATGCCAGAAGGATGTGTGATGTTTTTATTTTGATCCGATTGTCGACCGTCTAAAACGGACCGATTTTTAGTGGTTGTGTGTGACGCCGGCCTTATAGTCATAATATTACATGGCTTTTCCAGGAATAACTTTTCCCACCCCATCTTCTTCGGCTAGGTAAAAAGAATATGCTCAGGTGCTACTCACGCTACCAAGGTCTAATACTACAATAGGGCCAAGATAGACACAAACCACTAGACCTGGGGAGCATGAGTAACACCAGCGCTTATTATTATAACTTAGTGGCAGCTAATTGAAAAATGCTATTTCTAGAAAAACGTTTTAAAATTAATTTCCTACTACTGCCTGCTACTTGCGCTATACCACCAATAAATCAATAATCTCTGATTCATTGAGTTATGAACTTTACAAACTTTCTGTGGCTTCTAC
>JARQOD010000004.1:457398004-457466902 GCA_033576555.1 Oophaga sylvatica | reverse complement strand
ATGATGATTGCAATTTATTAAGAGGATGCAAATTTTGATGGGAGGAGTGCTTCTTCAATAAAGTTTTCATCTGTTAATCAATTATAGAGCATTAGTTGCATGATTGCTATATTTAGTTACTTTCCCAATATTAATCTTCCACCTTTTGTATTATTTATTATAGGAATATTTATTATAATGCCTGATTCTTCCTATGTGTCCTGTCTGGGGTTGATTTGTACAATATGTAAAATTAACCTCTTCATACTCATACATGTCTGTATGAGCTGCCATGCTGAACAGTTGTTTCCTGACCTTGGCAGTAATGTACATTCTTAGCAATGCCACCATCTCAAGCTTTGATACTTTAATTATACCTTGTGGAAATTATGCATTCCTCCAGTATGCAGTTGTCACAATGCGGCATCTTACACTTCCGAAAGCAGAACTAAGTCCTATAATTTCAAGCTGTCTTATATACATCATATGTGCATTATTTGGCAATTTCTTAGACAGCTGTTAGCCATTAAATGCTGTGTCCTCTAGTTAAATGCTCATTGTAAATAATAAATTCCTGTTTTGCGGGGCCTGCGTGATGTTACATGGCATATGTTTTCCAGTTTACCATTTGTCTACTTCTCTTGTATAAAATATACTGGGTATTGTGATTCACAAGGATAGGGAAAAATAAAGTTTTTGTTGCCTACAGGCGTAGTTCATAGGACAGAAAGTACTCAAGTCGGCGATGAAAATCAGTAGGCGTTGGAATATATATGGGTACAAATGGTGGTAGCTATAGAAGATGCAGAGGTAATAGTTGATCATTAGAGGGCACAAATGCCTTTTTCCAACATAATAAGTCACCAGGATTATCAATGGTGATTTATTTCTTATATATGCAATAGCTCAGTGATCTAAACCATCCGAAGCTGATATTCTGTTTCAAAGTTGTCCATGTGGTCGAAATTTAAAATTAATAAATGGAATAAAAACCTTTTTAAGAACAACTTATGGAGTCGTTTTGCTAAATTGTTTCTTTGAACATCGAAGCAAAATATCCCTGAAGATAAGTGTAAATTTTTGAGGAGTCAGTTTTCCACAATCTTCAGATTGGGGAATATTTTTCACTCTAATACTTTGTCTTACGGCCAACTCCCACTGGTTACATTAGCACTAATCCAAGTTGAGGACCAAATTTCGTCTGCTTCTTCCGGGCCTATAACACCTGACTTTTACTGTATTATTCTTTTTGCACACAGGTGTCTGATGGTGGAATAAGAGCATAATAGGATTAAAGCAACGATTATTGGAAGACATGGCTCAATGGCTACAGATGTTATGTTATACAGGGATATGCACTATAGACCCTGGGATGAAATTATCCTCAGATGACCTTTCTTTGACTAGTCACTTTATTTTTTTTCCTGGAAACTGATAACTAGTTCAGTTTTGTGATGGTGTAGCCCGTTCATACACATTAGACTAATGTCGGCCAATCCCTCCAAGATTTGGATGACAGTCTAATGTGTATGGGGACACCAGATAATTTATTGTCGAGAGAGTTATCAAGTATTTCACATTTCTATTATAGAGAACACAGGAGTACTTTGCCTGGGAAAGGGTTCCTTTCACGTGTATGGGGAGCCGGCGGAGATGGCTGCCAGCCGAAAGATTGTCCGAACCATTGTCCAGCCAACAGCCATCTAATGCGAATGATGAGCTTACGTTTTTGTGTTTATATTTCTTCTAAAAGTAGTCGTGTAGATTCCCAAGACATCTAAATACAGTGTTTGTGGCTGGGAGGCTTTGCTTCAAGGAAATTTATATTTTAACAATGATAAAATGCATAAAATACACATTTTGTGATACAGATTTTTTTTCCTACATATTTATTGAGTGAACACATTTGTTATTGTTATAGGTCAATCATTGCTTGACCTGTAAGTCTCCATATGCCAGCTGCTGGTATCCACAAAGAGAAACAGTATTCCCAAGATTTTCCAGGTAGTGGTACACATGGAGGGCTCAAGGGTTGTTCCACTACATTTAAATTGATGGCCCATCCTCTGGGTAGATCATCAATATCAGATCGGTGGGGATCTAACTCTCGCCACTCCAACTTGATCAGCTGATCTCATGGTCAGCGGCAGCAGGATGTTAGCAGTTGTTGCGTTGAACAGCACAGCTCTGTGAAATTTCTAATGGTCACTGCCAGGTACTGCAGATCCACTCTTATTTGTTTGATCCAGTCCTATTTGTTCATAGGGAAGCCTGTTCATGACTTTTAACCCAACTAAATAGCAAGCACACAACAAACAAGCAAAATGCTGTTTGAGTGCGTTGATTCATTAGCCTGCTTAAAAATCTAAATTGTTCTTAACAGCACATCATCTTGAGTAAGTAGGATATGTGGTGCCGATAACATGATATGTTATGAACACAGAATGATAGTATTAAAGGAGTATTCTCAAGTTTGAAAGTTATCACCTATCTCCAACATTGGGACCTCCAAAGATCCATAGATCCAGAGTTCCCTCTGGGAATGGAGCGGAGGTCGATCATATGCACTGTTGCTCAAATCATTCTTATAGGAGGGCTGAAGACCAGCAGAGCACTGCACTCAGCAATCTCCAGTGGTTCCATTAAGAATGAATGGTGCGCATGGCAGCCTCCGTTTCATTCACGTGGGGATCTTCAGAGCCCCAATTCTCATGATCACTGGGATCCCCAGTGATCATCAAGTTATCGCCATTCCAATGGATAGGTACAACTTTCATACTTGAGACTGCCCCCTTCATTATCATTCTGTGTCCATAGAATTGTGTTCGATCTAAGTAGACTATTAAATGACCGCCGATCGGCTAGCTCACAGCCAACTCCAGGTCATTTATGGGCCACAATTGTGCCATTTACGTCCAGCATTAATGGCTCTATAAACTGTACCAACAACACAGATGTTTTACTATTTACAGGGTTTTCAGACATTTATGATGGAAAGAACAGAACAAAAATCTTATAGACTGAAAGACAAAAAAATAACAGGCTAAAATATTGCAGAAATCAGTGTTGAGGTTGATTGAAATGTTTCTTTACCTCAGTTATCTCCGTGTAAAAAGGACAGAACGAAAGACATCACAGTGAATAGAGACAGCCATGTAATTTTGCACATAAGAACCATAAAGTAAGTGCCTATGTGAGTGCACCTCATGCAGGCTCGGACTGGCCCACAGGAGAACAGGAGAATCCTCTGTTAGGCCCCTTTGAAGGATTGCTAATAAGTAATGCTATTACACTTGATACACAATTGGCAGAAAAAGGTATCTAATCATTCATTAAACAAGCTACCAAAATTAACATTATATAGAAGTAAAAATACATTTGTGTGCTGGGGTCAGGTTATTTATTTTTGTATGTAGCTGAACAGGGGGCGCCAAGAGTCAATGTTACTGGTGGTCCTTTACCCAGCCAGTCCGATGCTGGCCTCATGACACCTTAATGAATCAGCACCTCACTTCTGCCACATGTAAGTGAATGCAGATCAGGCGCTTTTAAATTAGGAAATAAACAGAATTTGGAACCACTGTATAAAATTAATATATATATTTTTTATAAATCATACTAATTATGTGTACACATATCCATATTAGAAGATTAGAGTAGAAATATGTATTTTTGAGAACATTGATGTTTGGCAATATATTCGGCAAGCCAAGTCATGGTACAGCTTCTAACTGTTAGATTCGGTGACTTCTGCGTGGAGCACAGCAGTGGGATGCATAGCTTAGCAATGCTGATACATTCTCTTCGGAATTTGTTTCAGAAGCTCAGGGGCCAGAAATTACGGAACAGTGTTTTATACCTATTTATGCTTTTATCCAATTATAAAAAGTCAAAAATACATTTTCTGAAACGAAAGTCTGAGGTAGTAGCTTGGGCTTCAGCTGTAGAACAAGAGTTTGAGCCAAGAGGGGTGTTGAGTTACTTTTGTGTGGTACATTAAAATTCATCTATTGCGTTCATGCTGTAATTGTACATTATGTTTGGCAAACCAAACTATGTTGGCCAGACGAGAGTTTTTTTTCGGCTTGTAAGTGAAAACCCAGTAGGTGGGTAAGTGTAGTGCTGGCTAATCCAGCAATTCAGAGAAAGTGTCAGTGGTGAGATTGATAAATCATTCTTTGTGCCAAGAGAAGAGAGGTTTCCACCAAGTCTAGGACATTTACTGAAGCCGGCGTTCTTCTATAGGCACTGACTTTTCTGCTACACAAATATAACCCTTTCCCCGTGGGGGCCACAGAAGACATGACATGACTACAGCAAAACTGATCATGGTGCAGACGGGACAGTGGAGAAAAGATACCAGGCTCTTGTCTTCCATTGTAAGTTAACCCTTTCATTGCATGCTATCTGCAGTATAGCTGCATCAATCATAGGGCACACTGCCCGTAGGAGATGGCTACATTTTCAATTTCTCATTGAATTTGGGAAATATATTTTATTCCTCAGCAGGTAGAAATCCACCATCATCCAGTCCCACTTTTTGAGATCAAATAAATGTATATCATTAATGTTACCTGCAGCAATGAATGGGTGGTGGGGGTTCTAATATCACAAATTCATAACTTAAATCTGACTTCACTGTTCAGCTATACTATGCAGGAGAACCCACTGTTTAATTCCCCTGCAGCGCCACCACAGGAATAAAGGAGCATTACAAGTCATATTTATTTATTTATTTTACTTATACTTATATAGCCCCATTAATTTTGCAGCGCTTTACAGACATCATCACTGTCCCCATTGGGGTTCATAATTTAGATTCCCTATCAGTATGTTTTTGGAGTGTGGAGGAAACCGGAGTACCGGTTCATTTTGCGGGGGATTCAAGACATAAACTCCAACGGGACCACGATGAGTATACTAAATACATTGTGATGATATTGGGGGAGATAAGGGTCAGGTAGTTTAAATTTAAATGACTAATCCACAAGAGCTGACCAACAGAGTCTGTCTTCACATTGAAAACTCATGCTTCTTCTCAGCGCCGGAATAGGAGCAATCAGACGCTGCGGTCTTCTGGCTCCACACTGTCGCGGTAACCCCGTGACACATACGTGTTTAAAAACATATATGTACAATGTTTGTGGGATGACTTTGCCTAGTAAAGAAGTCAACTGCACTTTTCAGTTAAGGTCTCGTTCACATGAGTGTTGATTCTCTCATGTGAGAGAATAAGATCAATTATGTAAATGACGCTCAGATCATATTCTGATCAAAGTTTGACCTGAGTGTCAGCTTAGTGTGATCAGATTCTCATATCACAGGTAAGGAGAAGATGGGGAACATAATTTCTCCAACTTCTCCATTGTATGACTCTGCAGAAATCGGACTGCACTCAGATGACATTTGAGTGCAGTCCGATGATTTCCACACTCCAATAGACTTGTATGGATGAGTTTGATCCAATTTGAGCAGTAACTCGCAGCATGCTGCAATTTTTTTTTTAATTCCGAATCTGCACTGCCCCATAGAAAAACATTAGTCCCAGTCCTATCTGATAAAATATCGGAAAGCAGTCGTCCGATGTATATGCTCGTGTGAGCAAGCTCTAAGAAAGATACACTGACATATAGTAATCAAATGGAAACTAGAATGGCAAGGTTCCAGCCTCTGGAAGAGAAATGGGGGCCCATGGACCATTTTGATAATTGCACCAAGAGCTTTCTAGTGCACACACCAAGCATGCACAGTTTAAACATAACCTTTAAAGGTTGTTCCCATCTGGAATATTTATGGTATATTGGCAGGATACACAAAAGTTTCGTTGCTGGAACCTACATCTACAGAATTGTGCCCCTGTAAGGGGGTGAAGGAGTATCATTGCTTCGCCCTACCCTTTGAGTGTTCTTAATGTATATATGTGCTAATTAATGTGTTTTTATAAATATTCGGTGGTATTGCTACATGGAACATGTATTACCACACATAGCAATGGTATTGCCACATCTTCTCTTGTGTTACCATTATGTGTATAATATTGTATTGCATTGTGTTCTTTCAGTATAATACTGTATATAATGTATGTGATGTGTATTAATGCTTTTGTATACTTTAGAGAAAGTTAGGTGCTTTCTTCTGGGAACACTAGAGGAGGGCACCTTAGTATATAGTTCTCATATATTGGGTAAATGTAGTTCTGTTGCGGGCCACTAGATGGGGGCATACTAGTGGGCTTTGTTAGGTATAGCTGATAGGAAGTTCATAGAGGGTTAAGTGTTGGAGGGGCTGCTGGATAGTAGTGAGAAGTTTTGAGGTAGTTAGATGAGACGGGGCCAGTGTACCCAAGTGTCCACATGGGCTATAGGCCAGGACAGCTGGCAGCCACTTAACGTTTAAGTGCTGCAGCCCACGTTACCCACGGCCACTCTATACCATATCAGTGAGGCCTGTACAGAGAAGAAGGATTTGGCGTCTTACCGCCTGGGCCAATGCTTTTAGGGCAGAAGTTGGCTGGACTAAGGAGATGAAAGGAGCTAGAGCTTCAACTGGAAAGACGGGCTGTAGTGATTGATGAACTCAGCTCTGGGGCAAAACAGTCTGAAGGAAATGTCATTATAGCGAGGTCAGGCCTGGAAGGAACTGGGGAGCAGTCTAGGATGGTCCGGTCCTGGCGTGTACTGCACAGAAGTAACAGCAAAGCAGGGAGAGAAAAGGAAACAAGTGCAACCCATGATGTGAAAACTGTGAATGTAACGTGTGAAGTGTTAAGTAAAGAGAATGTTCAAGTCATCCTGGACTGTGTCTCCATTACTGGGGGTTGCCTGAAAGAGGGACCGTCGCCGCCTGGGAAGTGCCCAGGGAAGCTGAACATGGAGATGCAGGTATGCTGAAGAGAAGAATACAGTTTCATGTAGGGGAAGGACTGGACATAGATGTTGCAGTAATTCAGGTCACGACTACAGTCCTGTCCCTCCTTTACACCCCATTGCACAGAAAGAGAAGATGGCCACCAGAAATGGAGAGATGTCAGTATCCTCTTATTTCCTTACTTGAACTAATATAAGTCCGTCATATTAGTGTAGTTCCAGTATATATTTTTTTTAAGGCCAGAGATTTTCTCCTTGTACACTGAATATTGATTTTACATTGTAAAACTTTCCCACTCTGGTTGGTCTGTCTATGTATTAGGTGGAACACTAGCATCTTTCATCTATTTCCGTGCTTTTAGCAGTTGTCCGGCTGACACAATGCAGTTTTTGTTGCATTTATTTTACCCATAACAAAGAGGAAACATTGAAAGAGGCGAAAAATTAATTTTCATTGATATTTTCCCTTTTTTTCAGGATTTACTCTTGGCAAAAACACTCCTTTAAGAAATGCACTGTGTGAACGTGACCCGAGGGCAACAATTAGATCGAGACCCTCTGTGGTTATTAGATTAATGAAATTGCATTAGTGATTGGATTTACCTTTGTGCATTGAGCATGTTTCTTAAGTAAATGGCCCCCGATTTCTGACTGATGTGTATTCAATGTACATAACATTTTATTATCTGTAAACTAGAATGTGAGATTCTTCTTCCTCTTGAATGTACACAATAGTCATTCATATGGCCATTATTAGTGTGCAATTTACAGTGGGTTATGGAGGACATTTAATAGTGTCCTGTGCCTTATAAAGATGCCTCCCATCAGCTCAGAGCGTCCCATGTCCTTTCATCATGCTACATCTAGATTGCAAGCTCTGCAGACAAGTTTATCTCTAAACTACAGTAAAAGTTTATACCAACATTAAGCAGAGCCAGTAAAATAAAAGGATTGCACAACATTTCACTGATTTTAACTTACGGATACATCTCCTACAATATATTCTTCACATATTTGTGCCGTTGTGGTCTTTGCTCCATCAGTTCCATAAACCTAGAATGGAAAAGAAGACACTTATCTCCGTGAGAATAAACTGTAATAAAAGTAATTCACAGACAACCTCTTTAAAAAGATACAAATTGGAGACTTCATTCACTAAAACCCTACTCGTACCTGACTACAATAACTCAACCACTTCAATAACTGAGTTCCAGTTTCACGTGTGCTCTTGGCAGACATATTGCTCCATTCATCTCTTGCTTGTGTTATGGCAAATATTCGAGTAGGAATGACTGACAGTGCTGAGCATTTCTGTATTTTCATTCTTTCAGATTCTAGAATATCACAGATAAAAAAGCTAGAATCAGAGTCAAGCACAGAGACAGAAATTTCATTACCAGAGAGAATTCTATTTGTGGGTCTAGTTAGCCAAAAGAGCCAAAATTAAATTCCAAACCTTAAAGGTGTTGTTTACTACCGTACTAGGACAGCCCCTTCTTAATCTAAATGTTTGGCCCCTATCAAATAAAAAAGCCTATACTCATTGCCCATGCCAGCACCATTTCAGCAGTGTCAGCACTCGCGGTCTCGGAGCTCTCGTGTGGTTAAAAAACGTGGTGCCCATTGCCCAACCAGCGCTGGCGTCACTGTCCCCACCTTTTATCGAATTGAACAAGAAGTGGACGTCATTGCTGCAACCGAACTCTGATTTCCTCTTCATGTTCAATTCGACAGGAGGAAGGGATAGTGATGCCAGCGCTGATTGGGTGCCGGGGACTGCCGCACGCCGCAGGGCCGTGGGGTACTTGGTACCGGGCCGGTTCTGTTACTTCAGGGAATGTCAAGGCAGCAGTGACCCAGTCCGTGGCCCTGGAGAGCAATCAAATGATGAAGGGAATAGTTATTATGGGGATTAATTCATAACGCCACCTGTGGTATTCGGCAATAAAGGGATTAGCTGATGCTACTTGAAAGACCTCTGGGGCTGTTGGTGATGCAGCAGAGATGTTGCAGCTCTTCACAGGCAGAGCTAGGCCGCAGGGCAGTTGTATGTTTTATTTAAAATGGTGGTGACGGTTGTAATGCAGAGTAGATGACGCAATAATAAAGCTGAGGACACAGCAGGGTTGCAATTTCCTTTTACCTTTACTTGATAGTCCAGGGTGCAGACCAGGGGATTACAGATAGTGAGGGAAATCTGGGTAGCCTGGAAGCAGTTCAAGATCCACTGAGCCAGATGGATATGGAGGCCTCCCTTTTGCGCCTTCTTCTGCTGTCCTTGCTGCCTAAAGCTGTGCTTGGGCCATCTGTTCCTGCTTTTCTTTAAGCACTTGCCCGTATAGCAGGCAGCTTGAGCCTTTTTTACAGGTGTCGCTTTTTCGTGGCGGTTCCAGGCTCTCTTTTGCTGCTCTGCCGTTGAGTGTTTTATGGGCCAGGCCTGCAGTCCCCTGTCCTCCAGATTTAGCTGTCGGGCTCTCTTTACCCGCACAGCCACGGACTCCTGCGTCCAATTTCAAGTGCTCAGCTCTGGGTGAGCTTACTCTCAGCTCCACTCCCCAAATTCCCCAAATTTCTCCTTTCCTCCTCAACTCTCCTCAGACTCTGTCAGCCCTCACTCCCTCTCTCTCTCCCCTCTGACTAACTCTTTCCAGAACAATCTCCTTACTTCAGCACTAACTCCTCCCACCAACTGTCACTCCCTTAAGCTCCGCCCCTTTTGGTCTGGAGTTAGAACAAGTGTTGGATGTTGGTGCTATCTGGTCAGGGGACCTCTCATGGCTTCCAGGCATTACATTACCCCCTGTGAGGGAGGCAATACTACTGTGGCAACCAGACTCCTGGGGTGCCACAGCACCATGTGTCAGAACAACTGCACGATAGCCCCGGAAGAGCGAGTGCCGACACCACGGGAATGGTGCCAGCACAGGAAGTGAGTATAAGCTTTTATATATTATTGGGGCCAAGTGTGGGGAATGAGAAGGAGTTGTCCAAGTAGTAGACAACGTCTTTAAATAAAATGCGAAAAAAAGACTGTCTACATAATTGTACCTATATTATATACCTATATATATACCTATATGTAGTAATAAAATCTATCCTATACCAAAAGTATGAATACCAAATAATAAAATACCGTTTTACTGAAGCAGACAGAAAGGCATCCTAAGGTGGAAGAACTGTAAAAACATTACAGTTAAAGGGTCTTAAAGGGAATCGGTCATCAGGTTTTTGCTGCGTAATCTGATGACAGCATTAGGTAGCAGATGAAACACTGAATTCAAAGATGTAGCACTTTTTGGCTATGTACTGTTTTTTACTTGTAATGAAAGTTTTAACACTAGGAGGTAATCACTTCTCGACTACAACAGCAGGTGAAGACCAGGTCAGACCACACCCCCTCCTGTGATAAGAAGCTTACTGTCAACAGACAATGTACATAGAGAGCCTGGTGTGGGCGGGGTTAGCTTTCTCTGCTAAGCTGCATGCTAGAACTCTGATTGTGTCACAGCTGCTTCACCCAGTAAACTAAGTGATACATCTCTGGATTCAGTCTCACTTGCCCTATGTTATGCTACTCTCAGATTAAATAGCAAATACCTGCTGACAAATTCGCTTTAACTTTTTGTTCTTAAGAAGCGCTACCAGACCCTTTCTTCCTGCTTTGAATGGACAAGCCGCTTCTGAGGATTAATTGTTTTGACCAGTGGCATAGTTTCATTCTTGTTCCGAACTGACCGCTCTGCCCGACTGATAGCAAAGACATCTTTGTCTCAACAGCATGGGAGAAGCCCTGGGACACTAAGACTGGTCAGATGCAGTGATCTGTCCACCTCAGAGAGTCATGAATAGGATCGAAAGCAGAGATCCTGCTAATGACACAAGTTCCTTATGTAGGTACCTGGCCACTCTTAGACTGTATACATCCAACCATATGCTATAAAATTAAAAATTCCTTCTTTCTTGAGAAATGAGATGATTTTTAATAGGATGTAAATTGTAAAGTTGCAATTTTTTTCCAAATAAGATGGAAGCAGAAAGCGTTAAGATAGCCATACACCTTATATAGCTGTCATTTGAGCGCTGAATCCCTCTCACAAATACATGCACTCTCGACTTATTTAAGTGTGTATGTGCTCTTAATGGGAAAATGGAAGTAACTCATGGCCAGACACCTCTAGCAGTTACTTATCTGATGTGAAAACAAATTATAATATAATTCTAACAAGGCCAATCTGTCATCAGGGTAGAATAGTGACACCACCATACAAATTAGATAGCCTTCTGGTCCTGTCAAAATCAGTTTAGCCAAATTTATTTATTTATTTTACTTACATAGCACCATTAATTCTAAAGCAATCCACAGATGTCAGCATCACTGTGCCCGTTTGAGGTTCACAATATAAATTTCTTTACATTAAGTCTTTGAAGTGTGGGGAAAAAACAAAGAACAAGGAGGAAACCCACGCAAACAAGGGGAGAACATACAAACTCAATACAGAAATTCTCCTAGGTGGGATTTGAACCCAGAACTACAAGCAACAGTGAGCCACCATGTATGGCCACCTTTAGGCTAGAACTACACTGGCACACTTAAGATTACATATCTCAAAAACAAATTGAGGGACTAAAGTCATGTGCAATTCATGTCCATAGATAAGTTTTCTGACCCTGATAACAGTAACAGCTTATATCAAGGTGGCCTGCCAACTGCCCCATGATGGTACATGTTGGAGAAAGAAAGGAGATTGGGCATGTTGGATTTTATCCTGCCCAATGTTCTGGTCCTGCAGAAGGCAATCTGCTGCCAGAAGGAAGTGACGTTTGTGTGCTTGGTTGTGGAATCAGCAGAAATAGTTCATTCAGCAGCTTTTGTACAAAAAATTTGCCCTTATAAATAGTCATCAACAAATAATAAAAAGCAAATGCCCTATGGTTGTTTTTCTGCATAATCACCTGTGCACGAGATTTCAGAAATGACCTGTAATGAAATAAGTCTAGGAAATCCTAAGCCAAAACGTGGTTCCTTCTCAGCGTGCTGTTGTAGAAGCTTACAGGTGATACCCAAGTATAGGCATCATATTCCAAGATGTTATCTAAGGAATGGCAGATGATACCTTCTCGTTTTAAGCTTGTATCCTCATGTACGCTTCAAAGAGCTGGAAACAACTACATGCAAACAGAAAGAAAGCAATAAAGGTTCATATTATCAGCTCCTAGAAGTGCTCTTCATTATATTCTATGAGAGTCGATAGAACATAGAAGATGAGGCATCTATTCTCATCATACGCCCGTCTTACTTCACACAAATATTACTTGTATATCTGAGAAATAATGATAGATTTAAAATAAGTTTTAAATATTTATAATGTTAAAAATCCTCTTAAGAAAAACATGTTTTTTCAGAAAATGATATTGTCAAGAGTGTTTTAACATTGTGTTTCAGCACCTGTTTGGCCACCGAAAGGGTGCGGAGACGCAATGTGAAAGGACCCTGTTTTACCACTTTCTACTTCAAAACTCGTGAGTCGGCTCAAAAAACCTAACATATAGCTGATGCCCTGGATGAATGTGAGCAATCCTATAGAAAATTATCGGATCCATGCTTATATCTGGCTGCATGACCGGGTATATGGAACAAGGCCTGAGGGATCACCACATTAAAATACTGTTCAGAGAAATTCAGCAAAAAGATATATATTCCTAACATTGCTTCCTATGAAAAATTTGTTAGGATACAACACATCAAGAAAAACGTTTTGTGGATTTTCGTATAGGAAGCTATTTTTGATTTTTACTTGCATGTTTGTCCTCTTAGACTGCTGCAAACTGCTTCGAATCCGTAACAGATAGAAAAACAAATGCAGGTTACAGTTAATGGCAACTACAATTTAAAGAGTTTGTCCACTACTCGGACACCCATTTTAAACTCGGATAACCCCTTCTGAATTTCTATGTTTACCCCCCAGTAAAACACCTATACTTACCACCGATGCCTGCGCCATATCTGCGGTGTCAGCACTGGCTTTTCCGGTGAATGCATGACATTATGTCACGTGATCCCTGCAGACAATCAGCGGCAGCTTTACTCTCCTACGGATGTAATTGCTCTCTCACTTCCTCAAGATGTCTTGAGTTATCTGAAGGAGGGAAGAGTGAAGTCAATGCTGATTGGCCACAGTGATTGTATGACACAATGTCACGTAATCCCAAGAACAGCCAGTGCCGACATCGCTAGAACAGTGCAGGCACCAGAGGTGAGAATAGGTGTTATTATTTTACTGGGGAGGAAACATAGGGTGTCAGAAGGGGTTCTTCGAGTAGTGGACAATCCTTTTAAGGTAAAATGTTTTATCTGGTAGACATAACTAATTAAAGGGGCTGTATACATTTAAAGACATATCCTAGGGATATATAATCAATCTTTAAAAGTACAGAATACTCTTTAATTGTTACATGAACACTGTAAGTACTGAAATTATTTTCTAGTTGAATTGATATCTTACGATGTACATCATGTTTGTGAAAAATATAGGTGTGCTGTCATTTTAGAAGCAAATTGTCCTGGCCACGAACAAGACTAACACTACCTGCACATCAAGAGGTAATGATGCGAAAATTTCTCTTCTGAAACACTGTGGGCCTCATTTATCAAAATTGTCTAAACGAAAAGCAGTGTCTTTATTGCCCATAGCAACCAGTCAGAGCTCAGCTTTTAATTTATAAGCAATTCCTGTAAAATGGATGCTATGAATGGTTGCTATGGGAAACAAAGATAAACAACGATTGTTGTGTTACAGCCATAAAGTCAGCAATTTTCCTTGTCGCGTCCCTTTTTGGTGGTTGATTAAGCAGTTGTATTAGGGTTGAGACTGTCTTAAAACCCTCTTACAAGAGACAATTTGTGCTGTTATTATTGCGCCATTCCGAAGCCTTTAAATATTGTTGTATTTTATTGGTGTTTTCCACCATGTTGGTGTTTCATATGTTGAGCATTCCATCCTCTTTGAGTGTTTCTTATGTTTGACTTAGGTTACATGTATATGAGGGATGTTTCATGTAAGATTCACAGAGAGGGCAGCAGTTGGGGTTGGATAGGAGCGAATACGAACATCAAAGTTCGGCGTTTGCATTGGACAGTTAGTGTTTGGTGCTAAACGCCGAACACAGACTTCTCCCGGAAGTCTGTTGTAATGTTCGGAGTTCCAGGGGAAGTCTGCTGGAGAGAAGAGAATTTTTTTTGGCCAGATCCAAGGTTCGGGTCTCTATTCTATTCGATGGGGTTTGGGTTCTAGTTCACGTTCAGGTACAGTTTTGGTAACCAAACCAAATTTTGGACATACGTTCGGGTCGTATACCGGAAAGCAAACTTCCACGAGTCCGCTCATCCCTAGTTGAGGAGTGTCCAGGAATACTGCTCAGCAATGTGGCTTTGGGCATTATTTCTGTGAGGATATGTAGGTGGCTCTACCCATGGATGTTGTAGTAGTTTTTTGTGTGTTGTGAGTGAGAAACTAGCTGATTGGTACTGAGTGTGGCACATGTGTCAGAAATCTAAGGGGTAATGTTTCTCCTTGTGGAGAGTGTCATGCCTGGCATTCCAGTGTAAGGAGACTTATAAGTCTCTGAAGAGGCAATTTACATAACTGTGTCAGAGTAGTGAAGTAGCTTTTTTTTGGAGAAGCATCAGAATGCTAACATCGTTTTATGAGGTATTAGAACCTTTGTTTCCTGTCATTCATACTGAATATCCTATGACTTGTAGGTGGGGACAAACACATTAGCAGCTATGGTGTGCCACATCAGGTTACGTCACTGTAGAGGAAATAGCCTCTGTGACTGTCCTGAGTGAGAAAGTCTGGCTGTCAGTGAGTGTGGAAGGAACACCATTCTGTGATCCAAAGAAAAGGCAGAGTGAGAACTGCAAAAGTTGGAGAGTGGTGAAAGGGTGGTAATGCACCTGACAGAGTGGATATGCAGCAGAAAAAAAGAAGAAATACAGGTTCTACAAAAGGTTTGTATGTTTTCACTGAATTAACTAATGAGTAAGGGAAAAGACTATTGCCCATGTTGCTCATCTTGATAGATTGTGTTATGGATAGGCACAATTCTATTATTTAGCATGTAACTGGAAAAGTGCAGCTGGTACTCTGATCCCAGTAGGTTTGATAAGCCAACCTTTTAATGAGCTGAAATTTCTTCTTCTCCATGTGACAGGAAAAAGTCCTATGTATGAGGTATTAACAGAAAAAGCCACTATGCGAAGGAGTCATTGACCAGAAATGTCACGCCCATGAGGGTCTGTGAGATGAGTGAAGTCTCTGAATCTACAAGGCATGAGGGACTGAACTTGAGTGAACCTACACGACCCAGCAAATAGTTGTCTGAGGGACCAAGCATCCTGTTGGTGTTACACATCCTCTATGTGAGTGATGCAGGAAAGAGTACAAGAGCATGACCCGGCTGCAGTCAGTAGAGTGGTGAAGCCAAAGAAGGCCTAGATGAACCTGTAAGGAACCAATAGAACAAAGTGTTGCCTGCGCAAGCGCGACTGAAAAGGAGAGAGAGACCCTTGAGAGACTGACTGTTATTCAGCTAAACTGTATGAGGATTTCCTAATGTTCAATTTTGTGCTTCCTTACAGGAGAAGCCATGTAAACTTGATGGATTGATTTACTGTGCCATGTAGTGATTTCTATTCTCTGGGCCCTCGCCTTTTTGCCCAAATTTCATTAAAAAGCGTTTTAACATTGGATGCACCGCTTATGTTCTGCTATCTATGGGGTTTTATAGAATCAGTTCTGGAAACTTTTTATATATTTGTAGAACAGTAAAATGATTGGTGCATTTTCATTTCCCCAATTATCCAGTTGTATTTAGGCAAACAAGGCCCAACTCCCATAACTATGTGTTCATACAGTGTAGTAAAGCTTTTATGCACGTGACCCATATGCACAGAGGCATACAGTAGGCACTGTGTATGGCTAAGTGGTATTAGATGGATTTTCTCCGCTATAAGCAATTATTTACAGGAAAAATATCCCCATAATACAGTAATAGATC
The DNA here is from genome assembly GCA_033576555.1 of Oophaga sylvatica. NCBI lineage: Eukaryota > Metazoa > Chordata > Amphibia > Anura > Dendrobatidae > Oophaga > Oophaga sylvatica. The sequence continues at coordinate 457,450,997 of JARQOD010000004.1, read as the reverse complement.
ATGTCAGTCTTTTTGGAAAGCTGTATGCCTCTGAATGCAATTGTAGGCTTATGGAAGTACACCATGACAATGTAAATTTCTATGGTTGCTGGATTGTCTCCATAAATATACTACTTTTTTTGTCATTGTGTTTTAGGGCCCCACAACAGTTACACTGGGGACTAAGACGGGCGTTTCTCTCTCGCTCCCCACCTTAATATTTTCTTTATTCAAAAATAATACCAAATCCAGCCACACGCTAATTACATCTTTATCAATCTGACACAGCTGTCTGAACTCGGTGTACAGGACATTCCTTTTTAGCTTAGTAGCTGCTGAATCCAATTGCTGCTCGTATAAATCAAACGCAGTCAGTAAAAGGAGGCCCTCAGAGGCACAAGTTCTCTTCTTTGTCCCGAGAATCTTGTGTCACTGAGCCTCCTGGTAGGCACACAGACAGCCATGGTTAATCAGTAGTTATACCACGACACACTGTTATCGCTCACTATGTCCATTATGGCAGTTTATGGTGGCAATGCAGGAGTTAAGAAGAAAAACAAAGACACGCTTACCTCGTGCACAATTTTTACTGGAATCGTTGGTGATTGGAGAAGTCTCGTGTGGAGTCCAGTCCTCTTATTGTCCATGATGAGGAGAGATGGGGCCATCTGCACCAGGAATGACCTGTATGAAACAAGAGGAGAGCTCATACGCATGATACACTCCTTACCAAACTTAGAAATGACTTTTAATAGTTGGCTATCTTATAGTTTATAGTGTGGAGGTTTATATAATATATATCTTGTATATACTTGTCACTTACAGTACATGAGCAATAAGTCTTAAGTAAGAAGCGTCACCTTTGGCTCCCGGGTAGTAATGAGTGGATCTGTGGAAGTTTAGGTTCTGGTACTTGACCCAAACTCTATTCCAAAGTTCGATTCGGGTACCAGAACTCTACCCAAACTTGAACCAGAACCTGAACCCCATTGAAAACAATTGGGACCCCATACTTTGCTGGAAAAAATCTCTCTATCTCTCCACACCCCGGAACTCCGAACACTGCAACAGAATTCCAGGAGAAGTCCGTGCTCGACATTTAGCAGGACCCCCATTGACACACCTAGCATGTAATATTTGACATACTAGAAAATTTTATTGAAAAAGGAACAGGGGTCTAGTTCCTTATCCACATAATGTAAAATGATATGATCCGTTCTCCTCTGACGGACACAGACAGAGAGCCCTTGTGCAAGAACAATATATGGGTCCTTTGCAGCCCAATAGCTCATCATAATGCACAATTCCACCTTCTTTGGATGTAATAGTGGCCCCCTTACCTCCTGGACCCATGTGCGGCTGCACAGGTTGCACCAATGGTATGTCCACCCTTGTGTTCCATACATGCCATGTGCTCTCATTAGCGGTTGCCTATGGTGAAAAGTGAATGCACTTGAAGTCATTTATTATAGCTTCATCATGGCTATTCAAAGTCAAGAATGAGAACAAGAATAGCTGTAAAAAAAAAAAGCAATGACAGTAGAGTTATTACAAGTCACTAAGACAAACTGTGTGAAATCCGAGTAATGTGGAGGTACAGAATGGCCTCATAGGATTGGTATTGTGATACCACTTGGTGCAGCGTGGCCATGCACATGGCGCCAAAGAATGAAAATGTGGATCCAAAAAACTCTGGTGGAAACCTAAAAAGAAAACAGTAAAAAACTGGCGACTACTGTCCTTAGGATACGTTAATTCCAGTTTACACCCCAGTACTATTCTACTACTATAATGTCAGGATGGCCAGCTTCATTATACACCATTGCAGAGTGGGAATTTGTTTGCAAGGTCGCTATAAACAAATTAAAGGTAACATTAATCTTGACTGGGCCCGAGCTGTTGGTTTGACTTAAAGCATCTGTCCACACTCAGATCTTAACCCTTCGTGTTTGCTCTGCCTGGAGAGCAATCACTTCTCACTTCAAACCAGAGCTCCAGTTTAATCCTTCACACTGAGATAACCCCAAGACAAATGACGTGGGGCTGCAATATCTGAGGCTTTGCTTTGTAACAGGCTGCAGGACATTTTTCCTCTTGCTGCCCACCAGAATGGATGGGTTTGGGACCCTCACTGTGGTTAAAGGGTTAAGGAAGCTCAGGCGTCCAATTTTCGAAGCCCCTCCTTCATTATCGTCTGGGTCACAATATTATCTGTTGCGATAAGGAATGATACATTGATGTATAGTCAGTGTCACCCAGCCTAAAGACACACAATCCATCATCGCATACAATCTTCCATGGCCGCAGACCACAGAAATATGTTGCATTTCTATTAGTTAAAAAGTAGTTTCCATTGTTGTTTTTCTATTTTATAACATGATTCGTATTTAATGTCAAATATTTGTGCCATGAAGGATAAAAAGATGTGAATAATTTGCATCTAAATACACAAAGATTTATATCATTATATATATGAAGCCATAGATTTACAGTAGCACATTATTGGTCATGTTATATGAAAATTAATTATATCGTTGTTGTAATAATTCAGTTAGCATGGGCAAATGAAATATACCGCGCAACCGCAACAAAAGGGCGTAAATGAAAGGCTGCGCGACATCCACTTCTTTGTCTTACAACTGCCTGGCAATTAGGTGTTTCTAGAGTTTCGCACACAATCTGTTATTACATCTGTGTGTCCATGTATTGTATAGAGTAAAGTTTTGTTACACTGCTAAAGCCATGTGCAAAGTGGTAATAATTTGTGTTGTGTCTTATCCAGCGATTAGTATTGATTAGCGACCGCGCTGGATCATCATCCTTTTAGGAATTAAAAATATTTGCCCAACTTTTTAAAAAGTCTCGCCATTCCTTACCGCTGCAGTCAATGAGTTCTCAGTCCCTTGAAGCAGTGAAATCAGTAGAGAATGGGAGAATCACATGGAAATATGTCTGTGTGATATTGTTAAGTGATTCTGATCATCAAACGTCCTCTGCGGCTGGCTGTCCATGGCCCCAGGTTCTTGGCCACGTATGGTTTTCCTTTATGCAGGTCCAGCTGACTTTGGGATAATTCTTTCATCTGTCAGTGATGGACACAAAATATCTAAAAGCTTTTCTGTCTACAGTAGCCCCACTCAGTCTAAAAAGTAAGAAAACAGACCTAAAGGAGTGTCTCATCATATTCAATATTAAAGATGATTGATGCAGGTACAGTTTTATGGGCAGCACGGTGGCTCAGTGGTTAGCACTGTTGTTTTGCAGCGCTGGGGTCCTGGGTTAAAACGTCTGCAAAGAGTTTGTATGTTCTCCCTGTGTTTGTGTAGGTTTTATCCCTCACTTCAAAGACATATTAATAAGGATTTTAGATTGTGGGTTCCAATGGGGACAGCGATGATAAAGCGCTGCAGAATATGATGTCACTATAGAAGCCAAGCATAAGTATAAATTAGCTTTATAAACGCACAGAAATCAATTGTCATTCCCAGTTACCAGGTAAAGCTTTGCAGTGACCTGAAGTAGTGGTCGCATTCAGTGTTGAACTGGGGTGCCAAGGGCCCACCAGTAACATTGACTTTTGGGGGCCCACTTTCTACCTGCATACAAATATTACATGACCTGGTTCACAAATTTACCTATAGCGCTATATAGTAATAAACTGGGTAGTTTGGTTAATGAATGATGAGATGCTGCTTTTTTCTGTACAGAGTGAACCAAGTAAAGTATGGCAAGTACTACCCATACAGTAAGGTTGGGGGCCCTGATCTGCACAGGGACCCACCGGGGGATTCCCCTGTTCCCCTATGGGCCAGTCCAAGCCTGGTTGCATCACATGCAGTCATTCAAATTAATTGGTATCCAGAAAAAAAACATTATTTTCAGAAGCTGCCTACTCTGCCTATAAGGGCGCAGTACCATGAATGACGATCGCACCACAATGCCCAGGCTGGCAGGCATCTCTCCTGACCCGAGCGTGACAGCTGTATTGAAATACATGTTATCACTAGTGATGAGCGAGCATGCTTGGAAAAGGTGCTATCTGAGCATGATCGAGTGCTGATAGAGTGCCTTCAGCGTGCTCTAATACTACAGTATGTTCGAGACGTTGTAGGCACGTCTGGTGGGCTGCTCAACAGCCGTCACACATGCAGCAATTGCCTAAGGCCTCTATCACACTTCAGTCGTTTGGCGTCAGTCAAAATCCGCCTTTTTGCGGAAAAAATGGATCTGCCTTTTTTTTGCAGAATTAGTTTTTTCCCATAAAGTTGCATTAGCGACGGATTGCGACGGATGGTCGTCAGTTCCATCTGCCATTCGACGGATCCGTCAGAATTTCGGCGTCCACTGTCTGGAGTAAACGGACTTTGGAAGGTTTTTTGTCTGCGTCAAAATGGCGGATCATAACGGATCCGTTGCGTCTGCCTTTTTCTACAATGGCCGCCTATTGGCGGCGGATCGGTCTTCATCCATCATATGACGGAATCCGACGACGGAATCCGTTTTTGTATACTGAGCATACCCAGAAGATTTTCCCTTTCATAAAATTAACCCCAGAATCCCTTCAGGTACTGTTCTCTCTCTCTCTTTCTCTCTCTCGGCAAAAGACTGAAGTGTGAAAGAGGCCTAACAAACAGGCCAATCCCATTATGTGTTGCAGCTGTCAAACAGCCGGGAGACTTGCAGCCACGGGACTCCAACATATTATTCCAACACGCCAAAGACACTCTATTAGCACTCGAGCGAACTTGTAACGTTCACATCAGGAGAGCCGCCAGCCAGTCCAAGCATGGTGATGTGCTTGTTATATGGCCGTCTGACTGCGCCCTAAAAGGGGGTCCCTTCCTAATAGGGCGTATGGAGAGGGGTCTGGCAGGACAAGAGCTTTAATTATATGAGTGTCACCAAAACAACCATACCTGCTTCACTAACATAAGCACCATATCTGAGGGTGCTTGACGCACCAGAAACGCGTCGGTGGTTTTACGGCTTTAAACTGATGCGGATGTTATTTGGAATTTTTACATGTACCAAGAAAGAAGATATCTGTTATATCTGTGGAGCTGGATCTCTCCTCCTGGCAGCAATGAACAACCAGCCCATTGGGCTTTCCAGAACTGTCGAATGCAGGGAGCTGCCGTTGCGCTGCATGGGGCGCTACATCGTGACCGATTTGTATGATTTCCCTTTATCAAGTGACAGAAAGTGGAAAAAAAGTGAAAAAAGAGAGGTAGTGGAGGAAGTAGAGAAGTAGGAAAATGCTTCACAGAGAGAAACAAATCATCATATCATGTGGCAGGAAATTTGCTGAAATAACAAGAAAGATAATAATGATTATAGCAGAGCATGGATCAGTGAGGAAGAGATAGAAAACAGCATAAATAACCACTAATGAGATAAGCAGAACAGGATAAGACACAGCAGAGAGAGTGATCTGGGTGATAAGCTGTGGACACTTCTAATTGTTCTGGAATTGTATGGATAATAACAATGATAGTAATAATGATGGCCAATATCCCGTCATATTAGGCCTCCAGACGATGGAAATGATTACCTACACGCATAGTCATTGTATAGCGCTTTCCAACTCGTCAACTTCAGGAAAAGTTTACTGTACCTTCCAGAGAACTGGAAATGGATTCTGCGACTTATCACAAGTCCTAAAAAAACAAAGAAAAATGGCAAATTATTAGATCTGTCATACCCTCTCCGCCCGAACAGCTGAGGATGAGTTTTATTATTGTTAGTTTATTCTGCTAATACTATCATTTATATTCTATTGCTCATATTAACAAGTGTGTGGTGTAATCAATGGTAAACCAGTAATCTGTGCTATTCTCCTGCACATTCCCAAGATTACCATTGCTGCACTGGGACCAGAGGTTTGAGAACAGTGGAAGTTTTCTCCAGGTTCTCTTGTTTTCTTCTTACCCTACAGGTCTAAATAGCTTTATAAGAAAAAGTCCATGGATGTTTTTTGAGTCCTTGCAATAGAGAAAAGAGATTGTGTGCCGCACAGGGGACAGAAAACAACATCAAGCACATACTACACTTTGGCATAAGTTTGCATTATAGAAAATATCTAACAATAAATTGCACAGGTAACAGCACCATAGTGCCCATACAACTAAAAAAAAGGATAATTCTACACTAATAAATAACTCATGTAGATAATGGCACTTAGCATCCAGCTGCACTTAGATACAATGATAGAACTATAGATTAGTAATCCATAATCCCTGTGATCAGATTCATTCAGTAGACATAAGCTTTCTTCTTGTAGTTGTTTAAGTGTTTCCTGAACATACAATATTGTAGAAGTCAGTCAAACATTTCATTGAGATAAAAATATTCAGAAATCCTCGTCCGCAGAATATTCACTATGTGCAATTTCAATGTCTAAAAAACCCCAGAAGTGTGATTATATCCTATGCGGAGTGAAGCTAAAGAGAGCTTCATTTGATGGTTACTTGTCATATGGCAATTGAGTTAGTGGTTGCAGTTTTAACACAGTAACTGTAATTCACTTACACTTCTCCAATTACATCCCTACTAAATACTTCTCCAATCTAATATTGTTTTCTTAAGCAATGTGGAATTCTAGATTGCAGATAAGTGCTGGGGTTGATGTAGTGTCTAATGATAGGGATGGGGAGGATCATCAGTAATTCATCTGGAGCTGTTAGGAATGTAGAGCAAATCTGAGCTTTCCCATCCCTGACATCCCCTATTAATCTTTCTCAGACACTTTTCAATAGGTATTTCCATCTGAGTCCAGTGTGTGAATGGCCTGACACTGGCACTGCCTCTCCTCTGACACCGCCTCTCCTCTGACACCCTCATTCCAGAAAGTCAAATGTGCCCAGGTGCAATAAAGTCTGCATGCAGGATGAGCACAATGGGTTAACTAGTTAAAAGCTGGAGGATTTTTAAGTGTGTGTGTGTGTGTGTGTGTGTGTGTGGTGTGTGTGTGTGTGTTGTGTGTGTGTACGTGTGTGTGTATCTGTGTGTGTGTTTTGTATGTATGTCTGTTTGTGTATTTCGTTTGTGTGTTGTGTATTTCAAATGTACATCTAACAGCTATATTTCCAAAGATATCATCAAAGAGCTACATTGTGTATGTATGTGTGCATTATGTGTGTGTATTGCGTGTGGTATGTGTCTGTGTGTGTGTCTGTCTTTGTGGTATGTGCGTTTTGTGTGTGTGTGTATCTGTGAGTGTGTGTTTTGTGTGTATGTGCATATGTCTGTTTGTGTATTTCGTTTGGTGTGTGTAGGGGCGGAGGGTTGTGTGTGTGTGTTTTCAAATGTACATTCTTACATCTATCACCAATATTTCCAAATATAGAATCAAAAAGCTACATTGTGTATGTATGTATGTGTGCATTATGTGTGTGTATTGCGTGTGGTATGTGTCTGTATGTGTGCATGTTTGTGTGGGGCTGGTGTGTGTTTTGTGTATGTGTGTGTATATGTTTGTGTGTGTATGTGTGTGTTTTGTGTGTGGGTGTGGGTGGGTGGTGTGTGTGTCTGTGTATGTGTATGTGTGTATGGGTTGTGGGTGCTTTGTGTTTTTGTGTGTGTGGGTGGTGTGTGTGTGTGTGTGTGTGTGTTTTGTATGTGTGGGTGGTATGTGTGTGTTTTTGTATGTGTGGGTGGTGTGTGTGTGTGTGTTTTGTATGTGTGGGTGGTGTGTGTGTGTGTGTGTGTGTGTGTGTGTGTGTTTTGTATGTGTGGGTGGTATGTGTGTGTTTTTGTATGTGTGGGTGGTGTGTGTGTGTGTGTGTGTGTGTGTGTGTGTGTTTTGTATGTGTGGGTGGTGTGTGTGTGTGTGTGTGTGTGTGTGTGTGTGTGTGTGTGTGTGTGTGTGTGTGTGTGTGTGTTTTGTATGTGTGGGTGGTGTGTGTGTTGTGTGGGTGGTGTGTGGGTGTTTTGTGGGGGTGGTGTGTGTGTTTTATGTGTGTATGTGTGTGGGGGGTGGTGTGTGTGAGTTTTGTGTGGCTGGTGTGTGTCTTGTGTGTGTGGGTGGTGTGTGTGTTTTGTGTGTGTGGCTGGTGTGTGTTTTGTGTGGGTGGTGTCTGTGTGTTTTGTGTGGGTGGTGTCTGTGTGTTTTGTGTATGTGTGTGTGGCTGGTGTGTGTCTTGTGTGTGGGTGGTGTGTGTGTTTTGTGTGTGTGTGGCTGGTGTGTATTTTGTGTGGCTGGTGTGTGTCTTGTGTGTGTGAGTAGTGTGTGTGTTTTGTGTGTGTGGCTGGTGTGTGTTTTGTGTGTGGGTGGTGTGTGTGTATGTGTGTGTGTTTTCAAAGGTACATTTTTACAACTAACACCTATATTTGCAAAGATATCATTAAAAAGCCACATTGTCCATTCCTGGTCCCGCATTTTTGCCATGTGACTGCTGCACCTATGGAAAGGTTTTCTATGTAAATGAGGGTAAGTAGAGAGGTAGAAGTGAGAGGCATTCCTGCTAAGAAGAAATCATTGGAACAAATGAATACACTGACATGGTGATCCATCATCGCCAGCAGCAGCTCTGCAGACCCTGGGAGCGATCCTGGTGCTGGCAGTGAGGTGTCCATAAAGTGGCCCCCGGGGCCCCTGGTTACAGACCCCTCACAGGTATAATGGCTGTGACTATCCCTGCAGTCTCTCCTGCCTGCACTCACATGAGCCTGTGCTTACCAACATATGTACATACATGTGACAGCTGTGACCAGAGCAGAGATGCCATCCACCCTGCTAGCGATCACCTCTGTGCAGAAGTGTGCTGCCTTCTGATACAGTAACTTTATTATTGCAGGATAATATAGAAAGAACTGTCCTTTCACAGCAAGAAATAGGTTAAGGTCAGTGACAAATATTTTACATTGCTTTAATTCCTATGTGCTGGTAATGCAGAGCAGCAGAGCAGGGGTGGATGGATGGATGGATGGATGATGGATGGATGTGGATGGATGGATTGACAGGGGCAGTGACAGAAGCCCCCCATAACCTGGATGGTCATAGAAACGAAATCAATGGAAATATTCACAACTAGAAAGAAACAATGCGGGATCGCTGCGATATCACTGCGGCTACTGCCCTGTGCGCGGTCCTGTCTGTACATAGAGATCTACAGGAAAGGGAGAGGAGCAAGAGGATGCGACACCTCCTGTGCCAGGACCGCCAGGGCCACACAATCACAGGATGAGATATAGTGCTGGAAAGCTGACAAGTCTTTGCCAGTATTTAGGATAATATATCGAAACGTTTCTTATGTGTCATTGTCATTGTGTCATCAGTTCAGCCTGATGAAGAGACCTGAGTAGTCTCGAAAGCTTGCAATTTGTTACCATCTTTTCAGTTAGCCATTAAAAGGTATCAACCACTGAGGACTCTCAACTCAAATATTTTTTTATGTGTCATTGTGCATTCATAAATATAAATATATATATATATATATATATATATAATATATATATATATATGTGTGTGTGTGTCTCTGTATATAAATATGTGTGTATATATATGTACATATCTACATAGTATTAAAGTGTTTAAGAACAGTTGATTTTATATATATATATATATATATATATATATATATAATATATTACTATTGCTTATACATCGCTTGGGTTAATGTATCAAATATTTATGATAGCATTTCTTTTTATATAGAAATAATAGGTTTGAGTCTGATAAATAGCTAAAGTATTCGGTATGCAAAAATGGCATAATTTATACTACAGTGGTCTAACTTCTATTTAACTATACAACTTATTATCCTTCTATCTATCTGTTATTTATTTAGATATATTTTTATCCATATAATCTTTTCCATCTTATTTCAGTTTTCCATTTATCTGTGTGTGTTACTGACGACATATTATTAATCTATTTATTTCTTTATAATTTTCTATTTCAATTATACATTATCATTCTATGTATGTATCGTCCAATCCATCATCTGCTTCATCTTTCTGTGTATCTATGTTTTTAACTATATATTAATCATAATAATATATATACATAATTACTATATATAAATGATGTCAATCACTCATATATTATATGTTTTGTAGACTTACCTTTGAATGCCTTTAGTAGCACCTAATCTTATGTAGACTTCACATTTTGCCATAAAACATTTGAAACAAAACAACCTATTGATTGATAAATATCTTTTAAAGGGGATGTCAATCAGAGATGTCCTGGCAACAGAAGTATTGCCCAGAACAGTATCGGCAAATCGTCACATCACATTTCATCCCTCTGGAAATATGTAATGCTGCTTCCTTTCTACACTCCAGAAATGACAGCATTAATCTGATAAATTGAACCTACAGTAGCTACCCATAGACTAAATCTTATTAATCCCATTCTCTGGACTGCTGTGTCTCATTGCACAAATAGTAATAAATATTTGTGTCTTAAGCAGCACAAGTAACAGACATGTAGGGAAGGAAAATGTATATGATCTCCAGGAGACAAGGAGACGAGGACACCTTACAAGCTGTTCTGTCAGTGGTATTAGTGACTGGAGGTTCTTACAGGTGTCTTAGAATTTTTTTTTTTATGTCTTCTCTTTGACACATTTATGCAGCACACACTTGGACCTTAGTGTAGCCTGACAAAGCAGGGTAGGTGTGGATTTCACCCCCTACATGAATGCAACTGTGTCTCTTCTTCCATACTTTTTGGATTCATTTTCACTTAATGATAATGACCAGTGGTAAAATGGATAAGTATTTCACTAGCCACATTGTAGTTTCCTATTCTGGTGCTCAAGATGCAAGCACAATTTATTTTTCAGACCTGCGAATAATTATCACAAAGTTAAGGATTCTTTCCTGGACTAGAATGTATTAGAATTATGCATCACAAATTAGAATTATTCAGAGTTAGAGTATTGATAACCAACAGATGAACTATTGTTTGAGGATACATTTCTATCCCTCCCTCAGCCTTGACCTATAGAATCTGTATATGTATGCCTTGTAACCTGCATGGACATATTGGTGTAGACAGAGAGCTCTCCCTCCACTAATTCCATTGCACTTGTATTGTTTAGGTCTTTTCCCTGACTTGGAAGAGAATCCCTGAATCTGCTGTGTGTGGTAACAGCACTGACACTGCTGGGGCTCCTAATCACTGACTATCGATTTCCCTAACTCTCTTCATCCAGCTAAAGACACATCTTAAAACACTGCAGCCCAGAGTGTGCTCTCTGCTTTATACACACTAATAAAATGATTTACCTTTCTCCTCTCACTTCCACACATGGGAAGATCGTTCAAGCCCCAGCTATTTGTGTGTGATCAGTAAATATTTAGTGTGGTGACATCTCAGCTTCTCCCCTGATCAATACCCATCTCTACAGGAGACTTGTATTGTCCGGGACAGGCTCTGGGCTTCATCAGCTGCTTCGTCTCTATCTGGATGTCTTAACCCCCCCTCTCTCTCTCTTTCTTTATCTTCTCTCTACTTACCCCTCTTTCTCTTTTTTCTACCTCTGTTTCATCTTATATTTTCTCACAAATTATCTCTTTCTCTCTTACTATGTCTCTCTCATTCATTCTTTATTTTTTCATGTATTTATTGCTCTCCCTTTCTCATCCTTTGTTTCCATTTCTTTCTTTTTTTCTTTCTCCCTCTCTTCTCATTTACTTCATTTTCTTACTTTCTTTCTATTTCCCTTTCTTTCTTTATGTTTTTATTTCTCTCTCTTTCTAACTTTTTCTTTTTCTCTTTCTTTCTCTCCTCTTTCTTACATTCTCTCCTTTTTTTATCTCTCTCACCTTTCTTTCCTTCTTTTTCTCTTTCTTTCCTCTTTCTTACTTTCTCTCCTTTTATTTATCTCCTCTTTCCTTTCTCTTCCTTTCTTCCTCTGTCTCCCATTTTCTTTATACCTATGCCTTTACCCATCACTCTTTCTCTCTACCTTTTTTTCTCATATTGACCTTTCTTTTCTTGTTCTCTGTCCCTGTATCATGTCCTTGCTTACTTCTTTGCGTCTTTTATTCCTTCTTTCTTTCCCTTTCCTTTGCTCTCAGTCACTTCTTTCTCTCTTACAGACCTCCTATTGTTTGTCTTTACCCAACCTATTTTTTTTTCTCTTACTGCAAATGTTGTTGTCAGGGTGCATCTTTCCTATCTGCCCAAATACTCTGCACTCACATCTAGTACACACTTCTATACAAAGAAACCGCCATGTCAGTACAGCACTTTTATCTTCTACAGAACCCCTATAACAATAAAATAAAGTAAACTTTCGGACGTGTTCACATTTAATATTTTGCATTTATAAGATATGACACTGCCAATACAGGGATTATTGAGTTTGCATTTAATCGCAAATATCATATATACTATATAACCCCTGTATGTTGCGTTCTTGAACATAAATGCTCCCACTATTGTATTGGTATGAGGTTTATGCCCATCCCTATTGATTGGCACCTGTATATCTGTCGTTTAATATGTGAGTTCAGAGTAAAATAGACAAGATCTGGCTAATTAGCATTTTTCTGGCTTTATTAATGTGGACGATCTGATTTAGGTGTTTTTGCTTAATTGCTTTCCCTAGCTGCCTTTAGGATGAGTGCTCAGTGATTGATAAAACACAGAATTTATTGTATTTAGCAGGAATACAGACAGAAAATGTTGCACAAGTTTTTTGGTTGAAAGAGCACATATAAGACTATTGAGAGTCATTGATCCGAAAAGACACAGGGAACAAGTAAAATCGATTTGAAGCGACCCTCTCTCTCCTTTTTTCACACCATTCAGTGAGCACTATTCCTTATAAGACAAAGGCAGTGTCTTGGGAATGCCAAGAAGGGGTTCCAGGCTCAAGCAAACACAACTCTACCTTAATCTAGACCTAAAAAACTGGTTTCATCACTCAACAAAAAAAAAGGAACCACGCTAAGCACGAGTTGTACTCGAAAGAGAACTGGTAATTATGACTCTTATGTGACAGCCTGGCTTCATTCTAATAATCTGCAGGGACTTAGGGGTATGGATGCTCACCCTTGACCTCTGGGATCACCAAGGCAGCTATCTATATAATGTGGGCCAAAGTTTAAAAAACCTCTGCCAATGAACTCCCTATGGGATAAATAAAAGCTCTTGTGGTCATGGGTAGAATCCTATGGAACAGTTTAAAAAAGGATTTAAAAAAAAAAATTAACTGATATTCAATCATCACATTTTTCTAACATGACTACCCAGCATGCACTACAGCCTCGTCATAGGCTGAATGGCTGCAACTAATCACTTACATCACACATAGAAACCCTGTATATTCCCAGGGCTTGGTCTGATACACTTTGCTCCACCAATAAACCAGAGATTTCAAAGGACAATGCCTGCCTGTCATCAGTGCCACCCTCTAATTGTGACATGCCATGCCAGGCTTTAGGTGGCAAAAAAAACCTATCACCTCTAAAGGGTTGTGTCCTACATACAGCATGAGCTGATTATACTGGCAGCTATTGATTCCTAGCAATAATGTGGTTTTTTTTTCTCAGTATTAATGCCAAGCTAAAGGGATCTGATAGTCAGTTATTATTTCCCCCCACCTAAAAGTCTATAATTACAGCGTCTTCATAGTTTTTAGAATTATTAGAGGTGGCAAAAATCATTTGTAATTTCCATTAGGCTGTAAATATGTAATTAGCATTCAGTGCAGTGCTTAAGTTAATTTCTATTATAGCCAAGGACAAGTGACAATGAAAGAACGTTTGTTTCATTCGTCAAATATGACATACGTCTAGTTCTTAAAATAAAACCTCTTCCTTTTAGCATCAGTCTTTGGAACAGTTTTTTTTAAAGAAAATCCATTAGATTAAATTGTGCCAGGCTGGCAGTGTCTAACTATTTATTACAACTGTAATATATTAATGATCCATTCATTAGTTTGGTGAGTATATAATGAAAATTACATGTGCCAGGCAAGAATATACTGTCCTTTAAATTCAATATATCAGATGACAGTGCAGTTATTAAAGTGAAATGGGGAATTGTTCTAAGGGTGATATATTGTGATGGTGAATGAGTATTCACATAGTTAAAGAGTGGAGCTAATGACACACGAAGTTGTGTAACTCAACCTCATATATATGTGTATAATATATAATTATATATATATATATATATATATATATATATATATATATGTGTTCTGAAGTACAATATTGCCAATAGGAGATCTATACAAAACAGAAGTAAAATCATTAAGTTAAAGATGTTTTTCCAATTGGGTGCTTGTTTTAAGTCTCATCTATCCCTGCCCCAAACTGGAAGGTGTAGCATTGCTCTCTATTCCTTCTAAGGAATGAGATGAGAGGAGAGATCACTGTGGGCTGCTTTACCTTGGGTATGGGGATTTTCTTAAAGGCGAGGCTCACATTCCTGACAAGCTGTGTGCTAGCTCTCTCAAACTCACTACATTTAAAGTTATAGTGTCAAGTTTTTTTTTCTTCTTCTCCCATAGCCTGCTGCAAGCCAAATAGTACTTCCCTCCAAGCAGAGGATATCCCATTCACCTTTCTCCTTGCACCCTCTAGGCTTTTGCCTACTTTCCAATCAGTTCGTTCAATCGTCTAAAATAAACACAGTAAGGAGAGACATTGCATTTTCTCCTTTTTTTTTTTTGCAAGGAATTCTTATAACGTGCAAAATAAAAAAAAAAGGGACTCATTTCACCTGCCTCGGTATAAAGGGGATTTGCAGTTATAGGAAGAAGAAGATGCAAGCCATTTGGGACGCAGAGCAAGGAAAATACGTTTTTGGTAGGTCTCTTTTTATTTCCTATGCTTTATCTTGTGTTCTGGGCATCGCTTTAACTATCTCTTCGCCTGGTTCCTGTGCTGACTGTGCTGTGGGTCTGGGCTGAGTGTTAATCTGCTGCGTGTCTGCATTTCATGTAGGATTTCATGCAGGACTGTGGGGATCAGAGCATGGCTGAATGCAGCTCCAGTGCTCGGTGCAATCTAGAGCCGGAGAAAGGGAAAGATGGGAGGATTCGCCCCGCTGGAGGGTGACTATGGTCGGATGGATCGAGCGGGAGCCTCGGTGAATGAGCAGAATACAACATAGAGCAAAAGCAGCTGCAGATTGCAGGGAAAAAGCAGTGTACTCACCGGTGTGGGCTCCTGGAGAGACTGCTGGAGGCAGCAGGCTGCAGAGAATGGTCCATCAATGAGACAGCACTGAATCAGCCCCCTATATCCATCCACTCACCACTGGCTCTGCACGATGCAGAGGCACAAACTTTACCCATCTCTCCGGCTACGTCCAAGCCAATTAATTTTAAATCCTTAGATGCTAATCAGATTAATATGTGCAGAAGTTTCTTTCTTGCAAGCAGCCAAAAGTCGTTTCCCTTTAAGATCCCATCTTTTAGCAGAGTACTCTGAGTTTCTAGCACATGAAAGCCTTACACTAGGGGGCAGACAGATACTGTACTTGCTCCAATCTTAAGCATTTTTTTTTCTTCACCTCACAGCATATGCTCTAATTTAGCACTGTAAATTTTTCAGAGGACCCAACTCTGACAGCCCCTGGTGATTCTCAAAGTACCACAAGCCAGTGGTTAAAAATTGCATTGACTTCTAAGTTCAGAGCCACACAATGAGCCTCACTCGCCCCCATTCACAAGACTCCAGAGTGATGCAGACCAAGCCAGGGGATGGGAAAGAGTGCTGCTTCTCCCACTCGTTACGGGTTACTAGCCCTGGGCTTCATCATTTACTAAGGTCACATGCCAAATTCTAAGCAGACTTACCCCTTGTGTCCTCCTCACATCTGTATACCTTCATTGCTATATTACATATGGTATAATACAATGTAGGGTAACCACAGGAGGGTGACAGCTGTGATGGCTCTATAGTCCCATGCCCATGTGCACTATTCAGGGTACATGGCACCGAATGCCTGTGTCCACTGCATGGCCTACAACAGCAATGTCTCGCCTTAATCTACTGGTGATTTATATCTGGACATTGCACGGGCCACATTGACCCCTATGTGAAGCCAATAAGGCACTGACTGTACATTTATTGTCTAACTATTATATTATTACTGTAAGGTCGATTCAGCCATAAGCTGCCCCATCTAGTCCGCATCACCGCAGCAAGTAAAGCCAGGATTTCTCTTTATTGTGTTTATTTTCCCACAAGAAGTAGGATCTAGTGTTTTCAAGTCATATTTTCTTTTTTTTTATATTACATAAGGATTTTAATACCTCTCCTAGGAGACACTTACTGGGAGTGGGGTGAAAGGGTTATTTCAATGGAAGTTCCAGATTGTATTATTGTACAAGAAATGTAGAAGTGGAAATATTCCAGCATTAGGTCCTCACATCATCTGTCACCCTCACTGCAACACAATGCACTCCGCACATATGTACTAGACACTAAATGCAGATAGTGCGTGTGTAGCATTGCTGCTTTACTTTATTATACTATTTTACAGATAGTCAGTGTGTGTGTGTGTGTGTGTGTGTGTGTATGTGTGTGTGGTGTATGTGTGTGTGTGTTATGTATGTGTGTAGCATTGCTGCTTTACTTTATTATACTATTTTACAGATAGTGTGTGTGTGTGTGTGGTGTGTGTGTGTGTGTGTGTGTGTGTGTGTGTGTGTGTGTGTGTGTGTGTGTGTGTGTGTGTAGCATTGCTGCTTTACTTTATTATACTATTTTACAGATAGTCAGTGTGTGTGTGTGTGTGTGTGTGTGTGTGTGTGTGTGTGTGTGTGTGTGTGTGTGTGTGTGTGTGTGTGTGTGTTATGTATGTGTGTAGCATTGCTGCTTTACTTTATTATACTATTTTACAGATAGTCAGTGTGTGTGTGTGTGTGTGTGTGTGTGTGTGTGTGTGTGTGTGTGTATGTGTGTTATGTATGTGTGTAGCATTGCTGCTTTACTTTATTATACTATTTTACAGATAGTCAGTGTGTGTGTGTGTGTGTGTGTGTGTGTGTGTGTGTGTGTGTGTGTGTGTGTGTGTGTGTGTGTGTGTGTGTGTATGTATGTGTGTAGCATTGCTGCTTTACTTTATTATACTATTTTACAGATAGTGTGTGTGTGTGTGTGTGTGTGTGTGTGTGTGTGTGTGTGTGTGTGTGTTATGTATGTGTGTAGCATTGCTGCTTTACTTTATTATACTATTTTACAGATAGTCAGTGTGTGTGTGTGTGTGTGTGTGTGTGTGTGTGTGTGTGTGTGTGTGTGTGTGTGTGTGTGTGTGTGTGTGTGTGTGTTATGTATGTGTGTAGCATTGCTGCTTTACTTTATTATACTATTTTACAGATAGTCAGTGTGTGTGTGTGTGTGTGTGTGTGTGTGTGTTATGTATGTGTGTAGCATTGCTGCTTTACTTTATTATACTATTTTACAGATAGTCAGTGTGTGTGTGTGTGTGTGTGCGTGCGTGTGTGTGTGTGTGTGTGTGTGTGTGTGTGTGTGTATGTATGTGTGTAGCATTGCTGCTTTACTTTATTATACTATTTTACAGATAGTCAGTGTGTGTGTGTGTGTGTGTGTGTGTGTGTGTGTGTGTGTGTGTGTGTGTGTGATATATGTGTGTGTGTTATATATGTGTGTGTTGTGTGTGTAGCATTGTTGCTTTACTATATTATACTATTTTAAAGATAGACTGTGTGTTGTGTGTGTGTGTGTGATATATGTGTGTTGTGTGTGTGTGATATATGTGTGTGTTGTATGTGTAGCATTGTTGCTTTACTATATTATACTATTTTAAAGATAGACAGTGTGTGTGTGTGTGTGTGTGTGTGTGTGTGTGTGTGTGTGTGTGTGTGTGTGTGTGTGTGTGTGTGTGTGTGTGATATATGTGTGTGTGTGTGTGATATATGTGTGTGTTGTGTGTGTAGCATTGTTGCTTTACTATATTATACTATTTTAAAGATAAACAGTGTGTGTTGTGTGTGTGGTGTGTATCATTGTTTCCTTACTATATTATACTATTTTATAGATAGTCAGTGTGTGTGTGTGTGTTGTGTGTGTGATATATGTGTGTGTGTGTTGTGTGTGTGTGTAGCATTGCTGCTTTACTCTATTATACTATTTTACAGATAGTCAGTGAGTGTGTGATATATGTGTGTGTTTGTGTGTGTAGCATTGCTGCTTTACTTTATTATACTATTTTAAAGCTAGACAGTGTGTGTTGTGTGTGTGCGTGTGTGGTGTGTATCATTGTTGATTTACTATATTATACTATTTACAGATAGACAGTGTGTGTGTGGTGTGTATCATTGTTGATTTACTATATTATACTATTTACAGATAGACAGTGTGTGTGTGGTGTGTATCATTGTTGATTTACTATATTATACTATTTTACAGATAGACAGAGTGTGTGTGGTGTGTATCATTGTTAGTTTACTTTATTCTACTATTTTACAGATAGACAGTGTGTGTGTGTGTGTGTGGGTGTGTGTGTGTGTGTGTGTGTGTGTGTGTGTTGTGTGTGTAGCATTGCTGCTTTACTTTATTATACTATTTTAAAGATAGACAGTGTGTGTTGTGTGTGTGCTTGTGTGGTGTGTATCATTGTTGATTTACTATATTATACTATTTACAGATAGACAGTGTGTGTGTGGTGTGTATCATTGTTGATTTACTATATTATACTATTTACAGATAGACAGAGTGTGTGTGGTGTGTATCATTGTTACTTTACTTTATTCTACTATTTTACAGATAGATAGACAGTGTGTGTGTGTGTGTGTGTGTGTGTGTGTGTGTGTGTGTGTGTGTGTGTTGTGTGTGTGTGCGCACGTGGTTTGTGTGTGTGGAGCATTGTTGCCTTACTATATTGTACTATTTTAAAGACAGACAGTGTGTGTGTTTGTGGTGTGTATCATTGTTGCTTTACTATATTATAGTATTTTACAGATAGACAGTGTGTGTTGTGTGTGGTATATGTGTGTGTGTATCATTGTTGCTTTACTATATTATACTATTTTACATGTAGACCGTGTGTTTTATGTGTGGTATATGTGTGTGTAGCATTGTTGCTTTACTATATTATACTATTTTACACATAGACAGTGTGTGTTGTGTGTGTGTGGTGTGTATCATTGTTGCTTTACTATATTATACTATTTTACATGTAGACAGTGTGTTTTGTGTGTGGTATATGTGTGTGTGTATCATTGTTGCTTTACTATATTATACTATTTTACAGGTAGACAGTGTGTGTTGTGTGTGTGTGGTGTGTATCATTGTTGCTTTACTATATTATACTATTTTACATGTAGACAGTGTGTTTTGTGTGTGGTATATGTGTGTGTGTAGCATTGTTGCTTTACTATATTATACTATTTTACAGGTAGACAGTGTGTGTTGTGTGTGTGTGGTGTGTATCATTGTTGCTTTACTATATTATACTATTTTACAGGTAGACAGTGTGTTTTGTGTGTGGTATATGTGTGTGTGTATCATTGTTGCTTTACTATATTATACTATTTTACAGGTAGACAGTGTGTGTTGTGTGTGTGTGGTGTGTATCATTGTTGCTTTACTATATTATACTATTTTACAGGTAGACCGTGTGTGTTTTGTGTGTGTGGTGTGTATCATTGTTGCTTTACTATATTATACTATTTTACAGGTAGACAGTGTGTTTTGTGTTTTGTGTGTGTGGTGTGTATCATTGTTGCTTTACTATATTATACTATTTTACAGGTAGACCGTGTGTGTTGTGTGTGAGTTGTGGGGGGATGTTTTGCTATGATGATATTTTCACTCAATATTTTAGTAATTTAATCCATAGTATACGGTATTATCTTTGCGTGAAGTCAGATACAAAGAACATTTTCGGAGTGTAAATGTGAAGTAGAGAACGCTTCATTTCCATAGTTTGCTAATGACAGGTGACCAGGAGCAGGGCTGGGAAAATAACAATTATCAGCTATAAAATAGTAGATCTAGATATAGCCATATGATAATGACACTCTGCCTTGTATGTGCAATTAGGCTTAAACCAACAAAACCAACAAGAGCTTGTGCAGCCCGGGGTGACAGGGAATGTAGCAAATAATAGTCCCAGCTATTGAGATTTCTGATGGTCAAATGATCAAACAGCTCCGAGCCTCATTCTTCAGCTCCCAAGTATTGTCCATCTGAACCTCTACCGCCTCCCATGTGCTGCCCTGTAGGCTCCTCCATCCTGCTGCTTGTCTGCAGACTCTGCTGTTGACCTTCCAGTCCGGTCAGTGGCTGCAAAGGTGAATGTGGGTGTAAAAGTGTTATACTTTATGTTATACAGTGTATGCTGGGTGTAACAGTGTTATATAGTGTATGCTGGGTGTGCAATGTTATATAGTGTATGTGGGTGTAACAGTGTTATACAGTGTATGTGGGTGTAACAGTGTTATACAGTGTATGCTGGGTGTGCAATGTTATATAGTGTATGCTGGGTGTGCAATGTTATATAGTGTATGTGGGTGTAACAGTGTTATACAGTGTATGCTGGGTGTGCAATGTTATATAGTGTATGCTGGGTGTAACAGTGTTATATAGTGTATGCTGGGTGTGCAATGTTATATAGTGTATGTGGGTGTAACAGTGTTATACAGTGTATGCTGGGTGTGCAATGTTATATAGTGTATGCTGGGTGTAACAGTGTTATATAGTGTATGCTGGGTGTGCAATGTTATATAGTGTATGTGGGTGTAACAGTGTTATACAGTGTATGCTGGGTGTGCAATGTTATATAGTGTATGCTGGGTGTAACAGTGTTATATAGTGTATGCTGGGTGTGCAATGTTATATAGTGTATGTGGGTGTAACAGTGTTATACAGTGTATGTGGGTGTAACAGTGTTATACAGTGTATGCTGGGTGTGCAATGTTATATAGTGTATGCTGGGTGTGCAATGTCATATACTGTATGCAGGGTGTGCAATGTCATATACTGTATGCAGGGTGTGCAATGTTATATACTGTATGCAGGGTGTGCAATGTTATATAGTATATGCAATGTTATATAGTGTATGCTGGGTGTGCAATGTTATATAGTGTATGCTGGGTGTGCAATGTTATTTACTGTATGCTAGGTGTGCAATGTTATATAGCGTATGCTGGGTGTGCAATGTTATATAGTGTATGCTGGGTGTGCAATGTTATATAGTGTATGCTGGGTGTGCAATGTTATATAGTGTATGCTGGGTGTGCAATGTTATTTACTGTATGCTAGGTGTGCAATGTTATATAGTGTATGCTGGGTGTGCAATGTTATATAGTGTATGCTGGGTGTGCAATGTTATATAGTGTATGCTGGGTGTGCAATGTTATATAGCGTATGCTGGGTGTGCAATGTTATATAGCGTATGCTGGGTGTGCAATGTTATATAGTGTATGCTGGGTGTGCAATGTTATATAGTGTATGCTGGGTGTGCAATGTTATATAGTGTATGCTGGGTGTGCAATGTTATATAGTGTATGCTGGGTGTGCAATGTCATATAGTGTATGCTGGGTGTGCAATGTTATATAGTGTATGCTGGGTGTGCAATGTTATATAGTGTATGCTGGGTGTGCAATGTTATTTACTGTATGCTAGGTGTGCAATGTTATATAGTGTATGCTGGGTGTGCAATGTTATATAGTGTATGCTGGGTGTGCAATGTTATATAGTGTATGCTGGGTGTGCAATGTTATATAGCATATGCTGGGTGTGCAATGTTATATAGTGTATGCTGGGTGTGCAATGTTATATAGTGTATACTGGGTGTGCAATGTTATATAGTGCATGCTGGGTGTGCAATGTCATATAGTGTATGCTGGGTGTGCAATGTTATATAGTGTATGCTGGGTGTGCAATGTTATATAGTGTATGCTGGGTGTGCAATGTCATATTGTGTATGCTGGGTGTGCAATGTCATATAGTGTATGCTGGGTGTGCAATGTTATATAGTGTATGCTGGGTGTGCAATGTCATATTGTGTATGCTGGGTGTGCAATGTCATATTGTGTATGCTGGGTGTGCAATGTCATATAGTGTATGCTGGGTGTGCAATGTTATATAGTGTATACTGGGTGTGCAATGTTATATAGTGCATGCTGGGTGTGCAGTGTCATATAGTGTATGCTGGGTGTGCAATGTTATATAGTGTATGCTGGGTGTGCAATGTTATATAGTGTATGCTGGGTGTGCAATGTCATATTGTGTATGCTGAGTGTGCAATGTCTGTGTTCTTTGCCTCTGTGTGTATGTGTTTGTATACCTACATACATACTATGTGTGTGTACGTATATATATATATATATATGTTATGTGTGTATATGTATATATGTTTATGTATAAGTATGTGTGTGTATATATATATATATACATACACACACACATATATATATACACATGTACACACATATATACATACATATATACATACACATATATACATACATATATACATACACACATATATACATACACATATATATATATATATATATATACACACATTTATATACACACACACACACACACACATATATATATATATATATATACACACATACATCTACATATATATATACACACACATATACACATACGATATAGGAAAGATGTGTATCTTCGTACCGTGTTAGCCAGTAGATAGAAAAATATTTAGACTTGAGAGTCCTCAGTGGTTGATACCTTTTAATGGCTAACTGAAAAGATGGTAACAAATTGCTTCAGCTTTTGTTTTAGTCTTGCCTGATGAAGAGACCGGTAGTCTCAAAGCTTGCAATTTGTTACCATCTTTTCAGTTAGCATTAAAAGGTATCAACCACTGAGGACTCTCAAGTCTAATATTTTTATATACACATACGTACATTTATACACACACACATTTATATACACACATATACACATACATACATATAACACACACACACAATATATATACACATATACACGCATGGATTATATACACACACACATTTATATACACACATACATCTACATATATATACACCACACATATACACATACATACATACATATATACACACACACACATATATATAGATACACATACTACACACATGATATATATACACACACACATATACACATGCATACATATATACACACACACATATATATATATATACACATATACACATACACACATGGATATATATACCACACACACATTTATATACACACACATATACACATACATACATATATACACACACATATATATATATATATACACATACACACATGGATATATATACACACACAATTTATATCCATATACACACACATACACACACATCTATATCCATATACACACACACACATACATACACACATGGATATATATACACACACATATACAATATAACACACACATTTATACCCATACACACACATATACACACACATTTATATCCATACACACATCATATACACACACACACATGGATGTATATATACACACACAGATATATATCCATATATACACACATTTATATCCATATACACATACACACATGGATATATATACACACATTTATATCCATATACACACATGGTTTAATATATATACACACATTATACCACACACACACATCATATTAATATCTATAACACACACATCATACACACACACATACAACACACATGGATATATATATACACACATATACAACACACACATTTATATCCATATACACACACACATACATACACACATGGATATATATACACACATTTATATCCATATACACACATGGATTATATATACACATATACATACACACACACACACATTTATATCCATATACACACACACATATATACACACATATACACATACACACATGGATATATATACACACACATTTATATCCATATACACACACACTATATACACACATACACACATGGATATATATACACATATACATACACACACACACATCTATATCCATATACACACACACACATACATACACACATGGATATATATACACACACATATACACACACTTATAATACACACATATACACACACATTATATCATACACAATAACACACCACATATATCCATACACACACATATACACACACAATTTATATCCATACACACACATATACACAACACACATGTTATATCCATACACACACACATATATACCAACACACACATTTATATATACACATACACAAATACACACATATACACATATACACACAATATATATAACACACATATAACACACACACATTATATCATATATACACAACACATCATACACACATATATCACACATATACACACACACATTTATATCCATATACACACACACATACATACACAATGGATATATATACACACATTTATATCCATATACACACATGGATATATATATACACACATATACACACATTTATATCTATATACACACACACACATACATACACACATGATATAATATATACACACATATACACACACACACATTTATATCCATATACACACACACATACATACACACATGGATATATATACACACATTTATATCCATATACACACATGGATATTATATACACATATACATACACACACAACACACATTATATCCATATACACACACACACATATAACACACATATACACATACACACATGGTATATATAAAACACACACATTTATATCCATATACACACACACATATATACACACATACACACACACACATATACACACATACACACATGGATATATATATATCACACATATACACACACACACACACACATTTATATCCATATACACACACACACACACATATATATACACACATATACACATACACACATGGATATATATACACACACATTTATATCCATATACACACACACATATATACACACATACACACATGGATATATATACACATATACATACACACATTATATATCCATATACACACACACATATATATCACACATACACACATGGATATATATACACATATACATACACACATTTATATCCATATACACACACACATATATACACACATACACACATGGATATATATACACATATACATACACACATTTATATCCATATACACACACAGGTGTATATCTGTACATCTCACCACACAGAGCCTGTGCTGCCATCCCTGCGGCGGTCACTTACCTCTGTGTATTACATGTGCTCATGCTAACAGTGCACACACTAGATGACCCTGCAGGCAGCAGAGCCGCCATGAGCCCCGTCCTGCGTGTGCCTACATGTGACATTGTGTGACGTGTGTGACTGGTGTGGAGGTGGCGGGCTGCCGGCCGCCTCTCTGCCCGCTGCGCATTGTCCCGGCTCCCGGTCACCCTCTCCAACCTTATTGTGTCTGCACCGAGGACAGAGCGGTGAGTGACTGGCAGAGCGGACGGGCTCTAGGACCGGCAGCGCACCGGAGCGGGCGCCCTGTACCACTAGGCTGCTCCTGACCAATAACGTGTGAGGGGAGGGTTTGCGAGCCCTGACCAGTTAAACACAATCTCTCGCCTTATAAGGAGCGGCGTCGCCATGGTAACGTGTGCTAAGTTGCAGCAGTGGTGTCAAAGTTCACTATATAGAGACTCAGTGAGCTGATCGCAGAGACAGCACTCCGCCAGCCCTTTCCTACACCGCACTCACTTCCTCCCCCCCCGCTCCGCGCTCTTTAGCATATTTGATCACTTTGATTGCGGGCTCCTATTTGCGGCTTGCCCCTGCGCGTGAAGGATGTCCTGCCGCCTGTGACCCGCTCAGTGGTGGTGGTGTTTGCTGGAGGACAGTGGACTCTCCTGGTTCATGCCCAGAGAAGGAAGAGGAAGCAGAAGGGATCAGAGCGAGTCCTGCTGCTGGCGCGGCGGCCACGGCTCCAGGGCTGGAGCAGCAGAGGAGCCGGTCTCCCCCTGCCATAATCCTTAACCCTTCATGGCTTTCCTGAATGGCTGACTGTGACCTCCCCAGGACCTGGCCCCCAGCACCAAGGCTGCAGCTTCTTCCCACAGACACCTCCAGCTCCCCTGCAGACCTCTAGTGCTGCCTCCCTGCCGCCGCTGCGAGTCGTCTGCTGCTCCTGCTTCTTTATTTCCCTGAGACCCCCACCCCCACCCCCCCCCATTCATATATTAAAGCTGCCTGGTCTGATCCCACAAGCACCATAAGAAGAATAGGGGAAGAAGCAGTTTGGAAGAGGTTCCCCATAGATATGGCAATGGTAGTGGGTGCATGGAGAGACCCTCAGGACGATGTGCCAGGAAGTCAACCTTCACAGCCACCTCCAGGGCAAGGGCCAGCGCCCCACACCCCCCAGACGCCGGGGCAAGGAGTGCCCTCCAACACCCCTGCCCCAGCCAACCCCTCCAGCCAGAGCAGCCAGAGCCAGGGGGACAAGCAGCAGCAGCAGCAGCAGCAGCAGCACATCGAGTGCGTGGTGTGCGGGGACAAGTCCAGCGGCAAGCACTACGGCCAGTTCACCTGCGAGGGCTGCAAGAGCTTCTTCAAGAGGAGCGTGAGGAGGAACCTGAGCTACACATGTCGTGCCAACAGGAACTGCCCCATAGACCAGCACCACCGCAACCAGTGCCAGTACTGCCGCCTCAAGAAATGTCTCAAAGTGGGCATGAGACGGGAAGGTATTGGGATTTCATTTGTTTATCAGTCTATTGTTCTGTGTTCTTCTCCACCAGCACTATTATTATTCTTCACTGCTCTAACTTTCTCATGCATGGCCAGGGCTGGGAGTTTGCTTGTTTGCCAGTGCCCTTCCTTCATTGCCATCCTTGTGTCATCACCATCAGTAGCAAGAATTGTCCTTCCTTATTATTATCAGTTTATTAAATTCACAAATATTTATTTACAACCTCATTTTTTTTAATTTGCATGGTCTATCTAGGATTAATATAAAATTCAGACTATTCATATTTATTTATATTATCTATCTATCTATAGATATATCTATATATAGATATAGATATCTATAGATATATCTATCTATCTATATATAGATATAGATATATCTATATATTTATAGATATAGAGATAGATATATCTATATAGATATATATAAATATAAATAGATATATTCTTCCTAACACAAAACCCAATCTCGTGGAATAATCTCCCTGGCCCCTGTGACCTAGAATGTCATTCTGCACAGGAGTTAAAACTGATTAGGATCAGAAGGACAGTTTGGAGCTGGCTCTGGTAACACACATGCCCCCTCTCTCCCTTCTTTACCCTCCATTTAAAAATTACAATAGAAGTTCCTGCTTCTAGGAGAAATCTAAATCGCCTGGAGGTCTTGCAGATGGGTTGTGTGGTTGTAGATGGCGGTGGGCAGCAATGTGTGTGTATATATGTGTGTCCCCTTGTGAAAGTCAGACCCTTTTGTGATGCAGGCTGAGGCAGGGAGCTGACAGTGTGCAGGCTGCCTTCTCTCTAGGCTAGGGGTTACAGCCTGCCTCTTCCTTTGTGTTCCAGCTGCTGGGGCTAGCCCTGTCCTGCTCACAATCTCACGCACATCTCCCTTCGTGTTGCAAAACTCGACACAAACACTTTACAAACCCCAACACTTTTAGAAGCATCACCCCCTCATTGTTCTATGTCTTTCTGCCTGCGAATGTAATGCAATAAAAGCAGCGAGGCCTGCGAGCTCATCCATCAGCCACATTATGTTCTTCTTCTTCTTCTTGTGTTTTTTTTATATCTTTATAATTATGGGGGGATTTTTTTTTACTATCTTATTTCAAAAGCCTTTCTGAAACTGAAGTTATTTTTTGTTTTGTTTTAAATATATATATAATTAAAATGAATCGGCGATATTATATGTGTAGATGGGAGAAGGAAGCATAAGGACATTATGAGCCCATATGGAAGAATAAATTGAATGTCTTCGCGTTTGGGAAGTCAGCAGATTTTTTTTTATTATTAAGCGAGCAGAGAAGAGATGTTTAAGCCATTGTGGGATGTGTGCTGTACATTATGGGTTGTTGTAATTTAATCATAAAACACAATAAAAGCAAAACATCTAGAGAGGAAATGCGATGGGATGGAAGGGTTCGCTTTATTTTTAAGAGCTAGGGAAAAGAAACATTTGAGAGCAAGTTACCCACAGATATTAATTGCTGTAGTTTCTTCTCTATTCACTGCAGCCGTACAGAGGGGCAGAATGCCACCCACACAGCCTACCCATGGCCAGTTCGCCTTGACAAATGGAGACCCTCTGAACTGCCATTCCTACCTATCCGGATATATCTCCCTTCTCCTGCGAGCAGAACCCTACCCGACCTCCAGATTTGGCAGCCAATGCATGCAACCCAACAACATTATGGGCATCGAAAACATTTGTGAGCTGGCAGCCAGGATGCTCTTCAGTGCCGTGGAGTGGGCGCGGAATATCCCCTTCTTCCCAGACCTGCAGATCACAGACCAAGTGGCGCTTCTGAGGCTGACCTGGAGTGAGCTGTTTGTGCTGAACGCTGCCCAGTGCTCCATGCCCCTCCATGTAGCCCCTCTCCTGCGGCTGCGGGTCTGCACGCGTCCCCCATGTCTGCGGACAGAGTGGTGGCCTTTATGGACCACATACGAATCTTCCAAGAGCAAGTGGAAAAGCTGAAGGCATTACACGTGGACTCGGCCGAATACAGCTGTTTAAAAGCGATAGTTCTCTTTACTTCAGGTAAGAACAAGAATTATTTCTCTCCATCAGTTATCATCTCTGCATTAATATCTGCCTGTCTAGTATCTATCTATTATCTATCTATTATCTATCTATCTATCATCTATCTATCTATCTATCTATCTATCTATCTATCTATCTATCTAGTACTATCTATCCATCAGTTATCATCTCTGCTTCAATGTCTGCCTGTCTATTATCTATCTATTATCTATCTATCTATCTATCTATCTATCTATCTATCTATCATCTATCTATCTATCTATCCATCAGTTATCATCCCTGCTTCAATGTCTGCCTGTCTATATCTATCTATTATCTATCTATCTATCTATCTATCTATCTATCTATCTATCTATCTATCTATCCATCAGTTATCATCCCTGCTTCAATGTCTGCCTGTCTAGTAATCTATCTATCTATCTATCTATCTATCTATCTATCTATCTATCTATCTATCTATCTATCTATCTATAATCTATCTCTATCTATAATCTATCATCTATATACTATCTATCTATCTTTTTTGTTTATCTATCTATCTATCTATGTATTATTTTCTCCAAATTTTCATGTGACTATCTATTTATCTATCTATCTCTCTATCTATCAATCATCATCATCATCATCATCATCATCATCTATCTATAATCTACTTTCTATTATCTACAGGAAAGATGTGTATCTATTATCTATCATCTATCTACTATCTATCTATCCATCCATCATTTTATCTATTTCTCCAAATTTTCATGTGACTATCTATCTATCTATCTATCTATCTATCTATCTATCTATCTATCTATCTATCTATCTATCTATCTATCTATCTATCATCTATCTATAATCTATCTCTATCTATAATCTATCATCTATATACTATCTATCTTTTTTGTTTATCTATCTATCTATCTATCTATCTATCTATCTATCTATCTATCTATCTATCTATCTATTATTTTCTCCAAATTTTCATGTGACTATCTATTTATCTATCTATCTCTCTATCTATCAATCATCATCATCATCATCTATCTATAATCTACTTTCTATTATCTACAGGAAAGATGTGTATCTATTATCTATCATCTATCTACTATCTATCTATCCATCCATCATTTTATCTATTTTCTCCAAATTTTCATGTGACTATCTATCTATCTATCTATCTATCTATCTATCTATCTATCTATCTATCTATCTATCTATCTATTATCTATTATCTATATATAATCTATCTATCTATTATCTATCATCTGTCTATCTAGCATGTACATTTATCTTTCTGTCTTTCATCTATTATCTGTCTATATATTTATCCATTTCTCTATCTATTTTGCCACATATATCTGTCCATCTATAATTACATTTATCTGCGTGTCTATCTATCTGTCATTTACTCTTACAAAATAAAGAAACATTTTATTA
Organism: Oophaga sylvatica; assembly: GCA_033576555.1. Lineage (NCBI taxonomy): Eukaryota > Metazoa > Chordata > Amphibia > Anura > Dendrobatidae > Oophaga > Oophaga sylvatica. Next base: position 457,420,903 of record JARQOD010000004.1, on the reverse strand, counting down.
GAGTTGATTACTGTAGCAGCTTGCAGAAGTGTTTCTTTTTTATTTATTATTAGAGTTCATATTACAAATATCAATGTCCACAACTCCGACTGACTATAATAAATTCCAACAAAATATGGTAAAGACAAACAATACCGTTTTATGAATCTAAAATCATTTCGGGAAATGATGTACAAAAAAACCTGAATGAAATGAAGTGATGTAGTGTAAAGTAGAGGGTGGACGTGGAGCCTTCGTGGCTGGGTCGCCCTGCAGGGCTCAGTGCTCCTCCATGGAGTGGGGCTTCCAGCAGAATTTGCTGTTTGTTTAACTCCATGGGCCCAAATCATTAGGATTCCTAATGTATTTGTGAATCGGACGAGTTAAGACAGGCAGTTAGGATTTCACTTCTCGGCGGCTGTAACTTTAGACAGAATACAACTTTTAAGTGTAGAACCGAGAGGCAAGCAGCCACATTATTTACCCACAGCAGGCAGTGGGGGCAGGGAAGGGAAACACGGACAGAAAGAAAAGTTTGCAGCCCCCTAAAAAAAAAGTACAATAATATAAGCAATACTAATATTCAAACTACATACAGCTGCGAGACTCGACTTTAGTGTGTTTTGCTATAAAGCAGTAATTAATCCATTATGGGGGCTAAATAGCATGTGTTTCAGTAATATCCCAAGATTGAGCTCTTCTGAAATAAACTTTACAGCGCAAATTATAATTCCAAATCTGATAAATGTGGCGGCTCAGTGACCTCAGTGTCGCTGCGATCTTCAGTGTCGGTGTGAATGTGTGCTTATAGACGTGCTGTGTTCCACAGTAAAGCCGCTCACACACATATTGCACATCTTTCCTTTTGATTAAATAAGAATTTGCAGACATTCATCGCCTGAGGCTTTCTCTGCAAAAATTGTTAGATCGCAAATTATGTGTATCTTTTTACTTATCTGATCTTAAAAAACTGTGATGATGACTGAAATCCTAACAGCCTGTATGCAATCAGATATTTATGAAATATACTATTATTATTAGTGGATTTAATAATTATTGTGTAGATTGCACATTGCATTCACACTGCCACCCAATCTGTACCCCAGTCATCCCTTCCCCCCTAAATATAGCTGAGAGAAAGGGGATCTGATGTAGTAAAGTGTAGCTTGCAAGGTTAGGGACCCATCTCCCAGGTCATATTGGATTTATCTCGATTGTCATCCTATACACACGTGTATAATGGATGGGCATGGAGTGAAAAGACTATTAATGCTCATATCATGTTTAATCTGTGACTACTGGATCATGTTCTGATATGTGATGTGCGCTTGATTAGAAGTTGTCAGAGGTTGCTGTGGGGGGTGTCAGTGTGGGGTAACCTTGTCTAGGGTTCACTAAAACCTAACATAAATAAGTTACCCACTAGAGTCTTTTCCCTCCACATGATTCAAATCGTTTGCATGCCTTTTTTTAATGGCGTGGATAACAATCTGCATGTGCTACTCTCCATTTCCGAGAAGCCAATGGCAGGTTAGGTCGCCAACCCTCTCTCTAGACAGAAGAATTGGTGATTTAAACCCCCTCTGTATTGTATTTAATGGTCAGAGTCCCTCAGTGGTCTCCCTGGACCTTCTCTAAGCCCAGCTCTAGTAGGGCACAAGAGAGAAAGAGGAGGATAAGAGTTTGCTTGGCTGATTCTGAACAACCAACACTGACAAGATGATCTTTAAAAGAGCCACTTAAGACATTTGCTGAGACTAAAGAAAAACATATAGTCCTCCAAGGGAGAATATATTAGAGTCCAGGACTGCTATTGTTGATGAGTGAGCATCAGATGTTGCTAGAAGGAGCTATGTAGTAGGCCTCTGCTGAATTGCTCCTCACACTTGTCCATGCTATGTATCTAGATTTCAGCCCCAATGTGTTATTGTGCACTTGTATTTATGAGTTAATTTCTAATAATAGAGGGTGGAGGGGGGATGCTCCACAAATTTGTGACAGGCCTTCTGGGCTAGTCCAAGTCAAGCATCACCACAAGTAATGATCTAATGACATTGTTTATCACACTTTCTTGCAGATGCCTGTGGTCTGTCTGATGTAGCTCATGTGGAAAGTTTGCAGGAGAAGTCCCAATGTGCATTGGAAGAATATGTTAGAAGCCAGTACCCCAACCAGCCTACAAGATTTGGCAAACTCTTACTCCGTCTACCCTCCCTCCGCACTGTGTCCTCCTCTGTCATAGAGCAATTGTTTTTTCGTCCGTTTGGTAGGTAAAACCCCTATAGAAACGCTCATTAGGGATATGTTACTCTCTGGAAGCAGTTTCAATTGGCCCTATATGTCCATTCAATAAAGTCAAAGGATTGATTGGGGGTGGGGAGGAGGAGGGGAAATTAAAAAAAATAAAATGAAAAAAAAAAAAAAAAAGACTCTGGGGTATGTTGGCTTAAAATTCCTTCTGCTAAGGCTGTTACAAGTTTACTTAAAGAAGAGGGAAGAATTTATTGGACTGTGAATTTAAAAAAAAAACTAAACCTAAAAAAAGACTATCGATGAACTCTTATCAGAATGCATTTAAACCTGTCTCGTTCAGAACAACTTGCTACGTATCTTTTTTTTTTTTTGTAAAAAAAAAGAGAAAAAAAATCAGAAAAAAAAACAGGGAATTTTAGTCTTTTTTGTAACCTTTTAAAAATATCGCTGAAAAGTGCATTTATGGATATGTGGAGACAATTAGCAGAAAGAAAGTTCTTTTTTTCTCCCCCAAATTCTAAATTGTCCTCTGTGTCTATGTATCTATTAGCTGTTTTGTTTCATATTTTTTTTTCCAATTTGTATTTTCCTGGTTCCAAACCAGTTTATTCTGTGGTTCTATAATATTATTATTATTTTTTTTTTTTTTATAAATATATTCTTGACTTAAGAGAAAAAAAACTGTATCCTTAAAAGTATATGTTCTGTAAGAATTAAAACAGAGTCCACAAAATGTCATAGGAAAAAAAAAAATGGAACTTAAAACAAAAATTGACACTAGAACCTAAGTTGGAAGCGCACTTATAAGTGATGAGCCTAATTTAATTATTATTGAGACATGTAATTATTTACACGGTTGAACCACGTTTCTTCATTACACAAGACAGATTTTTTTTAATATTATTATAATTATTATTATTATTTTATTTTCATACAAAGAAAAGACAAACTGTGGGGTTGAAGTGTAGGGGATTCTGTGTCTAATAAGACACAGCAGCGCTTTAGATAAGGACAATTAATGTTCCATTCAGTATTCTTCATTCTGTTCTGAAGCTCCTATATAACTGTTTGTATATTTGCAAATCCCTTTGTATTATAATTGTTGATATTTCCATTTTTTTTTAAAAAGAGACAAAATACAATTGAAATCAGCATGACAAATAACACTGTTGGCACTTATACATAATGTGATTGATTCGGTAACTAGATTTTACAGTTTTGTGTTACAAAAAGAAAAACTGAAGGTTTTTATTTTTTTTTCCTTTTTTTTTGTTTGTTTTTTTAAGTGCAACTTTTTTTTCTGTATACTGTAAAAGTTATAATAACTGAACTGTTTGGTCGAGTCTTTGTGTGTTATATTTCAAGAAAAAAAATGAAAGTATTCAGAAATTAAAATATTATTTGATATCTGAAAACCCTTTGACTGTGACAAGTGTCTTTAAAAAAAAACACAAAAAAACACAAAAAACAACAAGGAATGATATGATCCATATCCCAAGTGTTTCTTCTAATGATCCCCCCTCACCCCTTCATAACATGGGGGGTCTGGCTGTAGAAGGGGTTAATTTAATTTGCTTTTTTTTCCTCTATACCCCCCCTCCTCTCATTATGTTTGCAGTGTATTTGCATGCCTAATTCGGCAGGAAACGCTTAAACCAATGGTTTATCTATGGTTTATAGAGGTACTGGAAATTATTATTGCAACCCTTTCCTAGTAACCTAATCCACTATTTCATTAAAAATGGATTTCCTAGGCCCATACTTCTAAGTGCCTGTATTTTAGCGAACTTATATTGTTAAACTGATCCAGAAAAAAAAATCTTCTGCATCTATTTTATGAACCTGAGAAATAAGAGGACTATTTTGTAAATATCTTGATATACACGCACATATTTGGGGCAAGCCAGTGGCACATTTGTATATACAGGTCAGTTGCTTTTTTATTATTGGGATTTCTGATTTTTTTTTTCTTGGTTGCTCAATAATATTTTTGTGATATCGCTAAGGTGACTTAGATTAGAGGGTCGCTGGAAAAATAAAAAGAAGAAAAAAAAAAAGTAATGTACAATTTAGTATTATTATTATTATACATCCCTTGCATTCTGAAAGAAAATGGAGGGGACTTTAGACCTTTATAATAGAACCAGAAAGGGTTAAACTTATATGTAGGCAGACACAGATCAATGTCATTTGTTAATACGGGGGTATATTTTGTACAAAAAAATGGCCATATTTTAACATTATTCCAATATCATTTTTTTTTTAAATTTATTGTCAATGCACGCCTGGACCATGATTTGCTGTCTGACTGGGGGTGACTCTGATGCCATGCACAGATCTATAGGAGGACACACTCAGCCTGGATGGATGCATAGAGCTGTACACACAACCCACAGGGAGAGGAGTGAGCGCTGAGCACATTTGCAGACTATTACTGACCTCTACTTTTAGGTTTCCTCTACTGCAACTTATTGCATTTGTGAGTGTATGAAGGTTTTTTTTTTCTTTTTGTATTACAAAAAAAAAAAAAAAAAATATCACAGGAAGTTGTTTCTTTTTGTGTTTTTGTTTTTAGCTTGTTGTAAACCATGTGTTGTAAATTGTCTCATTGGTATTAAATTATAATTTATGAATTTCAAAACTGAAAACAAGTTAGTCCCTCTCCTTATTGTATGCGAGCATTCAGGGTGCTGACGATGATGATGATGGTGGTTGTGGTGACAAAGAAAACCTATGTGTGTGTGTGGATGCAGAATTAGAGGATTATTTATGCTAAAGTTTTCGTTTTCGTGCTGAGTTGGGACAAAAGATCTCGCTAGGACAAAAGAAAGGGTGTGGGGTGATTTAAGAGCAACTTCTGGGAGATCCTTAACTTTTTTTTTTTTTGGTGGAAGGGGGCATTGCCCTGTGTTAAGGGTCTTAAAGGGTTAACTGTGGCTGTGTTGAAGAAGGCAACATTAGAAGTGTCTTTCTTTTTATTTCTCCTGCCTGTTCTGCTTTTATTTCTTCCCCAATGCTGCTGTGTGTCAGCCAAACACGATCTCAGACATAAAACCCACAGTGGAGATCTGGGGTCAGCACCATCTTCTGGCACATGGAGGGAGGGGTGGCAGTGGTTGGTAAGGGAGGGTGGGGGGCACAGGCCTTGGGACTGATCCACACTAGGAGAGGAGCTGGCTCTGCGATCTGCTGTGTATTGTCCCCTACAATGAGGATCTGGAGGTCGCAGATGACCCCAGATCACACACGGAGGAGCCTCTTCTGTGCTCTCCTGGTCACTTTCAGTGGAATTTTCGCGGGTGTCTCAGCGCGTGAAAGTATGCCTTCAGCTTGTTGGTGACTTGTGTGTCCTATTAGCTGAGGCAACATGGCGTCTTTCAGTGCAATGCAAGCCTTGCTGTACAAAGCAGAGGCTCTGCCTAGTAATACAAAACACATGGAGACAAGACAAGTAGGGAGACCTTCCTTCCTCCCATCCCTGAGCAGCAGGCAGTCCCATGTAACTGCTCTTCCTCCCATCACTTGACTAAAGACAGCAGAGAGAGACCCCAGGACAACAAGGCAAGGGCTTATTTTTTTTTAAACTCAAGACCTTCATGTAGAGAGTGAATGCAGATTAACCCCTTCGCGTGTGTGTGAGTCTGCGAAGTCCATGCACCCTCCTAAACAGGCAACCCTACAACTTGTAGAAAGCTTAGTGAGAAAGTCAGTGAACCGTGGGTACTGCGTGTTTCTTGCACACTTACAGGAAACCTTTAACCCAGTAGATGCCTGAGTCTATTTAATTGCACATTTCCTTTTTTTTTAATCACTCCAGACACTGCAATACCCATCTAGATGAAGGCTTCATATTGGAGCTGCTGAATCATTAGGTTATAATGTAATCACATTTTTTTTTTTTGGGGGGGGGGGGGTCGTTTTTGAGCTGTGTCCAATGCTATCCAAATAGGGATTATCATGTGTGTGGAATATCTCCTAGCACCGTATGGAAAGCCTTGTGCTGCAAGGAGAGGGGAGGGAGGGAGGATGCAAAGGGTTAATCCGAGAAAACCAAAGTTCTAGCGGTTCACAGACACTGTCAGCAGACCAGTGCACTACTACCTGTCAGGCAAGCAGACACTTGCACGAAACATCATACAAAGCCCACACCTGTGGGAAGAGTTATAAATCCTCTCGTGCCTGAGATAACGCCATGATAACAGCCTCAGCAGTCCCTGCTTTTTACAGTTCAATTAAAACAGATGGATGTGACATTATTACATTGTAAAATCCGGAGTTATCTGAACAATGGCATTGTGATGATAAAATGTAATGCAGCCAACCAGGAACCAGAAACCCAGAGGATACACTGCTGGTGTTTTCACTGTTAATTTAAAGGGATACGCACATGCATGTAGACTTTGCTCTAAGGAAGGGGATGTCAGAGAGGTAGAAGAGCATTCCCTCTCTATAGGGCATGTCACTGGGCTCTGGTGGGGGATCGCAATAGCAGAATCCAGTCTGCTGTCTTTGTACAGAGCACATCATTGGAGGGCTACTGCTGATGATACAGCTGTGATGGGGGGCTTTCTGGCCATGCGGCCCCTGTGTGACTCTCCCCAGCCGGCCCCGCACAGAGGAGGGAGCGGGATCAGGCGGGCGCTGCGCTGATCTCACTTGACAGAGCGTGTGTTCAGGCAGGACCGGATAATTTGTAACCCTGCTCCTTTATTAGAGGTGGACAGCGAACTAATGAGCCCCCCCAGCTCCAGGTCAGCAGCGCCGGCCCTGCTCCCCACCATCCCCGATCCACTGCGACTGAGAGCACGGATCACCCGAGGATTCAGCCTGTCCTTGTCAGACTGGTCAGGTGGCAGTCACCCGAAGAGTGTTAGATGCCAGAGTGTAGATCTGAAGAAAGAGAGAGATGACATCATGTAGACACAATTCAACTCTTTATAGTCTCATTTCTTTCTTTTGGTGTCTGTATCTATGTACTGCTATGTGATTGTTAATGGCTATCTATCTATCTATCTATCTATCTATCTATCTATCTATCTATCTATCTATCTATCTATCTATCTATCTATTATCTATCTATCTATCTATCTATCTATCTATCTACTATCTATCTATCTATCTATTATCTATCTATCTATCATCTATCTATCTATCTATCTATCTACTAGCTATCTTCATCTAATTACTTATGTAATTGAAGCACTTTTTAAGGATTGCACAGACATTTGTATATTGCTTGTGAAAGGTTCTCAAAATGAGCCGAAACGTCGCCAATATGGCTATTACGTTTTTTTCATCACGAATAGGTGTACTGCCTCCATTATCTTATTTTCCTATCTATCTATCTATCTATCTATCTATCTATCTATCTATCTATCTATCTATCTATCTATCTATCTATCTATCTATCTAACTATCTTTTATCTATCTATCTATCTATCTATCTATCTATCTATCTATCTATCAACTATATATCTATCTAGCTATTATCTTTCTATCTATCGATCTATCTATCCATCTATATATATATGTATATATGTATCTGTCTAGCTATCTCTATCAACCACTGAGGACTCTCAAGTCTAAATATTTTTCTAGCTATCTCTATGTAATCTATCCATCCATGTACAGTCTCTATATACCTATGTGTCATCGCATTCTCTATCTTTATATCTATCCAGCTCTTTGACTCTACTTACAATAATACATATCTCCTCAGGCCTCACTCTTTTCATGCAGCCCTCACATGCATTCTAAGTGATAAGATTTTTATACATCTATAAATTACTACATATTAATATATTCAATAAATTAGTAGAACGTGCTAGATGGGACTATATCCAGGGAGCAAAGCAAGTTATAGTATGTCAGCTTCTTATTCAACATTATCGTGTTCTTTTCTACTTTGTCAGACCAGCCACCTTTATTCAATGGGAAACAAGATCAAATGTATGATGGGGGTTATAATAAGTGATTTGTACAGTGGGCTCAGGGGAAGAGGACCCCATAGTCCAGGCCTCGTGTGCCCAGCACATTGTCTGCCCCAGCTCTCTCTCCTTCCTCTTCTCCTTCCTCTTCTCTGCCTCTCTCGCTTCTTCTCTTCCAGTAAATTGGTCGGTAACGTGTGTCTTTATGTTCTGCCTATAACTAGGATGTAATCAGGCGCCACATGTCTCTCTCTAAAAGCATTTAATAAATGTCTATTAAAGCGCTACGAATGTAAGATAAATTTAGTAGCCTAGCTTCCTCCCTGTATCCGAACAGTAATGATGGATTTACCTACAGGGATTCTCTTCCAGCACAGCCAGGGGTTTACTCTACTCTATCCACCCAAATACAATTATTTACACTGCAGCATGTCCTGTAGTATCCTCCAAATTCTCATCTACCCCTGTCTGTACATTGCTCCATCATCTTGTATGGATGGATCCTAATAAAAGTGCAGCTTACTGCTCTACTGGGGGACAATGTTATTTTCCACAAGCTGCTCCAAGATATGTTTAATCCCATCCCCATAAAGTCTCTTTATAGAGTTACAATTACCTCTCCCCTTCCTATGCATTGTATAGGGGAGGCTAGGCATCACTTGCCTTGGATTTCATTACTCTTTTATTTTAATGGCCTTCTACTGTTTATTAGGCAAGTAACTAATATACTACTGTCGGGCTTCACTGTGAAGCCTGAATATAAGAGTTATATCACAGACATGAGCAGTAGAGAGGTTGCTGAGTACAGTGTAGGAGGCAGTGTAGTGTTCTGTGTTAATCTATGTGTAAAGAAGGAGATCATTATTTTATGCCTACATGTAAAAAGGTTTGATACATAAATAGAAGAGACGATGAATGAGGAGGGAATTCATTACTAAAGGCACCTGTAATTCTCTAATAATCCTGGTGCATAATTCTAATTGGTATATACCAACAAATATGAATATATATGTATATATAGACATTGCTAGCAGAAATCTCAATATTATATTACTAACAAAATATGTGAATTAGCTGATTTTTTAAAGCTTATTTTTCTAGCTTATTATTCTTTGTAATATCTTTTTTGTTATTGTATTATTATTTTTATTATTATTACTTTTATTATTATTGATTTTATGGTGAAATTTACAGTCTCTAATTTCGTGTAACTATATACATTGAGTTTTATATATATATATATATATTCTCAGCACTTGATTTTTGCTTTTGTACGATGCTTTAATTACATTCCCAGATTTCATTGAGATGTCTCCTTACTTTAGCTGTCAGTTATCTTTGTCCCTTGTAAATGAAGGGCCATAAAATGGACCTATTGCTCTCAGCAGGCAGCCCTCTCTTTAAATGTAAGAAAATTGTGCCATCTACCAGTTATACCAAGTACTGACACATTGTGAGACCTCCAAAGACCTCAGCCTGACTTCAATGCATCCATGTCACAGGCAAGCCTCAAAGAGGGGCTTATTGCAGCCAGTCACCCAGTCATGAAGGCTGCACCCCAAGTGGTTACACAATGGTGGCACTGAAGCTGCGGCTGCCCACTGGATAAACAATTAATAGGACTGTTTTTGATGAGTCTTATAATTACTGCTAATATTATTATGAATGATAATAATAATAAATCTTACAACCAACAAATATCTCTATTAAGAAAGGCAATGTGTAAAGCCAGAACAGGGGCGATCCCCTCAATGCAAACAGTTTTGTGCTTTGTTTTAATTAATCATTATTTATTTTGGTTTATTTTTAAATATTATTATTATTTACCTAATTTTAAATTTAAACTAAAATTAGAGCATAAATCACAATATATTCCTGTACCTTTACATTCACACCCATGTGATGTACACTCAGGTTGGGGCTCAGCCTGTGACATCTTGAACCTTAATAAGTGAAGCAATATTGTTCTGTCTTTATAAAGATCCACATTGCAGAGATTTGATAATCAGGACAGAGCATTCATTGCACAATATAGGTAAATATTGTAATATTGTCTGCAGCATTGGAGTCTGAGGGTCACAGGAGTGTAACTGTATGGATACTGTAGGTGTAGAGGTCATTTCATAGATGTCACCTGGCTTTCCAAACAAAGAGCAAATCATGTATGATTCTACCTAGGAGCAAGGCTTCTTTCATCTATTACATGTTATTGTGCATTATTACAGTTAGTGTTATTATTCGTTGACATTTGTTGCAAGTTTATAATGTCTGGAAGCCAAGTTATCTGTGATATGAATTTATTGGATGTTCTAATATCAGCAAAACATATTTTTTTGTGTTATTTAGATTTTATATAATTTTAGGAGTTTTAATTTACTACTTTTTGTCTAGGAAACAATTGGTTCATAAAATGTAGCCTGCAAACAAACTGTTCCTTGCCAGGAGGTTCTAGTGTTGCTGGTAGGGTAAAGTTTAACCCCTTAGAGTATGTGTGGGCTCATCATTATTTCATGTTTTATTAGAGGACTGCTTGGTGAGTGCAGCAGACACAAGGAGCCATATATGAGCCGCCTCTGGGTCAGGCATTGATCTGTACAGAATGCAGGAAAACGATGGGTTAATACAGCCTTATTATGCGGCACTACAGTGTCCTTTTCTCCCTTCTATGCATGTAGCCTTCTGCCTGTCCTTCCATCATCATGTATCACAATCACAAACCTATAAACTGTTTGCTCTGTCCCCCCAGACTCCACTACAAGTGTCCAGTAGGATTATTTCCAATGTCTTCCCCTATTGCAGCACTTTTAGATTATGGGGGGTGGGGGGTAAGCCCCTCTCACTGTGCTTTCTTTTACTCTTTTTTTTCCTCTCCTAATCTTTTCTGTGTTTTTGGTGTCTTATTCAGCTGGATGCTATAGAACAAGGATGGTTCAGCTAGGAAGAAAATAGAAGGAGAAATCCTCCAACTACCTACAAAGGGAACCAGGGCTTTGTAAAAGGCAGAAAGAAACAGAAATGAAAAGAAAATTGCAGCAGGCCAGGGCTGAGATGTGTGAGTGTGTGTTGTGTGGATGTATATCTGTGTGTATCTTAAGGATGGCAAGCAGCAGGCTTTGTCCAGGGCTTATTGACCATGCCAGTCACGATGTGGGGGACTCTGGGTTAACCTCTTACACCAGGAGAAACCTTTTCATTTGCAAACCGATAAATCTCAAACTCTGAGCACCTTTTGTACTACAATCAGCTACCATTGCCAGGATGGTTCTTGAAGTTCTGCAGACTTACTGAGAGTAAGAAGCATGATATGTATATATATATATAATGTTACAGGTTACAGTCCAGTATATATATATATATATATGTATATATATATATAAATACATATATATACTGGACTGGAACAATAGCCTAGCTGCCATTGTTTTACTATATAACAATTCCAAGTGTACACCACTGTTCTCATTTAGCTCTAATATATATACTGGACTGGAACAATATATATATATATATATATATATATATAATATATATTACTGGACTGGAACAATAGCCTAGCTGCCATTGCTTTACTATGTAACAATTGCAAGTGTACACCACTGTTCTCATTTAGCGCTAATATATATACTGGACTGGAACAATATTAATAATATATATATATATATATAATATATATATATATTATATATATATATATATATATATATTTTACTGGACTGGAACAATAGCCTAGCTGCCATTGTTTTACTATATAACAATTCCAAGTGTACACCACTGTTCTCATTTAGCTCTAATGTTCTTATATAATTCTATCGAGTTATTATATTCCATCAGCTTCTCTGTTCCCAGTCTCATGATATTTAGCTTTTTTTTCCCTCTCAGTTGAACAAATCTTCAGCTTCCACGTTCTAATGGTCCTAACTGATTAAAATAATTCCAGATCTTGCATAATTTCCCACCTATTTCCATTAAAACCCCTTATAATGTTCTTCTTCCTTCCTTCCTCCTGCAGTAAAATGAAGCCTCTCCAGTAATTATTACCGACTATTCTAGACCTTGATTATTATAACAAATAAGAAAGTTGTAAATCGCCACCTTTTCTCGTCTATTTGTCGCCTGTCAGCGCTGTGTGATGAATGTCTCTCCTTGAAGGCTGTGAGTGGTCAGTGTAAGTGATCCCCTACAGCCCGGGATGTGGCCCCTCTATATCTGCACGGACATATATTCTAGGATTGCTTCTGTACATAATGCGGCGCATAAGGAGACAGCTGGCTGTAGGCAAATGGCGCAGAAATCAATTACATGCGAATAGATGTGGCACTTTTATGTGCACTGTAACATTTAACCTCTTATTTACGGGAAAGTCAGATTATTCATTTCTCGATCCATAAAACATACATTTATGCACTGCATGCATATAATATTTTGCAGATCGTGTTGTTGTTTTTTGCCCTACATGTTGCATCATTAGTTATAAAATGGCATTGATTATTGGTAATTGTTTTCTATGTGCGGATATACAGTTTTATAGACTAGTCTGGGTGTGAATGAACACTGCGCATCTAAAGACTCCTTGATAAATCGTCTATTCTGACATATTTAATACCTACTTCATCAATATGGGAAATATCGTGGCTTATCAGAGGCAGTCACATTAATATGACTGCACGCGGGGAGAGAGGTGTCAGCAGGTTAAGCATGTTAGCAGGTGTGTCAGTCCCTGCAATGATCACATGATAAATAGGATTTCTATGGTCTTTGATAGAAGCTCCTTGATGTTATGGATTGGGGCACATTCGCCCATATTGTGTCCAAGTGTCCAGTGTTATAGGAATAGTAGTGATTGCCCACTCGTGTTATTGTTCTGCTGTTATATATGTAGGTAGTATCAGATTTTAGGACTATTCGAGATTACTTCGAACATTCAATACAGTTGTACCCCTTATATTAAATATTGGGTATGCAATAGCATACAATATTTGGGGAGATAAAACACTCCTTTATTAAAGTTTTACAATACTAATTTCTGCTCATTTTTATTTAGGTTAAATGTTTATTTGCCAATTGTAGCTATCTAATATCTGATTTTCTATCTATCTATCTATCTATCTATCTATCTATCTATCTATCTATCTATCTATCTATCTATCTATCTATCTATCTATCTATCTATCATCTATCTATAATATTTAACAACTGGGGTGTTTGTCCAAGAGCTGGCAATTTAATTGGCTTTCTCTCAATACTAATGTGTTACATGACATGTGGACATTGTTCTTCATAATAATGTTTTTTTTTCAAAAGTATATTAACACTTTAATGCTTCTGTGCTCCCAATTATGTGACAGATTGTTGCAAGCAAGTTTTCTTTTTAATATATTTTTCTTTCTTTCTATCTATCTATCTATCTATCTATCTATCTATCTATCTATCTATCTATCTATCTATCTATTATTTTTTTAGCTATTTATCTATTATTTATTATCTGTCTATCTATTATCTATCTTTCTATCCATCTATCATCTAAATATCTATCTATCTATCTATCTATCTATCTATCTATCTATCTATCTATCTATCTATCTATCTATCTATCTATCTATCTATCTATCTATCTATCTTCTATCTATCTAACATGGATTGCTATTGATAAGAGGTATATTTCCCCCAATGGGTTTTGTTCACATTGAATAACACATATTACATTCACTTGCACATTTTAAAAGGCAGAGTTTCAATTATTGATTAATCAAGTGTCAGCAAAGGACTCCAGTCAGTTCTTTTCCCTGTTGATGCTACTAATATATTGCATTAGCTATTGCAAAAAAAATGATCATAGTATATCTAGATACATCTACTAATACAATGGATAGTTGCAGGATAATATGCTATGATAATATGATTATTATTATGATGATGATGAATTAGTCTCTTAAGCATAGTGTGATATACAGAAATGTAATTGTACAAGATGGACTTGTTAATTAGTATCTACATGCTTAATAGCGAAATATTTCTTTTCCTTTGAATATTTTATGGCGCTGAAGTAAAATGTATGTTGACTTGTGACTTCAATGGAATTTCGACAGGCTACTTGGTATCTATAAATGTAACAAACGAACGCCTGCTAATTAAAGAGGCTGGGGGAATGTGTTACATATGGCAGCGTGTCCCACTCAGAATTATAGCTAATATCCTAAATATTACTCGGAGCAATGAGGAGAAGCGTCCTCGGAGCCGGGAGGATAGTGCTCTAATCCTGCATGGGCTCAGCACAATCCTACTCCGGTCTCCCTCTAATGTTCACTTCTATAAATACAATCTAATGCATCTTTCTCCTGTGAAATGATTTTCCATCCAAGGTCTGGGTTTTATTAGGGATTCGGGGAGAATAATGTTGGCTCACTGATAATCTTACGTCCTGTCCCCTATGGATCTGGACTGATAAGTTTCTGATACTGATTGTGCTTCATAGAAGAGGAATCTATCCTGCCGATACAGGGTTTTTAGGGTTAATACACTTGACATTTCGTGCAGATATTTGTTCTTAGTTATTATTATCTATACATTTATCAATAAAGGAAGATGGAAATGTAGCCGTGAAATACGTCGATATTTTTTATTATTATTTTTAATAACGTTCTGTCCATAATCATTGCAGTTTATATGTGCGGTTCCCATTTACCCTATACTTTATTCCACCCCTTTTAATAAAATGAAATTTGGCAAAATACAAATAGCAATAAATTCAAACAATGTCAGATAAATAAATTTACCAGATTTGTTAAACTTTCCGAATATTTTTGAAGGAGAGTGTCTATTTTATAGGTTGAGAGACACCTTAAGGTGGAAGCTAAAGTGAACAATGAGCCCTATGAAAAATGCAGGTCCTAATCCAATGAAATGAAAATGTATTCGAGGCATTATAGGGATCAGGAACAGTCCCTGGTCTGAAAAGAGAACACTGAAGACCCAAATGTATCTCAAATTGACACTTGTCCTCTACCACAATGGACAACAATTAAAACATTGCTGAGTATGTAAGTCATTCTACTTCCAGTTCCATAACTCAGATGCACATCCAAAATAGTATATAAATAAAAAAAATAATATATATATATATATATATATATATATACATATATGAACATTATATATATGTTTTATATAAACATAATAATATATACAGATATATATAATTTTGGATGTATAACTGAGACATGGAACACGAGTTTGAAAAAATATAAATTATATATTATATATACATTCTTCAGGTTTATTACATATATATAAATAAAAGTAAATATATTATACACACATATGTACATAACATGGTATTTCTTATGAATGACATTTCTACACAGGACAGTTGCTTGTTTCCTTATTAGAATGTTTATCATCATTTTATTTCCTTCAGAGAATAAATTACAACTCAGCTGGGCTCCTTAATAAACTTTATTTTTTAAAAAAAAACATACTGGCGTTTTTCTTGGTGTGATGTGAGCCTGCGGAATCTGCTGCTGCCGCAATGTGTGCATGTGAGTGTAATGATATAATATCTATAGGCTCTGTGGTGTGTTAATGTGTTGGAGGAGTCTGTCTTGTGTTTCTTCTTCAAACCTTGAGTCATTAGCAATCCCCTCTGGCTACATGTTTTGCATGAGAGAAACATTATGACATAGTTGTAATACAAACCCAACCTATTTGCTCTGCATCTCTTTCTGTGAATGTAGTGGGGATCCCAATATCCAGCTTCCTACGCAAGAAAATAAATCTGCCAAATCTCAGAGACTCACTGGATGCACTTAAGAGGAGTGTGAGGAGTGCAACTAGGAAAGCAGAGTTTACTAGATTTCATGGGCCGCTGCGATTATTATGGAAATTGACAAATCAAAGATGCAGAGGCTCTGCCCAATACTCAAAGGTCCCAGCACTCCAAAGTTATTAACACAGTGAGATGATAGATAGAAGATAGATAGATAGATAGATAGATGATAGATAGATAGATAGATGATAGATAATAGAAGATAGATAGATAGATAGATAGATAGATAGATAGATAGATATGATAGATAGATATAGATAGTAGATAGATAGATAGATAGATAGATAGATAGATAGATAGATAGATAGATAGATAGATAGATAGTGATGATAGATAATAGATAGATAGATGATAGATAGATAGATGATAGATAGATAGATGATAGATAGATAGATAGATAGATAGATAGATAGATAGATAGATAGATAGATAGATAGATAGATAGATAGATAGATAGATAGATAGATATAAGATAGATGATAGATAGATAGATAGATAATAGATAGATAGAGATAGATAGATAGATAGATAGATATGATAGATAGATAGATAGATAGATAGATAGATGATAGATAGATAGATAAATAGATAGATAGATAGATGAGATGATAGATAGATAGATAATAATAAATAGATAGATATAGATAGATAGATGAGATAGATGATAGATAATAGATAGATAGATAGATATGATAGATAGATAATAGTTAAGATAGATAGATAGATAGATAGATGATAGATAGATATAAATTAATATAGATAGATGATATATTAGATAGATAGATAGATAGATAGAATAGATATAATAAATAGATAGATAATAGATAGATAGATGATAGTATAGATAATAGATAGATGATAGATAGATAATAGATAGATGATGATAGATAGATAATAAATTAATAGATAGATATGATGATAGATGATAATAGATAGATAGATAGATAGATGATAGATAGATGATAGATAATAATAGATAATAAATAGATAGATAAAGATAGATAGATAATAGTAATACAAAGATGGATCTTTGAGAATGAATAAACAAATAGATACATAGACAGATAATAGATAAATAGATGGATGGATAGATGATATTAGATAGATAATAGATTGATAGATGTAAGATAGATACATTTATATAAATAATAGATAGACAATTGATAAATTAATAGATAATAGATGAATAGACAGATAAACAATTGATAAATTAATAGATAATACAGATAAATGATTCTCATCATTTAGTTTCAAATTAATAATACAATTTCAGTGTTTAAAACCATATAGATGTGATGAAATGAAATGTTGCCCCTTCTAGCTGCCTCTGCCTTACATGGGACTGGATTTATAGGAATGGAGACAATCTCTCTGGCTATGAAGATGACAGTGTCATTTCCACACTGAACCACTCGGATATCAGCGTTCTTAGGTCAGCTTCGATTTTCCCTTGTAATATAATTCACTTATTATCTTGGGAACAGAAAGCCATTGCTTGCTGCATTTCTCTTCATATTTTGGCAACCGATAACTTATTATTTTCAGCGACTTAAATTTAAGGCAGAGCTTGTCTCTCACAACAAGTGAGATGTCTTCTGTGTATCAGGAGCAGAGGTTTATTGAGTAAGGACTAGTCCTCACTGTCCGGTCCAGCTGCGTCACTGTGAGAAGCGCGCACATTGCACAAGTGTTCTCTGGATTGATCTTTTTCTTCATCTTTTTTTCTTTTCCCTGTTGCTATTCCACATTCGGCTGCAAGGTGGCGCTGTGACGTCTGCGTCCTGCAGTGTCGCCTTCTCTGCAAATAGAACTTCTGCTGTTTGTGCAAGATTCTAATTAAAAGGGACTTTCTATAGTGTCCTGTGCACGATCATAGCTGTGTATGGGGGAGATCATATAGGATATTCAATATACACAACAGGATTAATAAAAGAGAGGAAAAAAGCAATGATCCCCCTGTCATTATCTACACACATCACCTATGTATTTATATTTATTTATTTTACTCAGAAGAGGTTTTTATCTTTTTGCTATTTTATTGATGCAGTAGGAGAAGCCATACGATTGATCTGTTTTTCAATTATTTTATTTTTTCATTTTAAATAACAAGAAAAAAAAAATCCAATCAGGAGGGGAAACAACCTGAGCTCAAGGAATGGAAGTGATTGAATTTATTTAGAATTTTTTTTTCTGAA
Organism: Oophaga sylvatica; assembly: GCA_033576555.1. Classification (NCBI taxonomy): domain Eukaryota; kingdom Metazoa; phylum Chordata; class Amphibia; order Anura; family Dendrobatidae; genus Oophaga; species Oophaga sylvatica. The sequence goes on along the minus strand of JARQOD010000004.1, from coordinate 457,402,727 downwards.
AAATTGGTGTAAAAAGAAATATAAGGTTAGGGATGACATTATTGTTTATTTGATATCATGGAGCTATTTATATACAATTATGGTAGAAATATAGACATTTTATGGAATTTATTACATTACTAACTTACTATGAGCAGAGCATGAACTTTTTATAGAATTTAAATTTGTAGTAAAAAAAATGTATGTAGTTAATTCACAAATAATAATAATAATAATATAAACTCTGTGGAATAGATGTGCTTTCCATCGCGGGTACCCCATGGTGGTCCCAGCACACACACACACATGCTGTACACCTGTACTCGGAGTATTTGGGGAGGGACCTTCCCTGCAGCCCCCAGCGCAGCACCTCTGTGGATGGAGGGGGCAGAATTGGTGATAAATAGAATTAGTGACGTGATGTTAATGTATCAGTCAATGCAGCGGCACATGGAGGGGCGAGGACGAGACGAGGGATGGCCGCACTCCTCACACAGAGCGTGTTCACATTGTCCTGCTGCTGTTATCATATTCCGCAGATAAGGGCACAATGCGGCTACACACAAGATCACTCCCGGCGGTTCTGCACAACTAGGCTGCACCGAGATATAATCTAGTGTTAACTCTCACTGTGCTGGATAACAAAGCAACCGAAAGATGAAAAACGTCCAGCATCACATGTACACCTGCCGTGTGTGTATATGGCTCTATACAGCAAATACAGATACATCTACATGCTCGTGTATCTGCAGACACTAATTACATCCGTCATGATCAATAATGGTATATATTAACACTACACACATATGCCACACACACCATACACACACACCCTACACACCCCCTACACACACCACACATATACACCACACATACACACACACCCTACACACACCACACATACACACATACACACACACCCTACACACACCACACATACACACATACACACACATACACACACACCCTACACACACCACACATACACACACATACACACGATACACACCACACATACACACCCTACACACACATATGCCACACACACCACATACACACACACACTTATGCCACACATACAAACACACATGCACACCCCCCCACACACACCACACACCCCCACACCTCACCCCCCACACCACATACACACCTGCTTACAGCACCCTTTACCGAGTATTCTGCGTCACATAATTTGTACACCACCTTTATCCCTTTATTTCTCTCTCTTTTCATTCTGCCTTTCTTTTTCTTCTTTTTCTTTCTCTTTTTCTTCTTTTTCTTTTTCTTCTTCTCTCTTCTTTCTTTCATCTTTTTCTTTTCTTTTTCTTTCTTTCTTTCTTTTTCTTTCTTTCTTTCTTTCTTTCTTTCTTTCTTTCTTTCTTTCTTTCTTTCTTTCTTTCTTTCTTTCTTTCTTCTTCTTTCTTTCTTCTTCTTCTTCTTTCTTTCTTTTCTTTCTTCCTTTCTTTCTTTCTTCCTCTTTCTTTCTCTCTTTCTTTCTCTTTCTTTCTTTCTTTCTCTCTTTCTTTCTCTTCTTCTCACATTTTGTGCGCACTTGTATTGTGTCAGTGTGTTTGAGTTTCTAGCATTTTTGATAAGCAGAATCCTGCAGTTTGCTTTGCTCTTTCACAGAAAGCTGCCTGTTAGCACTCAGAGTGTAAGCTCTTGGGTCTATCCTTTTTCAGTCTGTTTTCACTGCTTGTTTCACAGTTATATAGCGCTACAACGTATGTTGGTGTCATATATTTTCTCTCTCCTATGTGTATAAAGCAACAACACATTCTACAATCACTTTTCGGAAACGGGTTTTACAATCTACAAACAATTCTTCACATACACACCTGACGATCAATATCAGTATTTTAGGATGTGTTACAGGAACCAGAAAAAAATCCCACACAAATACTAATACTTCAGTTATGAGGAGCATCAGAATGTATTAATTTGTGTTTCCACTTGATCCCATATAGTTATTATTGATCTGCCCTAAATGGAAGCCATGACAGTCCTGTGAGCAGAGCTTACTGATCTGTGTTTAGTCCACAGAAATCAAAAGACACCCTGGAATAATCCATCAAGCTCAGCCGTTTTCCCAAAGATACATTGCAGAAAAATCGCAAGTGTAGATAAGCCCTTATCGCATAAATCAGTGTTCATTTTTTTTTTCATCCAGTTTTATTTCAGGCATCAGTATAACAGGATTTTTGACTCGTGTGTTATACTATCAGCTAAGGGCTTTGTCATTTTTTAATCACCATTTTTTCTACATTTTGAGAAGCCTGTCCCAAACATAGGTGATTTTTTTGCCTTTAATGGCACCTTTTGGAAACAATCATTGGTTTTCTATAAATTTTGTAGAACAGAGTTGCGAACAATAGAACCATTTAGTTGATGTGTGTCATATGCTGAAGTCAAAGGAGACCCGACTGGACAACTGAAGTAGTAAAAGATCTCAATTGTGCAATGCCTTCTGCACATGGAGCAAACAATCCAAAAATCCAAACTAAGAAGAGTCTGTTCACACTAGAGTCTTATGCTTCGTTTGCCTGAATTAGCCAATACAGACAGATATATATCTATAGATATATATCTATATATACATATAGATATATCTATATATATATGTATTTACTCTAAGGCTGTGTGTTTTATCTGCACATGGTAAAGTAATATATTTTTCCTCACATTAAGGTTATGGGGTGCACAACTGATATACAAAAGCCTCCATAGCACATAAAATATAAACTAGAAAGCTTCAGAGAATTTATGCCCAAGGATTACACATGACAATGCATCATTATACTTTTCTTCTTTTCTTATTTATTTCCTCTTTGCCTCCAGTTGTCCTTCATTTCCTTTTATTTCTCGTTTCTTTGTTTTATTTCTCCTTTCTTTCTTTTCTTTCTTCTTTCTTTCTTTCTTTCTTTCTTTCTTTCTTTCTTTCTTCTTTCTTTTCTTTCTTTCTTTCTTTCTTTCTCTTTATTTTCTTTCTCTCACTTTCTTTTTCTCTCTCTTTTCTTTCCTTGTATTATACAGTTCCTTATTTTACCTTTTTTACCTTTTTTGCTTTTCTTTCTTTCTTTCTTTCTTCTTTCTTTCTTTCTTTTCTTCTTTCTTTCTTCTTCTTTCTTTTCTTTCTCTTTTCTTTTCTTTCCATTTCCTTGTATTATACCGTTCCTTACTTTACCCTTTGCCCCCTCTCTTTACACTTTTCTACTTTCTTTCTTTCTCTTCTTTCTTTCTCTTTCTCACTTTTCTTCTTCTTTCTTTCTTTTCTTTCTTTCTTTCTTTCTTTCTTTCTTTCTTTCTTCTTTCTTTCTTTCTTTCTTTCTTTTCTTCTTCCTTTCCCTTTACTTGTATTATACCATTCCTTATTTTAACTTTTGCCCCCTCTCTTTAACTTTTCTACTTTCTTTCTTTCTTTCTTTCTTTCTTTCTTTCTTTCTTTCTTTCTTTCTTTCTTTCTTTCTTTCTTTTCTTTTCTTCTTCTTTCTTTCTTTCTTTCTTTTTCTTTCTTTCTTTTCTTTCTTTTCTTTCTCTCTCTTTTCTTTCCTTTCCTTTCCTTGTATTATACCGTTCCTTATTTTTTCCTTTTGCCCCTCTCTTTACCTTTTTCTTTTCTTTCTTTCTTTCTTTTTTCTTTTCTTCTCTTTCTTTCTTTCTTTCTTTCTTTCTTTCTTTCTTTCTTTTTTCTTTCTTTCTTTCTTTCTTTCTCTTCTCTTTCTTTCCTTTCCCTTTCCTTGTATTATACAGTTCCTTATTTTACCTTTTGCCCCCCTCTTTACACTTTTCTACTTTCTTTTCTGTTGCTCTTTCTGTCTCTCCATCTTCCCCTCTCGGCTCCCATGACTTGTCCTTGTCTCTGCCGGCTCTGTGGATGGAGTGGTCACAGTGTGTGTGGAGCATCTTCTCCATCCACTTGATATTTGGGTTGTAATTAGTTTTCGCACTTGTTCACTGGAAGTGAAATCATTATTTTATTCCCAGCAATCAGTAACCCAGTGGACACGTGACTGCAGCACTCCTCTTATTAGTACAGGACTCTGCTACCTCTTCTATGGCGGTGGAGCACAGGCACAGGTGGACGCTGCTGCTGCTGCTGCTGCGGGGACAGTGTGGAGGGGCTGTCAGCAGTCATTACACCGGCTGTCTAACAGGACATCTCAATCTCCCTGGCAGCCTGTGATGAGAGCAAAGACCCCTCCAACATGACAGCCCTGCGCCCACCACAGCAGCTCCAGGATCTCTGGCGTGCAAGTCACTAATATACTCCCGCCAGTGATCACACATGTCACAATACATGTCACCCTGCGCCATGTCCTAGTGCATGTGTATATAATATATGTATCAGTGAGGCCATAAACCTGCGACATAGAGATCTCTGGGGACTGGATCGTAGAGCTCTGCACTAAGGCGACCATAATATCACACATTGATACCCTACACTGTATGAGATAGAATGTAGAGTGCGCACCATAATGTATCATATTAATAATCTATATTAGCTTTATCATATCATCACAACCCTAAACTGACACTGAAAACCGAATTCAGTGTTTTGTTCCTAAGAGGAACAGATTGTGTAAAAAAAATAATTAAATTGACGAATATATATATATATATATATACATTCCTAAAAGGGAAACCCTGTCTACAAATAATCCAGTTGATGAATATATATACACACATACACACACGTATATTTATTTATATAAATTTACACATATTCAGTGTCTCTTTCCTAAGA